>CM070715.1:9860976-10460976 GCA_036346275.1 Otatea glauca | reverse complement strand
TCGCCATGAGGGGAGGCTCCAGGGTCTCGAAACCATCGGAAGGAAAACAAGGCCTGATCTGGTTGCGTGTGCTCAAGCTCATTTCATGGTTTTGCAATGCATGACTGTAGTGTCCCCGTTTATCGATGAGCACAAGAACTGGCTATATTAAGAGAATCCGGCACGGCAGGAGTATAAGATCATGAGATAACATAACCTTCAGTTTAACAGATGGTTGAAGGAGCAACCCATCACTAGAAGCTTGTCAGGTGATACACTGATATGGTTGGCAAACAGGCCAATATTTACAGTTGTAACATGAAAAGAATACGACTTAAATGAGTACATATTTTACACGAGAGATCAGAATATAAGGAGTACAAACCAAAACAGGGGTGTCTGCATAGATGCGTTCAATACCGCTTGGTCGACGAGAAACTTATACTATGGATTCATGGAAGAGATTTGGGAGCTCGACTATGTACTATATTTAAAAAAATCATGACAAAAGAACCTACAAAATAGAAGCAGCAACACTTACCTTACTCATCACAGACGGTTCAAGGTCAGAACCGTCTATGATGAGTAGTCATCACAAACAGTTCAATGCTAGACTTGTCTGTGATGACAAGCCTCTCCTAACCCTAGCTATCACAGGCGCCACCATTCCTGTCCTGATGCCACCATTCCTACCCATGCCTTTGCCCCGCGCCTCTGCCTTACACTGTCGTCCTTCTCCCCCACACCTCTGCGCCCTATGCCCTACGACATTGGCCACCTCACCCGCACCTTTGCCCCCGCGCCTCTCCTCGGCGGTGGCTACCTCACCCTCTCCCTCGGCGGCGGCTACCTCATCTCCCCTCGTGCTAAACCCTAGGCAGTGGCTACCTTATCTCCCCTCTCCAAACCCTAGGCGGCGGCTACCTCACCCTCTCCCTCGGTGGCGGCGTCTTCTCCCCGGCGCGCACTTCCTCCTCCCCACTCCGACCGTTTGAGCCTACGGGTCAGGCTCCTCACTGGTATAAGGCTACTTTTCCATCTACAACTGATTGGTTTCTAAAATTTTTGTTCAGATCATTCAGATTTAAGTAAACATGCCTTAATTATGCTACTAGCACTTATATATTCTAAAACCATTTGCATCTAAAAGGGCATGTACAATGTATGGTTACCAATGTTAGATGCCTCTTTCTAACTATCTTTAGAAATGCTTCCATCAACAATTTATTAGTTTATTTTTGCTCTGTGCTTGTAGCTGTAATTGAAAAGTAATTACTCTGTTCATGGTTTGATTAAATTTTACTTTTAACGCTAAGCTTCGTGCTAAAAAATAAAAATCTGTTCTCTGTTCTGATTTGGTTTGGACCCTTGCCCTCTTGCTTTAAAATAGACCTAAACACAATGTTATTTTCAATATTATCTCCATATCTGGTAAATATACTGTTTAATGTGTCTGTACAATTTGATGACTTTCAGAAGTTGTTCATGTTTGTAATTTCATGGAGAAACAAGTCTCTAGATTTATAGCACTAGTTGTTTGTCTCATATTTATGCTAAAAATTCACCGATCAGTTCAATAATTTTCTATCTCTCATTTCTAGTAGTTCAAGTAGTTTATTGATTTGGCACATCTTGCTGTTCTCTATTATTCGGTCCTGTAATGATAATTTCTCATGTCCCTACATGATTAGATGATATTATGGTTCATTGTTTTATGTTGCTGCTACTTGAGCACTACTGATCAATATTAGGAACCTGAAATGGCTTTATAACAAATGTTAGTGATGAGAATAAATTTTCATAACAGTGATCTAATCCCAATTAACCTGTCTAATGAAGATTGTCATGGAGCTTCTCAAGCTTTGAGCTGCAATATTAAGCTTTGAGCTACATTGGTTAATTCTTTTCACCTTGCAATACTTCATTAGATCAATTGTTATCTTCTCTTACGTATCTATATATTTACTTTATTTTCCCTTCTACGTATGTTTGTGAATTGTTGATTTACCAACTTGCCTGATCTTTTAAGACCTAACACAATCTAGTTAAAAAGAAGATGATGTCCCCTTATTCCTCGTTGCCGAATGGATCTGATGAGTCAAATATAGGAAAACCGAGGAGCGGTCCAAGAGGGCTAAGTAAAAGGCCCTAGAGCCGATATACCATCATGGCGGTCGATCCACAGGATGGGCCCCTACTGTACCTCCGAAGGCAGTGGCAACATTTCGGACATTGTGCGGGATAGTTGGACGAGAAAGGGTCCACATCACCTATCCATCCTGGAAGTCACTGAAAGATGAGGAGCGCGACAGCCTGGTGATAGAAATTTTCGTATTGTTCGAGCTTCCAGGCGACGCTATGCACGTACTGCAACGGTATGCGTTGCTAGTGGCGAAAAAGACATGGAAGAACTTCAAGAGCACCCTTGTCAGTAATTACGTGAATAAGGAAATAACTCCGTTCCAGAAGTACGGGTTCATCACTGAAGATGTCTGGGAATAATTTGTTGAGATGAAGACGACGAAAGAATTTGTGCGTCAAAGTGAAGCGCACAAGACCGTCCAGGCAAAAAACACCCACCCACACTGACTCGATATCACTAGGTATGCGGGTAAAATCGCGCAATGGAGGAGGACGGATGATGAGGCAATCCAGAAGGAGGTCTCTCCGCTATTTGCCTCGATCTTAGACCCACGTGCCCGAAACTAGGTAAGAGCGAGGTCACGTCCCACATCTTCGGGCAGCGTGTCCTTTACAAACCCCACAGACGAGGAAGTGTCTCAACGTTTAGTAAAATATCGAACTACTTAGTTTGTAATTAGTCCATATATAACTTCATAAGTGAAATAACATGTTAGGATCTTGGATGTAGATAATGTTGAGTATAGAATCTTTCCAAGGCTCTTTCGAGGCAATCAGGGAGAAAGATATATTCTCCACAGCCTTGGGAAACAAAGAGCACCCGGGCCGCACGTGAGGCAAAGTTGTTTTCGTTCCCTAGAAAACGGGATTCCCACAAGACTCTGACATGTACCGAGTAGGAAGAAAATCAAAACCAAGCGCGAGGAACAGCGAGTAGTAATCATTGAGGACAGGGTTGAGGAAAGGCTGAGAGCGCAATTCGATGATCAGCTAAGAAGCCTTAAGGAAAGGATGGAGCGAAGGGTGGTTGTAGAGAGGCACGTACGGACCGTGCAAGCCCTAGAAGAACCGACATAATTCAGCTCAACTAACCGTCGGAGCAGCTGCGCGTCCATCCCTGAGACAGACGTGGAGGACGCCAAAAATCATGTCAATAACATCCAGGTAATATATATGTCTAGAATACTCCATAGATGGACTAGTTGAACGTCTTAGCTAATTGTGTACCTTTATGTAGATGGTCATGCCGTGTAATATCTAAGTGAGGCTTGCTAATGGCTCCGTTCCCCTGCATGCTGCTTGGAGGCGTGCGTATCCATCTGGTAATGGGGTGATTGTGCACTGTCGCAGGGTAGCACTGGGGTACACAAAGGTGAATGTCAACGATGTACATGAAATTTGCAAGGCCGTCGCGCTAGAGATGCTCCCAAATGACGAGATTGTGACACTAGGGGATGCTATTGACACATTCATCCAGTAGCCCAAGAGAGACATCTCCTTCGACGACCGTCCTACAGCACCGGAGCTACACGCAAAACATGAGCCACCTGTTGCGCCGGAGCTATCAGCACTACTGAAGCTGCCTGTTGCATCGAAGTAGGCCACCAAATCGGCTACCGTGCCCTGTACAACACAGGCCAGTACTTTACTTCGGGCCCAGTCATCTCCCGTGAAGATGATCTATGATAGATGACGAGGTGGCGACAAGGGCAAATCGAAGTGGACCACGGAGGCTCCTGACTTTCCGTTGGCCCTGTTGGCCCGGAAATTCAAGCTAGGACAGTCGTTCGTACCGGAACAGTGCCAGCGGATGCTTTCAATAGCTTACGTTAGATTGCAAAATTGGTGCATGAAACAAGCCAACAAGCTAGTGGCACAATGGGTATCGAGTATCTCAGTCAGCTTCAAGGAGGAGTATTTCTTGCACCAATCATCAAAGGGCTTCTTCATGGTCGGCTTCAACGACTTGTTCGATCTCTACAATCTTGACGCCTCACTCATGAGATGCTGGACATTGTAAGTGTGTGCAATCACGGTCTACATTTGTGTCATACCAATAAATATCATATATATATGATCCTTGCTTTTGTATATATAGATACATGATCATTGAAGCAAAAAAAAAAGAGAGAACCGGTGGGTTTCCTCAACCCACACATGGTGTCCAAGCAAACCATGGACGAAAATTTATAAGTCGTTCAGGAGTACGTGAAAAATGCTTGATGGCTCAACGCAAAACAAATTATATACTTTTACCTCACAACCCGAGGTAAGTGCTTCACTAGTTTCTATACTTGTTGATTTGTATTTTACACGCAACTCGAAGTTAGATTGAATGACCATGGCGATATACCTGTGTAGGTTTCACTAGGTTCTACTTGTAATTATACCAAGACAACCTAGTAATTTACTTTGATTCCAGAAAGGGTGGCACCCACGACTTGACGCATGTCGCAAAATTACTCGAGACGTCGTTCAATATCTACAGAGCTCGTGGACATATCCGCTAGTAGGTAATAATCCTATATCACACACCATAATAATACCTCCGGAACTAACCAATTTTATTTTGACAGTGCCACCAGCAGCCAAAGGGCACTAACCAATGTAGATTTTACGTTTGCCACAATATGCAACTCCTCAAGTCTACCAATGACCTGGAGGTTTTGTCAATCTTACAATAATTGTTTCATACTTATTAATTTATATACATACAAGACCTTAGTCTTCCCATCGACAGGCTTGGAAATGTGTTACAACTGCGTTGGAACAGACTGATCTGCTAGGAATTCGAGGACAACTCTATGACTTCTTACTGTGTGAGATCATAAATCCAGAAGGCGAGTGCCACTCAGACTGGCCTGATGAGTTGTAAATTTGTTAGTTACCACTTGAGTTAATTTGTGAATCTTGTGCAGTGAATGTGTGAATTGTAATTATGAGTTCAATTAGTTAATATATCTAAGTTGATTTTTGAAATGGATGTGATGTACGTGGTGTGTAATATGTAATTTGAGTTGATTTCTGAAATGTATATCATAATATGCTTATGATGTAAATTTTGTAATCTATTTTGTTTCAGAAGGCACAACTAGCATTTTCTTAGGCTAGCCAGTAAATAGAAAAGTGTAAATAGACATCATAAGAGATGACATAGACATCACATACGGTTCCATTCCTAAACGGTTTGAAAACCGCTTGTAATGTGTCCTTATATCACTGACACTTTATTACTGACGGTTCATAAAACCGTTTGAAATGACAATTTTAAACTATCTGTGTTGAGATTTTCTGTACGACAACACTTGTGTGGGAGCTCAACTGCCGCCCTCGTTACACCTTCAACGTCGTGCTCGGCTTGTGCCACGGCCTCGGCTTTGCCACCACACTCAGTCAACCTTTGGTGTGGTCCATGCAATCAGCACAACCACTCATACTAAAACCTAAGCACAATTGGATACCCCTTTTGGTCACAACAAGAATATATCATTTTGAGATTCATGCGGTCAAAATTTCTATCTTTGTATAACATTTTGATTGGATACATGACATTTTTTGTGAGCTGAGGGAGTACATCTACATCAACAACCTGCATCTCTTAGATCTCTACCAGCATGTCGATTAAAGAGTTAGACAATATTATACATTTCAAATGCAAATGGTCGTTCATTGACTGCTTCATGTGCTGCCCCAAGGCCCCCAACAATAAGATGTCCTTACTCTGAAGAACAATCATCGAAAAATATGCACACTACAACAAATGTTGTGCTGGAGAAGCATCTATTTCAAGCTAGGTTAATCATGATCCATAAGCAGGTGGATTTATGCTCCATAAGAACCATTTAAAATACACTGATTGGTCATACCAGGGTGTTAGTATACATTCTTCCGCAAAGCTTTTCAAGGGAGATCAACCCTTCCATTCCAACCAGAAGGAATACACCCTTGATACAAAGTATGGTAAGGCAAGCGAAATGGTGAATAAAACAAGTCCAACCAGAACTTATGCCATCCCAACCTCTGGTAAAATGAAACAGAAATGGACTCCACGGAGAGGCTACAGGAATTCCATTATGCAATCTCATCTGGTATATCCAAACCAAAAGCCGAACAATTTGTAGGCTTGATTGTCCCAACCAAAGGCTTCATCCTTCCAAGTAATACTAATTAATACCAGTGGACTGCTTATGTACAAAGTCTTTCCAATTCTTACCATTTTTCAAAATATTGATCTGATCAAAACAAATGCACTTATATAATCACCGCAAAAGATACCTAAAAGAAGTAAATAATAAGAAAGTTGAGTAAACAATTTCAATAAAACTATCTGAACGAAGGAATTTTGCTTGTGCGCTTGCATGAGACCGGCCTGTAGCAGTACTGATCGATGCTCAATTTCCTTCAACATAGATGATAAGCTAGGGTTCTAGACACCTGAAATTTTGGAGACTGACATTTCTTTTTTTTTATCATTATTATTTGAGACCACAAGCATTTCCTTTTCTTCCGTCCTATCTACAAGATGAAAAAACATAATAATTTCTTTTGCACTGTATATGATTTTTTTTGGCATGTGCTTGAAAGGTGCATGCCATAGTTTCAAGCTGACATCTGCCATCCTAAGCACAAACGCAGCCACCATCCATTAGTGCCCAGCCACTGAGAAAAGGTCCTGGAAACACACCTTTGAACTGGTTACAGTAATGCAAATATTGCATTATTAGGTTATCACAGATTTCTTACATACGCCTCTAAACTGGTTACTGCGACGCACAATTCATCAATAAGCCCAAAAGGTAAACAACATGGGACCCCTGATAGGATAAGCACCTTGATCACATATTTGAACAAAATCGAAGGCAGATCAACTAACTACTAACAATTAACAAACCACATATTGAACCTTTCCCAATCAAAGGCAGCCTAGAACTAATGCAAGTGGCATACTAATGTAATCAGTTGAATTTAGAAACAATTAATTGGACGATTATACTTGGCATAAAATTTAGACTCTTAATTCCTCCGAGGAGAAATGGTGATGAGATCAGAAATATGCCACTTTCGGGGTAGCCATACCTTGCGGACAGGCGGCTAGATTTGGGTCGCATGGTCCGTATCCGGCGCGAGGACGTTGTCAATTTGTGGCGGCCAACACGAGGATGGCCATGGTGGCCAGATCTGGTGTCTCGGTGGTGTTGTCTGCTACGCAAGATAGTAGGAGTGCCAGTCACCGCACCGGCACTAGCTGTTGTTTAAGTGGCGACCAGCGCTGGAAATTAATCTTGTTGTTTAAGTGTTCACTATATTTAGTTATGTTACATAGTATTTGACGAATACTTATAACAGGGGTACCTCAACGGCCCAAAGCGACGAGCTGGCGGCCTCAAGCACAGCTCAAGCCCAACAGGCCGCTCCCAGCCCACTACCGACCGAAGCATCTGCAAGACCACACGAGACATCCCTTCCCGACCGATCGAGGGAAGTGTCTCCACTGCTGGGCTCCCACCCCGCCACGAGACGGACCTCCGGCTCGACCAATGGGCTCCCGACCGCAGCTGGTCGGGATCCCGACCGATCGTGCCAAGACGACCGCCAAGGGTCGCGTGTCAAAGCCTCTACCACCAATGACCACGCACTTACCTAACGGGTCAATCAAGTGACTATACAAGGCGGTGGCTCCTTCCCTAGAAGGTTTAATGATCGACCAAAGTCATGCTCCCGCCCCATCACCATCCACATACAAGACGAAGACACGCCTCCCGAGGCAACACCGCGTCAAAGCGCAGCAACGCCAACACTCGTAAGGTTCGCAGAGAGGCGGTACGCCGCTTCCGGAAATACCTAACCGCCTCGACCAACTAAGCTACCGACCAAAGATGGGCAAGGCAGGCGATGACCGGCCACAGAACGAAGGACCAAGCTCCTAGTGTAGGTCATCTCGCCCTCTCCCATTCTCGATGTAACCCGCCTTCCTTTCGTATAAAAGGAGGCGGGAACCCCGTAGGAAAAGGGAAGGATCGCAATCGAACTCATCTTGCTAAGCCATTAGCACTCGCTTGTAAACTTTGTGCATCATCCATCAAGGGAATACAACGACACCACACGAATCGAGTAGGACCTTCGCCCGAACCAAGATACATCTTGGACTTCTGAGTCTAACCATTCAGGGAGTGGAACGCGCGGCCCCTTAGACTTACAAATTTACTTGCCGGTGCTCGAAACGCCGACAGTATTATTGTTGCATTTAGTAGGAGTCGTAGGCTAAGTCCAAGTTAAATACGTGCGTATTTCATGATATAACGGACGGATCAATAGCACAGAGTGATAGTGGGTGCTTGAACTAATCGGTAGCCAGTAGTTGAGTACGCGCATATATGTAACAGGAATTAATATCAGTATGCATATTAGTGGCCATGTGCTTGGAGTGTGTGTGCGCATGCAGCTGAACGTGCAGTAGTGGCGTGCGTGCATGCATTAGTTGCCGAGTCTTGTGTGTTGCTAGGAAAGTGGATCCGCTGGTGCCTTTGCTGTGCGTGTGAGTTAACTTGTATCCATGCATTAGTATTTATCTTGGGCAAGCAACGAGCACGGGAGATCCGATCAAAGAAAAGCGGAGGCAGCGCTCTAGTTGCACGCGTGGCAAGTGGAGGGGTCCTCGGCGGCGGCGCTTCGGGTGTCACGCGCGGCAAGAGGAGCCCTCGACGGCTGGCGCATGTTGAGCACGGAGGCAACGCGCGTCGGGTGCTCCGGTGGCCGGCACGAGGAGGTCGCGGTCGGGGGAGTCCTTGGGTGGGCTCAGCGCGAGCGGCGTCGTGTCGTGGTGTCGGTCGGCGCTCGTCGGGAGCGGAGAAGCTAGCGTCGGGAGCCGCGGCGACGGCTAGTGGCACGAGGCGACCTCGGGGCACTCATGCGTGAGCGCCGCAAGCATCGCAGGGCTCAACGCCGGATCGCGGCGGCGGCCAAGACGGAGGCGCAACGACCATCGCGGAGGTGCGGTGGCCAGCGGGCGGATGCGCGGCGGCCGAAGGCGCTACTTTAGGCGCGAGCGTGCAAAGGGCTGCAACGGCATCGGCCAGAGGCACACAGGGCAATGAGCCCAATGACCGACCGAAAAAGGAGCGCGAGGAGTCTGCGCAAGAAAAGAAAAAGGTCTCCTAGCAGCAGTGTGTGTACGTGCTGCAGCTCAATGGAAAAAGAAAGCAATAAAAGAATAGCAGAGGCAAAGCACCTCCTGGCTTACCACGTGCACAAGCAGCAAAAGAAGAACAACACCTTTGACTTGAAGGTGCGCTGCTACAACTGTCTAGAGTATGGGCATTATGCTAGGGAGTGACACGGGCCGAAGAAGGCGCTCTTCGTTGCAGCGGATGCGGATGAAGAGCCAGCGCTTCTTTGAAGGTCGGCGAGGAGGTGGCCCAATAAAGCCAACAAGATTAAGAGGGTGATTGTTAGAAATTAATCTTGTTGTTTAAGTGTTCACCATGTTTAGTTATGTTACACAGTATTGTTGTTACATCTAGTAGGAATCGAAGAATCGTAGGCTAAGTTCAAGTTAAATACGTGCGTGTTTTATAGCGCAAAGAACAGATCGGTAGCACAGAGTGATAGTGGGTGCTTGAACTGATTGGCAGCCAGTAGTTGAGTACGCGTATATATGTAACAGGAATTAATCTTAGCATCGGTATTAGTGGCTATGTGCATGGAGTGTGTATGCGCATGCAGCTGAATGTGTGTAGGCAGTGGTGTTTATGCACGCATTAATGCGAACAGCAAGTAGCAAGGAGGCAATGTTCGTGGAGGGGATAGATGGCAGGCCATCCAGGCAGCAGCGATGGCAGTCGCCGTGGTGCGAGGAGAGGACCGCCGCGGTGTGACAGCTGTGAGCGTGACGTTGGAGGGGGGTGTGCGACGGCCACTGCAAGCCATGGGAGCGACATCACTAGGGGACAACGGCGCTAGAGCGTGGGGAGAGAGGGAGCAAGGAAGGGAGGAGCGGTGGCGCCAGCGGCGAGATCGCCAGTCGGCAAGGGCGATGGCGGTGCCACATGCAGAGGGAGGCGGCGGCATCATGAGCGCAGGAGAGGGAGGGAGGCATGGGGAGAGGAAAAGAAAGGAGTGAGGGGAGAGCACGGGCGCGTTGGACGAATCAGAAGGGCCCACCTGTCAGCAACAAATATTTTTTGAGCTGGGCGGTGGGATGATAGATCAATGAAGATATACTAGTAAAGATATACAGTGATTTAGATAACTGATGTATATAATATACTTATATATCATCTATAGATATGATTAAAAATAATTTATATAATAGATTGTCTATATAGTTATATGTAATGATAGCTTATATAATTAATACATTGTTAATACAATGATATACACAATATAAAGCTGTCTATAAGACTATCTATTAAATAGTAGATATCGTCTTTTCCACTCTCCTCATGTTATCAAAAATCCTATGTAGTATATGTACCATTATATATGTCCTAATGGCATAGAATTTTGGGTACATATCAGCTACCTCTAAGCCTATGATAGCCGACTACAATAGTTTATGTCAGCTGTGTATAAGTCTATATCACATAATATTATGAGTGATATGGAGAAGAGAGAAGAAAGAGAGAAAGATGATGTCTCCTACTAATAGACGATTTTATATTGTGTGTATCATTTTGTAGATCATTTATTAATTGTACGAGTGACTATTACGGACAACTATATAAATAATCTATTGTATAAGGGCACCATGATTTCAAATGCGTGAATTCAAGCTATATTTGAGTATATTTTTCAAAAATTTCGGTTTCAGGGTATATACCCATCTATACCAATTCAAATGAAATGCATAACTTTAAAAAAATATACTCAAATTCAAAGATTTTGAATGAGTTTGGATCACATGCTTTGATGATTTATATATAAAATTAGCACATAACTACAACCAAACTATCATAAAAAAGGGAAACTCTAGTTTGAATTTCAGTTCAAACTTATTTGAACTAGTTAGTAAACCAGTTAAACTCAGCATCCTAAAAATAAAAAAAAATCGCTTGAAAATATATAGAGAAAATATCCTTTTTAGATTATACTATATATAGATATATATGAAGGCTCTTTTCTACTCCCAGGAGTAATTACTCCCATAATATCTACCGTCCATCTGCCTCGAAATACTTCCACTCTGATTGAGTTTTTGGGTCCAAATGACGCACGACTCCATTACTGTATCCCTTTAATGATTACTAGCCATGTGCCCGTGCATTGTAACGGAAACTCAATTTGCGATAATTTTTTTTTCAAAGAGCACTAACCCTGTCTGAATGATACTATTCACTCTGAATGTGCAATGATTGAATGTTTAAATCAATTCATCGAAGCATACAAATTCCAAACACTTGTTTACAAACTCGAGCCTAAAATTATCTTTTATTTTGCAATCTGAAGGTCCTCATGTTACAAAATACTTTGCAAATTTTAGATGCACATAAGTACTGCTTATGTGCAAACACAATGAATAGTAGATAATGTTATATAAAAATATCTCATTCGAAATGCATGATTTTTTTCATGTGAAACAATATAATTCCCAAAAGAATCCTATAAAATTCATTGTCCCAAACGAGCCTAACATGGCATTGATTGCTAGACATGTAAGAGATTTTGGTCAAAAAGCATACAGTACTACGAAAATAAGGATTATACCACTGTAAAGTATACAGTACTAAAATCGAAGATATATAAGATGAATATATAAGGATTGCCATTTTAAATGGTCTTAGGGCACCTGAGGAGAGCATGTCCATATTCACCACAGCTACATCATAATTTCTTTAAATTCCCTTCACTTCCAAATGAGGATCATGGCCCAGCTGTAGCGTCTGCGGATGTGTTATGCTCAATTGCCCAACTAAATAGAAACTAATTATGGGGCAATTCCTTATATGCCACGAAAAGTTTGCATCATCCCTTATATGCCACTCATTGTTTCACCGACATCTGACCCCATATGTCAGTGACACATTTAGAGATTTCCTCAAATTCCAGTTGCATATAAGGAATTAATCCATAAAAAAGAACAAAACTACCGGTAACTGGAGCAGATTTACACAATGGACTTACCAAAGCAAGTCCACTTCCTTCATGTTCTGTTGCAATCAAAACATTTGGCAGGTCAGGAACGAAGCCAATAACTGGCTTTCCATCAGGCACTGAAATGGATGAGACACTTATTTCCATTAGTACCACATAAACTGATAAACAGCGCAAGGCTAATAAGTAATAACACTGCAATGAAGAATCTTTGAGGCTATACGGTCTTCTCTTTCTGGGTTGTTCTAAAACTGAAGGTGCTTACTATAGGGGCGGTGCCCAATTCTGATGTCTGTGTTCTGATTAATATCAAGATGAACATTCTTCAGGAAAGAATTCCCCTGCACGGTCCCATATACACTTAAGGATAAGTTTATCAACTTCCCTCGAAAATCCTTTGAACTCTCGGCTACTTCCTGTAATATACAAATGAGGTGATCAATCATTTAACATTTTCTAATATAGTTCAAGAAGGTTGAATGGGAAATTTATTCTTGTCTGAAAAACAAAAGCTTTACTGAGAGAAAAGGGTTCTGCTCATCCATAGAAACCTTTTTTAAGGAATATCCATTAAAACTGGCCAAAGGTGGAACAAAGGGAGAAGTTTAGATTACCTAGAACTAAATTGCCCTTTGTATTCAATGTTGTGGTCATTGATATAGATGAAGCACCATTCTCATCTTCATCAGATTTTGAAGACAAGGGTGTGTTATTTGACTTAGCAACTTGATGGTCAACATATCCTAGCTCCATTAAGCCATGATTTAGCTTAAGCTTGTTAGGCAACACGAGCAGATGACCCTGAAATGGAAAATGTGATATAATTATTTTTATGTTGTTAGACGTAGGGTCAGATAATTGAACAAGCAATTCTTAAATTCTATAGAGAAAGGACTGACATGTGAATACAATATTAGGAAAGAAATGTATAAATATGATCTATCTGGAGTAGATTAATTGTTAGCTAGCGTGGGCATGCCACTTAGGCTCATTTTGAGTGTAAACTACATGACTAGTCCCCGCAATAAGTCCTTTTTTTGGCAGGGTAGTCCATGCATTAGGAAGTAGTAACTTACAGGAACTTTTATTTACAAAAGCATGTAAAACTGTTTTGATATCAGAAAGAAGATAGTCAAGCACCCAACAGTGTCACTGAAGGTGCTACATAACAGAGTTTGTTTAAGTTTGCTATCTCAGCCAAACATACAAAACAAGTCTGAAACGGAAAACATAAAGAACACACGTCACACTCCAGTTTCTTTGTACTTAACATAATAGGAAAACATATGATGGTATGAGAATGCTAGAAAGGTCAATCCAAAGATATTCAGATCAAAGTCAATCCAACAACTTTTAGAAGTATAATGTAACTTTCTTGGCTTGACATGAATATCCAATGTAGAATTCAGTTCTAGAAAACTATGCAATGAGGATCGAGTCCAGGCACCAGAAGCAATTACAACAGCTTTTCTGCCATACAAGATGTTCTTAGAAGTTTGGATAGCTTCAACTGTCCCAGTAACCTCTGATCTGCATAAAACTAAATCCACCATCAGTAATGCAAAAGATGGAAAATGGCTTTGGCATCACTTGAAAAGCATCCTAACAGAGAAATAGACATGTTCTAGATCATCGTATCGGGGTCACGAAGCCAGGGCAGCTCACCTGCGACACATGGGCGGTGCCGACGACGTAGACGCGGCAGGTCTCGCCTGGCCCCACCGCAGCCGCCTCGATCGACGTCTCGCATTCAAGGCACACCACCCCTTTGGCGAGCTCCTCGGGCAGCTCCTTCCTCTCCTCGCCCCCCGCTATCATCCCGGTCCCCGTGTCCTCGCCTTCGTTTCCGCGTCCGCGAATCCCGACAAGTCTTTGTAGCTGTTGGCCTCAGCGTCGGCGTCAGCAGTGGGGGCGAACACGGCCAGATCCATCGACAGGACGAGGGGGGCGAGGCGGGAGGACATCTAGCCTCGGGCCGGGGTCGGGGCTAGCGTTGGGGCCAGGCAGGAGGAGAGCGGCGGGCGAAGTCTGAGGCAGCGGTGGACGCGAGGCAAGCTCGGGAATCGGGATGAGGAGGAGGTGGCGACAGCAAGAAGAAGAGAACGTGATATACCGCGTAGCCAGGGAAGGAGAGGGGTTAGACCCGGTTATTTTGGGAACGTGAACGGATTCGGGTTTTTTTTGCTTTGAACGTGAGCACGTGAAAAACGCGTGAGGGGGAGAACACACGTACCACTACTAACTTTTAATTAGAAGTTGTAGAGAAGTAGAGATAGATATTAGCTTAACTACTCGCTCGATTGTCGGAGAGGAGCCACGTCTATCCAACGAGCTCCGAATGAAGTTATGTGTATTGATTTTTCTTAATGAAAGTTCGTGAAGAATGTGCAGACCGGAAAGTATGCATAGTAGTATGTGCACACTAGCGTATAGTAGTGTACATACTCTTTCTTAGACCAGTATATACTCCTTTTTTAAGTATACATACTCCTCTTTTAGTACAACGCATACATGCATTACAGTGAAGTCATCCATACTCATTTCATAATGTGTATACATAGTTACATACTCATTTCTATACTTGTATACCTAGGCCTCGTTTATAAGTGTACGTATGCATGGAATTAAATACCACCACTAATCCTTCCTAGCAAACCCAAAAACATACCACATTTACCCAGTAATTATGTGCGTAATAATCTTCTGAAAAAAAGAAAAAATATATAATTACGGAACGACTTGCTAGTTTCTCGGGGCAGGGGCGAAGCCAGACCTTGAGCCACCCGGGCCTGGGCCGAGACCAGGCCCAAAATGTCCCTACAAAAAGTCTTCAAACATCTATGTAGCGTCTTGCATGTAACAAAACATTATTTTCAACACGTCTATTAAATTTTAAGGTTCCTCGGATCTTCTCTAGAACCGGTGCGGGAGCTAAAACAATTAACTATGGACAATTTAAAATTTTAACTTTGCTACTAATAAATGAAGTCTTTATCAGTAATGTGCAGCATTTACAGTCATAGAAATCACAGTTAAATAGGTGGATATCTAAACAGATTTAACTATTAATATCCGTATAAACACGCGGCATGTATAGTTAGTGACCATAGAAATCACAGCTTTAATTATCTGTTGTAGTGTTTTTTATTCTCATATCTGGAAATTCACTCATACTGGGCAGACAAGTTATCATTTGCTCGTCTGCCAAGTCATCTGCATTTCTAACGTTAATGTCCTAGAGCATTTAAAACAAAGTCATTTGGAGGTGAAAATTTGATGTTGAATACTTAATTTTTCGAAGAATCAGGTTCCTTTTCCGGATGTCGAAGAAATTTGATGTCGAATTCAGCAGCTTTTCAATAAATTCTACAAATTAGAAAAGCTGTTGTATATTCTGAAAAACTACCACTGTTATCAAGGGTAACGATGATCAACAGGTACCAAACTGATAGCATACATTTTCTAGAGATCTAGGCTTTGCTAAATCCCAAAAATCTTTGCAGTTCATGTGAATACTCAAGCAAATATTCAAGGGCTGTCGGTAGGCGTTGGTTGTGGTAGGAAAGCTCTCAAATGCACCAAAACATTCAGAAATCTTTGCAATTCATGTGAATGCTCAAGCAAATATTCAAGGGCTGTCGGTAGGCGTGCACCAAAACATTCTAAATGCGAAACCAGGAAAACATATAAAAATGTGCTAAAAGGTTGAATGAAAGAGAGGCAGTATTACCTTGGTTCACACACAAAACAACAGTCATCTTTTGGCAGCTCTCCATCATCAATATTCGTAGGAACACACACCCTAAAACAATGAGAAAAATCAGATAACAAGGAAGGTAGCAATCAAAATAGAAAGCGGTGCAGAAATGGCTGAGATGATCCCTTACATGTCTGTCTGCAGGAGTTGATGGAACCCAAGGGTGCTTATGAAGGTCCTGTTGCTGTCTTGAGACCCTTGCCTTTCTTCAGCCGGTTTATTCAAGTGCATGAGCACATGGCATGCAAAAAAACGATAAGAGAGGCATTTCTAGCCAGTGAACTGAAACTGGAACTGTACATATGATTCCTTTTATGAGGCAAAAAAGGAAATGGCACAACCAACAGCAAAAAACTAAGCATTAGTCAGTTTCTTATAGTGTGATTCAGGAGAAATGAAATGCATACACTGATCATGGTCCATAAATGCAAAAGTAGAATTGAAAACTTGTACATCTATTGAAAAATCTGCACAATCGCATTTTAGTCAGAGACCTAATGATGCTTTAGCCATCTTAGAACAACTTACATACCATCAACCTCTACTTTGAAATGGTACAGGTATTAGATAGGGTATTAACCCTTGGCTACTGTTAACAAACAAATTTCCACCCGAATGGTAAAATTAATACAACTATAAGCTAAATGCTGAAATCGGTATAAATAGGTTAATGCTATGTAAAAGGATCTGGTACAGATTGGCTAGAACATACAAATGTTTGAGCTATGCAAATGCCATCTTAAGAAAACAAAGAAATCTAGAAGAAACAGGATTAACACTTGCATACATCGTTCTGAGGCAAAGCCATATCTCTCTTGCTGGATACCTTAGTCTAGATCTCCCTAAAAAATTCTTAAACGACTAACTACTATGAGTCTGATCAACAAATTATAGAAACAATCTGCAAACAATAATAGTTGACCAACAACTAATCTACATAAGTGACGTTGGAGTAGTAACACCTAACTGAACTGCGCATATGGCATGCAAGAACAACGTATAGTTATCTAAGTTGCAATAGACATTCATCACTAACAAAACAAGAAGTACATGTTAACTCTAGCTGTAGGTGGTCATTAACCCACATGAAATTCTCAGTTCATCATAGCAAGATAATTGGTGTGCAAAAGGAAATAATCACATACATACTATTCAATAACCAAAGGAGGATACTGTGTAGCCACTTAGATGGCCAGCTTCGCCCTGGACTAACTCAATTTGCCATTAGCCACTCATGACTCATGCATACAACTAAAGAAAACACTCTGGAGGCATGTGCAGACATCACATATCGCAGCAGCAATGGCATCGGCATCACCTGCAAAATTTCTAATGAACTGGCGCGGTAAAAGAAGGCAATAAAAAAGGCACTTACCCTAGTCTGGTAAAGCAAGGTAGCGCATTGCAACAATGGTGCTAGCGGATGCGACCGTACGGGCAGCACAAAGGGCCACGGCATGCTAGCGTTGACATCCTCCAAACCCTAGAAGTGGATGAAGAGATCAAACCCTAAAATAGACAAAGAATAAGAGAGACAAAGGAAAGAAGCAAAGAACTCACTGGTGGGCAAACTGGCAGTAGCCTATGACGGCTACGGTGAGGAGAGGGGCACAAGACCAAAACTCCAGGCTGCTGTGGGGAGGCACTGCACCGGCACTCAGAGTGACACTCTGCTGAACCCGAAGGCCCTATTACGCCCCCATGCCGAACTTGCGACTGCACCACGGACCCGTTGGATACTCTCCTGGCTACCAGCGAGCAGATCGACGATGGCGGCACGGTGCGAGGGAAAGAGGAAATACCTCCCCAAATCAATTATCCTACTCTCCATTTTCAAGAAATTAAACCCAAAATCCACAGAATAAGAAAAGGGGGAAGAACTCACCGGAGAACTCAGGAAGGCTGGGCGAACCATGGCTAGAACACCCATCTTGCCGGACAACGGCATCCTGATCGTACGCCATTGGTCTTCCATCTTGGAGGCCGAGCGCGACGAGGTGGTGGAGGGGTCGAGCGCGCCAAGCCGACGACCAGGTGGAACGGCTGAACGGAGCGCGAGACGCAGGAGAAAGCAGCGAGCAAGGACGGAGGAAATGAGGGCAACAAAGCGGGCGCGCGGCAGCGACGTCCTGAGTTGGCCGCAGCGCACAGAGGACGTAGCAACCGAAAGGAAGAAGCGAAAGGGGAAAAGCTGGACTGGACGGGGACAGTCTAGAAACAACCGGAACGCAATGTAGAGGACGCCGGTTGGTGCAAGCACGGACGGCTTTCGGCATCGACGAGCCAATCGAGCCGGGAGCCGCAGAACGCGAACCAATCGAGCCGGGAGCCTTGTAAAAAACGTGACGTGGCATGGCTCCGAGGCCAGAAATTCCACCACCTTTAGGAAAGGTAAGATGTGGTTTGGTCCCACGACGCTTTTGACGTATACTCCGTTGAATGGAGTATGTATACTCACACGACCATTAACCAATCCATTCGTAAGTTAGTTTTTTGTTTGTGTGTAACGGCGTCCTACGTGGCTGCAGAGAATGTGGCCTGACTAACGAACTAGCTAGGAGCAGAAAAAAAGAGAGTATGTAGGTGTATGGGAGTATGTGGGAGTATACTTATGGTTAAAGGAGTATGTAGATGTATGGGAGTATGTAACGTTTCCACACGAGTGTACTTTATGCTAAAAAGTAGTTGTATGGGAAGTGTATAACGTTTGCACGATAGTATCTTGTATAATAAAAGGAGTATATATGAAAAGGAGTGTATAGGTGTATGGAAAATGGGAGTATATATATATATATCTCTACTACTTTTAATTTGGAGTTGGCGGCGGTCCGTTCTTCACCTCCAATTCACGTCTATAAAAACAACCACCGCAGAAAAAACGGACCGACCACCGAAAAAAACAATGGTCCTTTTTTGCTCCGCCCGACCACCTCTTCCTCCTCACGCCACCTGCGACGCGTCGACGCTGTCGTCCTCACGACCTCCCCTCCACCTTCCCCGATGTGCCCCCGCTCCTCCCCGCCGACCCCTACGCAAGGCCACCTTCGTCGAGGGCCACCGCCAGTCGTCGTTGGGCGACTCCTCGTCGCCAGCCATCGCTCCCCCCGTGCCACCAGCTCCGTCGACGACAGCCGCCGCCCCAACCGCTCCCTGGCCGTGCAGGCCATGCTGGCGTCCGCCATGAGCGGGCCACCGATCTCTTCCCCTCTCTTCTTCAAGTAAGAATACCACCGAGTGATCCGGCGCAGGTGCGGGCTCTTTTTCCTCCTCCTCTGTGTATCACCTCCGCTGTGGTGCCCACCACCATCCCTCCCCGACCTCCTCCCCTCCCCTCCGCACCCTCTTCTCCACTTGCTGCGCCAAGCGCTCATCCCCCACCTCGCCGGCCGTTGACCCCGACGACGAAGGCCCCTTGCGCGGCCTATTCGTTCTTTCCCGTGACCCTGTGCGCCCGTCGTGGCTGCTGGTGGTGTAGCCGTGCCTCCGCCCTGGCTCCCTCCTCGACTCCAAGCTCGCCGAGGCACTCAACCCCGCCAACTCCCTCGAGGAGCCTCGCGACGGCTTCTACCACAGCGACCTCGCTGCTAAGGGTGCACAGCCGCACCACGTCGTCCAAAACCCCACCTCCCGCGTCCACTCCCACGCCGGTATTCAACTATCCTTCGTTCCATTCTCGGTGCTTACTGCTTAGCTCAAGTGGGAGTATTTTGCGTTGCTTTGGTAGAGGAGCTTAGTTTGATCGTATTCCGAATATTTGTATTTTTATCTTGACGCAAATACAAATGAAATTATGTAAGAATTGCGTCTCGTTCCTGGTATGTTTTGGTCTAATGTGATCATATTCTTAATATTAGCATTTTAGCGGTGTATGTATGAAGGATGAACTGCAAAGTTTGGAGGTTTGTTTAAATTTCGCGAGTAAACTTGAGCTTATCGGGATCGAAGGTTTAGGGGTATTTTCACTTTGATTGGGTTTCATTCCTAGCCAATCCCAACTTGTTTGGGACAAAACGCTTAGTTGTTGTAAACTTAAGCTCATTGGATGTCGAGGGTTCTGTTGGGTTAGTGGAAGAAGACCACATTTGCTTTGCTTGTTCTTCCACCAAAAACCACGCCACCACAACACACACGTCAGTAATCTGCGCAGTCATGATTCCTGCCAGCTTGTTGTCACCCGATCATTCTTCTATCTTGATCAGCTGGTGGATAAGGATAGTTAGATTCCTATTTGAAATTGGTATAAAGTAAGTTGTGTGAGGCTGCAGATTAACTTCAGGGCCTTCACATGGATCGACTGAGCTGGCACATTCGGATGAAGATTGCACTCGACACGGTGAGGTTCTTATGATCTTATCCCTGATTCAGGTTACATAATTATGTTGGTGAACATCCTCCCTTCTTTGGCCATTACTTTCCAGAGCCTTTATTGCAGTTCTTGGTGATATGCTCAAACGATGGTGCAGCTGCGGTTTCAGGTAGGCCAATCTATCTCTTAAAGCATATTGTTCGTTCTTTCTTACCAGCGTTCAAGTATGATGTGTTCGTGTATTCTCTTTTCTGTTATTTTTTGTGTCTTAGGATAAGAGACAATGTTTGGATCTGTTGTGACTTGTGAGTGCATTTTCTATTTAATTTTGTGCCTTGATGAGAGATATTTTCTGCATCTATATTATTTTAGCTCTGTACTTCTGTATATTCTTATATTTGGTTCCCTGAGATTTACGGTGGGTTAAAATCTACCAAATCATTGTAGCGCATCTTACTAACTGGTTAAACTCTATTGTGTTTACTATTTTCTACATGGTGTTACTAAAAGTTCAAGTTGAATTTTATTGTGCTTTATAGTATTTGCAAGGTATTATTTTTTTTGTCAGCGAATCTTCCGTATGCATATATCTCAATTAAGCTCTCTGATCAATTTATTTCAAGTGATCGTTGAGAAGGCTGATAAAACTGATGTCCTAGAAATTGATAAGAAGAAGTAACCCGTTTTCCTCATCGTCACTTCTATATTCTGATGGCAGATGTGATATTCTTTTTTATTGTTGCTTCGTAGCTTGAGCATTCCTTTTAGGTGCAACTATTATTAATAATATCCTAGAGCTTTTGGACACTTGCATGTCTTAATTGCTTACCCTTACTGACAAAAACAACATGTAATATTATGGGATTTGTGCCACGGGTTGTTTTACACAGTTCACATGGAGAAAGTCTTAAAACTCAGAACTATGCCCTAATGTTGTCTACAACTATGTTGTGAGATAAAATTTCTAATTATCTGCTCTCTTCGTTCGATTCTAGATAAGGCAAGACACTAAATATGTTGCTATTATTCCAGAATGCAATTTAGTGTCATACTCCTTTGATAAACCAACTTTTGTACTTATGTAATCGGGAGAAATATATTTTTGATCTTGTAGCAAAATTTTCTTTATTGCTTAACCTTTATGTTTCGTTAACAATTTATTTTTCGTAGCAACGCACGGGCACTGAACTAGTGTATATATATATGTGTGAAAAGAAGTATATTTACAAGTAAATGGGTATACATACCAAAGAAGAAAATGAGAGCAAATTCACAAGGAAACTTTAGTGCTGAACGAACTAAAAGCCAACCTTGACTGAAATTATAATGTATACGGAGGAAGAAAACAAAGTACCAACTAATGGGCGTTGTAAGATACAAATCCTTACGAAAATTCACAAGCAGCACTGCTCTACTGTGTAAATTGATCCACAAGTGCTGATATATAGAAGTATGCTAATGTCGAAAGATTGGTAAGCATGTGCATACTTGTTAGTATTGCCGAGAGGATGGATGCTGGAGGATGCTATACGGTAAGGAGGATGCAGAGGAGCACTCGCATGAGGTCGATGGCATCAGAAAGCTTAGAGCAGCGTCCAAGGCTCCAAGCACAGTGTTGGCTTCAGTCCTAGCAACGCACTGTCCGCACACTCCATCGCAGAATGTCAGATGGCAAGGCTGCTCAAGAACATCAAAATCACAATAAGATCTCAACGCATCAAAAAATTCGCCTAGATGTATGTGATGTTTACACAACACTACGGCGATATCCGTTCAAGCATGTTGGGGCGACATTGTCTTCCCTGGATTTATCAAAGTAGTATACCATTTTTGAAAAGATAGTGTGAAACATTTTTAGACTAAAAAGTACGGAGTAATTGTTACTTGTTAGGGCAATTAACATGTTCTTTAGAAAATACAGTGTGCATATAGATCGCAGCCTCAAAAAATTCTATTTAGCTGCACATTTGTGGGCTCAAAATAAGTTCATGTACTTAGAGGGATCGTGGACATGAGCAGATTGCCGGAGGATAAGACGAATGGCGCAGGGGCAGATCACAACTTGCTCGAAACCATGGGAAAACTCACGACATGCCAGTTGTTTGAGCTTCTAATAGATGAGAAATAACAAAAAATTGGATTGAGTTGTACTAAGATTTAAAAAGAGATTAGATAAACATAAACATACCAGGGGACTAGTATTCTCCTCACGAATAGAGATCTAGTCTGCACAACGACGCGCCAGCGTGGTCTCTACAACTTTATGAGGGCAAGAAGACAACGTCTAGGTCGACGGACATACGATGAGGCAACAACACAGCGACATGGTCACAAAAAAAATTTGCCATCAGCCTAATCGCCGGGGAGAGGTGGCGACGTCCTAAAAATTGACGAAGCCTAATCGCCAGGGAGAGGTGGCGACGTCCTAGAAATTGACGTCGAATGCAATTAGGAGGCATCCGCATGCCTTCGCGGTCGGTTGAATGTAACAAAAAGATCCAAAATCCCGGAAAAGTCTCGATGGCTAGCTTTATTCAAAATCTGGATATACACGCTGAACTGATAATTCATGGATTAATTAGTTAACCATGACTTTTTTACAGAATTAAATGGCAAATATATGGTATTGGATCGGGTGATCGGATCTTTCTCTCACCCGTGATTTTCAGCCCTGTTGGTCTCTAAATGATGCACAGATCTCGCGGAGGCAGGAATGGTGGATGGACAGGGAGTAACTACACCTCAGAGAGTAGTTAGTATTTTTCATCTATACCCCTTTATAATATACCTAAGCAAATTTTTCTACATCCACCCTAAATAATGCACCTCATTAGAGATGGTCCAACGTTCGTGCACACAGCAAAACGTCCCTAGAAACTTGCATTCATCAAAATGAACGTCTCAGATCTTTCCTCAGTTTTACTCACCCACATCCGATGGTCATTATTTAGTGTGTCTAATCATCCTGTGGCCACAAATGACCTCCCCACCTACATATTTGGAAGGAGAGCGAATCAAACAAGGAAATAAATAAGGAGGATCCGCATGCAAGGAAACCAGATTTAAATTTTTTACTGGCCAAAATTGTACGTACTACATATTTGAAAGGAGGGTGAATCAAACAAGGAAATAAACAGGGAGAATCCGCATGCAAGGAAATAAGACTTGAATTTTTTATTGTCCTGGCATTGTGATCGTATTTTTTTCTGAATATGACCCTTCTCGAGACATTTTTACGGATCTAGCCCTATAGAGCCTAATTTCAACGCACGGAGAGTGCTGAATTTTTGTTTTCATTTTTTATCTAAGGAACCAACTGTCTGTGAGTGATGCTTAATTTTTTCAATTTTTCTCCGGAACCAAAGTGGGCGTGAGCACTATTTAATTTTTATCTTTTTCCTCATGCGGATCCAATGATCGGCGAGCGCGATTTATTTTCCATATTTTTCGAAATCATCCTGTGGCCCACAATGCACCTTCCTCACCTTCAAGATCAACAAGGAAAAGGAAACAAACGTCACGAAAAGGAAAGGACCATACATTACGTCTTTGGGAAAAGAAACCGGGAGATGGGCAGCGGCCAGAGAACGCAGTCCGCAATGGCTCCACGATCGCCATCGGTGGCTTTTGCCGACGCGGCGAGGTTCTTGGTCGGCGACTCGCATGGCCGTCGTGCCTCGACAAATTTATAATTTAATTTTTTAAATAATTTTATTAAGTACAAAATAATCGAAAGTTTTTTGAGAATTTTTCTAGAATTTTTAACTTTGATGTGCTATCTTTTCAAAAATGCTTCTATATTTAAAAAATGAAGGCAACTCACCTGTAGCTTCTTTTAGTTGCACTTGGACAGAAGAAGCTTCTTCTCTTCCTCCCTCCATTAAAGCAAGAAAGAAGCTTCAAAACTCCATCAATCCCGCACCAAATCTCCTCTTTTCATCTATGGTGTTAATTCCCAAATTTTGTGCTCTATTGTCAAAATTTCCTCCCAACTGATTTGATCCCAAATTATGGTTTCCATAAATATGCTTGTTTGGTGCTATAAAAGTGGCGAGCTCATCCACCCCATCGCATTGCGTAAATCCCAAGTGCTCCTCTTGTAAAGATCGTCGAATTTTGGAGGTAACCCAAGCCATCACCGTCATCTTTCCCGACGAAATTCACCGCGAATCGTGACTCCTCACATGCAGCGTCGGGTCGACGATCTCGCCACACCAAGGCCGACTCCACTGCGACCGCCGGCCACCCCGGCCTTCCTCCCCTTGCTGGCCAAGCCTAGAGAGCACGCTGTGCTCTCTGTGGAAGTTGCAAAAAAATAATCTAAGATCAGAAAATTCTTTTTTCTTTTTCTTTCTTGATTTAAAATCTTTTGGGAACCCGTTTTCGCCTATTCGACCTCCATTTAGTTTCGTTTTTCTTTCTAAATTCATTTAAAATTCTAAATTTCTCTTTTATTAGTAAGTGTTGTATTCATACTTATCTTCTCATTTAATTGATAAGCGGATGTACTGCCGTCGTAGCGTTAGCACAGGCACTATACTAGTATAAGAAAATGATTCTATACTCTTGGGAGTACGTACTCTCACTCTAAATATACTGCTTAAATGATGTTGTTATACATCTTTATTCTTTTGAGTATACTCTAATACTGATTATAAGATACTTCAAAGTGAGTTTTATGAAATTTTTTGTCATGTTCTACTTTTTATAGCATAATTTGGGTATACACTTCTTTTACATATGGAAAAGTATATATAGCAAAAATAAAAGGCTTCGATAAATTTTTTTCAATTATGTCGTATTAGAGTATGTTAGAATTATTATTTAAGTATACCGAATGTGATAAAAAAGTATAACACATTTGTTTAAGTGATATATTAGAGGTGAGAGTATGTACAACTAGGAGTGCAGAAAAGACTTCCTTTTCATATATATATATATATATATATATATGTGTGTGTGTGAAAAGGTGTGAAATTTTATAATTTTTCTAGGAGATTATGTGTAAAACGTGTTTAAGTGATGAGGTGGTATTTCACCTAAATCTGGACCAATCAAATTCAATTTAACGTCCTTGTTTATCTACTTTCATGATTTCACCATATGTCTATTTTCACCGTATACTTCCTTTCTCTCTCTCTCTCTATATATATATATATATATATATTATAATTACTTGGGACACCATGGTGTCTGAGCACCATGATTTAAAAAAGATATTTTTCCTATGTATTTTCATGCGATTTTTTTTAAAAATTTCTAGGATGCTGAGTTTAACCAGTTTACTAACTAGTTCAAACAAGTTTGAACTGAAATTCAAACTATAGTTTCTCTTTTTGATGATAGTTTGGTTGTAGGTATGTGCTGATTTTATATATAAATTAGCAAAGCATGTGATCCAAACTCGTTCAAAATCTTTGAATTCGAGTATATATTTTTCAAAGGTATGTGTTTCATTTGAATTGTTATAGATGGGTATATATTCTAAAACTGAAATTTTGAAAATTATACTCGAATATGGTTTGAATTTGCGCATTTGAAATCATGGTGCCTATATATATATATATATATATATATATATATATATATATATATATATATATATATATATATAAACATATAAACATATCCAGTGCAAACCTCTCTTACCGTGCAAACTCCGTGAAACCCACGTGTAGAAGTTTTGAAAAATTATCAAAAAATTACCATTTGTAAGGGACGTGAGTTTCTACAATCGTGCAAAATTTGAAAACCAAAATCAATCGCATTAGAAAGATATGAAAACAAAAATAGTACCAAACAGTAAAAAATCATTATTTATGCTGAATTTGTCTTTTTCATATCTTTCAAATGCGATGAGTTTGGTCTTCAAATTTTACACGATTGTAGAAGCTCACCTCCCTACATATGGTAATTTTTTTAGAATTACTATATATATATATATATTGTGTTTCACGGAATTTACACGGTAAAAGAGGTTTGCACTGAATATGTCGCCATATATATATATATTTTGTTGTATTACACGCAACCGTTTCGATGATTTATCAAAGAGTGCTTCAATGCTTTCCCTCTCAATACAGGTTGCACAAATCTTGAAGTAAGCGAAGAGGTAAGTAATCGTCATCTACCATTTATTCATGCTTTAATATTTGTGCAACTTTCAAAAGAAAAGGTATCGAAGCACCTCTCTTTTATCAAAAGTCGAAGAGGAACGTGGTGCCCAAATTGCCCATTAAAAATCTCCCCACGAATATCCCGTGTCGCGGAGATCAACACAGCGTCACAAGCAAATCCCTTGTCTCTCTTCTCACTTCATCTCTCTCCTCCAGATCCCGACCCAAATGGCCTCCTACGGCGACGACGACGATTCCGGCCGCCGCCGCCCGCCACAGCACCGGCCGTCCGGAGGTGGCAGCGGTGACCTGGCGTCGAGCGCCAAGCTGGTGGCCGAGGCGGCCAAGTCGGTGTTCCAGGACCACAACCTGGAGAAGGTCGACAAGGGCCGCGCCGCCGGCGCCGCCGCCGACATCCTCCACGCCGCCTCCCAGTATGGGAAACTCGAGGGCAAGCCCATGGGCAACTACCTCGGGAAGGCCGAGGAGTACCTCCACCAGTACGGCCGCAAGGAGGGGCCCGGCGGCGGCGGCAAGCATCAGGAGGAGGAGGAGGAGGAGGAAGGCAAGTACAAGAAGAAGCCCGGCGGTCATGGGGCTTCGGGTGCGAGCCATGAAGGGGGCAGGTATGAAGAGGAGGGTGAGTACAAGAAGAAGCCCATTGGTGGCAGGTATGAGGAGGATGAGTACAGGAAGAAGCCTAGTGGTGGTGGTGGTGGTGGCTATGGAGGGGGAAGGTACGAAGATGAAGATGAATACAGGAAGAAGCCTACTAGTGGTGGTGGCTATGGAGGTGGAAGGTATGAGCAAGAAGATGACTACAAGAGGCCTCCTAGTGGTGGTGGTGGCTATGGTGGAGGAAGGTATGAAGAAGAAGATGAGTATAGAAAGAAGCCTAGTGGGGGTGCCTATGACATGGGAAGGTATGAGGAAGAAGATGAGTATAAGAAGAAGCCTAATGCTGGTGGATATGGAGGTGGAGGAGGAAGATACGAAGATGACTACAAGAAGAAGCCAAGTGGTGATCATGGTGGAGGAAGGTATGAGGAAGATGATGAGTACAAGAAACCTAGTGATGGATATGGGTATGGCGCTTCTAGTGGTGGAAGCCATGGAGGAAGGTACGAAGAAGAGGACTACAAGAAGAAGCTTGGTGGGCACTCAGGGGGAAGGTATGAGGAAGAGGAGGGGTACAAGAAGACTAGTGGCCATGGGGGAGGGAAGTATGGTAAGGAGGAAGAGGAGGACAATAGGAAGAAGCATGGTGGCCGCCATGAGAGCGGAAATGATGAGTCGGAGGGTAGTGGCATTGGAGATTACCTGAAACTTGCGCAAGGTTTCATGAAGAAGCAGGGCGGAGAGGGGGAGAGCGGGGGTGGTATGGGGGACTACTTAAAGCTTGCGGAGGGGTTCTTGAAGAAGCGTTGAGTTGTAACTGAATCTTTGCTATATGACGATTTGTGAAGGGCTTTGTGTTTGGTTAGTCCCTTATCTTGTTTAATGTCTGTATGTTATAGAATTTCCTACAATTTCCATCCTAGAATGCAATAAAACTGTATTGCTTGTGTTGTCTATGCAATATTGCAATGTAACATGAATGCGGAAGGTGCTACTTATGATACCGGGAGAATAAAAGATTGGATGGATAAACTTGTGTAGTTCATGTTGTGTACTAGTTCTGACTTGCAATAAGTATTATAGTGTTATAATAAATGAAATGTTGAACATATCTTGGTGCTCTTAGCTACTGTTGTTAAAGAGTTTTTGTTCTGATTGGTGGCTATTATTTGAATTAGCTATGCTGGTGATCTTTTTTTTTATCATACTGAACACTAATGCAGTGCTGTACATATGTCACCGAACACTAATGAACTGAACTGGACTGTTACATATGTCACCAATCTGAAACAAAGAATCCATATATTATCATATAAATTTGGGTTTGTATTACGGTTTGCTGGGTTCAAGTAAGTGATGCTCTTTGTTTCTCTAAGCAAGTGTTTTCACTTGATCGGTTGTGGTTCTAGCCTTACAAAATAGCCTCTGTAATGGATTAGGTTGAATGATTGTTGTTATGTGCATCTAACTGTTCATGTGCTGCCTACTGGCTCTAATCTTCTAGAATTACCCATTGGCTCTTTTCTTCACTTGGTCACTTGGCTATTGCTGTTTAATGCTCGCTGATTCACTGTCAAATGATGGTAGTTTTGGGCATCTGTGTATTGTTCAACGGTCTAGCAATTGATATTTGTGTGTAACCTGCTGAAGCACACCGTTAGCTGGCATGATGTCATCAGCTTCAATAGTTCAATTATCTTGCAATTATAGACGTTATTGTGCCCATGGTTATCACGGCGCCCCGGCGAGGCGAGTCGCCTCCGGGGCGCTCGGACGCCTAGGCGCCTAGGCGGGCGTCTAGGCGAGGATTAGGCGACCAAAAAAAAAGTATATTAGCAATAAATGTATATCAATATTAGTGTATTTCTCTCAATTTTAGCCTATTTGCTGCCTGCCCGCCGGCCCCCCTCACCCCCTCCTTCCTCTCTCTCTCTCTCTCAGGCGGCCCAGCCTTGACCTACCTAGCCTCTCTCTCTCCCCACCGAATCCTGCATTTCCCGATCGACGCCGCCACTCCACTCTCTCTCTATCCCTCTCTCCCCCGATCCGTTCGGCGCCGCCGCCGTCCCTCCTCTCCCTCCCCCCCCCCACCATCCATTCGGCGCCGCCTTCCCCTCCTGCGTCGCCTGGATCCGGATCTACCTGGCGTGTGCGAAGCCGAAGACGAGGCGATAGGCGGAGGCGACGCGGAGCAGTGGCTAAATCTGGGACGGCGCGGACGGCGGCGATGTGGAGACGCCAGATCCGGTTGTCCCTGACGCCATGACTGCCGGATCTTGAAGCGACGGCAGCGGGAGGCGATGGAGACGCGCGAGGCCGCGGCGGATCTTCCTCCAGGCGAGGTGACCGGCCATGGCGGTCTTCCTCCGGCGACCGGACGCCTACGCGACGACTTAATAACAAGGATTGTGCCTTTCCTGCTACCATGGCAAGTAGAAAAAGCACCACACAAACAGAATAACCTTTACAAGCACAAATGGCTTCTTCCTTCCACTATGGTGGAACATTTCTGCAATGTTCATCTTATCCTTTTCCACAGCCGCTTCTTTATATGATCCAGCAGGTATCCTTTTTATTTCTCTCTCTCTTTAAGCCTTAACATTCAGACTCCCAGGTCTTTCGGGCCTATTCAACGATCTTGCTAAAACTCAGGTAATTGAACAACTATGAGCCTCTCTTCAACAGTTCAACACAATGGATTCCAACAACAAGCCAACAAGAGTAGCCATAGCCACTTCCCGTCTGCTGTCTCCCCTGGAGACCTGCTGTCCAGCGCTGAGACGGTGGCCGAAGCTGCTATGTTGGCATACCACCATGATATCAACAAGGTTGACAAGGGTCACGCTGCTGGTGCAACAGCTGACCTCCTCCATGCTGGTTCCCATTATAGCCATATCGAGGACAAACGCTTTGGTCAGTACATCGAGAATGCTGAGGGCTTCCTGTACCAATCTCAATCTTCACCAAAGGTGTAATGACCCGGAGATTAATTAAGCCAATAAAATTACTAAGCAACTAATCAAGAAGATAATGGGCAATTTAACTTAATAACTAATGTTATGCATAAGTCAATTAGAATGATCAATATACCCACATGGTAACAAGTAAAAGACTCAGGTGTAGAAAAGTAAAAAAGAGTACAGTGAAAAAGGGATAAGACCAAGCCACGTTCGGTGCATTCTCCTTTTCCCTCACTCCAGCCGAGAGCCAGCTAGAGCACAGCTCGTTCTTCCCCCTTTGCCACACTCCCACAAGTGAGCACAGCCAGCCATCCACTATTCCCCACATTTCCAACCAAGAGCCAGAGAAAGAGAGCAAGCATCAGAAAGGGCCAGCCGAAGCAAGGCAAAGCAAGAAGAGGATGAGCCATCGGAGGAGGAGGTGGTGGTCCAGAGCAAGGAGGCCACCGAGAAGAGGAACCGAGAAGGACCATGAGGAGCAGATTGAGCCAAAGCTCAAGGAACCGGCCACCTCCACCAGTGCCTCCACCCAACACCAGCATCCATCCTCATCACAGAACTCAGCCATCAGGTGCACAAGTAAAGTAGTAGTACTAGTAACGTGGTATGCAGATATGGGTAGATCGGGTAAAATAGCAAGTAGATCAAGTGAAAACCCTAGTGGTCTCAAAATCTAGCACTAGAGGGGGGCTGCCTTGCGCATGCCTAAGTTCATCCCGTTCTCCCCGGAGTACGATTGAATGCCAGTATCGCTACAATACCTCTATCCCACAAGTTTCATGTGCACAAATCATCACAGACCCCATACTCACCTTAGAACACATCTAGCCAAGCTTAACTCAAGCAACCAACAAACTGATAAAGCGAAGCCTCACCCAAAAATTTATAATGCAGTAGAGAACCAAAGCCACCAAACCGAGTAAATCCAGTAGGAAGAGAAGAGCCCGAGCTACGTTAGGGCGTGGTTGAGGCAGGCTCGGTCGGTGCCGAGGCTCGGCTGCGGGCGACTGAGCCAAGAGCGAAACTGAGGGAGGCCGGCGGGCCGAGGTCGGGGCTGAGGCAAACCGGTGCTGAGCCAGGTAGGAGTAGCAGGAAGAGCTAGAGGAGTCAGCCTAGAGGAAGAAGAGAGGAAAGCAGAGAGAGAGAGAGAGAGAGAGAGAGCCAGATGGATTGGTCCAGAGAAAAGAGGGAGAAGAGACTGAGGGTAGTCGGCCGCAGAAGGCAAGAGAGAAAAAAGGGTAACTAGATGGATATAATATATTTTATTGTAATTAGATCCCATGTACAACCAGTTGTACTGAACATGTAGCCTTGCGTGGCTTTTTGGATATAATATATCTCCATTCAGTCTCTAATTATTGTTCCGCTGCAACACTCTAAATATGGTATAGTAACTGATAAAGTGTCAGGTCGTCCGATATTTTGTTAGCTACTATGCCGAGATTCGTGTAATTAACTTGGTGTAATGGCAGTGTTACTGTCGTTACCCCGGGTTAATTATGCGGGTCGTCACAAAAGGCTTCTGTCACTTACTCTGATGAGGGTGGTGGAATGCACATGACTGAAACAGCCAAACAACCAAAAAAATCTCTCTAGCATGTACCAGTCTGCACCGGCAAAACATGTTTCTAAGAAAGATGATCGGTGCAACAAGCCTGCTAGGCATGGTTATGTGGCTTCTGGTAACTGCTTTGGTGATATTGATGATGAAGGAGGTGATTCTGGGGGCTATACATGAAGCTGGCGCAGACGTTCTTGAAGAAGCAAGGTCAACATGCTAGCATGGAGGAGACAGAAGAAGGTGGCTTTGGGAACTAAATGAACCTAGCCCAAGGGCTCATGAAAAATACTGAGCTCATGTACTCAATAAATGTGGTACTGACTAGAGTTTATGCCTTCGTGGGATCTCTATTAATGTTGTACACTCATGTTTGCCTGCCGAAGTACCTCACAGGTCTGTTTATGCTTTATATGGGTGTTTGGTTATTTGTTTGACAATATACTGCCGCTGATGATGATGGTCTGCCCCCCTTTTGAGGGCTATGGTTTGCCTCTATTATTTATATTTTATACTTCTTTTGTTCATGAGAACATTTTGGTTCGGATGGTAAGAAAAGAACTAGCAATGCGGTGCTGGTCAAACAGTAGGTCAATTGGGGTTGTAGACTTGTAGCTTATGTTGAGAAATGAATTTTTCATTCACCATGTAGTAATTTACTTTCAGTTTAGATCTCTTTGCATAAGAAAGTGCTCTTTTGAATTAGCTTGCGATTTGTTCAACAGAAACAAATCCTAAACTGCAGAAATAACTTCATACCCCATAGGATAGGAATTAGAAGCCTATATAAAGGGCTCTAAAAACCAAAAGTAATTCCATAGGACTAGAATTATGAGCATATATATACAGACAGGGCTCTAAAACAGCAAGTAACTGGATAATTATGGCTATCTTAGCCTGGACAGTGTTCCAGGAAACGTACCAGTTCCTCTATAAAGAGGTCAGTGATCCAATATATTAGCAATTTGCGACGATGCACCAGATTCGTAGTCATTCTTCCAATTCACGTGATAATGCAGTTTCATTGTTTTCATTTTGTCTGCAGGTGAGTTGTGTGGCAGAATGTGAGTTGTGTATATTTGTATAACCAATTTCTGTAGTTTATTTCCTCTGTTGATAGAGTCATGTGTGTTCTGGTATCAAAATATTCTGACGACACTTTGCCAGTCGGCAGAATTACAAGCAAATAAATCTGGATATTTGCTATTGTTCTGTCCCCAGAAGTTTATATTTCACTCTAATATTAGCCAGATTCTCTTCAAAGTTGAAGTTGGGCATGACTAAGTTCAGTCTCACTGATAATACCCCCTAGTTTGATTCTGTTCAACATAGTCATGGTTAGCTCAGAAGTTACCGCTCAGTTCATATATCGCTGCAAGGGTAAAAGTGCACTCGTATATTGAGTCCTTTTGCACACAAATATTTCAGCAAGTTTACGAGCCATGCCTAATTTGTACTATTCATAGGTCTTCTCTCGGCAAGTTTACGAGCCTATTTCGGCCATGCCAATGTATTATGAAGTCAAGTTTTACCATCACAGAGAACTTGTCGATGCACAGTTCTTAGTTATCTGTATCTTCTGCAGTTTTTTTTTTTGGCGGAATAACTATTGAAAGGCCTTTTTTTTTGGTATTACCCTATCCTTCACAGGTAATGTATTACCGTACAAAACTATCATCCAATTGTTATCCAAGCTACCAGTCTCTGAATAAATCTTACTCCTATGATATTTTGTTGATCCTAAGCACTAAAGTGGCCAGTGTTTATGAACAGGAAAATTCCATGTGCCTGAAAGTTTCTTGAAACAATTTGTTTGGCAGAAGGACGTGCAACTCTGCCACCAGCCTACCACATGCAGTACCGTACAGCATATAAACACATGTACCCTACAAAGCAAGCAATGCAAAACCATAACACATGCTAAATGTTCACATTACTGGGACATCGTACATGTGAAGGACTCATCAGTCATCAGAGAACATGCATGAGTGTCTTTTGTCAGGAAGAACAAATTCTCCATGTTTCCAATATACAAATCTGCTGAACCACAGCAAACAATCACCAATCTGTCCTCAAGAATCACACATCACATGGACTCAAAAATGGTAAGAATGATAATATGGATAAGACGGATCAAATCAAGTTCAGAACTCCTCAACCGAGATGGCTTCACGGGGGATCTCATAAGCATCCTTCTGCCTCAGTTTCTTCACGCCGGCTATGAAGCACACCTTGTCAGACCTGAAGCTCTCCAAGCTTACGCTGGTCACCTTCACCCACACAACCACCTTGGTCTTCATGCCTTCGATCCCAGAAAGCTTACCTCGGGACAACGTCGCCTTGACACGAGGAGCATACCGTATCATGGAAGAATCCTTGAAGCTCGCCTCGCAGGGCTTAGATAGGTGCACCACAAGCTTCGAGCTTGATTGATCATATTCATAGCAGATGATATTCCGAGGGAAGAGGCCTGGTGGGAGGTTATACTCGCGTAGGAGATCAGAGAGTGACTTGTTTGGTTTGCCTCAATAAGAGAAAATGGGGGTCAGTCTCTCAGTAATCAGCATACAGTAGTTGTTTATGTAATAATCATTCCCTTATTACTAGTTTGCATCTGCATTTAGTATGCAGAGATCCATGCGAGCCATGACATGAGATTACTGCTAACAACTGATAGGCAAAGAGAATTCAGAAGCAGCAGTTTTGACTTCTTCAGGGAAATTCAACTTTATGAGAAAAATAATTTTGAGTGAAATGTAAAGGTGAAATATGTGTAATACAAGACCTGAAGTCTTGAACAACATTTCAATTGTTTGTTTGTCACAAAATTGCAATAAATCAAAGTGTGGAAATTCATGTGTGTCTCAACTCTATGAATGAGGAACAACCTCAACAGAATCAGAAGAAAGACAGAACACAGTAACGCATACCCTTTTTTCTACAAAGAAATGAAAGGTATAATTGGAGGTGACATGTAATTGGCATAAAACATGCAAATGGATATGCATCGTAAGCAAGCTCACACAGAACATAGTCATTTTATTTAAGAATCTACCTTTTCTATGTGCAATGTTTTCATATGAGTTAGATTACTACCGTACTGATTATGCTAATAGTTTTCACAACTGCCTACAGGAGTACAGATTAGATGCTGCTTGGAAGCAAGTATGAAATAGAATATGCATTACAGACTGGCAAATCAGATGGTTGGTGCTTCCTAAAACCAGGACATAATTAACATAGCCTTGCTAATACCGCCAAAGACTTCAAGAGGATCAAGGCAAAGATTGCAAGTAAAACAAGCTGTTAGGTAAGCAAGCCCCCTATACAATCCTCGTAGAGACTTGCATAACGGCGTCAACAGGAACTGAACCCAGTGCCAACCAATGCACGATGGAAGAATATCACAAAAAGTCATTTTCAGTTCGGCCCCCATGTGCATCACTGTATTACTTTGCAGATCAAAAGGGTACTAAAAACCAAAGAAAGCTAGATCCAAACCAGAAGAAAAGGTTAGTGATCCGGCAGCTAGTACACACAATCATATTAAAGAAAGCTATCTTTGCATTGCTTTGGTTTTCCGCATGAGTCAAGAAAAGGCAGCATTTGTGCCACTAACATCAATGGACAAACTAATGATGTTGCCAAAACAACATAACATATACACATCAAGGTCTATTTCATCATGTAATCTATCTTCAGACTCACTCTTATTTTCACAGCCACAAGCCAACCATGTAATGGAATAGAACAATCAATACCTTTGAGCTTCTCGAAAACCCATTTCGCCTTCTCCTCCACAGTGTTAGAAAAACGCTGCAAATCAGAATAGTTAGGTTGTCAGTGTGATTTGCGGGCGAATGCTGAATTGAACCGATAGCATCTAGAGTGGAGTGGTAATTTAACTTGAGAACTCTTTGAAATGTATTACTGCATTACAAAGAAGGCTAAAGTGCAGTCGAATTAAATAGGGTATTTTCCAATGTCCCTCCATTAGGAAAAGGTTGCATAAAATAGGTTAAAGCAAGAAATTTTGATGCTCTTAGTGAAAAAGGGAATGGATCTAATCCAGCCTAAAAAAGAACCATATATAATAGAAAGATCTGCAGATGTATGCTCCAAGAAATCAAAATTGAGTTCATAACACTCACAACATGTGGAAAAATAAACCTAGCAATGTAACAGCCAAATTATTTCTTAACCGCAACAGCCTCAGGAGAAAGATAAAGAATATAAACATAACAATGAGTAAAAATATTCCATCTCCATGTTCTTTATAACAGAAAAACATTAAATCTCCTAGAAACAAGCAAACGAACCAAGAGACCAAGAACGACATTATTTTTAGTCCAAAAGATTCATCAAGAAGCAAAATAACCCATCAAGAACCAAACTACTAACTCGAATCCTACTCAATAGCCTCAAGCATTAGTCAATCGAACAGAAAAGAAAGAAAGGAAAGAAAAACCGACACCAAGTGGTAGTGGTAGTAGTAATAGTACTAACGGATATGTCGTCGCCAATGGCGGAGAGCTCCTGCTTGGCCTTCCGGGAGATGGTGAAGCTGCTGAGCTTGGTAAGAGCCTTCTCCATCCTTGGCACGGCCACGCAACTAACCAGGCCCAGCGTGGGGTGGAGTGAGCTGTGTGGACGTGTAGACGAAGAACGGGTATGCGGCTGTGCACTGTGGGTGGGGTGCCGCAGGATGGGCGACAGAGTACCAGGTTCAAAGCTCTGGCACCCTCATCGAGCGAAGCCGAATAAATAAGCAACTGCTCGGAAATCGAAATGGTGGTGAACCTGCCGCGCCGGATCCTTTACGACTATACGGTCTGCTTACAATTGTGCTGCGGTCAATCCTCTCTCACTCTCTCGGTGCACCACACACCAGATATATCTCTACTACTTCTAATTAGGAGTTGGTGGCAGTGGTTCGTTCTCCTTTAGAGTATCTGATTTATTGAATCTGACATTAACGGCTGAGATAGAAGAGGATTTAATCATATCTTAGATTGAAGGATTTTATCATATTTTTTTAATAAAAATATTATTTTAGCATATCTCTATTAACATGTTCTTACTATGAAAGGATGTTATTCATATATCTTATAAATGAAAGGATTTTCTTATCGTATCCTGCATGGATAGAAAGATATACTCGTCATATCCCATAATACGGGAATTCTATCTCATCATATTTGGAAATGCATAGATTAAAAGAAAGAATCACGCAACCAAATCACGTGCCAATCACGAAGATGTCGGGGAGACCTGGCTTTCATCCGCCTACGTACGCTGCCTTCTGCTTTCATCTACTCCCTATTAGAGAGCACCCACTCTCATCTTGGGAGGACAGTAGGTCGGTGGTGGAGACACACGCAGAAAAAGAAGAGAAGAGAAAGGATGTGTGCAAGAAGCAAAAAGATTTTCTGCAAGAGAAAGGCAGTAACTTTCTCGTCCTTCAATGGTAAGGATTGATATCTCTATCTCTACTACTTCTAATTAGGAGTTGGTGGCGGTGTCTGCATTCTCCTTAGAGTATCCGATTTGTTGAATCGACATTAACTATTTGAGATAGAAGAGGATTTAATCATAATTTAGATTGAAGGATTTTATCATATCTTTTTTAATAGAAATATTATTTTAGCATATCTCTATTAACATGTTCTTACTATGGAAGGATGTTATTCATATATCTTATAAATGGAAGGATTTTCTCATCATATCCTGCATGGATAGAAGGATATACTCGTCATATCACATAATACGGGAATTCTATCTCATCATATCTGGAAATTGAAAGTGCATCTAGGCACTTATGTTATTTTGGTGATTAATGAATGTTATTTTGGTGATTAATGACAAACACTTATAATGACAATCTATGTAAATTAAGTAAATGCTTAACTTAGTGCTTAGCAAATGACAAACCTCTAATATGATTATATTGCTATGAGACTAACTTGTTATTGCCTAGTTGAGTATCAGTCTCATCTATTTAGAGGAAAATCAAATGGGATAGTTAAGCAAAGATAAGGTATGCAATTTTGGTATCTATTCTATATTTGTTATTGCATTCCTTTCGTGCAAATGCATAGTGAACTCCAAGTAGCATGTTGATTATATATATGCACATTGGTTAATGTCATATTTATTTGTGCATATATATTCATTTGAGTTCATTATGGTATGCATGTATTAACTAGAGTTAAACTTCATATTGCTATAGATTGACTTGGTGCATGCATGTTTTATTTGTATATCTTCTCATGCAATTCTCTTAGTGAAGTTTATCTAGTGTTGGATCACATATTTACTCTTACTCCAAATATTATTTGCACATGTACAATTCGTGTATATTCTATCATGTGCTTTATTTAAGTAAAGATTGTGATCCTTGCCATGATTTAATTGATTCATCACATTGGCAATTATCTCTCTAGTGCATATAGATCAATTACATATTCATCGTGATGCACTTAGTAGAGAACATTTCTTATGTCAAGTGTTTCTATTTTGTGTTGTGCTTCTTTATATGAAACACTTGTTGTAATCAACTGCTCACAAATATCAACTCTATTCATATCTATTGAGCTTTTGGGACTAATGTCTTTCATGAGTAGTTTGGAAAGAATTAGGTCCCGTGATGTGTATGATGACCAAGGTATCTTGGAGGATGATCATTTGTTGAGGTCAACAAGACGGCGGTGTCACCAAGAGCCGAGGACTAAGTCAAGAGCAACTTGGCGTGGAGATCGTCGAGAGAGGATGATCAAGTCAAGGTTGATAGGACGAGAGTCTCATGAGGTGAATCGAGTCGAGTTGGACAAGGCGAAGATGTCATCAATTATATGGTGAAGGTCTTCATGCATCGACATCAAGAAAGTAGACGGCAAGTGACTAGTTCTAGACTTATATTATCTTTGATTTAATTTGAGTCTAAGGATTGCCGTACTATTAAGAGGGATGCGATGTCGAATGACTTTTAGATGTGTCAAGTGCTCAAGTGATCCATCCTTGTGAATCTTAGAAGAGAGTGGTGTTGGTAGTGCTTAGGGAAAGTGAGGTTGTAGGTCTCTCTTGATTTCTTTGTGAAATCTGTGGTTATCCTTTGAGTTTTGGGTAGTGAGACCTTGTTATTTGTGTAGCCCTCGTTCTTAGCTTTCGGAGAGTCCAAAATCTCTGAAATCGAGTCCGGAGTCAAAAGTTATGCTCGTTTTTCGTCGATTTGCTCGATCTTGATTCGGACTATCCGGAGTTAGTCCGGACTATCCGGATCATCCGGAGTATCCGGATATTCATCCGGACTCTCCGGATTGAGTCTCTCTGTTAGCCTTTTCTCAGTCAATCCGGAGTATCCGGATTGAAATCCGGAGTCTCCGGATTGTGCGCAACCAATTTCAACGGCTAGTTTTGGGAGTTCTATATATAGCCCTTCCTCCTCTTTTGAGAGAGCTTTTGGTGAGGCTTTTGGAGTGGATTTTGAGGGGCTGTGTGAGGGCTTTGAGGAGCTTTTACCCTTAGATCTAAGTGATCCCCTTGTGAGAAGGGTTGGGAAGAGTTTGTTGAGTGAGATTTGAGTTGATTGAGCACTTGATTTCATCTCAAGTTTGTTCTTCGTGAGCATTTGTTACTCTTGGAGGTTGAGGACTCCTAGGCGGCTAGGAGGTCGCCACGAGCCACCGGAGCTTTGTGTGGTTGGCGTGGGAAGTTTGTGAAGGTCGGTTCCGCCTCCGTAAGGGAAGGAATCAAAGGAGTGAAGATGGCGAGTGCATTTGTGCAACACCGGAGGAAGAGGGTTGAAAGAGACCCGGCTCAAGTGTGACCGAGCCGCCTCAGCGGAGACGTAGGATCCTCAAGGATCCGAACCGGGTGAAAAATCATCGTCTCAAGTTTGCTTCTTTCTCTTGCTTTAGCATTTGTTTTGAATCTTGAAATTGCCGATCTACTCTTTTGTTGTGTTTGGCTCTAGATCTACAGTTTCCCCATGTACGATGGTATTTAGATCTTTTGTATTCAAGTAGATTGTTGAAAAATTGCAAAGATTTAAAATCTCCATTCAAGTCCTCAATCCGAGTATCCAGAATCCACGAACCGGACGGTCCGGATAATCCGAGTATCCGGATTGAATACCGGACACTCCGGGTTAGGACCCTCGAGATTGGACTATCCGAGTATCCGGATTGAATACCGGACGATCCGGATAATCCGAGTATCCGGATTGAATACCGGACACTCGGGTTAGGACCCTCGGGATCGGACTATCCGAGTATCCGGATTGAATATCCGGACACTCCGGATTGTTCAGAAACTCGGAAGATTTTATTTAGCTGCAAATTTTTATTCCGCTGCATTTAGCTATAAAGTTTTTAATTCGCCTATTCACCCCCCCTCTAGGCGACATCCCCTGTCCTTTCAGAAATGCATAGATTAAAAGAAAGAATCACGCAACCAAATCACGTGCCAATCACGAAGATGTCGGGGAGACCTGGCTTTCATCCGCCTCGACGCTTATACGCTTTCATCTACTCCCTATTAGAGAGCACCCACTCTCATCTTCAGGAGGACAGGCCGGTCGGTAGTGGAGACACACGCAGGAAAAGAAGAGAAGAGAAAGGATGCGTGCAAGAAGCAAGAAGATTTCCTGCAAGAGGAAGGCAATAACTTTCTCGTCCTTCAATGGTAAGGATTGATATCTCTATACTAACTAGTATAGTGCCAGTGCTAACGCTACGACGGTAGTACATCCGCTTATTAATTAAATGAGAAGATAAATATGAATATAACACTTAATAGTAAATAATCTTGTGATCACATTGTACGTACTACATATTTGGAAGGAGAGCGAATCAAACAAGGAAATAAATAGGAAGATCCGCATGCAAGGAAACCGAATTGAATTTTAATCATCGACCAAAGCGTATGTACTACATATTTGGAAGGAGAGCGAATCAAACAAGGAAATAAGCAGGGAGGATCCGCATGCAAGAAAACCGAATTGAATTTTTCCGTTCTTGCCTCGTGATCGTATTTTTTCGAATATAACCTTTTCAAGATTTTTTACGGATCTAGCCCCATATAGCCTAATTTCAATGCATGAGAGCGCTGATTTTTTCCATTTTTATCCACGGAACCGGCGGTTTGTGAGTCTTTATTTAAATTTTTCAATTTTTTCGCGAAGCTTGATTGTGTGTTGTTTAATTTTTATCTTTTTCCTGCGGATCCAGTGATCGCGATCACGATTATTTTTCCATATTTTTCCAAAATTATTCGGTGGGCAGGCACCGCTTGATTTTTTTCATTTTTCACCCACGCTTGAATTTTTTTGACCACCAAGCATTTATTTTTTGCCAAAATTATTAAGCGGACGAACACCGCTTGATTGTTTTTTTTTTTCGGAAATTTTTTGTGTTGGCATTATCGTTATAATTTTTTCGAATCACTCGCGACGATGAATTTACGATTGTAGCCTCGAGCGAGAAAAATTCAATGATGATGCGCGATATTATTTACGGTGCTCGAGCTCGAACTTTTACTATATTAGTATCGTCGTTATAATTTTTCTGAATCAAGCTCTCGGGCGATGAATTTGCGATTGTAGCCTTGAGACAGAAAAAATCAGCAGAGAGGTGCTAGAATTTTTTTCCCGCGGTTTCCTTTTCCCAGCACGTAATATATGGTCCTTTCCTTTTCCAGGACGTTTGTTTCCTTTTCCTTGATTCCAAGACATTTGTTTCCTTTTCCTTGTTGATGTTGGAGGTGAGAGAAGGTCTGTTGGGGGCCGCAGAGATGATTTCAGAAAAATATGGAAAAATAAATTGCGCTCGCCGACCGCTGGTTCCGCGAGAAAAAATTGAAAAAAATTAAGCAGCACTCACAGACAGTTGGTTCCTTAGATAAAAATAAGGACAAAAATTCAACGCTCTCCGTGCGCTGAAATTAGGCTCTATGGGGCTAGATCTGTAAAAAAGTCTCGAGAAGGGTCATATCCGGAAAAAAATACGATCTCAATGCCAGGACAATAAAAAATTCAAGTCTTGTTTCCTTGCATGTGGATCCTCGTGTTTATTTCTTTGTTTGATTCACCCTCCTTCCAAATATGTAGTATGTACAATTTTGGTCATAAAAAATTCAAGTCTGGTTTCCTTGCATGCGGATCCTCCTTATTTATTTCCTTGTTTGATTCGCTCTCCTTCCAAATATGTAGGTGGGGGAGGTCTTTGTGGGCCACAGGATGATTAGACACACTAAATAATGGCCATCGGATGTGGGTGAGTAAAGCGAGGAAAGATCTCGAGGCGTTCATTTTGATGAATGCAAGTTTACGGGACGTTTTGCTAGGTGCACGAACATTGGGCCATCTCTAATGAGGTGCATTATTTAGGGTGGACGTAGGAAAAATTGCTTAGGTGCATTATAAGGGGTATAGATTCTAATTTAGAGTTGGTGACGATCATCCGTTCTCCTTCAGAGTACTTGATTTAATCATATCTTAGATGGAAGGATTTTATCATATCTTTTTTTAATAGAAATATTATTTTAGCATATCTCTATTTATATGTTCTTACTATGGAAGGATGTTATTCATATATCTTATAAATGGAAGGATTTTATCATCATGTCCTGCATGGATAGAGAAGGATATACTAACCATATCCCATAATACAAGAATTCTATCTCATCATATCTGGAAATGCATAGATTAAAAGGAAAGAATCACGCAACCAAATCACATGCCAATCACGAAGATGTCGGGGAGACCTGGCTACCATCCGCTTGCGTACGCTGCCTTTTGCTTTCATCTACTCCCTATTAGAGGGCATGCACTCTCATCTCCAGGAGGACAGACCGGTCGGTAGTGGAGACACACGCAGGAAGAGAAGAGAAAAGCTGCGTGCAAGAAGCAAGAAGATTTTCTTCAAGAGGGAGGCAATAACTTTCTCATCCTTCAATGTAAGGATTGATATCTCTCTACTTCAGAGTACTTGATTCGTCGGATCTAACATGAACGGTTGAGATGGAAGAGGATTTAACCCGATAGTCAAATATCTTCGAAGGAACAAACTTTTCCTACTATTGAAACATAACTAAAGTTAGTGTTCTTTGCAAACAAATTTTTGGTCGCAAATCGAGTTTTTGTTGCAACGCACGGGCACATGACTAGTAATTGCCAAAATTTCAGCAGGGATTTGCTCCATTTAGTTGCCCATACCAAAATTAAAAAAAGAAATTATCGTAGATTTCTAGCACCACAACGCACGTTGGCAGGGTAAAAATAGACGTGATATTTTGCTTCGATCCGGCGCTACATCCGATCAAGACCAGATTCGAAAAGGAATTTGACTATTGGTCGAATCCAGATACTTGAATTTGCGGATTCAATATCAGATTCGGAGTAGTCAATATCTGATAAATATGGGACGGGATTTGGATATCAGATTTTTTTTCAATTCAGATATCCAACAAGACCTGGCTCATTTATCATATATTTTTTATGAAAGCCTATATATTTTAACAATTAGTTAGTTCTATTGATACTTAAGTAGCATATTATTTCTATAATATATATTTGGTTTGGTTGATACTTAGGCCCTATTTGTTTCGGCTTAGGCTTTTTGCCTTTTGGCTTAACGACCTTTTAAGTCGTCTACTTTTAAGCTAAGATATGTTGTTTGGTATCCTGGTTTTTTGATGGGTTGGATGGTGTAGCTTATTGCTAGAAAGTTTGAAACACCCTTTAAAGTTGTAAGGATTTTTCTTATGTACTGATTTATCTAATACAAATGTTTTCTACTTTTTTCACCGAATGTCGTATTGAAAAACATAGATTAATCTTGAGATCAAACTTCACTATGAGCATAATTATTTATCAACTTAAAACTCTTCTATATGTCAATTTTGAGTTTTTCTCAGACTGAAAATAGCATAACAATTCTGAACTCTCGTCAAACTAAATAAAAACATATACTGAGGGGTTCGATGAGGTGGATCCAGTCGCCTCTTGTCGTGCTAGATCTGGCCGCCTCCACCCGCCTCCCGCCGTTCCACCCTCAGGTCCGCCCCTTCCACCCATGCCACGCCGGATCCGACCGTCTCCCGCCATGCTACGGTTGGATCAGTTCAGCTCCACTTGCGTTATGTCCGGACCCTGTAGCCTCCCACTGCTCTAAGCTCGGGTTCGGCCGCCTCAACCACGCCGCATCGGATCCGGGTCAATGGAGGAGGAATGATGCCGGGGAGGAAGGAGGCCGGGGACGGAAGAGACCAGAGCGGCGGAAGGAGAAGGCAAGTCGCACAGGGGAGCGAGAGAAGACGAGGATAAATGAGGAGATGGGAGAAGGATTCTTAAGTTTATATATGATGGCATTTGGTGAATAATTTTGGAGACTTCCAGTGGCAAAGGGTTATCTCATCCAAAAAAAGTCCAAAAAAACACCACTCATCTGACTTTTGGCTTATAATTATATGAAGGTTTTTTATTTTTTTTAAATCCGACTTAAAATTCAGTCGTTTATTTTAACTTTAACTTTTCTACTTTTAAACCAATGAAAAAGCCGAAAGAAACAGAATTTTTTTTCTTTAATATTTATTTTTATTCTTTTTTTCCAAAACTAGGCGTCGGGATGAAAAATTTGTAAAAATGCACGCCGGTCGCCCGTGTCGCCCCATACACGGGCGATAGCTGCCTGCGTCTCACGGAGTCGTTACTAGCCGTTGGTGTGGGCCCCCCTGTCGCCCGAGACAGGGGCGATCGCCCAACAGAGGGGCGACAGGGGGGTATAAAGCCCTCGCCGAGGCGGAAGCGAGCAAGCGTAGAAGCGGAAGAAAAGGAAGAAGAAGAAGAGAAGAGGAGAAAGAAGAAGAAGAAGAAAAGAAGAGAAAAAGAAGAAAAGGGGGGAAGTAATTCGTCGTTTCTGTGAAGGTATTTTTTCAAAAAAAATTATGATTGTTTAGTTACGTAGAAGTTAAATGTACCATTTATTATTTAGAAATTTTAGGTTTTGTAGTTTTTAGAAAATTTAGTAGGAGTGTGTTATTAGAATTTAATGTAGCATTTAATATTTAGAAAATGTAGGATAGTGTTGTTTAGAAATTTCTCGGATAGCGTTTATAACTTTAATGTAGTATTTAGTTTTTAGAAATTTCAGGATTGTATAGTATTTAGTACGTTACAAATTTATTGTAGTATTAGAAATTTATTATGCTGTTTAGAAAATTTAGGATTGTGCAGCGTTTAGAATTTCTCGGATAGTGTTGTTTAGAAATTTCTCGGATAGCGTTTAGAACTTTAATGTAGTATTTAGTTTTTTGAAATTTCAGGATTGTATAGTATTAAGTATATAGAAAGTGAATACAGTGAAAATAGTAGGCAATATTTACAAATTTAATTTGGTAGGGTTAATTTAATGTGGCACAAATATAATGTTAGGCCATATGGTAGGCAAGTCGAATTACTTATTTGTAGTCAAATCACTTATTTATAGTCGTATTTTGCAGTACGATCAATGTATATTGTATTTTAGAGTAATATTTTTCCGTCGGATGTTGCAGGATGTCGGAGAAATTGTATTTCCAAATATTTTATGGAGATAGGGAGATAGCACAGGGGGCGGATGGGGTGGATTTATCATCATTTTCAAGAGTCGTGCAGGGCATATGCGGCCGAGCGATAGGACATCTGAGGGTTTGTTGGAGTGGATGTCTCGGATGTTCGGTTTGGATGCCCAAACTGTTGGTTCGACTTCGAGCGATAGTGAGCCGTGCGCAAGGCTGTTTTACGGAGAGTTGAACTCGGCGTCAACATGGAGGAGTTATTGTTGGTTTTGCGTTGGCGGGTTGGCGCTCATGTTGTTGGTCTGATGCTACCGGTAGCTCCATCGGTGTCGCAAGTTTGTGATGTCGGGTGGACATTACGGGAGAGGGCGTCAAATGTAGAAGGATGCGAAGAGGAAGGCGGCGAGGCCGGAGACCGAGGAGCACGAGGCGGCGGTGGCGAAGGATCGAGGCGAGAGGAGGCAGTGGTGGAGCGCGAAGGGTGGCCGACGAGCGGGAGAAGGTGGAGGCGCGAGGGGTGGCTGACGAGGGGGAGGAGGTGGAGGACATAGTTCACGATGGAAGAGGAGGGCCGTGCGGATGAGGAAGTCTCAGATGGTGAGCACTCCGACGAGGAGGACGATGCTCTGAGGTGCCTATCCACAGTGCGTGGAGCAATTCTGATTTGAAGACCTAACAATGAATGAAGGTAACGTTGATGCATGGGAGTATCGTGAGAACGAGGTGACGGAGGGCCATATATAAAGACAAGGAGGTGTGATGGATGCGGTGAAATCTTGAGCAATGTCTCTCTGGCGGCAATTCAGGTAGTGAAGTCGAGAAAGAAGGAGTCTGACGTGAAGTCGTAGTTGATTCGTGCCTATGGCGGGTGCATGCATACGAGGGGAAGTGGAAGGACCACTGGAAATGCTCCATAGTAGTTGAGCATAGCTGCGAGCTAGAAGAAGCGGAGCGAGGACACATAATCATCGTCCACTTGGGTGGCAAATGTGTTTATGGTCGGATCGTGGAGAATCCCCACTGCGACCTCGATCTATTATCACGGTAGTGGAGGAGATGTTTGATACAAGATTAGCAACGGAAGGTATGGAGAGCGAAAAGGGCGGCTCGGAAATACGGTTCGGGCGTCACGAGGCCGTCACGAGAATATTCCCCACTTGCTCAGGGCAATCGCACGTAGGAACCCCAGTACATCCGTCGACCTTGCGGAGTTCCCTGCGGGTGGTGTGTGCGCGGGTAAGTGGGTATTGCAGCGTGCATTCTTTGCCCTAGGCGCATGCATAAATGTGTTCCGGCACTATCGCCCGGTCCTTTGCATGGATGGCACATTCCTCACGGGGAAGTACAAGGGCCAGATTCTAACTGCAATCGTGGTGGATGCCAACAACCAGGTTCTACCGGTTGCATTGGCATTCATGGAGGGGGAAAACACGGAGAGTTGGTACTGGTTCCTTGAAAGAGTGAAGGCGCGATTGTTCTTAGCGAGCTGATGTTTGTGTCATCCATGACCGACATGCAGGGCTGCTAAGGGCGATCGTGGATATGCAACAAGGGTCCGCCGTCGTAGGAGCTGCAAAGTGGCCAGACCTGAGGAGGAGGTGGTGCATGAGACACATGGGTGCCAATTTTTTCCGTCAGTTCAGGAACAAGGAGCTTATGAACATGTTCAAGCGGTTGTGCAAACAGAACCAACGGAGGAAGTTCGACGCGCTTTGGAGGACGTTGGACGAACTAACGAAGAAGCAATCAATGAATCCCAGATGTACCGCTAGTTCATCAACGAACCCGATGGTGTATCATGAGCAAGGAGAGGACTCCACAGCCTTGTGTGCGCTCCCGACAGACTCCCCAAACATCCGGCGTAGGCCGGGTACCAGCATAAAAAGTTTCACAACACGTACTACTACAAGCAGAGATATGCTAAAAATATCAATCCTGTCGTCCGTTCATCTCCCCGTACTACTACAAGCAGAGTGTTCTCAACACGTGGCATCACGAGGTGTACGGATACCGAGTGGATGGATCGTTCACAACTCCCCTCGGACCATCGATGGAGTGCCGGACATCCGAATGTTGAAGTGAAGGTCGGGCGTCGAAGGACAAGGCGCATTCGAACGATATGGACGAGTCCGTAGCGTCGTAACCGCGGATAATGTAATTTTCCATGTTGTTCCCATCTCGTATTTTTCAATGGACCGGTAAGTTGTAATGTAAGTTGTAATGTTCGATGTAATTTTCGATGTTGTTCCAATCATGTAATTTTCAATGCACCAGTAAGTTGTTGTTCGCATCATGTAATTTTCCGATGTACCAGTTAATAGCTATGAGGATAATGTAATATTCGGCGTTGTGTGCCTCGTCGAACATGTGTTTGTCTTTAGTATGTTTGTAACATGAGATTTTTTTTAGCTCTCTGCACTTCGGTTGTATTGTTTGTTGAGTACGGTACAATTTGTTATTTGGCATTTTATTTTGTGTGCACATTTAATTACTGACAAATTTGTTGTATTTGCTTTGTAACAGGCAACGATGGCGCGACCTTGCCCTGAGCTACTCGACGCTACCGTCGATGCGACCCACCGGTCTAGGTACTCTGCAGAGGAGAACCGAGAGCTAGGGACACTCCGACCTCGGGTGCCCAACGTACGCCGCATTGACCCCGCTGGGTTTCACGGTAAGTCGCCAACGCTTGCACTCTTTTACGTACATGTACTTACCTGTGAATGCAATTCTAACGATGCAATGCACTACACGCAGGTTGCGAGCGGCTGGCTTACTTCCTCTCTGTAGGATGGTGGAGCAGGTGACTGCACCGTTAGCGGGCAAGGAGGTCCCACGGTTCGGGTACGATCGGTCCCTGTTGGCCGCACTCGTGGACCGGTGGAGACCGGAGACGCACACGTTCCACCTTCCGTGCGGAGAGATAGCTCCGACGCTGCAGGACGTGTCGTACCTCCTAGGCCTCCCCATGCGGTCCGGCGATGCGTGCCGCACGGCGCCTCAAATCACGTGTCACGCCGAGTTGTCCACGCTGTTCGCCGCGGTGGGCGGCACCCCGGCGCCCCTATCGGCCCCTCAGGCGAGGTGGCGGCACGGACCGGCGAAGCGTGGCGCCGATTCACGGTGAGTACCTCTTTCTTCGAGAATTAAAAAGAAGCGCTAAGTTGCGATAATATTTGTTGCGAACAGCTGCAGGCTCGGCTTCTCCACCCGACGCGGAGGAGGCGGGCGTGGCCCGCCATCCGGAGGCATACCTCCTGTTGTTGTTCGGTTGGGTGATGTTCTGTCCTCCCACGGAGCAGGTAGACCGGCACTGATCGAAATCGCCCGAGACATCGCCCGACACCGGAGGATGAGGTAACACACTCGGTTCAAATCTCGTCTCGGTGAGCACGTCTAACTCCCCCTTGTAAGCGGATGATGCGGTGGTCGTGGGCCTCGGTGTGCTTGCGGCGGCGTCTGAGAGATGCGTGCGACGCCGTCTCTCGGCGAACACGGACGCGGCGATGTCGGGTTGCGTTCTACTCCTTGATTGTGGTCACAGGAGCGCTTCTCCGTCAGCGAGCTGTTGTTGACACCACACCGTACCCCGGGACCTTTACGGAGGCGACCGGTGGGTGGCCCACCATGGGCCACTACTTGGTCCGACGGCAGGTATGCTCCCTCGTATCTTTTTCCCCACTAACGCACTTGAATAACTGCGCTATTTCTTATTTCCTCGCGCGGAGGTGCGCGCACCGGCAGTGAGGAGGTCCTACCTCGAGTTCGTTCGGAGTTCGACCTCCTCCACAGCGAGGGCGTGCGGTGGGCGCCATACACCGCGTCGGCGTCCACGCTGAGCACCTTACGGGTCTCCGTGCTTTGCACGCGAGATAAGGCCTTACGGCGACTCGTAAGGTTCTCGTCTTTGTTTGTGTGTCGAGGAGTACTCCTTTGCCGCAGTGCTCTGGCGATTCGGCTGTTCGAGTCCTTTCCCTTGCCGCCTCGTCACGTTGTCGCGCGTGGCTCTCACAGTACTTGCGATCCTACTACTCCACATCTTTCTGAAATGAATGTGGTGTGTACTTTCATTTTGCATTGCGGGATGACCGGATGGGTCTGCGATGGGCACTCGATTCGCGCCGTATGCGACCATGGCGGTGCGATGGGGCCGCCGCGATTCGGCGAGAGGTCACCGAGACCCGGCCGACGACCACGACATGTACAATGAGTACATGGAGTGGTTCGCCAGCGCTTCGCCTCGGGGTGGGTACACACCGACCGTATGTCGCCCGGCGGACGCCGGTGTGTGATACATACCCTTCACAGATATCCCAGAGGGACAACGCCTTGGTAAGTGTCGCAATCGAAGCTACATGGGCGCGTCTTTTTCATGTAAATTACGTAATAACAATATGACGTTACATGCAGGCACATCTCGTCGGGGAGGTTGAGGTGGAGGCCGTGTCCATGTTGGCGCGCCTACAGGCGGGCATACAGGTGACCACCGCTGAGGCCGAGCCAGCTTTGGCTCGGGTCCTCGATAGGATGAGGCGGTTGGCTCGCTTGGCCACCTTCCGGGGGCGCGGAGACATCGGCGGACGCAGCACACCACGTCCCTGCGGCCCAGCACCTCGCCCTACCTCGCCGGTGCCTCGTTACGCTCCCACGCAGCTGCAGTGGGGACAGTGGGCTGAGGAGGCTCCTTCCTCGTCTCGCCCTACCCCGTCGGTTCCTCGCTACGCTCCCACACAGCAGCAGTGGGGACAATGGGCTGCGGAGGCTCCCTCGTTATCTCGCGCCCCAGCAGGACCCCAAGGTGGTTTCGACGACCCTGCGGACGTCGAGTTCGACCTGGAGGAGTACCTTTCGACCGACTACCTCGACCCCTCTCAGCTCTCGGGAGCGCCGCCACAAGACACGCCCTCGTCGCCGCCACACTACTCTACGCCTGCGCCGCAGGGCCGGCCTAGGAGGGCGTTCGTCCGCCGTCGCCACTCACCTACCCCACATGCCAGATCAGGAAGCGTGGCCGTGATTGACTAGTTGTACGGACGTATTTTTGTAATGCCTTTACGTTCAGCAGCATATTGTATAACTGTCCGAGTTAGTAACATGACAGCCTTATCACTTTAAATTGTGCAAATCCATGTATGCATTGCTTGCCTATGCCACACGACGTGACAACTCAGTAACGCCTCGGTGCACCTATCGCTTCTAGTTGATATGAGGCGATCGCTCCATACCCTGGCTATATTTGCCCTTTATAACATTCGTTCTCACAAGCGGTCTCGCAAAGAATAGAGGAGGGAGGAAAAAAATTCAGGATCAATCGAAAATGCCGAGGCGTGAAAGTGCAAAGGGAAAGGGGAAAGCAAAGGAAGAAACAAGTGCATGCCCGCGCAATTTAGCGTACCAAGATCTCTTTCTACCTCGTGAAAGTGTAGCACCATGTGTATGTGTGGAGATCTTTGCGGGCTTGTCCGCTCTTGGGAAATTTCAACTTGGAAGAGGAGGTATTGGAAGTGCGCCTTCTACGCCTTCGATCCGCCGGAGAAGAGTCTGAAGGATCACCGCATGGTAACAATCGTACGGGTTACATAATATTTGTGAATGAAACTTTGCTAATTTACGTTTCATGCAGTCACCTCCACCACTGTGTGAATTTGAGCAGTGGTTTGATACGGAGATCAACCCCGAGGACCAACGGCTTCTTGACCAAACCAACCGGCAGGACGAGTTCACGCGGCGGCTTCAAGAACAACGCGATGTCGCACGCAAGGAGGCATGTAGGAAGGAAGCGGAGGAGAAGGATGCCGAGGGAGAGAGAGGAAACGAGAGAGGGCGTGACGTGCCAGAGAAGCCCCACCGGAGGCATGGGCGAATGGGAAGTGGCCTCGAAGCACTCAGTAGACGTCTGGTGTTAACTATGGTTTTCCTTGTTCGTGGTACTCCTTTTAGTTTTAAGCCGTAATAAAGAGTGCGACCTACCCTTCAAGTGTATGCTCACTGTCCTCAACTAGCCTTAGAGAGGGAACCGATTCCATTTCCGGAGGGCTCGGATATGTCCTACTGCTCCAGTTGTCCCAAATGATGTTATTTTTGTCCATCAAGATAGGTTATAGCATTTTAAGTTCATCAGATTTAGTTTCATCGAGTTTGACCCTCGTTTGCGAAAGATACGACCATTTTGATGTTTTACCGATTACATGTTCGGGCAACAATAAAATAGTGCAGCCTAAAGTGACATCTAAATATTTTTACATAATTGTAACCTATGCAAGCCCAAGAATGCAACAAAACTGGTTCTGTCAAATTTTGAGGTCATTTAGACATTATTCTAACTACTTGAACAATAAATGCTATAAAGGGTTTAAACTAGCCCTATTTGATTCAAAATGCAATTATATTTAGATGTTTTTGCAGAAATGAAGTGCATAAGGTTGTAGTAACTTATTCTACTTATTTCATGATTTATGGATCAATACACAATGTAATTCCTTCACAATCCATAATTAGGGCCTAACATTCGAACTCAAATAAAATTATTTTTTTGCAAACAACACATAGATTTTTATTTTAGAATCTAATTCCTCATTCCAAAATTTAAATTTAGAAACAAGTTTCATTTCATTTGGGCACTACTAGCAAAAGTTATGGGGTTCATATTAAAAAGACATAAAATTATTACAAAAAATACTAAATAAAAAAAATTTGGTTCTTTGTCTTGCTCGCCTCGCGGCGAGATTTTACCCTGTCGCCTACGTTGGCGATCGCCTGTCTCGGCGACGGGGCCCACACCAACGCCTAGTAACGGCTCCGTGAGACGCAGGCAGCTATCGCCCTTGTATGGGGCGATCGCTCCATACACGGGCGATCGGCGTGTATTTTTACAAATTTTTCGTCCCGACGCCTAGTTTTGAAAAAAAGAAAAAAATTCAAAGAAACAGGTCCTTGAATAACGGGCTAAGTTGCTATTATGGGCGGAGATTGATGGGCCGTGCGACAACTCCGGGTGGGACGCAGACTCCTCGGCCTGCACGGGGCACGCCCGCGAGCTCTACTTCTCCGACGGCCCAGCTCTCCCAGCCTCCTCCCCCACTCTCGCTTCGCTGATAGGCCCCCGATCCCAACCCTAACCCTCTCCACCTCGCCGGCACCGAAGCCACGCTCGTCGGCGGCCCTCCGCTCCCCATCTCCCTCGCGCGCCCCCGCTCGTTGACGGCTCGCAGGTGCGTGGCCCTTATCCTCCCGGTCCGGCTCTTTACGCTTTTACTTTTAGCGTGTTAAAATCCGCCTTTTGCTCTCTTCCTCTAGGGCTTGCTTAGTAGGTCGCGAGATTCAACTCTTAGAATTCGCGCACAATGGAGCAAGATCAAATCGTTGCTGCTGCAACGTTGGAAATTCTCAACGCCGCCCAAGACGTTGTAGATTCCGGTAGCGCGGAGGCTGGTGCTGCGGCTTCTTCCATTGCATCTTTCGATGCGGCGAGTGCTAATCCTGATGCGAACGTTTATAGTCAGAATCCGAGCTCCGTTCCGCAAGCTGCGCATAGCGCTGACGCGCCCGTTGCCCATTACGATGGAGCTCAGGGAGCTGATGCCTATGTATATCCAACCGAGCACACGTCGTTAAACGGAACTGCTGCCCAGATGGCAGATTACCCATCTGCAGGAGCTACAGAGAATGGTGGCGCCACGAACGACATGAGTGAACCAGTTTCTCAGCAATCCTATGATGATGGTAATGTTGGGCTCATAAAGTTCTTTTAGTAATATGGTATCGTGCCTGCTATTGTTGTTAATGTGTTTCTTTCTTTTCGCAGCTTTACTCTCAGCGGAAGAGGCCAGGTTGTGGAATGTCGTTACGGCAAATTGTTTAGACTTCAATGCTTGGACTGCACTAATTGATGAGATAGAGAAAAATGCTGAGGTAAAGTTTGCATTCTAGCCTTCCCATACGGTCCATTCTTCTCTTTTTGTGCAACTTCTGTGTGTATAGGTGTTAAATATTTGCAACTTCTTCTTTAACGTTTTCTTCTTACGTGCAACAGACATTTCTTATGATTATATGCGATTGATTTATATTTAGTGGAATCTGAAGTTCTATGAATATACCTTATGGCATCGATAGTCATTTTTGTCCTTGTTTTTATTAGCATATGCGTTTGAAATCTGAAGGGCCTAAAAGTGTATTCGTGTTCTATATTTTTTTCCCTTTCTGGTACTGGATCTCACTATATGCATGCTAGTAGATTTCACAAGTCTTGTGTTCCCTACAGTTGTATTGAAGGGTTTACTAGTGTTCGTGGAGCTTATTTTTGTCTTATTGTAGCCCTTTAGATCTTTGCCCTTTTGTGTTTAAATGAAGTGTACTGAATATAAATTTAATCTGATTAAGCAATAATACAATATGTAAATTGTTATATACTAAAAAATCTTTTGTACTAATGCTGTATTTTTGTTTATTCCCGTACAGAGCAATATTTTGAAAATACGGAAAGTGTATGATGTATTCCTTGCGGAATTCCCTCTATGCTTTGGATATTGGAAGAAATATGCAGACCATGAAGGCCGTCTTGACAGTGTCAGTAAAGTTATAGAAGTGTATGAGCGGGCAGTTATTGCAGTTACTTATTCAGTGGACATTTGGTATAACTATTGTCAATTTGCAATTTCCACATATGAAGACCCGGATATCATCAGAAGGTAGCGATTACGCACAATGTGCCCATACTGGCTAAGTTTTTGTAGCTAATGTTTGTGTCTTCTGACTTCGTTTTGAATTAGTGGGCATTTGTAGGTCATCTGTATATAGGAATTGCTGATGAAGTGCTTCAGAATATGTTGGAACTCTATTAGTGCAATCCATGTGCCCGTGTATTCCATATATTCAAATTTGTACAGCATGTTATTAGACTGACTGTATGTCTCTCTTAATTGCAAAGGCCAGTTCAAGACATATTTATAGTTACTATACAAAAAAAATTAAGCATTTCTTTGATCTTATGTGGACCCATGACCTCTATGTAGCATTTTTTTATAGCCAGTGTTAGTGCATTTAATTCATACATCAGCTCATTAGCTAATTTTGTCATAACATGTTTGTTCGATACAAAGTACTTTAGAACTTATCATATATGATCATGTAAGTACTTTAGTACTTTTGACATTAATGTCTATAAAGAATAATACGGTCCTCCTTGGATGTAAATGTAGCTACTACTGTTTGCATCTGCAAGCAATCATTCATTGAGTGTTTCTTGGATTATCTGATGTAGCTTTTGTCTGGGGATTAATTATTTTGTTTTGCATCAGTAACTTCATTCACTGTTTATTTCTCTACAGACTGTTTGAACGGGGTTTGGCATATGTTGGAACAGATTATCGTTCTAATAGTTTGTGGGATGAGTACATTAAGTATGAAGAATCACTGCAGGCATGGAGTCATCTAGCTGTGATATATACGAGAATATTAGAGCATCCTATACAGCAGCTTGATCGGTACTATAATTGGTAAGTTATTGGTTTTATTTTTGTATTTTCCAAGTGCGGTTTTTGTTGGATTATATCACTTTTTATGTATATTATTGCTTGTCTGTGGCTTACTAATTGTTAATGTTATTGACTGATTAATGGATTAATAATATAATAAACAAGTGCATCAGGATACTATTTCCTAATCCAGCTAGGATTCGAGTTTGTGATTTTAAGTAAGCAGTAAGCACATAAATTATATTACGCCATGTAGTATCTCATTGCGACGAAACATAAAATGTATAATTTCTTGTGATACTAAATTACTAATTATTATTGTTTCTTTTACTCAGCTTCATGGAATTGACTGTGACTCGGAATTTATCGGATCTACTTACCGCAGAAGAAACTTCCATGTATGGTGTTACCGCTGAGAACAGTTATCAAGTTCTTGATGGGGAGGCACATCCTGATGATGCAGATAAATCTGCTCAACCTGAAATTTCATGTTCAACAGAAGCAGAGAACCTGGCAAAGTATGTTTCCGTTAGAGAAGAGATGTATAAGAAGGCTAAAGAGTATGAATCTAAGATTATCAGTTTTGAGCTAGCTATTAGAAGACCATATTTTCATGTCAAGCCTCTTGACAATCCAGAGCTTGAAAATTGGCATAACTATCTTGACTTTATTGAAAGGGAAGAAGACATTAATAAGGTATGCTTTTGCACTTCCAGGTTATTTTTTTCTGGTCGTCTTTTTGTTTAGTAGATTTCGTGCAATGCCTGAAATCTTATAACTTACAATTTAGTCTTATTGGCTCCATTATATGCTTTAACGGCTAGTATTTGGACGGAGCTTCCTTTGTAATGGGATATTGAACTGAGGATAGAGCGTGGACATAATGTTTGGTTTCGATGAGGCTAAGTACTCCAAACTTTCATTTGTCAGTGGCCGTTCTGGGTTAATGATATGTGGTACCAAATATCAGTTGTTTGAATTTTTAATCTCATATATGCAGGTATTTGCTTAATGCTCACCTTCTTAACCATCTATCTATCAAGCAAGGATGGTCCCTCCTTTCTTATTGAGGGGCCTCCCTAATCAGCTAATGGAGTAACCTGTGTGAACTTCTCTTTTTTTTTGGTCAATATCATAATTTTATTCGCTTTATATTCCTTTTTATTTTTGTCATTTTTCTGATGGTACACAAAACTGTTTCAGGTTATCAAATTGTATGAAAGATGTGTTATTGCATGTGCTAGTTATTCAGAGTTCTGGATCCGCTACGTGCAATGTATGGAGGATAGAGGAAGCCTAGAACTAGCAACCAATGCTCTGGCTCGTGCCACTCATGTGTTTGTCAAGGTATTAATTGATAAAGATCACATGTATAACAATTTATACTTAGTAACATTGTATATTTTTTACTTTTGACCATTTCTTTTTTTCTCCTCCATGTCATGCATGTTTCATATACTCCTATATGTATATGAACATCAATCAGCAAGCTCCTGAATGTGGATCTAACCAAAATGTGTTTCCCTATTCTTGGCACTATTTTTCACTGCCATATAACATCTTGCTTTGGCACCTCTTAGATGAAAGCTTCTATGATTTGAGATTCCTTATTTCCCATGTGGGCTTGCAGAGAAAAATAACAAAAGTGAAATATGACATAACAGCTGAATTAGTTTAGTTTGTAGAATGGTCAAATATGTATTTACTCTTTACTGATAAATTGCGAATGATGTACTGATTTGAACCCGGCTTGCTTTTTGAAAACTAGTTGATCATTGATGGTGAAAACACAGAAGGCAAAGTTACAATCTTTGTCATGATTGGTACCAGCTGCCAATTTTTCATTGATAATCCCGTTTTGGATCTGAAATAAAAGTTCTGATGTTTGGAAATTTTCTTTTTTGCATGAAAATCTTTAAAAATTCGACATTGAGAGGATAATTATCACTATTACTGTTTTGTTTAGTAATATCACTATTACTGATAGCTGCATGTTGTTACTTTTATTATTTTTAACAGAAGCAGGCAGAGATCCATCTGTTTAGTGCAAGATTCAAGGAGCTTAATGGAGATGCTTCTGGAGCACGTGTAGAATATCAGCATCTTTACTCAGAACTATGTCCTGGCTTGCTAGAAGCTATTGTGAAGCATTCTAATATGGAGCACCGGCTGGTATCACTTCAAACAAGCAACACTCTTGTTTCCGTTTTGTCACTGTTCAAGAGTTCATTTAATTTTCTCGTTGCAGGGAGATAAAGAATCTGCTTGTTTAGTTTATGAGAAGGCCATTGTTGCCGAAAGGGAAAAGGAGCTGAGCCAGCTTTTGCCCACTTTGCTGGTTCAATACTCACGATTCTTATATTTGGTAGGTGTTGATCACAACTTTGAGATTATCAAAATGTTAAAAAAAATTGTTTACACACCTTGTGTCATCTGAGTTCTAACCGTGTTAATTGGACACGCATGGTTAGCCGATAAAAGTGCAGTGTAAAGAATGATGCCTTTGTGCAGTTGTTTAAGCATGGTGAGACCATTTTTTTAATAAAAAGAAGTATGACTTCATTTGGTATACACTTCATTATTTACAATCTAAGCACTCATTTTGCCTTTTGAGCTAGGAACTGCTCTCTCTTTTTCTTTTTTCATTTGATGAGTAGCTGATTGAACTTGATTAGTATTTTTTTCATTTTCTCTTTACTATCTCTTTGTAAAGTTAGTGGAATCTGATGTATTCTCTGAAATGTGTAGGCCATCCATGACTTGGAAAAGGCAAGGGAGATTTTAACTGAATTGCACGGACAATCTAACATGACAAAACCAATTCTTGAGGTTACAGCTTTTGAAATATTTCTGAAATATTTCAATTTGTTACCTTTATTTCTCTTGTCATACCCTCCTTATCTTTCCCATTTAATTTGACCTTTTTTCATTTTTTTTCCAGGCTGTCATCTTTCTAGAGTCGATCTTTCCATCTGAAAAGCGTATTGAATTTTTAGATTCACTGGTGGAAATGTTTCTTACACCTGAACCAACCCAAGCGGAGTTGGCAAGTGCAAGTGACAAAGAAGAAATATCTTCCATTTTTTTAGAGGTAATATATAAAAGCTACACTTGGTCACTACAGTTTCTTTTTCCTGTTTTTTACCCTTTTAGAATAATCACAACAATCATACTGTTTGTACAATCATCAAATAGGGCAATCTGCTATTCTAAATGCTATGTAAATGGGCTACACATGCTTTTTCACCTTATTGATTGATCTAGTTTGGTAGTTAAGCTACTGATACATTTGCAAATTGTCTTTAGTTTTTGGATAGCTTTGGGGATGCACAGTCGATCAAGAAGGCTATAACTCGGCACACAAATCTTTTTTCAAGTAAGAGAAGCATTCTGCCATCAAAGAAACGAAGAGCAGATGATGTTATTATGTCAGACAGAGACAAATTGGCTAAAACTGGGGATGTTACTCAGCCAGTCATGGGAACTGATCCAAATGCTCCTAATCCTCCAGTATGGCCTGTGACTTCTGAAGCATCGGGCCAACAATGGGGCGCTGCTTATGCACCACAGGTAGCTTGTATTCCTATAGATTTGGTGTTTTTATGCTTTATTTGGTGTACAAATTTAGATAAGAGATGGATTTGGAAAGGAAAAGGAATAGGAGAAACATTACAGTTTTAGTGTCCTGGGGAACCCGCATCTCCGTTAGCCATTTAAGCATGATGCAATGTTTAAAAAATCCAAGAAAAAATCATGGATGTAGTTCACATAGAGTTATGTAAACCTGCAAAATTTCAAATTCTTCCCTGGTAGCAAGAACCAAAAAAGACAGGCAGCCAGTCACGCACTGTTCAAATTGCAAAAATATACTTCGATCTTAAAAAATTGCAAAAATGTACCTCTGTCGCCCGTATATGGATCGGTGCGCGCGCGATATTTCCTCCGTCTGCGGTCAGTTCCTAAAGAAAATCATAACTTTTTCATATGATGTCGGATGGAGATGAACTTTATATGAAAATTGTAGCTCTCGACAAGATCTACAACTTCTGTATACAATTTTTTTTTCATTTGAATCCATTTAGATAACCAAAAACGGGATAGAAGTTTCAGATCTAAAAACAGATATGATTTTTAGATCTGAACATTCTATCCCATTTTTGACCATCTAAATGGATTCAAATTGAAACAAATTGAAAAATTTTGTATACAAAAGTTGTAGATCCTGTCGAGAGCTACAATTTTCATATAAAGTTCATCTCCATCCGACATCATATGAAAAAAGTTATGATTTTCTTTAGGAACTGACCGCAGACAGAGGAAATATCACGCGTTCAGAGCTGCACCGATCGCCCGTATATGGGGCGATCGCCCCATATACGGGCGACAATTGTATATTTTTGTAATTTTTTGAGATCGAAGTATATTTTTGCAATTTGAATAAAAAATTGTATTATTTAAAATAAATGCTTGTCTTTTTTGTTTCTTGATACTAGGAATTAATTTGAAATTGAGATTTTGCAGGCTCACACAACTTTATGTGTATTACATTTTTTTTTGGTATTTTTGAAACATTACATCATGCTGAAATGGGTATTTTTCACTAAAGAGGATGTCACGTGGGTTCCCCTGGACACCAGCGAATTTTCCTAGGAGAAATGAGACATTTTTGTTGATTTGTCTGGGTTAGAACCTCTAATTCTTCCAATTGTGGATAGAATTTGGTGGTTATTTGTCTCACATGTTTCCTGATCCCTCACTTTCTCTTCCCAAACTTGCGGCTGGCATGTGCATTCTCCATGCTGTTGTAAAATATGTTGATTTCTGCAACGTTTTATGTGGCTTGCTTCTTCTGTTTAAATGTGCTCATTTGCTAGATCTAAAAGTTCATTATATTATTCCTTCTCAGTACAGCTTAGAATTTTGATAATAAAACTCGAACTTTGGATGTTCTACTATTTATTCTATAATTTGTCACCTTTACCATTTCGTTGGTATTATGCTGCTGTCGTGCTTAACTATATGTTGTTATAGATGGACTTCAACTTGTTTTGCATTGCAGACTGCGTATCCTACTTATGGAACTTATGACTACAGCCATCAAATGCCTCAATCTGCTCCTCAAGCAGCTGCTTATGGTGCCTATCCTCCAACATACTCTGCTCAGGTACTGAACCTGTTTTCCACTGAAACTTACAAAATGCTTCTGGATATTTAAAACATTATGCTTAGTCATCTTCCGAATTTTGTTTAAGGAAAGACTAGTATATGTATCTGTATTTATGCATTTTACATACATTTTTTCCCATCATCCTCTTCACTACTCATCCTACAAGTGGGTCTGTTATTTTAATTTACTTTTGGGGATGAAAAAGATAGTACATTTAGCATTGCATAGTTACTGCATGTAAAATAATCTACATGTAAATTTACCAGTGGTTAAAAGTGTGTGGTCGGCCAACCTGCCTAGAACCACTAAGTCTGCTGGCACCGACATATTTGAACCAGAGGTAGCTTATTTTACATGTGGATTGTTCTTTCTCAGGTTTCATGCTCACTAACTGGAGTTATTTATCCACTGTTCTACATGAATGGCGTTGACTTATTTGTTTGGGGTTATGGATAGTTGACTATAAATCACCCTCACCTCTTACACCTTGATACCTCATTTGTCCAATGAGCTATTTTCTATCTTCACCCCCTCTGCATGAACTTTTAATCTGTTGAAGGAGATCCATCTGATCCAAATCATTATTGCCAAAAAAATATTGCAGGCTTACACACAACATAGCTACGCACAACCTGCAGCGATGGCCGTGGCAGCACCAGCACCTGCAGTGGCACCAGCACCGACACCAACGGCAACGTACCCTCAGCAACCTGCGGCAGCTCCTCAACCTTACTATGGCACCACCACCTACTACTGATTTGTAGAATGATGCACGAGGTTGCTTCAGCGGGTCTGTTTATTTTCCTTTGCCTTTGCATTTGTATTACTCCGCAGTCTAATGAAGCATGTCGCGGCACCAAGCCGAAGGCGCTGCAAGTTTTCATGTACTAGTGTTCATGGAAGACCCATTTCAGGTTGTGGAGTAGCTCGACGTTATCCATGTGCTACTTGCAATAGTGTTATTCCTGATTATCACCGAGGATGTCTATGTGCTATGTAGTGCACCGTGGCTATGGTTTGCAGTCTACCGAGGATGATCATTTGAGTACAAAGTAACGACTAGTCTCTCAGGATTTGTATAGTAGAACATTTTGTCGCTATCACTCGTATCTTAGTAACTTCCGTTGTTTTCTTGTGTCACTTGATTATCAAATATAGACTCACAATTTCATAATTGAGTTAGCGATATTGACCATGCATATGAATTTCTATACATCGATGCATCCCCCGTTCTCTGTTGCCCTTTGTTGGATGGTTGCCAAGCAACTGAGGCTGCTGGTAGTACCAGCCAACTGCCAACTGTAGTATCGACTCTGATTTCTATTCTCTTTGAGGGAGCTGTCATGTTGAGCTGCTGTTGGCGCTAAAAAATGTGACCAAGAATTTATCAGCTCAACACACGACGAACGTCGGGTTCAAAGCGTGCCAATTGATTTGATTATGTAATCGGTAAGGTGGATGGAAAAATATGCTCAAAGCTGATATAATGTGATGATCGGCAAAGATCTAAAGCTAAGGAAAACCGATTAAATCTAGGGTAACAGTAAGTTTAATCAGCCGATTAGAGCTGATCAGATTGTAAAAGGTAGATTTTTCTCAAAAAAAAGACGATACACAAAAAAATCGAAAGAAAATCAAACTTGATTGGCGTAATCGATAGAGATCAACAATCGGCGATACACAACTTTATTGATCAAAATCGGATTACAAGGAAAAATCTAAGTTACAAGGCTACTCTTAATTGACAGGAAAGTAAAAAGTAATGCGAGTTGTTTGATTTAATTGTATTGTTCCTCTCGTTTGCCCTCGGCTATCTTTTATAGCACATCGGCCGATCGTATCCTTTTCTGATACGCTGTTCAGAATGATCTGTATCGGCTTCTACTCGGATAGATCCCTAAGTTCAGATTAATATCGGTTATAACTCATCTTTAAGTTATCTTTTTCTTATCTGATGTCAGCTAAAACACCTATTTATACTTAACCTGATAATTCGGCCATGTCTTACCAAATTCCCATGCAAACAGCTGCAAAAGTGAACATGGCCGCGAGCAAATATCCAGCTCGCCGTGGCATATGTGAGCAGCAGCGACGAATAAACCGTGCACGGCCGTGCGCACCAAGAGGCAAGCGCCCAAGATATTGCGGTGGCGGGCGCTTCACCGTCTGGACTCACCTGGCCACATCGGCGTCTCCACGACCAGAGCGCGTCGCCTCGTGGTCGTCGTGCTCGTACATCCCCTTGGATCGAGACTGCAACATGCAGGCGCTCTTGTTTGCCACGACGCCTCGTCTTACCCTTTGCCTCCTGTCCTGGCTATATCTAGCACGTACTGGTGTCGTCTGTTGCGATCGTCTCCTCGCTGCTCGTTGGGCCAGCGAAATATCCGTCGATGCCAAGGAGGGAGCATGTGCGCATACTCCAGTGAATGAGCTGCTCTGCTCGAGGTACGCTCTCGCCTCTCCTGTTGAAATCTTTGGAAAGACAAATCGAGTAGTAGTATTGTTTTACTGATCTCTATTAGGATCCGACAAACCGAAACATTGGAGTGATTCTAGTCCCAGCTGCGTGAACGAAGACAGAGTATTTAGTGCTAGATCATTTTTTTTTCGCGAAACAAGAGTACTAGATCATATTTTTTGTAAATGATTGGAATATGTTGTTAAAGTATAAGTGAATTGTTCACATTTCCTCATTAGCTTAAGTTTTTGATTGAACTGGTTGATGCATACAACTCAATATGGTATCAGAACCAAGAGATCTCAAATTCAAGACCCGGTTAGCGCAATTAAAAATAGAGAAATTTTACAGTGGATTACATAGGTAGTAAGTAGTGGTAGTAGGAATTAAGGGTCTGTTTGTTTTAGCTTTTGATTCTGGATTCGGTCCCAAAAGCAGAATCAGAAACAAACAGCCTGATTCTAGAATCCGATTCTCACAATCCACCCCACCCATATACACTAGAATCCACAATCCACTTCATATGTGCTTTTGGATTCTAGCTTTTGGAGAATCAGCTTCTCAAAAATCACAATCCAGAACCAGCTTTTAGAGAATCTAAAGCTGAAACAAACAGGCCCTAAATCTAACCATCCATTCTCAAGGGCATTTTAGACTTTTTCTATCCATTTATCAGGGGTATTTTAGATTTTTTCTAATTCATTTACAGTTTTGGATTCACCAAATACCTATTGATCTTCAAAGACTTCTTATCCATTCATGTGTCATTCATCAGGATTACAGGACGTGTTTTACCGTAGAGGACAGATAGTATGACGGAATTTTTTACCCTTTTACCCCTCTTTCAATTTTACTACCAATACTACAGGTGGTAGTATAAATAGATCTAAATTGATCTCAACTATTAGATTCAAAGGAATGGACGGTTTATATTGATTTTAATTCACTGTAAAAGAGCTCGTGTGTCAGTATTCAGTAGACCGTAGGTGTGGATGTTGAGAACCTGACATAGATATCTGAGTCTTGACCTCATTTCTATCAGTGTATTACAGAATATGCTTGTTTAACAAGTGCAGGAAATTGCATAGGAACTGATCAACAGGGGGCAATCAATATCCTTGGAGATGGCAGAGATTGACGCGAGGCCGTTAGAATCTGTGCAGGCAGCATTGACCATCTTCGAGCAGAAAGGTGATCAGAACAGGTTCAGCCCAGACAGAAATGTGGGTTACTATCCAAGATATAGATGTGTAATCGTGTTTCTACTTTTAACTCTCAATTTTTCAATGCAAGACAACCTTCACATGTTGGCAAATGCAGGAACAGGAGATCCACATCTTAACGAAGGAGCTCGCGAGTTGCAGACTGCAACTCGAAGTCGAAGAGAACGAAAACAAGCAGGGCAATCTGAAACTCGAGGCTCTCCAGAAGGCCATGCAAGAACTGTCTGACAAGTATGACAGAGCGTGCCTGGATGCTCACAACCGTATAACCGAGCTTGAAACCGGCAACAGCCTGATCACAACCCAACAATCTGGAACTGCTGCTGAGTGCGAGGCTGTGGAAGGTGAACTGATCAGTGTGAAGGGTGAGCTCCACGCCGTGAAGGAATCGAACTCCCTTGTACTGAAAGAAGTTGAGTTGATGGAAACGAGGATGATCTTGGAGAGGGAGAACACCAAGGAGGCGCTGATGCGCATACTTCAGCTCAACGAGGCTGTTCTTTCATCTGCTGTTGCGGCTATCAGAGCAGAGGAGGAGAGGTCAGTGTTCTTTCAGGAGATTACACTTGAGTTCTTCAATTCTGACAAGAACCTGGAGGCGATCAAGAGGCAGCTGGAGACGATAGAGAGTTTGGAGAAAGAATTGCTGGCGAAAACGGTGGAAATAGATTATCTCCAGTCCGAGCTGAAGCAAGTCAAGGAGCTTAACATATCACCACAAGAAGTTTCTGATGCGATAACAGCGGACGTCGCAGCTGGCTGTACCGGCATTAATGACCAGGTTCGTAAAACAATCATGGAAGATCAGAAACCACAAGCGGAAGGCGCATTCCAGCACTCACCAGAAACGTGTTTTGTTACTGAAACATCAAGACAGGATTTTCAGGTCGTCAAATCTGATGACGCTGACATGGAAGGTAAGATGTCTGAAGATGTTGGAGATACCGAAGGAGCAGAGGTTATGGTTCTGGACTCGACAATGCTCGTGAGGAACTTCGATGCTCAGGAGGTCCATGTCAATGGTATCTCACAACAGGATTGCCAGGCAATTCATTTAGATGACAAAACCATCGATTCCAACGAAGCTGAAAACAAAGCAGGCAATCAGGAACCAGAAGCAGCTGAAGCCACAGTTCCAAACAACACGGCGTGCAAAGGTGATTCAGAGCCTGCCGACGTATCTGAAATCTCGAGGGAAATCACAGTTGCAGGCTCCATTACATGCAATGGCAATCCAGAGGCTGTAGACACATATTTCGACATTGAACCACCGAGTGAGGATCATCAAAACACCCAAACTGATGATAGAAACATCAACAGTAAAATGCCAGAAAATGTCCTGGAAGATCAAGAGGAACCAAAAGAAGAAGGTTGTTTTGTGGCAGAGAGCTCAAGGGAGGATTTTCAGAGCGTTCACTCTGACAAGGACATGAACACCGGCATGCCCGAAGACGTCGCAGGAAACCAAGAACCCCAAGCGGAAGCCAGAGCTCCGAACTACACACTGTGCAAAGGCAGCTCAGGGGCAGAAGACACCTGCTTTGTCACCGAGATTGAGATCGTCACGGGGACCTCCAAAGACGACGATGTTGGCGACGAGTTCTACGTGAAGGAGATCGGGCAGGCCAACAAGCTCGATGACGGGTACGTGCTCGTCGCCAAGAAGGCGGACGACAGCGGCGTGCTCAAGGACAAGCTGGACGCGGCGCACACTGAGATCAGAGACCTGAGGTTCAGCCTGGGGGAGGCGGTGAGGAGGGCCGAGCTGGCCGAGGAGGCGAAGGCGGCGCTGGAGAGGGAGCTGCGGGAAGAGATTCCGAAGAAGCAGCGCCCGCGGCGGCGTGCGCCGTCGGAGGACGCGCGCCCGGCGCTCGAGGGGACTCCGTCGACTCCGCTTGCTAGGCCGCGGCCGACGCCGTCTCAGACTCCAGGGACGCCGAGAAGGTCAGCGAGAGGCGATGAGAGGCCATCGCCGGCCGGCTGCCTGACCCTGGGGAAGGTGCTGAACATGAAGTACAAGTGAAGTCTCGTCTCAGGCTTCTGTACAGTGTCAGTACGCATGCATGTCACTATGTCCAATTAATAGGATTATTACATGCAGCAAGAGCCTATTAATTTGGATACGCATCCAATTAATTGGTTCTGAATTATGTAAGGTGTGGATATGTAAAAAGACATGTATTATAAATACATGTCTTTTTAGACATTGACACCAACTCGAAATTACAATTTGAACCAATAACTTCTATTATAATATATTTATAAAACCCAATAAAATTAGAAAAAAAATCCATAATTGAAGTTTGTATTTTAAAGTTGATTTGATTTACACCCGTACTATAAAACCAAGTATTTAACCCTCTATACTGACGATACCAAATCAAATAAGGTCCAAAAACCAACCTGAGGGTGATTTTGCGCTGACAAGGCACTAACGTAAGGTGGTTTTAGTCATGTTGAATGGGTGACTCAAATAGGAGAGAACCACACTTAGATATTACAACTTTATTTGACTCAAATACTACCTTATAACCATATTTGCATAGGAGAGAACTACTAACGAGGTTCTTTTTTATTGTTGGTGTATGTTGCACGTTTTCAAGTGGACAATCTTTCCTGAAGTAAGCCTCAGATCCACCGTGCCAACACCAAGAATAGAAGCATGCGACCTATTTCCCATTAGAACGAAGGAAGCCCCAGCTACCTGGTAAGAAGAAAACAAGGAAACATCAGAACACACGTGAACATTAGCACCGGTATCAACCCACCAATCATTGGATTGACATGCTGAAAAGACAACAGGAGAATTACCATACCCTCCTGAAGTCGAGGCCTCGCCTATAGTCACGTTGGCATTTTTCTTGCCCGGTTCATTTGTCCTGTTTTTGCGATAGTAACAGTCTTTTGCCATATGACCATCCTTTCCGCACACGAAACAAGTAATGTTCTTCATATCCCTTTTCTTAATTTTCTTCTTTTTAAAGCTAGTTGTCTTGTTTGGTTTATGGCCTTTGAAGTTCTTGCCGTATGATTTCTTCTCGACAAGAGTAGCATTATTCTGATTAGTGATGCTTGGTGCATCTTTTGCTCTTGTCTTTTCTTCCACATCAAGGACTGCAATGAGATCCTCAATGAAAATCTCTTCCTCTTGTGCTTAAGCTACGAGGGACCTCGGGACCGATCCTATCATCGCTGCCGATGGTACTGACGGTAGCGCTCACCGAGCAGACGCATCAGGCCCGCTCGGAGAGGTCCTCGAGCCGGGTGGGGCCGAACCGACGAGAGCGAGTGGGTCGCCGCCAAAGCGCTCGACGCCGAGCGGAGATGGAGCCGGGTCCAAAGCGGCGACGACTTTGTCCGAATCCTCCAACCGAGCGTTGACGCGATAGTCTGGGAGTCAAGCCGACACCGTGTTGGCGAAAGAACCTAACTTATAAAACTCGACGACGCGCCGTGAGACTAATGGTTAGTCATCACCTTGCAGCTTGGCGTATGTCGGGCTCGCATACCAAGCGGTTGTTGTCGGAAGAACGCGATCGGCCGCGCTTTGAGTTGCGCCGCTCAAGAGGCGCGAGCGCGAGGCGACGGAGGCGCGAAGGTCCGCCAGAGCTTGAGTGGCAGCCAAAACTTTTTCGATGAGCGCCAGGGCTGGGCCCCGAGGACGGCAGGTGGCGAGCTCGAGTCCTCCTTGGCGAGGCCACCGCTGTTAGGAATGCGCCACCACCGCCGTGGGCGGTGCGCAGCGAACCGCTCGCGAACCGAGCGAGACCAGCTCTGGCGACACCGATCGAATTCGCCCGAGCGAGGTCGCTTGAAGGACTCCGCCTTCTTGAAGACTTCCTACGAGGCGGTCAGCAAGAGGCTCAAGAACCGCAACCTCCGCGCCGGTAGGGTGTCGCCTTTCTATTTAATTCTACGAGGACTTTTGTGAGTCGTGATCATCCGGGCGCCGCTGCTATCCGCAGAGACGAAAAGAACTTGGGCCTTGCGGTTGAGGAGCGGAAGGACGCCAGAGTTCGCGGACGGCGTCACACTACGGACACGCTTGGCGGCGCTCGAGGTTGGCCGAAAAGGGTCGGGCCGAGCGGGTCACGCGAGCTAGAGGCCCTTCGCAGGCCGACCAGACGCTCACAAGACCGGTCCTTGAGCCGCAGCAGTCCGAAGTTCTTTAGCGCCTCGCAGCCCGAGTCCCAGAGCGCATTGAGAAGGCGGTGATCGCGGCGCGGCGCGCGGAGCTTCGCTACCGTCAACACCATCTCGCACTACGATGGTATTGACCTTGCGGCGGTGAGCGGCAAGGCCGCCGAACCGGACCGACGGAGAGGTCGACAGTGTTCGAGCCTCGTGGAGCCGCATGCTCTGGGAGGTTGCCACCACATCTCACGCAGTCGCCTCGAGGAAGGACGAAATAGTTAGATTTAACCTTTGTAATTTGTAAAGACTTATCATGCTCGTAAGCAATTTTTAAGTTTAACAAGTTCCAAGACGCCTCTTGCCCTTCCGTGTTTTTGTGAACGCTTGACCGCCATAGCACTAAGGACAAAGAAAGGTCACTTATGCGTAGGTCGGGTTGCCTCGAGGGGGCTAAGAGGATAGGAATCTTGGTTACTCAAGAAGCTTATGCGCACTTGTGAGGGATCGAGTGTTCTCGACCGACAAAAGATCGCTTACTTAGGCGCTTCCTTCTTCCGCAAAGCATTAGAACCATAGTCGGGCGTAGACCATAGTACTTGGGTCTGGAGGATTACCGCTGAGGAGGACTCGTGACTGGCCGGTCACCGACCCGCATAAGCGCGTGAGCTAGCCGAGTCTGTGCTGGGGAGGAGTGTTCCCGACTGACTAAAAGGTCATTCCACTCGGGCACTTCTTTCTTCCGCAAAGCGCTACTTAGCAACCATAGCCGCTGGGGCGTAGGCCGTAACGCTTGGGTCGAGAGGGTTACCGCCGGATCGACTCATGGTTAGTCGTCACCGACCAAGACGAAGCGCGAGCTAGCCGAGTTTGCGCGGTGAGGAGTGTTCCCGATCGACTAAAAGGTCATTCCACTCTGCACTTCCTTCTTCCGCAGCGCTACTCAAAGAACCATAGCGCCGGGCGAAGCCGTAACGCTTGGTCGAGGGTTACCGCCGGATCGACCTTATGGTTAGTCAGTCACCGACCCGCATAAACGCCGACTAGAGGCGGCTTGAACGGGCGCCATAGCAGCTTCCGAGCGCCGCAAGGTACCAGGTGCTCTGAAGATAAAGATAAAGAGCACGCTAGGAAAAAGAGTTTAGGATAGAATCGCTTTAACTTTTCTATGTTCCAAGCGTCGGAAGGATGCGACCATCGGCATCCTTGAGTCGAAGGTGCCGTGTCGGAGAACCTCTACGATGGTGAAGGGCCTTCTGCAGGGCGGCGATAGCTTGTGCTTGTCTTTGCCGATCCGACCCGCCAAGGACAAGGTCGCCAGCGCACAAAGGATCGCCCTCGAACTTGGCGGCCGTGGTAGCGCCGCAGAGCTTGTTGATATTTTGCCGATCGTAGGATGGCCACGCCATGCGCCTCGCCGAAATGGTCGATGGCGCCTTGTTGCGGAGGCGAGCCCCGAGCCTCATCGGCTTGTAGTCTTGGGGCGCCATATACCTGTGTCCGTTTAAGAAAACGGCTTCCGGCCGAACACCATGAAGAACGGGTAAACCTGGCCGCCGGTGGGCGTGGTCCGCAGCTCAGAGAACGGAGGGCGCCGGCCACCAGGGCCGCCTCGCAGCGCTTGAGCCGATCAAGATCCGTGGCTTGAGCCCTCAAGGATCATGCCATTTGCACGCTCGACCGCCATTAGTCCGCGGATGGGCCACCACGCCTAATCGACACGGATGTTGAAGTCGTCGCCGAACTCGAGGAACTCCTTTCCGTGAACTCGCGCATCGCTGTCGCGATGATAGAGTTGGGGACTCGAACCAAAACGATGTCGCTAAGAAGATGGTCGCTTGTATCGATGTGATGCTCACGACCGACTTGGCCTCATCCACTTGGTGAATTTATCCACCGCGACTAGGAGATGAGTAAAGCCCTCGGGCGCTTTCTTGAAGGGCCCGGCCAGATCGAGTCCCCAAACTGCAAACGGCCAAGTGATGGGGATAGTCTGCAAGACTTGAGCTGGCAGATGTGTCTGTCGGGCAAAGAATTGGCACCTTCGCAGTGCGTGCACGACCGCTTCGGCGTCGGACACGGTGGTCGACCAATAAAACCCCGCCGAAAGGCTTTTCCAACGAGGATCGGGGCGGCGTGGTGACCGCAAACCCCGCCATGGATATCGAGTAGCACCGCCTCCCTTGGTCACCAGACCGCTCTGGAGGACCCCGAGGACTCCTTTGTAAATGTCTGGGCCGATCAGACAAAGATTTTGCCCGGCCGAAAGAGGCGCTGGGCCTCGGGCGGTCGTGGGAGCGACCCATCCGCAACCGATTGATGAAGAGCTTCCTCCCGCCGATTCACCGCCAAAGACGCCGCGTTTGATCCGACTAAATCGCTTCCCGACGGCGGCGGCGGGGTGACCGAAGCTAGGTGGATCGGAGACCGCCGCCACCAAGTTCAACGGGATGGAAGGTTGCGTGAGGTCGCAGATTTAAGATTCCGTGGATCGACTTTGCCGGAGGCGAGATTGGCTAGCAATCGGCCTCACCGCTGTGGCGCTCAGAGTCGTGGCGGAGCTCGAAACCTTTGAACCGCCGAGCTTGGCGCACTTCCGACAACGATGCAGCCATACGCGGCGCCTCGCGTTCAAGGCCTTCATGACCTGGTCGACGACGAAGCTTGGATAGTCGGCGAGCGCCAGGTCGGCAGCCGATCCGAGACCGTTGATGAGAGCCTCGTGACTCGGCTATGTTGTTGGTCGCGGCCAAGAGCAACTGATGGCGACAGTTTGTTCCGAGTGGGAAATGATGATTTACTCTCGCGCCTCGCGCCGTTCTTGGTGTAGGATCCATCAAAGTACATTGTCCAGACTGGGTCCTCGATCACGGCGCGCTACCGGGCTCGGTCCATTCGGCGACGGTCCGCAAGGACTCGCGACTTGATCGGGCCGCTCGAGGGACATACGTTATGCCGCGAACCATCGAGCTCGAGCGCCCACTTGGCTATTCTCCCGAGGCGTCGCGTTATGACAATCTCGCCGAGCGGGATGCGGTCACCACAAAGGATGGCGCGGCCGGTCAAATAATGTACGAAGCTTTCTTGGCGGCGAGCACCGCCGTGAGTGCGCCTTTCTCGACTGTGGGTACCGAGCCTTGACTCTGAGAGAACCTCACCGATGAAGTAAATTGGCCGTTGTACCTTGAGTTCACGGCCTCTCCTCCTGGCGCGACGAGAGAGCAAAGGGGTTCACCCGATGTAGGGGCGACCAGATTGAGGATAGGACAAGAAGGCCTTCAGCGTGTGAGGGCTTCCGAGCCTCCGGGTCCAAATTGCGGTTGGTTTTTTGAGCACCAGAGCAGATTCACGCCGCCGAGGCGCAGAGACACGAACGACTCAAGGCGCAAGGCATCCCGCTAGCCTCGACCCTTTGAGATTGGGAATCGCCCATTCTGCGATCGCCGAGATCTTCTCCCGACCTCGATTCCCGCTCGTAGACGATGAAGCCGAGCACTTTCCCGGGGACCAAGACGCATTTCTGGATTAAGCTTTATACGAACCGCGGAGATTCGCGAAAGTCTCTTCCAGTCGGCAATAAGGTCGTGGCGCATTCCTGGTTTTTACGACGATGTTGTCAACATAGGCCTCAACGCTAGCGGCCGATCCGTTGTTGAAGCACGCTTGCATCGTATGTAGCGCCTGCGTTTTAGACCGAACGCATTGTAACGTAGCGTAACATCGTCGAATGGCGTGATGAAGGAAGTCGCGAAATGGGTCGACTTTTTAGTGCTATCTCGTGATAGCCGAATAGGCATCCAAAAGGAAAGAGACTCGCACTCAGCGGTGGAGTCGACGACTTGGTCGATGCGGGGCAAGGAACGGGTCCTGGGACACGCTTTGTTGAGATTTTGTAGTCAACACACATCCTCCATTGCCTATTTTTCTTTTTAACAAGCACAGGTTGGCCACCACTGGTATGGACCTCTTTATAAACCCCGCAACCAAAAGCTTGGCGATCTCCTCCCTATGATCTCGCGCTTCTCGCGGCGGCGCAGCGTTGGCGACCGCTTTGGAGCCCGGCCGGATGCTCAGGAGTGCTCGGCGATTTCTGGATTCCCGGCATGTCTGAGGTCCTCCATGCGAAGACGCCATTATTGGCGCGAGGAAGTCGACGAGCCGCTTCCTATTTGGCGGGAGCGCGGCTCGACCCGAACGGTCTTGGTCTGATCGCGGATCGATCACGACTTCTTCGTCCTCGACGGATTTGAAAGATCCCGCCCGACTTGCCGGACTCGGGCGGACTCGAGGCTTCCTCCCGAAGTTATCGAGCTCGCAGACGCTGATGATCGCGAGGCGAAGCCACAATCACGCTGCTTCGCAGCTGTAGGAGAGCTGAAAGATGATGCCACAGTTGATGACCTCGTGGCCCGCATCTTCGCTTGAGGTAGGCGTAGCTTAGATTGCCATGAACTTGGCGAGCATGGCCGCCCAAGATGGCGTGATAGGAGCCGGGAAATCCGCAACCTCGAAAGTGAGGGTCTCGGCGGAAATTCCCGGTTCCCAAAGGTGACGGGCGGTCGATCCGCCTCGAGCGGATGGGCTCATGGCTGGATGACGCCGTGAAAGGAGCCTGCTCACGGAGACTCGAACGAGGAATCCCCATGGCGCCGAGCCGCCTACGCAGAGGATGTTGAGGCCGCTCACATCCATGAGCGCCTTTGGCGAGGCGCTTCCCACGATGGTCGCACCACCACGGTATCTTCCTACCGGGACGGGTCGGGTGATCACCGATCAAAGGTGACCGAATTCGACCAACGGAGGTATTGAGGGACGGCTGAAGCGGATGTGGACCTCACGGTAAGAGAGTTTGAGCCGACGCTTGTCGGCGTGGCACGCCGGTCCGCTAAAGATCATGAGGCACCGGGTTCGGGAACTCGTCGTCCGCCTTCTTCTCCGCGCACGGCGGTCGTGGCGCTTCTTTCCTTTGCCCTGGCGCTATGGGGCGCAGAAAGGAAGTGCCTCGTGACTTCGCAATCCCTGACATGTTTGACGGGAACCCGTGGTTCGCACGGCCGCCCATTAATTCTCGAAGTGATCAGCGCGACGGCCGGTCGCTCGCCGCTTGATAGGGGCGGCCGGCGCTGGCGACCACCGAGCTCGCATGGACTGCTTTTTCCATGCCGCCCCGCTTGTCCGAGCGGCTGGCGGGATCCGATTCGACGCCGTCTTTGTCGGGCCGCTCCTTCGAAGATAGCCCCCACAACCCTCACGAGGCGTGGTTGGTGGCGATGTCGAGGAGTTCCTTGGTGGTCCTGGCTTGAGATGTTCTGGCTTGTGCACCGTGGCTTTGCAGAGGTATCAGATGAATGCTCCACGACATCTAAGCTAGTGGCAAAATTCCTCTAAGTTGAGAGAAGTTTGGCAACAATACCCGCAGCCATAAACTTATGTCTTATATGTCCAGTCTTATTTGCCTTTTGCTGTTGGCACATGCTGGAGTAAGCATCTTAACCTGTTCTACCGTAACAATGTGCTTGTGTTCTACCACTGCTCAACTATAGTTCGATCCAATTGAGCATCCGTTGAGTTTGAGATTGCTAACAACGCTTACCACGAGGTCTGATCCAGTTCACCATCTAAGCTGTAGTGTACATACACCTTACAAGTCTAAAACCATCTGTATTAAGAAATGCAAACTACCTCCTGTCCTCAAAATAATATCATGTAATCTGATATGCACATAGCCTCATTTGGTTACTTATCATATATGGTTTCACTTCCTTCATACATAATTATGTTGGCTCCTATGACAAGAGCAAGATCATATCACAATCTCCATAGAGTGTTCTTGAAGCTATGCCATGGCTTCGTTCTGCCAATTTCTGGAGTGATATCAGTATTCCTTGACTTTGTTTTGTGTGCTAATGTAGAGTGTTAATGGAAGATTGCTCTAGAGAGTGTTTGTAGAAACTTCTACTAACACGGATACATGTTGTACTTGAGCAAGCATTTTTGTTCATTGGTTGCACCTGTCTATTTGAACTTTCAAGTTGGCCCTGACTGTTAGCCTCATAAGTTTGACTGTTAGCCTCATATGTTTGTTACTTCATTTGGCTGTTTGAAGTGCTTTGTAATGTTTGCAGTTCCGATCTGATTATTTTGAGACTTCCAAGCGGTTTGTGGTGTTTGGGTAAGAAGAGTTTGTTGTTAATATTGAGTTATTAAAGAAATGTGTAAGCTGTTGAATTGTTGCCCCCCCTGATAAGCGACGTTGTTAACTTACTCCTTCAAGTTTTTAGTGCCTATGCAACACTGGAGAGGAAAAAATGGCCTTTTTGTTGGACATTGATGAACTTGATGAAATCTTCAGGGAAATAAATCATAGTTGTTTTTTGTGGTATTGGCATAATCTTGATAAATTAGATTTAGAAACTTTTATGGTCTCAACGGCAATCCTCCTCTCAAATGGTAATGTCTTTATTATGTGCATGGTGTCAATTGAACTGAAAGTTGCAAGATTGAAATGTAACGAGCTTGACGAGCCAACTCGCAAGTTTAACGAGTCGAGTCAAGCTGAGATTTGAGCTCGTTAAGATAACGAGTCGAGTCGAGCTGGCTCGTAATCTTAACGAGTTTTACCGAGCCTAGTCGAGTCGAGCTGAGTTGGCTCGTTATCCACCCCTAGTTATAAATAGTTGTTGTTTTAGATATCGACACGATCTTTAAAACATAGCTTTGATCACGAATTTCTATTATAATATATTTATAAAATCTAATAAAATTATAATATTATGAAAATACTTTTCGAGACAAATTTACACATATGACTTTTATGCATCCAATTTAAATATTAAAAATACATTGACAGCCAAAGTTTAGAAAGTTTGACCGCACGAATGTCCAAAAGAATAACTATTTTATGAACGGAGGAAGTAATATTTACACAAAAGGATGGATTTTATTGCTGGGGAACACAAACTGTGAGGATCACATTTACAGGCAAGCACTACCTTGATTGTTTGCTAAGAAAAGTAAGGTAACTAATTCATACTAGTATAGTATCCTGTTTTCCAGTTTCTTTTTCCCAGCACGTAATATATGATCTTTTCCTTTTCTAGAACGTTTGTTTCCTTTTCCTTAATTCCAAGATATTTGTTTTCTTTTCCTTGAGATAATGCTGGAGGTGGGGGGAGATCTGTTGTGGGCCACAGGGATGAGTTAGACACATTAAACAATGGCCATCGGATGTAGGTGAGTAAAGCTGAGGAAAGATCTGAGAGGTTAATTTTGATGGAGGCAAATTTCTAGGGACGTTTCGCTGGGTGCATGAAGGTTGGGCCATCTCTAGTGGTGTGCATTATTTGGAGTGGACGTAGAAAAGAATGCTTAGGTGCATTATAAAGGGGTATAGACTAAATCTGGATAAGCATCCAATTAGGTAAATCATAAATGTATCCATCTGTCTCCACCGGTTTCAAAGCCCCAGCGCTGTTTAAATGCCCCCGCTGCACTTCACTTGACATCGTCCATGACCATAGCAACCACCTTGATTGATCTCAAACTTGCAAAACCCAACGATCCAAAGGCAAACCTAGCAGCAGCCATGAGGAATTCCTGCCTCGTCCTTATCGCCGTGGCCGCCGTCGTTTACGCCACACCAGCCACGGCGATCCCTGGAGGATGGGAACCGATCCCGAACGTGAACGACCCGCACATCCAGGAGCTCGGCGGGTGGGCGGTGGCGGAGCACGTCAAGCGGGCGAACGATGGGCTCAAGTTCAACAAGGTGGTGAGCGGCGATCAGCAGCCTGTGTCCGGAGAAAACTACCGGCTCGTCATCGTTGCGTTGAAACTCGACGGCAAGGACGGCACCTATAAGGCGGGCGTGTACGAGCAGGAGTGGACCAACACGCGCGAGCTCGTCTCCTTCGTCCCGGCCAACTGAGGCAGCTGGCCGGCCTGCAGGATTAGATTGAGAGTAAGTGCGATTGTTTTGGATGTAATAAGCCATGGTTTTGGTGTACTTTGGAGATAATGATAATATTTTTTTTAATAAATGGATGTGTCGTCTTTACTCTCTCTCTCTCGCGCGCGTTATTAAGATGCTGCCAGGACAGGTTTTAGATCGAAGGCCCTCGGCCCAGCTTTGTTAAGAAAAGCTAGCGAACAAAGAAGTAAAGATCATAACCAACACAAAATGGAATAGATACAGATAAGTAAAGAATTAAGTCTCGAACAGGTAGGTAGAATAACAACAAAGGAAGAAAACGGAAGGACCGTTCGTTCGACTTGACCAGATTTCCAGATCAGTAACTGTACGTAGCACCTTTCTTTAGGTAGAGAAAAATTTCAAGGGTAGAGAGAACCAAGCGAGCGAGTAACGGCCACCCACTTGTCGCTCCTTGTACGGGTGATCGCCTCATACAGGGATGACGGGTGTCTTTATAAGCCGCGCACTGCTCCAGACAGCAGTCGAGCGCAGAGTGAAAGAGAGGGGGAGAAGAAGAGAAGAAAGAAAGGAAGAAGGGAAGAAGAGAAGAAAAGAAGAGAAAAGGAGGGGAACAAAAGTGGAAGCCAAAAAAATCGAGCTAAATTTTGAAATTTTTTTGTAGAGTTAGCTTTAAGAATTTTTTGTAGAGGTAAATTTAGGAATTTTTTTAGATGTTGTGTAGTATTTAGAAATTTAGTGTAGCATTTAATATTTAGGAATTTGTTGTAGTATTTAGAAATTTTAGGATTGTGTAGTGCTTAGAAATTTTAGGATTGTATAGTGTTTAGAAATTTAATGTATCATTTAATATTTAGAAATTTAATGTAGTATGTAGTATTTAGAAATTTAATGTAGTATTTAGTATTTAGAAATTTAATGTAGTATTTCAGTATGTGCAAATTTAATGTAGTCTTTAGTATCCAGAAATTTAATACAGTAGAAATATTAGACAATATTTAGAAATTTAATATAGTAGGGTTGTGTAGTAGTAATTTTATTATGGAAATAATGTATTACGCAATATATACAAACATAATGCGGTAGAAATTTAATATTAGGCCGTATGGTAGGCAAGTCGAATTACTTATTTATAGTCGAATAACTTAATTATAGTCGATTTTTTAGTACGATCAATATACATTTTGTCTATTGTATTTTAGAGTAATATATTTCCGTCCGACGTTGCAGAATGTCGGAGAAATTGTATTTCCAAATATTTTATGGAGATGGGGAGATAGCACAGTGGGCGGATGGGGTGGATTTGTCATCATTTTCAAGAGTCGTACGAGGCATATCTAGACCGAGCGATAGGACATACAGGGATTTGTTGGGGTGGATATCTCGGATGTTCAATTTGGATGCCCAGACTGTTCGGTTGCGGGTCAGAGCAGTAGTAAGCCGTGCGCAACACTGTTTTTATGGAGAATTGATTCCTATTAACGCGACATCAATATGGAGGAGCTATGTTGGTTTTGCCATAGAGCGGGGTTGGGCGCTCATATTGTTGGTACAGTGCTACCCGGTGTCGCTAGCTCGTGATGTCGGGTAGATATTACGGTGGAGAGGAAGTCAAATATGGAAGGATGCGAAGATAAAGGTGGCGAGGAGCCTGGAGACGAGGAGCATGAGACTGGAGGTGGTGAGGGGATAGGGGCCGAGGAGATAGTGGTGGAGGCTCTAGGGGTGGTCGACGAGGGGGAGGAGGTTGAGGACATAGTTCACCTGATGGAGGAGGAGGACCGTGCGGATGAGGAAGTCCCTGATGGCGAACACTCCGACGAGGAGGACAATGCTCCTGAGGTGCTTATCCCTGGTGCGTGGACTAATTACAATTTCGAAGACCTAACAATGAATGAAGGGAACATTGATGCATGAGAGTATCATGAGAACGAGGTCACGCATGCGGGCATATATAAAGACAAGGAGGCTGTGATAGATGCAGTGAAGTACTGGGCAATGTCTCTTCGGCGGTAATTCAGGGTAGTGAAGTTCAGCAAAAAGGAGTACGACGTGAAGTGCGTAGTTAATTCGTGTCATGGCGGGTGCATACATACAAGGGGAAATTGAAGGATTATTAGAAATGTTCCATAGTGATGGAGCATAACTGCGAACTGGAAGAAGTGGAGCAGGGACACCACAATTTGTCGTCCACTTGGGTGGCAAATGTATTTTATGGTCAGATCGTGGATAATCCGCACCTGCAGCCTCGATCTATTATCACAGCCGTAGAGGAGAGGTTTCAGTACAAGATTAGCTAAGGAAAAGCATGGAGAGCGAAAAGGACAGCTCTACAAACACGGTTCGGGACGTACGACACTTCCTACGAGAATATTCCCCACTTGCTCAGGGCAATAGCACGTAGGAATCCCGGGACATCCATCGACCTTGCGGAGTTTCTCGCGGGTGGTTTGTGCGCGGGTAAGTAGGTCTTGCAGCGTGTCTTCTTCGCCTTCGGCGCATGCATAAATGCGTTTCGGCACTGTCGTCCGGTCATTTGCATGGACGACACATTCCTCACAGGGAAGTACAAGGGCCAGATTTTAACTGCGATCGCGGTGGACGCCAACAACCAGGTTCTACCGGTTGCATTGGCCTTCGTGGAGGGGGAAAACATGAACAGCTGGTACTGGTTCTTTGAAAGAGTCAAGCTGTTAGTTGTTCAGGACAGGCCTGATGTTTGTGTCATCCATGACCGACATGCAGGACTGCTAAGGGCGATCGTGGATATGCAACAAGGGTCTGACGTCGTGGGAGCAGTGAAGTGGCCAGACCTGAAGAGCAAGTGGTGCATAAGGCACATGGGTGCCAACTTTTTTCGTAAGTTCAGGGACAGGGAGCTTATGAACATGTTCAAGCGGCTGTGTAAACAGAACCAACGAAGGAAGTTCAACGCGCTTTAGAGGACGTTGGATAAACTAACGAAGAAGCAATCAATGAATCCAAGAGATACCGCTAGTTCATCAAGGAACCCGATGGTCTACCACGAGCAAGGAGAGGACCCCACAGCCTTGTGTGCACTGCCGATCGATGCCCCAAATATTCGGCGTAGGCCGGGGACCAGCATAAAGAGTTTCACCGACTGGATACGACACAAGTCTTTGGAGAAATGGTCCCTTCTGTATGACGAGGGCGGTTCATGTTATGGAATCACGACAACGAACCTGGCGGAGATTTACAACTGGGGCACCAGATGCCTTCCATTGGTGGGTATAGTTGAAGGTGTGTTACTAGGGACACAAAGATATTTCATTGAGCGATACAAGAACTCCGCAACATGTATATCAGACAATCGACTGTTCTACTCAACGGTTATATCTACGTACATGTCCAAGAAAACAAGAAAGGTACAAACACATCGGGTGACAACAGAGAGTGGCGTGGAACGGAGATACCACGTGCACTGTGGTGACCGAGGTCGTAGAGGTGCCCATGGGGAGAGGACTTCCCATCTGTGCATACTTCGAGTAGTTGACTGCGAATGCTCCTGCCAGAAACTACGCCTGCTGCACTTGCCGTGCTCGCACGTCATTGTCGCAGCCGTCGAGACACATCAATCATGTCGTCCGTACATCTCCCTCTATTACTACAAGCAAAGTGTTCTCAACACGTAACATCACGAGGTGTATGGATACCGAGTGGATGGATCATGTACAACAACTCTCCCTCGAAAGCATCGATGGGTGCTGGACATCCGAATGTTGAAGCAGAAGGTCGAGCGTCGATGGACACGGCGTATTCGGAACGATATGGACGAGTCCAAAGCGCGTTGCAATTGCGAATAATGTAATTTTCAATGTTGTTCCCATCGTTTAATTTACGATGTACCAGTTAACTGTTGTTCCCATCATGTAATTTTCGACGTACCAGTTAATTGTTGTTCGCATCATGTAATCTACGATGTACTAGTTAACTGTTATGCGGATAATGTAATTTTCGATGTACCAGTTAATTGTTGCTCCCATCATGTAATTTTCGATGTACCTGTTAATTGTTGCTCCCATCATACAATTTTCGATGAACTAGTTAATTGTTGCTCCCATCATGTAATTTTCGAACATATCGTCATCTTTAGTACGTTTGTAACATGAGATTTTTTTGGCCTTTTGGACTTCCGTTGTTTTGCATCTCATTTTGTGTACACATTTAATTACTGATAAATTTGTTGTATTTACTTTGTAACAGATGACGATGGCGCGATCTTGCCCTGAGCTGCTAGACGTGACCGTGGATGCGCCCCACCGGTCTAGGTACTCCTCATAGGAGAACCGAGAGCTAGGGACACTGCGGTCTCAGGTGCCGAACGAGCTGCTTCGCATTGACCCACGCTGGCTTCCATGGTAAGCTGTCGACGCTTGCACTCTTTTATGTACATGTACTTACCTGTGAATGCAATTCTAAAGACGCAATACACTACATGCAGGTTGCGAGCGGCTGGCTTACTTCCTCTTTGTAGGATGGTGGAGCAGGTCACTGCCTCGTTAGAGGGCAGGCAGGTCCCACGGTTCGGGTATGACCGGTCCCTACTGGCCGCACTCGTCGACCGGTGGAGACTGGAGACACACACGTTCCACCTTCCCTGCGGAGAGATGGCTCCGACGCTGTAAGACGTATCCTATACCTCCTAGGACTCCCCTGTGCGGGTCCTGCGGTTGTGTCGCACGACGTCTCCGAGGTGCAGCGGCACCCCCGGTCAGCCCCCTACCAGCCCCTCAGGCCGGGTGAGCGACACGGACCGACGAAGGCGTAACTGCTTCAGTTCACGGTTAGTACCTCTTTCATTGCAAGTTAATTGAGAAGCTAAGTTGCTGATAATATTTGTATCAAATGCTGCAGGCTGAGCTGATCCACCCGCACGCCGAGGAGGAGCACGTGGGCCGCCATCTGGAGGCATACCTCCTGTTGCTGTTCGGTTGGGTGATGTTCCCGTCCTCCCACGGGGACACGGTGGACCGGCACCTGATCGAGTACGCCCAGTACATCGCCGACACCCCGGAAGATGAGGTAACACATGGTTATACCCACGAAGGGTCGCGGATGAAAAATCTCGCCCATACCCGTCGCGCTGCGGGTATACCTGTTTACCCGCTACCATCAACAATCCTTTCAACCAAATAGCGCTAGGAGCTAATGAGCTATAGTACTAATACAATCCTTTCGATGAAATTATGGGAATCAACTACATTCTGTAGATTGGAGAATGATTCTCAATTATTCAAATTTTCAAATGTACATGAGTAAGATTTAAAATTACACATGCAAACAAATAACACACAGATGCCCAAATTCAACAATTACTGATATAAGATACCACAAATTGGGGATCGGGGGGCTAATTGGACGTCTGTTCTAGCTCATATGTCAATAAAGTGGCGGGTAATCGGACGGAACAGGTGCGGGTGAAGCTCTCTCATACTCGTACCCGTTTGCCTGTCGGGTAAAGTTTGACCCTATAGGCATACCCGTAGGTAATAAAAAAGGAACATATCCACCTCCATTAGTGTTTTTATCCGCGGATACAATGTAATCGAGTTTGATTGCCATCCCTGACCATGCCTCGGCACAAGCTCATGATGCCGAACTAGCGATGTCACGGCAGAAAGGAGGGCATAGGTGATAGTCTGATAGATAGCATTGGTGGATCTTCGATCAAATTTTAGCGGTCGCTGACGAAAACTTGCGCCAGTTTCGCATTCTCTTTTACTACCCCGAATATAGCACAAGCAAGCTGATGTCGTATCTGCTTTTGAGGCAACCAAAAGGCGCTGCTGCCCGCAGCTCGGCATGCGAAAAGAGATGGGCCTCCTCCCAACTTTTGAACACGCTCGCATCTTACTATAATCACTCCTACTTCTATTCGCCCAGTTGTAGTTTTCCTGCAAGTGCTAAGCTGATTAGTTAGACCCTGTTTATTTCCCTTCTCAGATTATATAATTTGATTTATTGGTGTTGGATTATATAAGCTGCCTTGAAATAAGTTGGTGGATTGTTTGTTTCTCTGGATTATGGGTGTCTTGGATTATTGATTCGAGATGGTAAAAAAAATTAGTACCCTTGACTGTTTTAGGCCATTTTTGAGAGGGTTCCATGGGCCTTGCACAGTTAGACTATTGGCGTCTGGGATATGTGTAGCCCGTTGTTTTTTGACCTTTTTTTTTCGTCGTTCTTTTTTGCATCGTTTTTTGACGTTTTTTTCATCGTTCTTTTTCGTCGTTTTTTCATCGTTCTTTTTCGTTGCTTTTTTCTTCGTTCTTTTTTCTCATCGTTCGTTTTTGCATCGTTCTTTTTTTCGTCGTTCTTTTTTTCATCATCTAGACGTGCACAAACATAAATTAGCGATATGTTTTTTTCCCAACGTTCTCATTAATCAACTTGACCCACGCACGTAACAAGCAAAATAAAATCGGTTCCCATGACTCAAAATAACCAGACAATATCTCACAAAAAATTCCATTAGGCCTATTCCCAGCAAGAACCTCTTCAATACATATCTCAAAAAAATGTGGTGTTCAAAGACGACCATTCTGCCTTGCCAAATTTCTCCTTCTATTTGGCAGATATATATACACATATATGAGCATAATTGGTACATAATTGATAGTGTCGTACAATATCTCCTACTGAATAATTCACAAACAGGATCCTTCCCAAGTCCAATAATCTGCTACTGTACTGAAACATCTAGGGGTGCTTGATTTGGAATGAACATTTTTGCAGTTAGACTACTCTCTGTATGATGATACCTTCTCTAAAAAATCTATGCTTTATAAAAGGAGAATAATATAAACTTACATTACATGATACTGTTATTTTTAGAAATTACAAGCCAACTGATTGTTTTATGAATTGTGCCTGTGGTAATAATGGTGATAATGGTTCAAAAACATTATTCCCAAGCACAAAATTTATTTAAGTTTATTGTCAATCATACAACATCGACAAGTTAGTTGGTGTGTTGATTGTTGATCCAAATTCAGAGAGAAGGCTAAACTTCTGGCCCATCAAGTCGCGTCGCCCCTAGGGACGCTTGGGGGGTGCAGGGGGGCGAAGCCCCCGCAGTTTGGATCGTTTTTGACCTAGGTCACCACCGCCTACCTCCTCTTGTAAGCCGCATGGGCGATTTCACAAGTTAAACTACCAAGGAAAAACGGCAAAATTCACACAATGTTTTGCAGTACAGATAACTCACCAAGTTTCTTTCCAGAACTCCCGTAGGCGCCGGCATGGCGTTGGGGTCAGACTTTGCATCGACACCAGCATCGACATCAACGGTGTCGGTTGACGGATTAGGTCGTGGCGGCTTGTAAGGAACCTGTGCAGCCGCTCGCTTCCGGCTCCTGCCCTTTGGTGCCTGCGACGCCGTGGCACTATCTGCGCTGTTGAGGTCGACGACGTCAATACCTCTGGCCACTGACCCGTCGGAGGAGGCCTGGGATGCACCTACAATTGTGCTCGCGCGCGCGTCGCGACCATCGATTGACTCCACGGCGGGAGGCCGCTCGGCCGCCGCTCCATGAACTCCTCCCAGGCCGCCTCCCACCACTCGCTCACGCTTCTTCCCTGAGCCATCGACACCCGACGCCTCCCGACCCACGTCCGCGCCGCCACGCCATGTCGCCGCCGCCGCCTCGAGCCACGACTTGGCGGATCCATGCCGAGGTTGCCACCCCGACCGCCTCCGAAGCGCAGCCGCGCCGATGCCGCCACGCCGCACCGCCGCCCGTCTGCCGCCGCCCGCCGCCTCCTGGCCGGTTCTCGCGCAGATCCACGCTTATGATGCCGCCAGCCACCGTCAACGCCTCGCGCCATGGATTTCGTGTCGTTGCCGCCGCCAGTCCCAAGGATCCATCGATGCGAGGTGGCGGTGGAAGGTGGCGGCGCTTTCGTGGAGATGGGAACTGGTGGCGACTCAGAGGAAAAAACGATTCGGCTGCAAAAAATGCTTCGACAGATAGGGTTGAGGGGAGGTATGTAATGGCAATGGTGGGTAAATACACTGAACTTGGAAGGGTACTTTAGACTTTGGTCAGAAAATAAGCTGGATTATGGATCCATAAGCACCCCAGGGCTGCTTAAGGATTATCGTAATCTGGGGGTTTGGATTATATAATCCAGATTATAATCCGGGTCTGTTTGTTTCCCAGTTTAGCTTGTATAAGCCAAATTATATAATCTGGGGGTAAACAAACAAGGCCTTAATTTGTTGCCTATAATCATGTCATCATGGTAGGCTATCGTTCGACGCAAAATTATTTTATTCATTATTTAAGTGGTTGTATCAAATTCGAGCTAACGAGTCACTCTCGAGCTGAGCTCCATCAACTTTTTTTTAATAAATATATTTTAATCTAAGACCTATTAACTAGTATAATCAAAATAATTTCAATTCAAGCACTAAGAGCTTTTTTTTTTCCCTTAATGCCTTGCCTTGGTCTATGCAAGGAATTTTGGTGCGGCAGCGGAAAGGCTCTTTGGCAGTAATTCAGGGTTTTAGAATTTCATGCCTAGTCGTTTTGTGCCTTCTTTCCCGCAATCACAGGATTTTTTGTCGTTTATTTGGAGTAACTTTTTCTCTGACATGCTTGTCCACTCTCGCCCCCTGAGCCCTAACTGTGAGGTCCAGAATGGTCTAGTAATTACTGTTTGATTATCAACTTCTAGAGTGGATTTTGCAGTAGAACCAAACAAAAGATGCCTAATTATAGGTTTCCAGGGATCGATGTGTTGCGTACTACATTGTGAACTGTGAAACGCTTGCTCTGTTGCGGCATGGAGTGCGGATCATGGTTCCAAGTTTGCCAAATTTTCAGGTAGAACAGGATAAACAAAGCTAGCTTATCATGAAAAGGACGTGCATTTCTTTTCCAGAGGACATTAGAATGATTCACTAACGTAAGCATCTCATATGGTAGTGAGATAGACGCATACATAAACTGAAGATAATGTACTATGGGAATCTAGAACCTAGAGCAAAGCTTCGTTTGTGTTCACAGCGATTAGAATATCTTTAACATTGTAGTAACAAGGAGACAGATGACGAGTAAAAGCAACAGATTCACATGACAGAACAAAGGAAGCACGAAAACGAAAACAGAAGACACAGCCCCACAACGCCACCTTCCCATCCTCCACAATAATATAAATCCAACGCTGGACGGCGCAGTCGTCATACTGCCCGTCGTCCCCGAGACGGCACATTGGATGCCCCCCAACACCCCCTCTCTGCCTCTCTCCAATATCGGAGATCAAATACACTCCCATTCTACCTCCCAAGCAAAAAGAAAGAAAAATGTTTGGTTCTTGGTTCCCTCCACAGTCGCTGGTTTCCAGAAGGGGGACTAAAGAAAGAAAAAACCATGGTTCTTGAGGCATCAAGGTTTGTTGCTTCTTGTTAGCCCTCAGCATTGCCTTCTTTCTTGGAGTGGGCTCTGGAGAGTGGGGTTAATCTGGAAATGAGGAAGCATGGGTGGCAGCTACCCTATCACCCTCTCCAGGTATAACCTTTCTTGGTGCGCTTTCGCCTTTCGCTGCGGTGTTCTTGCTGTTGCTACTTGTTAGCATTTGTCGTTCACTCATTCTGTTCCTTTGGTGTGCGGCTAACTGCAGGTGGTGGCGATTGCTGTGTTCTTGGCATTGGGTTTTGCCTTCTACGTCTTCTTTGTGCCATTTGTGGGGAGGAAGGCGTTCCAGTATGTGGCCATGGGTCTCTACACTCCCTTGGTGAGGTTCCTGCCTTTTCGACTGATTAAATTAGCTAGCGGGAATAGATCTGGCATTCTCCTTTTTTAGCACCTGTCCCATTAAGCACTCCTACTTGTAGAGAAATAATTTGCTTTGCATGTTTCGCACATATATGTTCTATAACAATGATGTGAAGGGAGAAGTAGAGAAGAATGGATAAGAATAATTCCTGCTCCTAGTCATAGTATAGGACTATAGGTCACCGTAAACTGGTTTGACAATATTATTATGCAAGAGTTGAGAGGATAAAGCCTTTTTGTGGGGATAGATTTTACAGTGCATTATATTGGTAGAATATAGATTTTACGGTGCATTATATTGTGACAATATTATTATGCAAGGGTATTTCTACTAGTGTGCTACCGGAGGAAGTATAAATAATTAATAGCTAATCTGATATATTGGATTGAAAAGAATGAACGATCCATGTTGAAGTGTACCGCAAAAGGGCCCATTATGGGGATTACTCGTGCAATGGTTCTCTTCTAAGCCACGCTGCCAATGCTTACAGTAGATTCTTCCTAAATCGAGCTCAGTTCCCAATTTCACATAAGCTCATTGTGAGGACCATCCCCTTAACCCTTCCATCATTAAGCAGTCTCATAACATAATCATCATCATTAATCTTAGCATAAGCATTAATTAAGCTAATACATAAGCAGTAATCATCATTAAGCATGAGCATTGATTAATTAGACAATGTCATAATCATGTGCATACGTAAATAAGAAGAATCGTACCTCCATGTATGCATAAGAAAATCAATAAAGCTTTGTGCTGCATATGAAGTAGTTAAAGGATAGAGTGGTAAAAGTAAAAGGCGGTAAGGACTAAGGAGTAAAAGAGATGAGCAGTGGAGATTCTTCTCTTGTTGCATGCAGCAAAACCGAAGGAGCCATAGCCAGCTAAGCCAACTTTTCATGCATTGAACCTCACCATTCTTGCAGCCAAACTAGTACATTGTTCAGCCCTTATTTCGGCCAAGCCAGCAAAAAGGAGTGAGCCAAGTGCAGCCCCTCACTTTCTCAAAAACCGAGAGAGCAGAGGTGCAGCTAGCACAAGTCCAGCGCCCATTTCCATTCCTCCTTTCTCCACCAAGCTAGCACAACCAGTAACCAAGCCAACCAAAGAAGAAGCAGCAAAACCCAAAGGCCACAAAAGAGCAACAAGACCGAAGGCAACAAGATCAAGAACCAGGAGCTAGGCCGGCCAGGGAGCAAGAAGGAGAGAAGAAGCTGCCGAGCCAAGAGGAAGAAGGAAAAGCTCGGCTACCTCTTCACTGCCCCCATCAACCTCAACCTCAGCGCAGCACCAAGTTCATTTAGCAAGGGCATCAAGCCACATTCTGCCAGTAGAGTAAAGAGGGTAGCAAAATCAGTAGATCCTAGTTGATCTAGTGGTCTCAAAGGGATTGAACCCTGGTAGCTCGCGAGGAGCGTCCTAGCTAGATAGTATCGACATCCCCCGTATTTTCATCATGGACCCTTACCTGTGAATCTTACCTCTGTATTAACCAAAGTAGCAAAACCTTGAAGAACTCACCTCAAAAGAACGAGCTAGCAACCAGTGCAAACCAAAACTCAAAAACAAAGAAAAGCCAAAAACCCTGCTCATAAATCCCTAAATGGGATTCGGCCAGGGGCTGCCGAATGGAAGAAAAGAAGTAGAGAGAGAGAGAGGTAGGGGAGAGAGGAGAAGCCAGTAGAGGCCAGGCCAAGGGCCGGCCGAGAGTAGTATAGCTCAGGGAAAAGAGCAGCCGAGAGGAGTAGAAGAAGCTGCCGAGAAGCAATAGAAGGAGGCAGAGCCGGTAGTAGCCTTGAGGAGAACACGAGGGAGAGGCAGAGTACTCAGTCTCAGGAGCCGAGTGGCTCGGCCAGTAGGAAAAAAATAAGCCAGAAAGGCTGTCGGTCCAGAGAGCAGCAGGGAGGTAGGGAAAAAGAGAGAAAAGAGAGGGAGAAAAAGAAAAGGAAAGAAGCGGAGGAAAAGAGAAAAATGGGAGAAATCTGGAAAAATGACTGGTTACCTGCATATAAAGTAGAAAAGAACAGCATTTGTTGCATTAGGAGAATAATGAATTAAGTATTAAAATTTAACATGCATGGCATTTAAAATAGAAAGCAACATCCTCGTATAATAAAAATGCAGTATGGATTGTTGGAGACCTTAACTCATACTTAATAAATTGATGTAGATTAACAGATTATAATTTTCAGGACAAGACCAGAACCCATCCGGTCAGAACCTGTTTTCGAGCGAGGTCGTACCTTCAGAGTGTATTCCAGGCGAGCAAAATCGTCGATCGTGCTTTATTAAAATGCTTTAATTGCTTTTATCTAATTATCAGTATCATCACTGCATGGGAAAACTTAAGCTTCACTGAAAATATTAAATCAAAGGTGTTCTGGGAGAATGGGTTGGAAAGATGGGTTATTTTGTTGAAATTGGTTTATGGTTGGACAATGGAAGCTGGTGTGGATTAATATGTCTAGTTAATGGGTGGGTTGGCGTGAGTTAATATGGTTGGTAGAGGACGCCGATGAAAAGGATGTAGGCCGGTGGGGTCCTCTACATGGGCTATAATATAAGTTTTGAACAACTAACACTTAGCAATGAACCATAAAACCAGTATCAACCATGGTATGTGAAATTGGCCAGAAAAGGTTGTTCTATAAAGGTATTAGAGCTCTCCACAGTGGGTAAGGATAACATGGTGCTTCTAGGTAAGGCCGGTAGACCCAGAAGGTGATGCCATTGGGGCGGCATATTTGAAGCTCAGAGGTGTACCCCTGGTTGAGAGGGAGTAAAACTGTACCTTGGAGTTGTGGGGCAGCCTGGGATAGGTGTCACAAACTCGAAGTGCAGGGTGGAGAACTAATACTAGAGTGGTGATAAACATTCTGGAGCATCTCTTGTGGGTGTCATTATGGGTAAAGTGGTACAAACCTGCGCAGGGTAAATCTTGAATTCAAACCATTCTCTTGGATTGGAGACTATGAAAAGCTTTGGCTGTCTCATATACAGTGTTAGTGCAACTTTCTAAAATATAAAATTAACAACCTTTAAACTAAAACTTAATTCCTGTAGAAAGAGTATTTTGTGGGAAAGTGGTCTTTGGGTGAAGTTAGATTAGGTGTGGGTCAACTTGGGAGGGAAAAATCATCTATTGCATTCATATATTATTGCTTGTTGAGTACTCTGTACTCACCCTTGCTTAATCCTCCCCTTGCTTAGACGGTGAGGTCTATGGACAATCCTCCGAAGCCTGGGTGGAGGACAGTTCGCAAGAGCAGGACCTTCCGGAGAACGGTTATTACTATTACTATTATCAGGAGTAGTAGTACTAGTGGACCGTATTCCCACGCTAGCCAGCCGACGGGAATTAGGAGGTTAAGAGTGTCTTATGTTGTAATATTATTATGTAAAGTTAAGATATGTACAATAGCCCGCGTGGCCAATGGAATGTAATAAAGAATTACATTTCAGTCTTTACTTATTGTTCTGCTGCAATACTCTATATATGGTATATTAACTAATAAAGTATCGGGATGCTGATGTTTTGCTAGCTACTATGCCGAAATCCGTGTAATTAACTCTAAGGTGACAGTCGTTACTAGAGGTTAATTATGCGGGTCGCCACAATTAGTATCAGAGTAATGGTTACGACAACCACGTTATAGATAATTAGAGTCTTAATAGGAAGTGTAGGTAAAAATAGGTGTTCCTAGATATATGGCTTTAACTATTAACTAATTCTCATCCTATCATTTACCAAATGCTAATTTATTTAAGTAATTTGCAAATTTAGTCACCTTTACTAATTGATCGCTTTTTTGTAGGATGTCCCGTTCTAGGATCCCCGCGGCGTAGGTGCATGGCCAGCATGTTATATTATTGTCTCAAATAGTTAGAGTTAGGTGGGGGATGGGTAAAGTATTACCAGGAGACGTATGAGGATCTAGCTACTCATAAGGTAGGGGTTGTAGTATCTGGGTTGGCTGAACAATCCAGTTACTACGAGGAGTTCATTTCCCCGTTGCATCATACAGAGTATTTTCTACCTCTGCAGAATGCCACGAGGAAGGCAGTGATAGCTCTCAGGCCTCAGTTCGCAAGACACCTAAGTAGCTCCTCCTTCAGTTAGTTCTCGCTGTGTAGTCAAAGAGTCTCTCGCCATCCAGCCCCTTCTACATCCCGTCCACCTAGATCTAGTGAGGCTTCGGAACCTTCAGCCCAGAGGGTCACTAGCCATCACATGATGGCATCTGATGCCATGTATTGTGACGGGGTAAATGAGATGGTGACAGACGCTGAGGATAGGGCGACATACTGACGTCAGCAGTATGGTGAGGCTGAGTCAGCTTGTTAGATCCTAGAGACCACGCTCCTGAACATGATGCCCCTATCCACTGAGCCAGAGGCCACCTCAAATGTAGATCCCTTTGCTACACCTGACCCTCCAGCTGCCACCACTTCAGCTCCACCCCCTGCAGCAGCACCTCCTCACCAGTATACATTCTTCCCAGAGTTAGGTATCCCAGCTCTAGAGCCTCCCCCATATTCATACTCAGCCCCTCCAGAGTTCGGCATACCTATCCCATCATACATGTTCGTGCCTTCCACCTCTTACCCCGTGTCACCACGTAGTCAGCCTTTGCGTCGCACCAACCGCATGAGTGTGCACCTCAGCCCTAGCGTTGAGGTTGTATATCTTAATGCATTCATAGGGCATCCAGGATAGGGCACTAGTGCAGGAGCACAGGTTTAGGGAGGAGAGGAGGATCCAGAGGACCTCAAGGAGGTAGAGGAGTAGCGGTTGGCGTAGTAGTATCTTTATAGAGTTTATGTAGGAGTTTCATGTGCATACTCAAATAAGGAGGATCATACCTGCATGCATGCATAAGAAAGTTAATAAAGCTTTGTGCCTGCATATAAGAGGTCAATAAAACTTATTGACTTTCTTATGCATGCATGCAGGTATGATCCTCTTTATTTGAGTATGCACACGATACTCCTACATAAACTCTATAAAGATACTACTACCCTAACTGCTACCCCTCTACCTCCTCAGGATCCTCCTCCCTGAACCCGTGCTCCTGCACTAGTGCCCTGTCCTAGATGCTCTATGAATGCATTAAGATATGCAGCCTCAACGCTAGGGCCGAGGTGCACTCATGCGGTTGGTGTGACGTGAAGGCTGACTACGTGGTGGCACGGGGTAAGAGGTGGAAGGCACGAACATGTATGATGGGATAGGTATGCCGAACTCTAGAGGGGATGAATATGGAGGAGGCTCTGGAGCTGTGATACCTAGCTCTGGGAAGAATGTATATTGGTGAGGAGGTGGTGGCAGCTGGAGGGTCGGATGTAGCAAAGGAATCTACATCTGAGGTGGCCTCTAGCTTAGTGAATGGGGCATCATGTTCAGGAGCGTGGTCTCTAGGGTCGGACGAATTGACTCAACCTCACCGTACTGCTGACGCTGGTACATCGCCCTATCCTCAGCGTTTGTCACCATCTCATTTACCCCCTCACAATACATGTCATCATGTGGTGGCTAGTGACCCTTCGGGCTGAAGGTCCCGAAGCCTCACTAGCTCTAGGTGGACGGGGTGTAGGAGCTGGATGGCGAGAGATTCTCTGACTACACAGCGAGAACTGACTAAAGGAGGAGCTACTCAGGTGCCTCGCGAACTGAGCCTTGAGAGCTATCGCTGCCTTCCTCGCGGCATTCTGCAGTGGTAGAAAATTCTTTGCATGATGCCACGGGGAAGTGAACTCCTCGTAGTAACTGTGTTGTACAGCCAATCCAGATACTACAACCTCTACCTCAGGAGTAGCTAGATCATCATACGTCTTCTAGTAATACTCTACCCATCCCCTACCTAACTCTACAACTATCTGAGACAATAATATAACATGCTGGCCTGCGTCGCGGGGATCCTAGAACGGAACATCCTGCAAAAAGGCGGCTAATTAGTAGAGGTGATTAAATTTGCAAATTATTTAAATAAATTAGCATTTGGTAAATGACAGGATGAGAATTTGTATATAGTTAAAGCCATATAGTTAGGAACACCTATTTTTACCTACACTTCCTATTAAGACTCTAATTATCTATAGCGTGGTTGTCATAACCATTGCTCTGATACTAATTGTGGCGACCTGCATAATTAACCCCTGGTAACGGCTGTCACCCTAAAGTTAATTACACGGATCTCGGCATAGTAGCTAGCAAAACATCGGGTACAGACATTATTTGTGGACCATATCCATATGACTGATTGACTGGCAGAACATTTTTCTGTTGAGTAATGAATAGCTTCTTGTTGCAGGTTACATGTGTTGTCATGCTATACATATGGTGTGCTGCAACAAATCCTGGTGACCCTGGCATTTTCAAATCGATGACACATTCAAAATTAGATAAGGATGGAAAGCAATCCCTAATAAATTCAGACCACGGATTAAGTCATGGAGGAAAACCATTAAGTGAGGGTTTTAATGCTGTTGATAACAGTGAGAAGTTGAGCAGCATGCTCGAGAGAAAGGATTCACATTATTGGCCTAAATTTTCTGAAGTGCTTTGCTTAGTTTGTTTTCCTTTTTCTTGCCTTTGCAAAAGATGCCTCCATCAGGATAATCAACCGTCTGAACAAAACATATGTGAAGAAGGCATGTTCTTCTGCAGCTTATGTGAAGTGGAGGTACGACTAACTGATTTCCAACAAATCTAAATGTCTGTTTGTGATTCTTTATGCTGTATTGGTCTTGCACTCCTAAAACTTGGTCCTTTCTTAAGGTCACCTCTAGAGTAGTTGGCAATTTAGTAAAGTGTAAACTGTGAGCTTTGCATTTACTTTTCAGTAGAACTGATGAATACGAATTAATATTAGAATAATAATTATAATTTAAAAACTGATGAATATAAACTAATATTAGAATAATCAATGTAATTTAAAAACTACTGTAACTAACTCGATTGTATTTGCTATTCAGACATACAAGATAGGGAATAGTTGTTTGAATCAAATGTTCATGTGATTCTAAATTGTAAATGATTGTCCACATGTCTTGAATAATGAATACGCATACCTCCACCAGATTTATCACTGCAGTACCTTCCGGTTATGCAAATGAGCTATTAACCTGTTGAGTAGTTATGCGTTAATCTGTTAAAGGATAGATGTTCTAGTGCTGATGTGTTTTTGGTGTGTATAATATTTGTTAGTATATTTAATTTTGCATATCTTATGGGAAATAGCATAAATTCTTCACCTTTTCTTGCAACATGTTATTAAGAATTGTGTATGTGTTATGTAGGTATTGAAGAACAGTAAGCATTGTAGAGTATGTGACAAGTGTGTTGATGGCTTTGATCATCATTGCAGAGTAAGATACATTTTTATTGTTCTTGGCCCTGATATTAATAGCCCTGTTTACTTCGAAGAATGTAATGTTCTTGTTTTTCCTGATGTCTTTGTTCTCTCTTAGTGGCTCAACAATTGCATAGGCAAAAGGAATTACAAAGGGTTCTTCGTTCTAATGACTTCTGCCGTTCTCCTGGTAAGTGTGGGTCTCTCTATGGACTGACGAGAATGGGATTTAAAAGAGCATAACAACAATGATAGCTACCCCATATAATGATCCCTGTGTAATTGCATTTGCATTCATTGAGCTGAAATCGTCGCTTCATCAGTCACCATAACATCTGTAACCAAGTGGGCAGTGCATGTAGTTAGCATTTTTTTCCCATGTCCTTTTTATTCTGGTTGATTATTGACAGGTGTCCATGGTTTGTACACCTTGGGCCAGCTTGTAATGCAGTGGTTGTCGGGAATCCTTGTGCTGATTCTCTGCATTGTGAAGAGAGGGGAGTTCTCCAAACATATTCTTGCAAAGTTAGGAAGTAGCTTCTCAACTGTAGCATTTGTAATTGTTGTGGTGAGTTGATGGAACTTTCCCTATCTAATACATGTTCACTGTGTTAAAACACAAAGAGAAAATTTGTTGTGTGCATGTACAAGGTTGATAATGTGATTCCACTTTTGCAGGCTACTTGCACCATTCTAGCAATGATTGCGACTATACCACTTGCTCAACTTTTATGCTTCCATATTCTTCTTGTCAAGAAGGTAACTTGCTATTAAATTTTCACCGAAGCTGTGAATAGCACAGGCTAGAGGGGCTTGCAATTTCATAATTTTCTCCCATATCCTCAATTTTTTAGATCAAAACTGCTTCTGAAAATAAACATGCTTGGCTACCATTTCATTCATTCTTGAGATTGGTCCATCCTTCCATCTATCCCAAACCGTCACAACTCTATTCCCTTTTCCCACTGCTGATAGCACAGATTTCTACTGTTTTGGTCATGTTTGCTGCTGAGTAGACTACAAACTGCAACCAGTCCCTTTTAACTGATGTTGACTAAGTCATAAAATTATCAATCTGTGGCAAGAAATTCATTTAGCATGCTCACGATTTCCTCAACCATTCCCTTTTTTTTTAACTGAAACCTCAACCATTGCATAGAAGTTTGCCTATGCGCATTTGAACTTCATGCCCTTTTTGAAGAGGAACGCGGTATGCTACGCTAGCACAAAAAAAAAAAAAAAATCTACCGCGAAACCAGAAAGCTACTCGCAAGAAGGGGATCATAGATAAGATTACCACTAGACGCGCAGTTGCGGAATCCTTCGCGCGTCGATGTAGTGGATCGTTCTCGCCGCAGTCGTTGCGTCGATGTAGTGAATCGTCCTCGCCTTGCCGTGGATCGTCCTCCCACGCCGCAGTCGCAGCAGCGTCACCGCAGTAGTCCACACGTCCAGAGATGGAACGCCGTGCGTCGGTGTGCAAGCACCTGGTCGCTCGGCAGGGGCAGCGAGAGGAGTAGGCTAGGGTTTCGAGTGAATCACTCCTAAACCGGGAAAGCACACCCGCACCCTCCTCCTCCTCCTTATATAGCCACGAGATGAAACCCTAAACTAGGGCCCATCAGCGTGCTAAGCCCACGAGGTTCATTAATTACGGATCCAATCTAAATTAATGCGTCCCAGGCCATTAAGTGTGTGACCCTGCAGGTTCACATACGTTTGGACATGGATTCGGAAAACTCCTTTTCAATCCAATAGTTGGTAGTGGCTTCTTGCAAAGTATACCAACTCCCAAACATACTATGATCAAATCGGATGAACCTATCAAAAATACTCATGTAATAATCCCTTTGCCAAGTATATGAAGATTGATCTCAAGGCGAGAAGCATGTCATCCTTTGATGATTCAATCCATCTCTCGATCCGTGATATATTAATAAGTTGTGATTGACTCTCAATCACGGCATGGCCATGCACTTCCTTAATCATATCACACGAGTGGCCTTGTCATATATCTCCGTTTCATTGGAGTGGCAAATTCCATCTTGATCGCATTTCTCCTCGCACGTTTCATAGTAAACATGAAAGCTACCTTTATAACTATCCGGTTAGGAAGTAGTGTTTGATAGCCCCAAGGAAAACTATTACACATGTAGGGAATATGACAATCTCAGGTCTAAGGATCATACATCTACTAGGTATGAGATACACGATGACACATAAGAATGAAACATTCTCGCAGTTGTCCCATTGCGGGTCTATCTAACCCATGTTCTTCAACATGCGTCCACAATGTATAGATGATATCTCCATATCCCATGATCTATGAAGCATGATCATCGATCACTACATGTGCTGATCTATTCATCGTTGTCCTATACGATGATATCCGATCAGAGATATTTATCGAATTACATCATTAAGTAAAGAGCTTCATAAGCAAGTCACATACTTGTTGATCAATACAATGATATACATTCATTGGACCAATAATTATATTATTATTCATAAACATAGTCATGTTACAATCATCTAAATGATTGCCTCAAGGGCATAACACTAACACTTTTTCCCATTACTGGAAGTTAATCACTAACCTTTTTTTATATGGGTTTAGGGAATTGGTACGTATGATTACATCATAGCTTTGAGAGAGCAAGAGGAGGATCAGCAAGAAGAGGTTGCTGGGCACCAAAGTCCACAGATGTCTATTATTAGTTCTGTTACTGGATTTAGCACAGCAAGTTCTTTTGGTCCACTGCATCGTGGTTCATGGTGCACCCCACCACGATTATTGCTTGAAGATCAGGTATGTGACTGCCACTAGCTCATTTCTATCAAGAACTAGATATAATCGAGAGAACACAGATCCTGAATGCTAGATATAGCAAAATATGATACGCTATTGATCCGTAGATCATATGTTAGGCTCTTGCTTGTATCAATTTTCCAATGAAGCATGTGCTGTTGCTTTGTTATGTAAATGGCCTTTTTTGTTAGTGGTGTTTGATGTTTCAAGACTTGAATTTGCACCTGCTCTCAAGTTTTCACGATTAGTGAACTATACGAATTTTTGGTTTGAAATAAGTTTCACAATTTATTGTGCCAATTAAAGATCAGTTTTACCAATACTTGGTAGTTCCAGTAGCCACTTTTCGACATTTACCATATTCAAGAAGCTTAACTCCTGATGAACAAATAGGTACTCGACAATCTGGAAAAAAAAAATCAAGCATGAGCTGATGATTATTGTTCATTCCATTCTTGCACAGTTTGATGTCGTCCCTCCAGAGATTGGCATGTCACAGAACTCAGGGAGTAAGAAGATGAAGGAAGAGGAAGGAGCAAGAAAAAGAAATGGAACAGTAAAAATCAGTCCCTGGACACTGGCACGCCTTAATGCAGAGGAAGTGTCAAAGGCAGCAGCGCAGGCAAGGAAGAAATCCAAAATTCTGAAGCCAATCGCAAGACATGACACTCCGGTTGGCCATGAGAACATTGGTGGTAAACCAGTTCCTAAGGCCGACAACAAGAGGCGACCTGGCAATAGAGGACGGTTCCCTGCTGAACTTTCTCTTGATCCCCTTGCAAGGCTATCTGCAAGTGGTACAGAAAGCAACTTCAGCGACGCAGCAATGGAAACTTCTGGCAATTTAGCCCCATTACAGCTCGAAGCGAGGAGTGCTTTCCAGCCGAGTACTGCAGCGTCCACCAGAAATGCCGCTTCATCACCTGAAAGTAGCTTTGACTCACCTGACCTCCACCCGTTCCGCATTTCTTCATCCACAGCTGATGAGACGCAGGGAGTCATGCCACATCCAGGTCAGAAGGGCATCGAGTTTTCTAGATCGGCAAGTGACGGATATGAAGCATCAGGAGGTGAAGACAGCGACCGCATCCCTTCAAGAATTGTGCACAGGTCGTCGAACTGGGCCAACGCCATCCTAAACTCTGGCCAAGGAGGCCGGGCGGCTGATCAGCAAATGCCATCGTCTGAAGGGTTTGTCGCTAACACCAGGTCGAGCTAGTTAGATATGACTTGCTTCCAAGTGGCTTCTGACTTCTGACCAGCTGGTGTCATATGACGAAGCTTCGGGATGTTGGTTCCAAGAGAATGTTGCATATGGCAAAGCAATGTTGGCAAGGCATTGGCTAGCTTTGAGTTTACGGTCAGGTTTGTAGAGATCGACTGATCGGTGCTAATTTCAACTGATTGTGTGTGAAACTGGGTTGCTTGCTGTTGTGTTGCTTTGCGATATATGGTTGACTGTAGCATTCTCTTGCCACTTGGCAAACGCGAGTGCAAGATTCCTTGCTCTTGTTTAGCTCAATCCACTATTCTGTTTGTCAAATGATCTTCTTGTGCCCGTTCATCTGCTTATGCTCGTGGAGCAACGCATCATCAGTATAAGCTTGATACCCAACATCACTTGCTGATGCAACCTTGCAAGCCAAACAAAGAGCGCTATTGAATCTTACAAGCACAATGCCACATTCAAGCAAAAACCAAGATCTCCGTAAGAGCACCAATTCTTAACCTCATACAATTACTACCTAACAAGGTTTGCAAATCACATGGCTGTACATGAATAATGAATTTCAGATGCATCACGATTAATTTCAGTTCCAGCAACTCTCCTTTCTTCAAGCTATTTAGCGCACATATAAGTAGTGATAATACAGCGAACACAAGCTGAGGATGAAACATCTATCTGAGGACATAAGTACTGCTACAAAAAAAATGGCATATAACTTCTATTTCAAGAGTAATACTCTACAACAACATTTTTCCAACATATGGGCTTGCTTAAGAAGCTTCTTCAATCCATTTCAAGGGATAATTTGCATCTTGGCCTTTGACAAAACCATTTGGTTTACGTTCGCAGGTGTAATTTACAAAGGACAATCCTACAGGTAAAGAAAAAGTAAGGACCACACACTGGCATAACCACTTGCTGCTGTCCCAAAAAAAACTTCAGTTGCTACATCATAAGAAACATAGCTCAAGAGCATGCTACACCGGAACTCGTTTTCCTCTGTAGCGGTCAAGGAACTGCAGACAAGGAAAATTGGAGAAGTCAGAATATGCAACAGGCAAAGTCTATAGTCTGCGTCAACAAACGAGAGAATTTTGTGTTGTGAAGTCCATACTGATGTGACAAATGGTTGTTGAAAAATCCAGCCAATGATAGGAATCCTTTGCAAGAAAACTGCAAGAGTTGGCCAGAATCCACTGCAATGGAATCAAAGTCAGTGCCCATGACATGTACAACTAAACTTTTTGATAGGAATGGTGGATTTTTTTGTACAAAAACACACCAATTTCGAAGATAATTATCACCAAAGCATTGGATATATTAAGGTTTTGTCTCAACATAAAACAGCATATTGCTCAACAGAGAGAATGAAAAAAAATCCAACCTGAAGAGTACAACAAAGCCATATGCCTCTAACAGCATGCCAAAAAAAGGCCACCCAATGAGAACAAGGAAAAAGCCAGCACCAAATGAGATGGTACCCTGCTCATTACAGCATTTAATTAGATAATACAAATGCTGAAGGGCAACAGCAATAGCGATTTTAGTGGTTGCCAAACCTTGTAATTCTTAGGCTTGGTGAAGAACTGCATAGTTGATTTCAGGCCAATTGTCAAACCCAAACCTGACAGGAAGAGTATCTGAAATAGAACATGAGAAAAAGTGAACCATATGAACATTCAGGTGACTCCTCAAAAACAATGAAGCAAAATACCGAGGAAAGGAACTTACATTGCCCATTGCAATAAGCCCCTTGTCAAAGAAGAAAATGATTCCCAGAAAGGAGAAGAATATTCCAAAGCCTGTCAAGCCTAGCCCAATCTCTGATAAAGATGAAATACAGAAGGCAAAAATCATCGAGTGGGAAGACAGATTGTTATATCAGCTGGATACCTCATAAAACAGTGTCCATTCTGCTACTTGCGTAATGTCACTAAAGCAGACCAAAAAACAGCATACTTCATCATACTTTGAATGTAGAAGGCTCCACTACCATCTTGATCAAATTTACTTCACAAAAGTGGGTGATTTATTATAAATTCCGTCTGAACTTCACATAATTTTTCCATAGTCACTTTGCTTGCAGAATATTTATTTTGTAAAAGGGGTATTTTAACTCACTGATTCTACTAAGATTCATCAAAAAAATGTCAACAAACCCAGCCAGAACAAGCTGGCTTCTAACTGATTCAGAGGTGAGCCAGCACAACCATTGTTTGTGTAACGACCCAAGGTCTAATCTACAGCAACCCTTAAGTTTATGTCTTCACTTTGCCTAGAAGGCTAACCCAATTAGCATGGTTTGGCCCTACAGGTTTATATAGTGGACCAGCTCAACTATAACTAGCTATACGGTACTAAACGCTAGGCTAGGCCGGGTCAGGGCATCGCACGTGTTATCAAACATTGTATCTGTTGTAAATGTGATACTTCTACTCCAAAGAGCATTACATGATTGAGAAAATAGTACATGATAAATCCCTGATGTATCATAATTGATTGTAATACAAATAAAATACTTGTCAAGTGATATGGCGCACAGGGCACAGTTCCACTATGAGAGTATAATGAATTAGATGCTTGGAACAGCACCAGAATATGTACCACATGCCTGATTAGTGAGCCAGCCTTATAGCAGGAATAGAATCCCTGAAACCGATCTTTCCATATTTGTATCATTTGGTGGTGTCATTGCAATTTGCAAATATTTGAAGGTCCAAAGCAGAAATTAATGAAATAAAATAAATCACATAGCCTTTTAGTGCCTAGCACAAGCTACCGATGTTCCCATCAGAAACGAATGGAATAAGTGTTGAAATACAATTTGACAAGAATGGTGCTGGTTCCATACTCTTGAGGTCGTTCATCTCGAAGGAAACCATCTTGTGGAGCAAAGGGTAGCAATGACACCGGTGAAGAACAGCACAAAAACCTGCAACTGCAAAGGTGTAAAAATTAGGCGTGATTCTGTGCAAAAGATAACAGGACCGATTGTAAGTCTTAACAGAGCTCCAGAAGAGCACCGAGCCCTGAGTCAAATGGAAGACGAGATCCCATTGTTTTAGATAAATACAATATCACCAATCGCCATTTCCCCTTTTAAGCATCAGCATGCCCTAAAGCTAGCGACAACATGGTGTCCGTGGCATCATGGTAATATGGTATCGATCAGCACAATGGCGCGGACAGGTTAAGAAGATACACAGAACATGACAACATTTTGCATATGGAAAACTAGGAGATGTTTGTCGGAAATGATGTCTAAGAACTACTAGTCGTCTCGTCTCCAACAAAAAACGTAAGCCTAAATCAAGTCGAGCAAGCGAGATCTAGAAATCCCGCCCAAAAGTCCAGCCCTAGATGTGGCACGCGCACAATTAGTCCCCTCGCGTGCCGAATCACGAATACCACCACCCCCAAAGATCGGGCGAGGACGCAACCACCGAGGAGGAGAGGAGGGGACGAACCGTACTACGGCAGCGGCGAGGGATCCGACGACTCCGCGGCGGTTGCACCGAGGAGAGGGGGGAGAAGGGAGCGGCGTCTCGGCCTCGGGTCCTCGCGGATGTGGGCTCTGCCTGCGCGTGTTTTGCTTTGTCGGAGGGATCAGGGATGATGAGCGCGTTTGGGAACGAACGAGGTGTGGGGTACTGTGGTGTTTCTTGATTTCTTCCGCTGCGAAGATTTTTTGGGTGGGTCGTCACTCGCGCGATTGCGAGACGGCGGATTTGTTTTCGACGGTTGCTATGACTGGATCGGATCAGTTCCCAACTTCCCACTGCAATGCAAGACTCGTGCGTTGTTTGCCCGTGAATGACGAAACACGGTGGTTAGATAACCCTTTTACCTATGCGTGTTTTTTTTACAAAACTAGCATTCCATAGATATATTTATAAAATAGTCATCTCTCTCAACGTAGACAACAAGATAGGTAATACTATCTCTTATTGTGCCAGGGAGCACAAGAGGTGGCTGGCTCCACGGACCGCGGGATGATGCGCTACCGCACTCGCTTGCCACGCCGGGGAACGCGGGAGGATGTCTTCCGTGCTTCCCGAATACGGCAGTGAGGTGTACCACGCTCGACCTCCCACCCGCTCGTGCACGCTCGCTCGTCTGCCAGTGCTCGCTTACCCGACTACCCGCTGTGATGGCACGGCGTCAGCCAGCTCCTGCGCTTCCCGAGCGTGGTAGGGGAGAGGTGTCGTCTACTGTGCCTTCTACGGTGAGGAAGAATGTTACTTTTTCAAATGCATTCACTGGACTAACTTTGCAAAAAAAAATTACAGTGGACTAGATAAGCTCGTTGTTCGTGAATTACTTGACTTGCTTAATTACTAATCGTATTCCCCCATCTCATTGTATCACATCGTGCGGCTATCTCGTGCATGTGCCCTACACAGGGTTAAAGAAACCGTTTCGTGACTAAATTTCGAGACCCCTGGTAGCAAAAGCCACTCGAAAATCATCGAAAACCGAACGGTATAGAAATTCAAATTATTTTAAAATCTGGTCAAACCGGCAAGCGAAAAGCGATTTTTGGTGAAAATTGCTAAAAACTGAAGACAGTTGAAAAAATAGGAAAAAATATAAAAAATTTGCAAAAAAATGTTGTAAAATTCATTAAAGGCAAAAAAAGGGAAAATATAAGAAATATATAAAAAAAAGTATGGAGAAACACGATTTTTTTTGTTATGATCTCTCCTAAATATGAGAATATTTTGACATAACATTTGCTATATTTTAGACAATTGCAAGTTGTAAAGTAGGCATTTAACAATAATATATCAATAAATAATCTTTCATTTCAATACTACTCACATATCAATCCAACAAGTGCAAAAATAGGCATTCACATAATGACATACCGATACCATTCATATATCAATACCTTAAAGAAATTGCTTGCGTAAATAAGTTGCAAGAAATTGCTTGTATCAAATTGCATGTTGTATAAAGTTTTGGTAGTTCATACATGCATACAATGAGAAGTAAGCTTTTCAATATTGGATAACATTAACATATTAAAATATACCATAACAAGATAATTTATGTGCATACAAACATCGCTACTTGAATAAATAGTACCATTTTTGGGTGTCGTCCATTGCTACTAAATATACTTCAACAAATATTGCTACTAAATATAATTGAACAAATATTGCTACTTGACATACTTCAACAAATATTGCTACTTGATATACTTGAATAAATATTGCTACTAAATATAATTGAACAAATATTGTTACTAAAATATATTTAAGTAAATATTGCTACTTGACATACTTGAATAAATATTACTACTAAATATAATTGAACAAATATTGTTACTAAAATATGTTGAAGTAAATATTGCTACTTGACATACTTGAACAAATATTGCTACTAAAAATACTTCTAATTTCTTTTTTTTCTAATTTCTAGATTTTGAATGGCTCAAAAACGTCCCCAAACTTCGTTTTGTTTTAAAAAAATATTCACACCAGAGGTCATAAAACAATTAATACTAATTTTAGGAAATTTTTGGATAAATTTTTTTAATTTGAATTGCATCGGTAAACCGAGCGGTTTTGTTTCTCGAACCGGAGCGGTACGGTCGAACGGTTTACCGCGGTTTTATTAACCCTGGCGCTACGTCTCTATCTTCTCGTATTAAGGCCCCGTTTTGAAATTACGAATACCACATGAATTTTACAGAAATTTTATAGAAAATGATTCATTTTTCACAAGAGTCACAAAGACTAGCCAGGGTTACGCGCTACGCTGTGTCGTGCGAAATTTCGACGCGTGACGCTGCGACGTGCGAAATTCGAAAAATTCGATTGTGCGACGCTGCGTCGTGCGAAATCTTGTTTTTTCCTAAAAAAATTTGTCGCTAAAAAAAATTGTCGCTAGGACTCGTCGGCAAATCTGTGAACTGCTATAAACCTTCGACGTTTCTTAAAAAAAATTGTCGCTAGGACCCGTCGGCAAATATGTGAACTGCTATAAACTTCGGCGAATCTGTGTTTTTTTTGGAGAAAACCGCGGGCGTATTTTTTGTTTTTTTTTATTCCGGGTTTCTTTTTTGTATTTTTTAAAATGGGTCGTTAGGACCTGCCGGCGAATCTGTGAATTGCTATGAACCTTCGGCGAATCTGTTTTTTTTATAGAAAACCGCGGACGTATTTTTTTTCGGGTCCATTTTGTTCAAAACCGTCGAGAGGAGCTGAACGTAAACTACAGAGGGACCTAAACATAATTTCATTTTTTCCGGGGTCCATTCTGCTAAAAACCATCAGGAGGATCTGAACGTAAACCGTAGAGGGATCTAAACGTAATTTAGAATTTTTTCGGATCTATTTTATTAAAAAACCGACCAAAGGACCTGAACGTAATTTTGAATTTTTCGAAGAGACTTTCCGTGAGGGGGCGACGTGGCGCTGGCCGAGATTCTTGCGCGTATAATATAAGGATCTATTTTATTAAAAAACCGATCAAAGGACTTGAACGTAATTTCAAATTTTTCGAAGGGACTTTCCGTGAGGGGGCCGACGTGGCGCTGGCCAGAGATTCTTGCGCGTATAATATAAGGTATGATATGATTCATATGGCTCCAAACGGGCCTAATCTTGTGGCTAGACGAGGGAGTAGAAACTTCAGTGCTTGATGACTGATTCTCCCTCGCTCTTGGAGCTAACCTTCAACAGATTAACAAAAGGAGCGGTACAGATTTTCACTTCTCATATGAGTATATGACGCCTAGGTCCTCTCTAAAAGAAAGAAATTTATGATGCCTAGATCAGATCACAGAAAATCCACGTGACGAGACGATTTAAGGAAACCAAAAAACTGGCACCCGACAAAAAGAGTGATGTTACTTATGCCTGTCTGTTTAGGCTGAGGTTTTTTTTTCTTATGACTTAAAGTTAGCTTTTGAGATTAAACAGCTTAAAAGCAATTAGCTTTTATACAATGGTTGAGGTGGGTAATTTTACCTTAACTTTAGTAATATTAATCTAAGGAGCAGTGCTTCAATGCTTTCCCTCCTAATATAAGTTGCACAAATCTTGAAGCAAACGAAGAGGTAAGTAATCATCATCTACCCTTTATTCATGCTTTAATATTTGTGCAACTGTAAAAAAGAGAAGCATGGAATCACCTCTCTAATTTAAGACCAACCCTCGATAAGCTAAAAAAGCACATCTCCGTTAGCTTTTAACTAAGTTATATAGAAGCTTGTGTCTTTTGAAAAACCCTGTTAAAAAACCACCTATTTATGTAGGTACGAGCGGAGGGTTTAAAGATAACTTTAGCTTCTGCAAAGTCGGTAAGCCCCTCCAAATAGCTCAGCTTTTAAGTGGCTTTTGGCATAAGCTAGAAGCCACGTATAAATAGCAAAAGCCAAAAGTTGAAAATTGAGCAAAATCTGCTTATGAAGCTTATTACTGTAGGAAATTAGTTGTTTATCAAACGGACTCTTATAAAAATCTACAACTACTTTTCAGTCCGAAAGAAAAAAAAAAGTTTTCAAGAAAACTACAACTCCCAAACAGGAGCTTAGACTTTGGCCTTTTGGCTTAAGCCGGTGAAAAAAAAAACCAAGTCTAAACTCGCCACAAAGCAAGTAACGATTTGACATATCATCTTGCACCTAATCTAGAACACGCTAACCGGCAACCATCAATGGATGATCCATCAGGTATAAGACAAAATGTTAGGTTGGAAACGAGTTCTGGTAATTCAGTTTGAGAAAATACCAATCTATTTATCCACAAGGTGTTAAGCAAAGCATCCCAATCATCAGAATGCCGAACCAACGCCTTACCAACACACCAAGGAAAGCCGATGGTCACTACTTCATTTTGGTTTTGGGAGTACGCAAGCTATAGCCATCACAGCGCTTGGTACAACAAACACCATTCATGTGCTCAAACTAACCAACCGACCAGCAAAGCAAGCATCAGACACATTGTAGTAATAGTTTTTAGTTGGAGAGAAGATTATTCCAATGCTGAAATTTGTATAAATAAGTACTAGCCATCGAATGGTCGGAATCCCTAAAGCTGACACTGAAAGTATCTGAATTCTGAGGCGTAACTAGCAACAGGAATTTTGCCAGTTGCATATGTTTGTAACCTATCAAATGTGATGCAAAAAGGTGTGATACTTTGCAGTATTGGCATATTAATCTGCAGACTGAGGTCACATAGGAACATATAACCGAAGGCACATGCATGATGCATCAGTTATAGATTAAAAAAAACTGAATTATGTCGATTCCAGCCAGTTAAGTGTCTCGGAACACAAACACCGACATTTTCAAGGGAAGTTCAACTTTGTTTCACAAGGGGACCTCTCTTCAGCTGTGGAGCATGCTGTGGGGGATCCCCACGCAATCATGAAAGATCTCGTGTCTCCGTCTTGAAACTAATTAAACAATACTAATTCATGTAGAACTAAACAACAACGTTTCATGTGAGCCAGCTAGGTTGGAGGCAAGACCATCCAAGAATCACAAGAACTCCATTATTTTTCTGCAACTGATCCTAAGAACTTTTATAAAGTCAGCACCACCAACCCAATAATTAACTAAGCAATTTCAACTTCTGAAAAGAGTATAATAAAAGATATGAGCGTCCACGTCACATAATTTAAAAGACAGTCTCCAGATTTAGTGAAAGCGGAAAAGCGAAAGAAGAAAAGGTGGAAAGGCTAGCATTCACGTAGCAATACAAGAGCTAAAGACAAAGCTAAAGCTTTCTTAATCCTTTGATGCACAGAACGCAGTATTATAGCCCCAAGATATGATGAATCCTTGCTATTGAGATATATAATCTTCAGATGACAGGTATTGATCCAAAATCTACTAAGCTACATACCAGCTAGTAACTACCTTCACAACAGTGAGAAATTGTTTATTCATACACAGAGAAGACTTAAATGTCTTCCTACGCGTACAGATTTCTACTGGATTACAACCAAGGATCAGAGTTCAGAGCAAACTTGTGGTATTGGAACAGAAGGCCAGATGGCCTTAATTTGGTTATTGCCTATCACCTTCAGTCTCATATTATTAGGGCCTGTTTGTTTTAGCTTTTGATTCTGGATTCTGGTCCCAAAAGTAGAATCAGAAACAAACAGCCTGATTCTAGAATCCGATTCTCACAATCCACCCTACCCATATACACTAGAATCCACAATCCATTTCATATATGCTTTTGGATTCTAGCTTTTGGAGAATCAGCTTCTCAAAAATCACAATCCAGAATCAGTTTTTAGAGAATCCAAAGCTGAAACAAATAGGCCCTTAGTACCAGTAGGCTACATATATGCTAGAGAATTCGATGGTATATATTGATCTGCAAGTCTTAGGGACAGACGCTCCGGCCAAATCTTGACCATTCACAGCAAAATGAAGGTAATCCTAGCTAAGAGATACAAATGGAAGCAAGCACAGAACACACTAAAATGAAAAGAGAGCTAACAGCTACTCATAAAATCAAAGAACAATAACAGCTTAGATACGCAATCACCTGCTGTATCAACTTATCCGAACCAGACCAATGCCACATCTTCCACACGAACTCTAGATGCAACTTATCTCAGGCAACGAAATGAATGTCGGCATCCGGGGCTCAGGCCGCGGGCTGCGGCTCCACGTCCTCGCCCTCGGCCGTGGCGGGGGCTTCCTCCGACGGCGGCGCGGCCTTGGCGGTGGCGGAGCTGGACTTGACGAAGTCGAGGAGGCGGCGGCTCACCTCCTTGGAGTAGAGCTGCAGCACCTCGATGCCCTCCTCCACGGAGGCGGCCGCCGCGCCGCTGACGGCCGCGGCGTCGAAGGCCTCGGCCTCGATGGCGCGCGCGGCGGGCTCGGCGTCCGCGGCCGGCACGGCGCCGTAGCGCTTGCAGAGGATGGTGTCACCGGCGAGGGTGTCCACCAGGCGCTTCACGACCGCGTCCCGCGTGCGCTGCGTCGGCGGCCAGATGCTGAACGAGAACCCCGGGGCCTCGTCGCCGGCGGCAGGGGCGGCGGCGACGGGGAGCTCGTCGGTGGCCATGCGCTGAAGCTTCTAGCACCGCAAAAGTTCCAAAACCCTAGGCCGTTCGATCCGTTTGCGGTGGCGTCAGAGTGCGGTGGTGCGTCGTTGTAATTGACGATTTATTCGTTCGGGGGTGGGGACTGGGGACGTGGGGTTGCGGTGGCTTCAAGGAAGGGGAGCAGGCGAGGCTGCGAGCAGCGCAGCTCCCAGGAAAGGCAAGATTGTTAGGGGGTGGGGAATAGCCGAAGAGCATCGATTGCTGGCACAAGAGAATAAAATCAATAAAATCCTATATAATCCTTCCTATATTATGCTCCATAGAGTTTCTGGATAGCGGACCTAGCCCACGTATCCTTTCGAGTCGGCTCGGCTCGCGTCGAGCCGAAAAAATATTTACGTTTAGATCTTTTTTTTAAAAAAAATTATGTTTAGGTTTTTTTTCGGGAAAAAAATTACGATTAAATCTTTTTTCTCGAAAAAGAATATATATTACGCTTAGATCCTTTATGCGTTTTTAGAGCTTACGCTCGGGTCCTTTTTCTATAAAATTAAAATTATATTTAGGTCCTTTTTGGTAAAAATAATACGTTCGGATTTTTTTTTCCGAAAAAAAATACATTTCATTTAGGTCATTTTTCGTTTTTTTAGCATTACGTTTAAGTCCTTCTCGAAAAAAAAAATATGTCTTTTTTCTGTTTTCCATTTTTCCCAGCGCCTTTTGTTTTCCGTTTTTCCCGACGCGGGCCTTCTGTTTCAGCGAAATTTCAGATTATATTCTTTCAACCGTTTCGCTTGTTTTCTCGATTTGCTCACGTAGAGAGCGTCAGTCACACGTTTTCTCAAATTTGCTCGCGTGGGGAGCGGCGGTAGAGTAGAGGGGAGATAAGAAAAGAGAACTTGTTATCTCTTATGCAACAATTTGATCATATAAATTAATACAAATAGTGATGGAATGCGAGAGTAAAATATGGTAAAAATAATATTAAATAGTTAAAAGAATGATTTTAGAGACGCACTACTAGAGATGTTGTCTCTAATACTGTTTTTATATGAGTTGAAATACTTAAAGACTACCTTAAGAGAAAATCTATTGTACATGTCCTTATAAAGCTCATTTTGTTGGCCCGTTACTGCCACTTCCTCTTTGCTTTCCGAGTTTGAATTCCAACGCTCGAATCAAACCAGAAACGGCAGGAAATCAGGGTGAATGCGAATGATTCAATGTTACGTTCAATGGGATAGGAATAAGATCTTGACATAACGATATTCTCTTTGAATAGATGTTATTTTAGATTTTTACACTTCTTCTAAAATACATATATAAAAAAACTACACTACTGCTCTTTATTATACTAATATAGTGCCCTGTTTTCGAGTTTCCTTTTCCCAGCACTTAATATATAGTCTTTTCCTTTTCTAGAACGTTTGTTTCCTTTTCCTTAATTCCAGGATATTTGTTTCCTTTTCCTTGAGATGATGCTGGAGGTGCTGTTGTGGGCCACAGGGATGAGTTAGACATATTAAATGATGGCCATCGGATGTGGGTGAGTAAAGCTGAGGAAAGATCTGAGAGGTTAATTTTGATGGAGGCAAGTTTCTAGGGACGTTTCGCTGGGTGCATGAAGGTTGAGCCATCTCTAGTGGGGTGCATTATTTGGGGTAGACGTAGAAAAGAATGCTTAGATGCATTATAAAGGAGTATAAATTTTTAAACGGTATATTTTACGCTAGTCTATGGTAGCAAATAACATTGAAAATAGTTAAAGAGGGGATGTATAGAAAGAAAAAATGATAAAAGTTTATTTTGAAATTTTTAAAATGACATATATTTTGAAACAAAATTTAAAATATAGGATGGCATGTATTCGGGAATGGAGGGAGTAAGATGCGGTATATTTCTTTTTGGAAAAATTCAAGATATAACATTATATTCGTTGGTATTTCAGAAAATACCACTTATTGTCTCAATGATGACGAGTGGTATTTTTTAAACTGCCAATGAACATAGTAGTATTTCCTGAATTCTCCTGTTTCTTTTGAACTTATTTTTCCTATTTCTTTTGAATAATGAGTGATATTTTTTAAAGTGTCATGAATGGATCGGTGAATACCCCTGTTTCTTTTGAATCAGCTACTGAATGTCTAGATCCGTTCTAAAGTACTCCTACATTACCACTCTTACCACGCTAATCAGTAAGTGACTCGGTCCCAGTCACAAGGTAAATCAGCAACGATGGCGTTGGGCCTCACGCCCTCACCACCCCAAGCACCCAGCACGGAACCGAACGTACAGGCCTGCCATCGGTCGGGCTGCGTACTACGGGCCCTAGTGTAATGCGATTTGCTTGGGCTTTGCCGTGCACTCGGCCCCAGGTCCAGTTGCAACGCCGTCCTGCCGTCTCGCGCTCCCACCGTCCCACGCCAGCCGCGTCGGCCTCGAGCGCTCGCCTCCTGGTTGCATCTGCGTACCGCCGTACCGTAGGGCCGGGGACCACACCGGCCGGTGGCCTCCCACGCTGCACGCGCGCGATGCGCCGCTGCGCCTGCCGTGGCGTGGTGTACTGGCGTCGGTGCATGCGCGGCGCACACCGCGGCTCGGGCATTCACGGGCTCCTCGGGTGGTAGTAACCGCAGGCGCCGTTGCCTCGCCCGCGGCTCCGCGTTTCCCATTGCCCCGGCACGCGTGCATGTGATCTTTTGTACTACAGCCTACAGAGATCGTCTTACGATGGAATATCATATCATACCTATCCAAAAGATTGAAGAATTGCCGCCTCCTGGGCGTTTTGAGCCGGGAGGGGCCGGCTCGGCTCGAGGCTCGAACCGAGCCGGCCAAATTTTTTCGTATCCGGGTCCTTTTTTTAAAAAAAATTACGGATAGGTCCTTTTTGAGAAAAAAAAAATACAATTTGATCTTTTTCCCGAAAAAAGATTACATATTACGTCCATGCCCTTTTAGCGTTTTTAAGAGTAGCGCTTGGGTCCTTTTCAGGAAAATCGAAATTACGTTTAGGTCCTTTTTGTAAGAAAGAAACCCGCTTATAAGATTGAAGAATTGCCGCCTCTGGCGTTTTGAGCCGAGGGGCGGCTCGGCTTCATGGCTCGAGCCGAGCCACGTAAATTTTTTCGATCCGGTCCTTTTAAAAAAATTACGGATGGGTCCTTTTGGGATAGTGACGAATACTAATAACAGGTACCCTAACGGCCGGCGACGAGCGCCGGCCTCAAGCATATCTCCACCAACAGTCGCGCCGCCCGCCACCGACCGAATCGCCTACGAGACCACACAAGACATCCGCCCCGACGGCCAGGGAAGCGAATCCGACCGGACAGCGCCCCGACTTGGCAGCGGCGGGATCTCCGACCGACCGGACGGACGGCCTCGACCCCTTGGCGGGCGGGATCTCCGACCGACCGAACCAAAGTGACAGACGCCGAGGGGCGCGTGTCGGGCCCTAATCACCTACCGCCACGCACTCGCGAACAAGATCAATCGGAGTGACTATACAAGGCGGTGGCTCCTTCCTAGAAGGTTTGGTGATCACTGAAGTGAGCTTCGGCCCCATCAACCGGCAGCAGACAAGATTTAACGCACGCTCCTCCCGCGGCGCCAACGTCACACACCGCACGTCAAGATTCGTAAGGATCACGGAGAGGCAAGTACGCTATTTCCGAAGAATACCTAACCTCCCGACCACCAAAGCTACCGACCCAAAGATGGGCAAGACGTGTGGCGACCAGTCCACGTGACGAAGGACCGAGCTCCTAGCATAGGTCGCCTCGCCCTTCCCCGACTCGATGTAACTCCGCCCTTCCTTCTGTATAAAAGGAGGCAGGACTAACGATTCTAGAGAGGAGAAAGAGAGAAGAACAGGAGGAGCTTAGGTAACTTAGCGCCCTCATCTGTAAAACGCCGTGCAAAGCAATACAATACGACCATCCGAACTGGAGTAGGGACTTTCAGCCCGAACCAGTATACATCTTGGACTCACGAGTCTAACCATTCAGGGAGTGGAACGCGCGACCCCTTAGACTTACAAATTTACTTGCCGGCGCTCGAAAACGCCGACAGATAGAAAATACGATTTGGTCCTTTTCCCGAAAAAAGATTACATATTACATCCATGCCCTTTTAGCGTTTTTAAGAATAGCGCTTGGGTCCTTTTCAGGAAAATCGAAATTACGTTTAGGTCCTTTTTGTAAGAAAAAACCCCGCTTCTTTTTTTTAAAAAAAAATAAGCATCGCATTTATGTCCTTTTTCCGGGTTTCGAGCATTACGTTTAAACCCTTTTGCGAAAAGCAAAGTCTTACTTTTTGATCATTTTCGTGTGTTTTCTCGATTTACTCGTGTGTGGAGCGTCAGTCGCGCGTTTTATCGATTTTCTCGCGTGGAAAGTAGCGCCCGCGGCGTGGCACGCAGCGCATAAATTTCTAGTTTTGTCTGTACGTGGTAGACTGGTAGCACATCCGTATCGATCAACGCTGATAGTCTGATAGAGATTGACGTGATGGCCGGCCGGGCTTTCTGTCTTGTTGGGACAAGCCGACGCCAAGGGGCCGCTGCCACCGGCTTGTTAGAATATATACAACAGTTGAGACGACTATTATCTAGAAAATTCTTTGTATCATTTAAATATAAAAAATAAAATTAATTTTTATAATAGATGATATCTTAAGGTAGTCTTTATAAAATTCTATAATCTTTTAATTATGATATGAAAATGTATTTATTATATACATAGCTTATACGATGATGTTTTATGATGTCTATATGGTCGTCTCTTTACAAAGAGACAGCTATACTCTCTCCTCTATATCAGTAAAAATCTTACGTAATAAAATATATAGACAGATAACATGACACCACTTAGCTAATTTTACTTGATCTCTGAGCTGTGTTTGTAGTAGTCTTTTTTCCCGGATACGCGGGAGAACTACGTATTTTTGCATTAAAGATACAACCTAGGATACCTCTTGCAGTCAGCTAAGTTCTAAAAGAACTTACCGCCCGAGAAAATAGAGATACAACCAACAACTAGACCCAAAAAAAAATCAAGAAGAGCTAAGCTTCTAGGGAGACCTGCAGAAGGTCCCTAATGTTGGGAAACCACGTGGCCCAATAGAAAGCCCACGGTGGTCCCTTAGCCGAAACCCTAGGTGAGCGTTATAAAAGGAGGAAGGGGGTCCCCCTATGTACAAGTAGTCTGAAAGCAATAAAGAATTCAGTCGCTCCCCATATATTTGTGTCTCTCTTTCTGTTCTCCAACTTTAGATCTGTTCGGGAACCCCGGACTATTCGATAGCGAGGTTCCTTAACACGTTATCAACACGAAGCTCTACCGGAGATCAGAATTGAAAAGGTGAGAAAAGGTAGGATTTTGGCGATTGAATCTAGACGCTTGTCGTTTCTATGCATGCATCTATCCTACGCATCTTGTACCGCTTTCGTCACGTGGCACGAAGCTACACGGCGATCGCTCGAAGACTACTAGCACGGTTACGATTACATGGTTTTTACCGCTCACCACGTAAAAAGAGGAAAGAAATCAACGTCGTCTCGGTCAAGACGCAGCGCTGCCGCCGACGGCCGCCGCCGCCACCTCGGCAAGACGCACGGCGCGCCGCTAACCGGGCTCAAGACGCAGCCTTGCCGCCGTCGCGCACGAAGCGCCTCACCTCGGCAAGAGTGCACGGAGCCACCGCCTCGGCCTACGCGCTAGCAAAGACGCCATCGCACGACGCAGCCGCCGCCGCGCCTCCGGCGCTGCCGCTTCGCGCTGGCCCGTGGCCGCCGCGCCACCGCCGCCGGCCGCTGGCTCGGTCCGCTTGCCTCGGCCTCGGCGTGCACGCCGCGTTCTGCGCTGGCCGCCTCGCCGCCGATGCTAACAAGCGTCGCCGCCAGCCGCACGGCCGCACCCTCATCGCCGTCGGCCACTCGGCCGACCCGCCGCCAAGACGGCGCAACGCCCGAAGTCGCCACACCACCTTGGCCTTGGCCTCCCGCCCTCGCCGCCCCTCACGCTTCGCCGGTAAAGCAAGTCTTCGTCAGCCTTGCCGCAGTGCTCGCCCGCCAGGTGTCAGGGTGAGCCGCCACGCCCGAGGAAGGCGAGCGGACGGGTGGAGCAAGCAAGGTAGGCGGGCGGGCGGCGCAAACGCGCGTGGAAAGCCGGCGGCGGAAGGGGGGAAAATGTGGCGGAAGGGGAAGAAAGAAAAAACGCGGGGGAAGGAAAAGAAACGCGGAAAGGCAGGCGGCAGCTTAGGAAACCCTAGCCGACGCGTTCTTAGGCGGGCAGTTCGTAGAAAGTAAAGAGATAAAAAAGGAAGAAAAGAAAAGAAAAGGGAAAGAAAAAGAGAAAAAAAGGGGAAAGATTGCAGAAAGATTGCAGAAAATTTTGAAAAATTGCCAAAAAATTAAGAAGATTTATTTGGCTCTGTTTTTAATTTTTCTAGCTTTATTTCTCTGTTTTTATGAATATTCTTTATGAATTTTGAATCCGTTGCTTTATTTAAAATATTGCAATGCATAGCAATTTATTTTTCTGCACTTTGTGTTTTTGCAACCATTTTCTATCAGATTACACGCAGTAATCTAAATCGGAATTTTGAAATCATGCAGATGTTTGGCATTGTGAATCGTGAGTTTGAAGAACGGCCTCGACGGTCGTAACTACCTCACTTGGGCATCGGACGTAAAGATTGTTCTTGGGGCAAGAAGCTCGCGCGCGATTGGTCTAGCGTCCTCGCAGACGCGAAACCTACCGCCGAAAGCGTAACGATCAAGCTCGCACTTTCTCGAGCACCACCTCTCAGCCACTCTGAAGAACGAATACATGGCTGAGGAGAGTGCACATGAGCTTTGGACTGCACTTCAGAAGCGGTTCGAGAAGCTCAAGTACACCATCTTGCCCCAAGCACAGCAAGATTGGATACGCCTGAGGTTTGCAGACTTCAGAACAGTGGCCGAGTACAATTCTGCCTTGCACATAATTTATACCAATCTCTCTCTATGTGGCAAGAAGATCACTGATTAGGAGAAGATTGAGAAAACCCTCTCCACCTTCCACCCAAATGCTATCCAGAGTGCATGCAGCTATCGTCAGGACGCATACAAGGAGTATAGAGAACTGATTGATGTAATGCAAGTTGCGGAATCACAAGACGATGTTCTACGCAAGAACTATGTCTCGTAGCCACCTGGACGAGGCACTGGCACAGAAGTCAATGCCAATAGCTACAAGGTGAGAAAGCCCATTAATAGAAAGAAGGGCAAACAGGGTGAAAAAGAGAGGTCTCAGGCCAAAGGAAAGTCCAAAGCCCCTATGAAGAGGGATGACAAAGAAAAGACGCACGCCAAGCCGTATAGACAACAGAACCAAACGTGCTTCAAGTGTGGCACTTGGGGACATTGGTCGAAGATATGTCGAGAATCCAAGGAAGTGATCAACGCATATCAGGCTAAGAGGAAGGCAAAGGAAAACGCCCCCGCAGAGGCATACTTCGCCAACATCGGTGATGATGATGTCATGGATGGAGATACCCCACTTGTCACATCCTCACAGAATAGCCTGGACATCGATGCTGCAGCCATTATTATGGCAAATGAAGAGAAAACTTCTGCCGATGACATAGAAGCAGAAATTAATGCATATTTTACAGATTCTGTTTAATGCATTTTTTTTTACATTATGGTTGTTAGCTTTTTCTTTGAATAATGAATTGTAAGCTCTAGAAGAGCATACTTCTTTCATGAATAAATATGCAATTTATTCTTTATTCCGGTATTCTTCAAATTTGCAAGCAATATTTGGATTATTTGCCTCTATCTGATTAGAATTATATTTCTTTTATCTAGAAATCGTGTAGCGCCCAAATGGAAGAGATATGCATTGTTGATAGTGGCACAACAAATACCATCTTAAGAGAGTCTAAATATTTCCAGTCGATCACGAAGAACGCTGGAAAGATTACTACGATCGCAGGAAGCGACTCATATGTAATCGGCTCAGGAAGAGCCACTATTATATTGCCTATGGGTACAACTTTGGTAATTGAAGAAACCCTTTTGTACCCTGAATCAACGCGCACTCTCTTAAGTTTCAAAGACATCCGCGCCAATGGTTTTCATGTAGAAACCAATGAAGAAAATGGCAAAGAATACTTGTGCATTGTGAAGCATGCGGTATGTGGAAAATTGGTATTAGAAAAATGTCCCTCATATGAATCTGGGTTGTACTACACGAATATTCATGCACCCGAAGTGTATACTTCCTTAAAGACTATTTTTAGAAGCTCTGAGTTATTTTCTTTATGGCATGATAGATTAGGCCATCCTGGTCTTAGAATGATGAGAAATATAGTGAACAACTCACAAGGTCATGGTATTAATGTTAAAAATTTCCCGAATCATGAAGATTTTGTGTGCCTTGCATGTGCCACCGGGAAATTAATAACTAGACCCTCTGTTATGAAAGTGCAAAGTGAAATCCTGCATTCTCGAACGCATCCAGGATATTTATGTTCGATTTAGCCCTTGTCAGGGCCGTTTCGATACTTTATGATGCTAATCGATGCTTCCTCGAAATGGTCGCATGTATGCTTATTGTCAAAAAGAAACTATGCTTTTGCAAAGCTTATTGTCAACAAGAAACTATGCTTATTGTCAATAAGAATTAATAATGCTTTCCGTGATCATCGCGTGAAGTCCATTAGAATGGACAATGCTGGAGAATTTACTTCAAAGGCATTTGATGATTATTGCACGGCAACAGGGATAGCAGTTGAGCACTCCATACCGCACGTCCATACGCAGAATAGACTAGCTGAAGCACTAATAAAGAGGATTAAGTTCATTGCCAGACCGCTTTTGCAGAGTTGTAACTTGCCCAACACTTTTTGAGGACACGCAGTCCTGCACGCAGCAGCTCTTATCAATTTCAGACCGTCGGCCTACAACATCCATTCTCCTATGCAGCTTGTGCACGGGATCATCCCGAAGATCTCCCATCTTAGAAATTTGGGTGTATGGTGTATGTACCTATATAACCCCCTCAGCGGACTGCAATGGACCCTCTCCGCAAGTCTGGGATATAAGTTGGTTATGAGAGTGCATCCATAATCAGGTATTTGGAACCCATGACTGGAGACTTGCATACAGCCCGATTCGCTGATTGCATTTTTAACGAGGATTGTTTCCTGTCATTAGGGGGAGGGAATCAACCTTTGGATGAAAAATGCCGGGAAATCATATGGCATTCCACTGGGATCCCCGCACATGACCCCCGCACTAATGAAGCAAATCAAGAAGTCCAGAAGATAATTGATTTGCAGAATTTAGCAAATGAACTGTTTGATCATTTTTGTGATCTGAAGGGCGTGGTTAAGTCGCATGTACCCGCAAGGAATGCACCAGAGAGGGTAGAAATACCAAAGAAAATAGAAGTTATCCCTCAACCTGTTCAGAGGCCTCAAAGAAAAAGAGCAGGAAATCTGGCTCCTCAAACCCAAAGTACCCGGAGACGTCTGGAGAAAACTGGGCGAGAGGACTTACCACAACCAATCACGAAAATGCCCCAAGGAAAGAAGGGGAGCCAGTTGAGACCTGGCACTGGAAAGAAACCAACGGAAAAGGCAATTCCAGACTTGAATCTTCCACTGCAGGAAGCCGTCGAAAATAATGTGTGCGCACACATAGGCGATGAAAAGCAAAAGGAACTTGCTCCCACGATAGGGAATAGCAGTGAAGAGCAAGTAGAAGTGCATGGAGCACCCCATGAAGAAATGGCCATAAACTTTGTAATAACAGGAGAATCCCTGAATAGAGCAACAGCCAACGTTGATGCATACTTCGCAAAGAAGATTGCCTCGATCATTGATCATGATACCGAGCCTGCATCTCTCGCAGAGTGCAAGAAAAGGCTAGATTGGGAAGAATGGAAAAAGACAATCACTGCAGAGTTAGTCTCTCTGAACAAGAGAGAGGTGTTTGGGCCCGTATGCCGCACACCTCCCATATAATCCCTGTAGGTCACAAATGGGTCTTTGTTCGGAAGAGAAACGAAAACAACGAAGTTGTAAGGTACAAGGCAAGGCTGACAATCATTTCACAGACAACTGATTGTACGTAGGTTATATTTATTTTGTATTGCAACGGGATTCCAAACTTCAACGTGCGTGCATAAAGACTGTAATCCCAATTCTTCAACGAGCATGCGATTACATCAAGAATGTAATCATGCTCTAGATTGAAAAGAAAAGCAATTGTTGACGCTTCCCTACCTTCCAAAACAAAATCACTTCTATATCTCATACTCTTTAAAATCAAAACCTTATCATCTTTTTATCAAGGGCATTTACCAACATCTGGTATCACAGCCATATATCACCGAGATTTCTTTGATCCAATATAACATGACACTATTCATGAACCACAACACAAATGAATTCAGGGACCAACTATAACATTTTCAACGTGAAAGTTATGGTTTGGAACTTTTTTAATTTTAACAATATTTCTATATAAATGGAGTGGTTTTTAAAACAAAAAATGGTAGCAAACCTGTGGGAATGTTTTACAGGTACTTGAAAAAAAATAATTGTGTAGCTCATATTTACACAGGAAAAGTAAATTAAAACGTGAGAGAACCAAAGTGAAATAGAGAGATCATAAGTCACTGATGTTAGGACTAAGGAGTAAGGACTACCAATGTATCAATCCAAGACCATCGATTTGCCACTTCAATTCCTAGCGATATCTCCAAGCTGATCCCCAATCTTCACTTTACATATCAGCATTACGTATCAAGGGCCAAGAGCTTATGTGATGAGTGAGCTATTTAAAGGACAAGCTGGAATAAAAAAAATCCCTCTGAAAGGTAGCAGAATTCTTGTGTTTCAAATCGCCCATAATCCTACTGCCTCTATCTGATTGCTTTGGAGAGCTTGCATTGCTAACAGAAAATAACTTAATCGGTATGTGTTGACGTTAAAAACTTGAAGTAGGTTTTCTGACAACAGCACACCAGACGAACATCTGATTCAGAGCGTACTGATCGATTTGACCTGTAATCGACAAGGTAAAATATAAAATTCACTCAAAACCAATTTCGTGAAGATCAATCGGCTTAGACTCAATCAGCCCAAAGCCGATTAAATCGAGATGAAAAGGTATGCCCAACTAGCCAATTAAGACTAATCGAAGGATAAAAGTAGATCGATTCTGAAGAAGGCGATGCGCAGCAAAATCAGAATAAATCGAACCTGGACGTAATTGATGGAGATCAACAATCAGCGATGCGCAACTTTATTGATCAAGATCGAATTACAAGAAGACTAAATTATAGGAACTACTCCTAGTCGACAGGAAAAAAGAGAATAATGTAAATTTGTGGATTTGATTGTATTGTTCTTTTGCAGCTCCCCTTGTCCGCCTTTTATATCCGACGGCCGATAGAGTCCCAGTACGACACGTTTTGTGAGTTGGATCCGTATCGACCTCTATTTTGAGGGTGATTTTCTTAACGATCTGTCTTATTTTCAAATATCTTGATCTGTTATCCTAATCGTATCTTGCTGTTTTTTGGACTACCGATTTAACCATACTTACCAAATTTTGGTGCAAACAGTATGTCTTCTGGGAGACCACATCTCACTCTAGCCTCTTTGAAACTCATCCAAAGCACTTGAGCAGCAAACACATGTTAAAAAAAAGAGATGATTCCTGCTCTCCTTGCTATTACATATTTCACTTGTTTTTGTAGTTCAAACATTTCACATCTAACAGACCAAGCTTCTGTATCTTTTGCTTGTTCTACGACAATATTGTGCGTGCAGTGCATATATTTTCAAGCTTCTTTTATGACTAAGAAAATTGAAATTTACACAAATTAGATGATGTCACGACAAACGCCATGTTCCCTTCTCCAAAAGGCCTTCTTTCACAACTTAAGCTGACAAAGGATGCAATTAAATCAGTTGGCACACTTGCTGCCACCGGAAGGGACTTTAGGATCAGTAGTTCTTACACTTCTGTATTAAAGAAAACCAGGATAAAGTTACAATCTTGTGAGAAAGGGATTGTTTAATGCACCCCATATTTGGTAGTAATCAAAATATGGCATGTTGAAAAATCTTTGTGAAAGATCATGTGGAGGTCTATTCATGCTTGTGATGAGTTATTGACTGTGTTTGAGCATGTGGTGCTCAAGTTTAAGTTTGATTTGAATTTAATTTTGAATTTGAATCAATTTGAGGTACTGTCAGGTTAGGGCGGCACTACTGGCCTGGTACAGCGGTAGTGCCGGCTCTACGGTGTTACCGGTCATGGGAGCGGTAGTCTTTTTTACAAAGAGGTGATTCTCTGGGTTTGGGCAAGAGCGGTACTACCGGCCCAAGGGGGCGGTACTATTGGCCTACAGGTGGCTGTAGTTATTTTCCAGAGATGTGTCTGTCGGTGTTGTTCAGCGAGAGCAGTACTACCGGCCAACCAGGAGCGGTAGTACCGGACTTGCGGTACTACCAGCCCTAGGTGGCGGTAGTACCGACTTTCTAGTGAGTTGGGATTAATGTTAGGATTTTTGTGATGATTATTACATATATTGTGAACAATGCTATGTGATGTGTTTCTTATATGTGTTGGTTGCAGGACTCCGGGGCTAGGTCATGGTGAGGCGAAGGCGAGACCGAGACTAGGCTAGGAGAGTTCAGGTCTAGAATGGTCAAGGGACGTCGGAAGATGATTGAGGCCAGAAAGTGGTTGCAAGTCAGGAAGACAAGGAACCAGAGCGTGAAGCACTGGTGATGGACATGGCGACGAAGTGGTATGGATCAGGACTAGGCTCAGCTAGGAGTTAAGGTTCAGAACAGTCAAAGAAGCCAAGACCGCCATGGTGAAACGGTAAGGAAACGTGGCACGTCAAGTGGCTTGGTCCCGTTTGTAGGCGAGGATGGTTCGGGTGAGTCCGGACGCATGATAGGCTTAGTCGGGACCACATGTAAAGCGACGAAGCATGGACGATGTTTTGAGGAGAAGAAAGACCGGTCATTAGGGCAAATTAGTAATTTATCCAATATCGGCAGCTGAGGCGGTTTGGAAAACCGCGGTGATGGCCTAAGTGGTTTAGGTCACGCTAAAGTGGAGTTGGACGCAAATTCGGAACCGCGGAGCAGATTTAGCGTCAATATAATGGCCGCTTTGAGAAGCATTCTTGTTTGAGTGTAAAACCCGGTACGGTGTTGGGTTAATGGGTTAGCCCATGTAAATATAGATGGCATCCACATGTGTGTCCAGATTTTAGGGTTAGGATTGCCTCCACTATATAAGGAGATGAGTGGGAGGTAAGGCTCCAAGCAACTAAGCCTAGGTTAGAAGAATTAGGGTTTCCACAAGATTTTGGTTTTCTTGTGTGAGTGTGTGAATGCTCCTTGGGAGTTTTGCCCTCAGGTGAGAGGCTTTGTAAAACTTCCTCATGATCTGAATGCAAATCATCTATTTGCTCAAGTTTGACCTTCTTCTTGGTTTGTTGTTGATCCTTTCTTGTGGTTTCATTCTTGCTTGATCTCGTGCTACCAAGGATGTATGATTGATAGATGTATCCTTTGTAGATCATCTCCTCAATCATCTAGATAAGCTTCTTCTTGATCATCCAAGTTTCTCCAAAAAAATCGGTTTTTAAGTTGAGATGAAAGTTCTTGAGGTAGATCTTGGTCCTGCTTGTTTGAGGGATCTTTCTTGAGTGTTCTTGTTTGCTATGATATGTGAAAGGCTTTCTAAGATCATATTGATCATCAAAAACTCATGAGTAAGCTTAGGGCTAAGTTTCTATTATTGAACTCATTTTTGTACACTCTTCCTTCAACAGAAAAAGGTTGGAACTTTGACGTCAATCCTTGCGATTGAAGGTTAGAATAGGTTCCTGACATTCATAGGAAGGTGACTACGAAGTTTCACAGAATTTGGATCAACCGATCAAAAGTTACACGAATTTTTGGATTTGAATTCATGCCGATTTTACTATTCATCCGGCACTACGGCGTATTGTTCATTCCGGTACTACCAACCATCTGGGAGCGGCAATGCCGCCCCAGAATTGGTTTTCTCTTAAAATTTATTTTTTCACGCTTATTTGATCTAGTGAGATTTTAGTTGATTTCTTTAGGGGGGAATTGGATTGTGATTATTCATCCCCTCTGATCACCATTTCCAGTCTTTACTTTGTAATGCACAATGGAAATCAAGCTATTGGAAAGCTTTCAGAGGTTCACTGCATTCCCATGATGTATAAATTAGAAGGCACTGGAAATGTAAATGATGGTTTATTCTAAAAGTTCAATATTGGTTGTTCTCCCAGGGGTTATATAGCACGTCTCAGCTCAAGAGAAACTAAAAAGAGATTCATTTAAGGCGCAACAGAAAAGACTTTTCAGTTATTCAGACATACATAATCCATAACAATAAAACAACAGGATTAGCAGCATGAAGTAAGAATTACCTTAACTGAAACTTGAGTAATTTCACCTGGGCCTACGTGAACCATGTGACGAGCCCATGTGTGGCAATCTCCTGCAAGCTGAGCGCACACTTATACAGTGAGAGAGGATGAGACTCTTTTTCAAGCAAAATTACTCTCTCTAATCATAATTAGTTATCATTTTGGATATTGATATGATCTCTCTCATCATAATTAGTGACGACCTCGGGACAAGGTTCAAACAACCACCAAAATCTCGGGCGGATTCTAGTCGGAGACGGAATTCAAAATCCTAGCCTAGTAAAAAAATTAAATTGCTACAGTATCTCAGAAATTTCAATGAGATTTCTCCAAATCTCAGGTTTTTGGCTAGTTTTTAACTTTTTATGGCCAGATTTGGTCCAATAACCCTTAAGAAAAGTCATCTTCCATGAAAAATTGTTAAAAAACTGAATTTTTTAGACGTTTTAAAATTTCGGCAGAAACACTAGTTTGATCTTGACATTCAGTGAGACAATGTGTATGGAATAAGTTTGAGTTTGATCTTGACATTCAGGGAGATAGTGTGTGTGGAATAAGTAAATTGATTTCTACTTACAACAACCGACTAAACATAGTTTTTCTATGATACAGACTTTAGCAATATGGCTTGTTTGATTATTCATATTCATCTAATATCCATAGTAGGCTGGATGGTTAATGGGGTTAGGCTGTTGGTGCCGATTGATTGTTCTGTGATGGATTGGCTCTTATTTTACTGTAGGCTAGATTGTTGTTTAGTTAAATTTATCTGGTTTCATGAATTTTCAGGAAGATTTAGAGCTAAGTTCTATGACGTTTCATTAATATGTTTCATGAGATTTCATCGCATAGTTTCACGTCTAAGTTTACAGTTTCATCAGGTATTTGATAGTTTTATAATTATGTTTCAATATGTTTCATATGTAAGTTTTCCAAGGTTTCATGAGTTCACGGCTAAGTTTCACAACGTTTCATAGATAAGTTTCATAAGGTTTTACGAAATAAGTTTCACGATGTTTCATAAGTTACGATAGATTCAAGTATGATAACTTTTCACGGATAAGTTTAATGATGTTCCACGAACGTTTCATTAATACGTTTTATGAGGTTTCATCACATAGATTCACGTTTACTTTTACAGTTTCATCAGGTATTAATAGTGTGTACGACTATGTTTGAGTAGGTTTTATGTTTCAGGGCTAAGTTTCACACATAAGTTTTATGAGGTTTCATAGTGTTTCATTCCGATATACAAACCTTGTGAAACACGTTTGATATTTTGAATATTTGACAAATCTCATGAAACTCGTATGAAACTGGTTTTCATTTGTTTTTCTCTGGAACTTGTGAGTTTGAAGTTAGTCTCTTGAAACTCAGGTAAAATTATTTTGAATTTCGTTTTAAATTAAGTTTCAGATTTAAAACTTGACAAAACTTGTAGTTTCATATTAGAAGCTCATTGAAATTTATTGAGATATACTGAAATATTTATAAAATCTATTTGAAACCCTTTTAAAACCTACTAAACTGAAACGTTACGAAACTTATAAATCCAATACAAAACCTGATAAACCTTAACGGTGAAACAACTAAAATCTATCTAAACAAACCTTAATCGTGAAACATGGCGTGTACAGTAGTACCACTCGACTGAAAAAGTCCAACAAGATCGAACCGTGCGCACTAGGACATCGATCGGATCCCACACCCGCACCGCATTCCGATGCTGGATCGTGCACGAATCCCACCGGACGGATGCACACAGCTCGCCTCGCCTCCACAGGCTGTAGTTGTACTCCTCTAAGGGCCCAAGTCCCAATTCCGTCCGTAGGCTCGCCCATCTCCGGTCCGCGGCTGCCCCTGCCCCCACGCTCCCGCCTCGCCTCGCTGCCCCGTCCTTCATCTCGCTTCCGCTCCCCTCCAGATCCCATCGCCATAAATCCCACCACCCCCCCGGCTTAACGGAGCCCAGCTCCAACCCTGCCTCCCCCACGCACCACTCCACTCCGCCGCGCGCGAGCGAGCGAGACCCAGCCATGGCCGGCTCCGAGCAACGCGTCGTCGCCGTCATCATGGTCGGCGGCCCCACCAAAGGTGCGTAGATAGATCTGCGCCCGTCCCTCCGCCCTCCCGCGCCGCGCGCCGGGCGTTCGCGTGTGCCTGATGGTTGTTTGTTTGTTTGTTTTTTTGGGGGTGTGCTGTGTCTGCAGGGACGCGGTTCCGGCCGCTGTCGCTGAACGTGCCCAAGCCGCTCTTCCCGCTCGCCGGGCAGCCCATGGTGCACCACCCAATCTCCGCCTGCCGCCGCGTACGATGCTCCCCTCTCCTTTGCCCCCTTGCGTTTCGTTGGTGCTTTCGCCGTGTGCGGCTCGTGCGAGAATTGCACTAAAGCCGTTTTGGATCCCGCTGCTGCAGATCCCGAACCTGGCGCAGATATACCTCATCGGGTTCTACGAGGAGCGGGAGTTCGCGCTCTACGTCTCCTCCATCTCCAACGAGCTCAGGATCCCCGTCAGGTTCGCTTCGTTCCCTTCCCTTCGCTTCCCTTCCCTTCGCTTCCCTTCCTGTGGGATGGGATGGGATGTGATGTGATGGGTTGAATTCAGGCGCGTCTGAGTCTAATAGATGTCAGAGCAGTGGCATTGATGGCTTGCTGTTAATTCTAGGTACCTGAGGGAGGATAAGCCCCACGGGTCGGCCGGAGGGCTTTACAGCTTCAGGGATTACATCATGGAGGATAGTCCGGTCTGCTCTTGCCCGATTATCAGCTTGAATTGTGAAACTGGATTAGGCATTTATATTTGTTTGTTAGGGTGAATTCTAGTGGATTCCTTCGACCTGGGCTGTTTGAGTGGCGTTTGCTAATTTGGGAGATGTGCAACGGCTTTTGTTTTATTGGAATCTACTTTTTGTACTGGGTTGGATTAAAGGGAAATTTCATCCCCTAAAATCCTTTTTGTTTTGCAGTTGCACATTGTTTTGCTCAACTGTGACGTCTGTTCCAGCTTCCCCTTGCCAGACATGCTTGGTAGGTTGCCAAGTAACTGAAGTTTGGATTGCTCATTGTGTGGTAGCAGTGTTTGCTGTGTTGGTTTCTGTTGGATACCGATCACTAAATGTTATTACCATCTCATAATTGCAGAGGCCCATAAAAAGTATGGAGGAGTGGGTACTTTACTAGTCAATAAGGTGTGGGAAACTTTTAGATCAGTCCTCATATTTGCGACTTCTAGAGTTCTTATATTATCTCATGCATAAAATTATGTGCTAACACTTTTTCTCAGGTATCTGCAGAGTCAGCAAACCAATTTGGTGAGTTAGTAGCTGATCCTGAAACCAATGAACTGCTACACTACACGGAAAAGCCTGAGACTTTTGTGAGTACAGTTTTGATCATTTCTTGTTTTGTTTGCTATTCTGTTTTTCAGTGCATACTTATGCATGTCTTATTTGGTTTTGAAATTGTTTTGCCACTTTGGCACAACTAATGTTTCTTTAAGGGGTTACTCCCTCCGGTCACAAATAGTTGTCGTTTTGGACATAGGTGCAGTCAAACTTTCGAAACTTTGACTGTCAATGTCTTTTTAAGTATTTAAATTGAATACATGAAAATCATATGTGTAGATTTGTCTCGAAAAGCAATTTAATAATATTATATTTTTATTGGGTTTTATAAATATATTATAATAGAAATTAGTGGTTAAATCTGTGTTTTAGAGGCCATGTCGATGTCTAAAACAACAACTATTTGTGACTGGAGGGAGTATTAGCATACTCTAATGCAGTTTATATATGTGTAGGTGAGTGATCTCATAAATTGTGGAGTCTATATATTTACACCCAATATCTTTAATGCCATCGAGGATGCCTTAAAACAGAAGAAAGACAGAGGTATTATGTTCAGCTGTATTATGAACTTTTGCCTTGTAAACTGCATGCTATTGTTCAAGCTTCAAAGATACTGTCCACAGTTATTCAGTCACTCTTTGCATGGCAATTGATCTGGTATACTCAAAGCTTATGATATCTAAACTAAGTTTGTTAGTGCCCCAGTTCTTTTTATATAAAAACGGAACATTCTTTTCATATTCAACATCATTACTATCAACGGCTGTCAGAAGCAGATGTGAAATGACCTATTTACTTTGACACATGTCGGCAGCAAATCTTGCTCCCAACAGCTATATTAATAGTATGTCAGCTACTAGCTGTAACTTGGACGCTCCTTCCCACAAATGGGAGGAAATATGGGTGTGTTCAGTTGCCCGCATCAAGAGTAGCTCACACCAGCGCATGCAATTTTCCACCCGTTCGGTTGCCTGCAACTGAGCTCGTGCAAGATTCCCTCCCGAGCCTTGCCTGAGGGAAACGCAGGTGGTGAGCTTCTATCACGAGCCAGGCTCGCGGGATGCAAGCGCATGCGTCTCGGGGTGCATTCATACCATCTCTTGCATCCGGACATTCCTCCTAATGCAGGCAACCAAACATCACCTCACATCAGCCTGGCCCATTAGATACAACTAACCAAACAAGCCTACCTTGTATCCACTCAGCTAGGCCAGGGCCAACCTGGATGCCTCGTACGGGCTAGGCTAGGGAGATGCAAGCAACCAAACATACCCTATATTGCTTCTAGTCAATTAAGATTATCTTCCTTGTTCTTCTGTTGTTTCTCCAATTGGTACTCCATATTTACAATACAACATTTAATCCCTTTCAATGCTAAATTTCAGCTAATTTGCGCCGTGTATCTAGCTTTGAAGCTCTTCAATCAGCAACAAAGTATGTGTCTGTGACATTTTTCTATTCATTTTCCAGCATATTCATTTATGTTATTGCTCAATAAACTTGCATTTGGTTAATTTTTACTCGTGGAAAGTTTTCAGTTGTATTTCAAAGAATAGACGGTAGTACTACCGTATAGTGTATCACCGGGAAGTTGAACATGGACTATTGGACTGTGAGAAACCTGTGGAGTTATAATACCAATTATTGATATTGGTTTTTTGCCTTATCAAATAGATTGGATGCCTGGTCCTGTTGTCCTTACAATTTTATTGGCAGTAACATTTTGATAATGGTGTGCTTAATGCTTAACATGTCTTTTCCTGTTCCTAGTCATTTGTGGCACCTCGAAGGAATAGTGTATACCTTGCTGATTTTGTATAAGAAAGAAAGTTTTTCTTTTATTAGTGTTGGCCTGATTAAGTGGCTATCTGTAGCAATGCTATGTGAAACCAGAAGCATACCTTCCACATTCTTTGAAACACATAGTTCTTTTGACACAGGTCATGCGCGGATATTATTTGACTGTTATCCATGACTTGTTAGTTGTGACTTTTTTTTTCTTAGTGGTTCTTCCGAGACATTAGTACAAAAGTGATAGAGCTGCCATTAAGGTGAGCCCAAAGTATTGATTGAAATGCTGACCATCCACTGCAAATTGTCAACAGGGCACTTCCGGCTGACTATGTTAGGTTAGATCAAGATATTTTATCCCCTCTAGCAGGAAAGAAGGAACTTTACACATACCAGACACTTGATTTTTGGGAACAGATCAAGACCCCAGGGTAAAAGTCGTTCCTAATGGTGCTCTTTCTAATCTTGGAATTGTTGAGTGACCAGTGCGGCATCTATGCGTAGGATGTCTTTGAGATGCTCTGGCCTATATCTTTCTCAGTTCCGCCATACCTCTCCTCATCTTTTAGCCTCTGGAGATGGCAAAAGGAGTGCCACTATTATAGGTGATGTGTACATTCATCCATCTGCAAAGGTGCATCCAACTGCAAAGGTAATGTCTGGTTCTTTAGCCTATATTGATCAGTGATCATAATATCTTATATGCTTTGCATCTCTATTTGATTGGTATTTATTGCATAGATATTGAATGGTTTTCCCTTTTTAATATAAATCTACTTTAGAAAGAAAAAAGGGGTTAACCCTGTTAAGCAATACTTCATGTACAGATTGGTCCCAATGTCTCGATATCAGCAAATGCACGCATTGGAGCTGGTGCCAGGCTTATCAATTGCATCATTCTGGATGATGTTGAAATTATGGTTAGTTCTGTGTGTACCGTGTGATAAAAAACCTTGTTTGGGAACATGTATCTCACATAGTTTCATTGATGGCAGGAGAATGCAGTTGTTATACATTCAATTGTCGGGTGGAAGTCAACCATAGGAAAATGGTCACGTGTACAGGCAAGCTCTCATCTTTTCTATTTCATTATTTACCCTATATAAAAAATTATGGTATGCTGATTCTCATATCTTTCATCCCCAAGCATTTATACAAAGCTTGCAACATTTTATATTTTGAGGCCCACGTCTTGGAACACTTTTGTCAAATCCAATTTGAGATACAAGAAGAATATCTCAATGTTCTTATGTAAATTTGTCGCTGTCGAGTTTATTCTTCTCCGCAGTTAGACATATTTTTTTTTCTTGAGTTAGTGTTTTATAGTTCCATCTGCAAAGTCAATACATTTTGCTGAGAAGTTACTTTTGCATGTAAATTAGTTTGGCTATGGAAGTTGTGCAACTGCACATCTCGTTGAAACTCCCTTTGAAATGAAGATGCAATTATGCATATACTCAATCCAGTCTTTTGTAGGTGCATCATTTAGCTTTATGTAACGAAAGTTCTCTTTTGAATTCAGGGGGAAGGTGACCACAATGCCAAACTTGGTATTACTATTCTTGGTAAGAACCTACCTAGATGATCTCTTGTGATAATATGCTTTGTGTGTGGAGAGTTTCTATTCTGGATTTGACGTTCTATCTAAATGCAGGTGAAGCCGTTGATGTTGAAGATGAAGTAGTTGTAATTAACAGCATTGTGCTCCCTAATAAAACTCTCAATGTCAGCGTGCAGGAGGAGATCATCCTATAATAGTCGTCTCATAATTCATATTTTTGTTAAATCCCAAATAAGGTCATCATACCAACTATCTAGTTTCCCTTTTCTTATTTATTCCCGCCATGTAAGCTTCCATTAGATTGATATCATTAGTCTATGTTTATACCGAGCTTGAGATGTGATATGATGCAGCCTTTTGGCGTTGTTTACTGTTGAAGAAAATGTACAAACAGACGACACCATTTTTTATTAAGAATTAACATTTTGCTATCTAGTATCAACCAGGGTTCTAAATCTTGTCGAATTTCGGACCACCCCGAAATCTAAACTATCAGTATAATTTTTTTTGAAATTGCTACAGTAACCTAAAATTTCGTTTTTTTCTCGGCAAAATTTCATGCTTTTTGGCCGGTTTTGAAACTTTTAAGGCTGGATTTGACCGGATTTGGTCCAATAACCCTTAGGAAAGTCATCTCCTATGAAAATTTGTTGAAAAATCAAAATTTTGAGACATTTTAAAATTTTGGCAGAAACACTATCAGATTTTTATAAAATTGTACAAGCTTGATAATGAGCTGAAAATTTTATGGTACTATCTTTAGTATCTTAGGATCATACATAAAAAATTTCAAAATAATTTAACTTAATTTGTTATCCTTAAAAAATCAAAAACAGAATGAACATAATTGGGACTGTTATTTTGTTAGAATTTTATAAATTTTCATGAGTGTGATTATGATCTAATTTTTTTTGAGAGATTAATAATTGCCTTAGTACCATTATATAAAATTTTCAAAAAAAATCAACTTTGTTTGTTTGGTCAATCAAATCTATGTAAGCATTGAACTTCATTTGTTATATTATATTTCAAAAATTAAAAAGAAAAGAACATAAATGGTATTGTGCCTTGTAAGAATTTTATAAATTCACTAGAGTGTGATCATAATTCAAAATTTTTATGAGATATTAAGAACTTCCTTATCACACTTCTGTAAAATTTAAAAAAAAAATAAACTTTTTTTATTGCTAAAGCAAATCTATGTATTGATCATCAGGCTTTTATCAGGACGTAGCACTGTCTGAATTTTAAAAAATTATTTGAGAATGATCATCATCTAAAAATTTTAAATCAACATTAATGTTACATCAAGACTATACACAAAAATTTTCAAAAGTTTTTAACATGGTTTAGATAATTTTTCATTTTGTTCAAGTTTACCGGTAAACCTTTTAACAAGACAGTAGTACTGTTCGAATTTTTAAAAATTCATACAGTTTGATCATCATCTGAAAATTTTATGAGAGTATTAGAGATACATCATAACCATGCAAAAAAAATCAAATGTTTATAACGTGGTTTGAACCATTTTGCATTCGGTTCAAAATTGTCGGTCAGTGTTTTATCAGGACAATAGCAATGTTTGAATTGTTAAAAATTCCACAGACTTCAAAATTATCTGAAATTTTTATGGAAATATCAGCCATGTGTCAGGACTCTCCAAAAACAATTTCAAAAATTTTCGATATCATTTGACTCACTTTTCGGCCGTTGCAAAAACGCCGAAATTTCGGGTGTTTCGCCCAAAATTTCGGTATTTTTCGGCGAAATTTCGTCTTTCTCGATAGAAAACAAACCGGATTTGAATTTTTGTTTTTGAATTTAGAACGAGATTTGTCCAAAATATCTGAATTTCGGCAAAATTTCGGAATCCAGTCCAGGGCGATATTTTATCAAAAACGAAATTTGAATCCTTGCTATCAACTGTGCGCCGGTTTTGTATTTGGGAGATCTCAGTTATCTCTTTGATTGATCTCCTTTGCGTATTGTTCTTATTACGCTATTGCAGGTTAACATGGTAGATTAACTGAATTGTTTTTAATGGGAATGGGCACATAGTTTTCCACATATACTACGTTGCTGATGGCGTGCAATATTTGCTGCATCTATTTCAAGTTTTCAACTTTGGAAATAAGCTCATCTATCATCAGTGCTTTCGTTTGGCACAATCTGTTAGACAAAAAATGGATAGGAGATGCTAAACACATTAGGAATTGCCTTGAAGGCTTCATATGGTTTGACTATAATACTATCGCAGTGCTAACCTGTGTACAAAAACGATCCAGTCGCGCATCATAACAAATACCAATGCAGCTAGCTGCACTGTCAATGCAACCGGATCGGCGAGACTAACTATTTACAAAATTTGGCCTGAGTTCTTGATTGATACTCTAAATTAAGCCATGTTCTACTAACAGTGTATTTTCTGCATGGACTGCAAAGATGCTGCAAGAGCACTTCAGCCTTTCACTTATCGAGGTCATGGAGGAAAGATGCAGGGATTTCTTCTGGTGAAACCACCATCGACACGAACCCGAACTGTACAATGAACAAACAAACAAATTTGAAGGGGGAAAAAATGCACGTAACAGCCAAAAAAGTGGGGAAAGCGAATCTGACCTTGCGGTCCTTGTACTTGTTTCTGATGGCTGTCAGGTCCGGACACTTTCTGCTCAATTGCAAATCGTGTATGGTCAAGATGCAACTCTTGAGATCGGAGACCTTGTAGCCTGTGTTTCCTTGCAGCGTCAAGTTCTGGAGATAACACACACTCACGTCGGACATATATAAAGCGTAATGTAGATTCAGCAAAAAATTGTTCTTCTTACCCAAGGACGAGTCTTCGAGCAGATTGTGAACCTGGCTACAAACAAGCAGGCAGCAGCAGCAACAGATGGCAGGAACCTTAAGCAGTCATAGTCCAGCAAGCTCAATTCCGCAAGATAGCTACACATAAACTCCAGCTTTTTTGCGCTTGCACGCTGAAGTTTGAAGGGGGATAACATATATTATAAAAAGAGCACTAAGATAATTAGAGAAGCAAATATGGGATGCTCCAAAAGTGTGCTTACATTGCCTCCACGACAGGCAGTTATGAATCTCCTACAACGGGCATTACCAAACATTAGGCTTGGAAATTGAGTACAGTACGGCAGTAATCATAATACTATATAGTTATGTGATTTTAAGATGGTAACCATTTTACATACCGAGGATAGTTATGTGCATGCTAATTCTAAATTAAAAAAAAATAGATGGAGCACACACCGTAGAAAAGTTTTTATGGTGGGACTCCCTATCTCAAAGTTAAGAAATTTCAGTATGTCAGCCTCCATCTTCACCACCTGCAGTGCATACAAACCACAGTGAGTCTCTACCATTCACAATCCCGGAAAAATTACTCAGAAATGGGAAGTTTAGCAGAAGAAAAGGCTACCTGCTGCTTGGTGTAAGTGCCATCAGTAATGTCACTGAATTCGTTCACTTTCGGAGGGTTGATTTCTTCATACTTCCTGCAACATTCCAATCATGCCAGTCAGCACTCGTGTTAAAGAGATGCACAAAAAAGACAAGCAACAGTTAAGTCCCGTACGCAGCAACAAGCAATCCAGCGACACCAAGCAGTTGCAGCTTGTCCCGGCTAATAACATCGAGTGTGAGGAAGCGGTCGACATATGAAACCGCAAGGTAAAGTGTGTCGGCCAGAAGCTTGAACTCCTCAGCCACATCCACCAGCCAGTCCACAAGGATTCCTCTCATTTTAGCATTGATGTCTTTCTGTACCGCCCCAATATAGTCATCCCTTGGCCTCCTTAATGGCTCAACCTAAGAATCTCACAACATTTAGACAAAAAAAAAGTCAGACCAAAAGACCCAGTTTTCGGCGATCAAAACACCGAAACATCTTGCATTTTGTTCATAATAATGCTAGGAACTTCAGACAATCAAGATTGCATGCATCCTGAAGAATTCAACTTGAAATCTGAAACCAGGCCCCAAAAAAGGGTGGCTGAGATAATTCAGTTCCAAAGACTCATTTTTTTGCTAATAAAGATGGAAAAGTATTACAGCTGAATGATACAGTAGTTCCAGCGTTCTTGTAGCCAGCAGCCCAGCAGTAACTACAACTAGACAAAATCCCACATCCATGACCGAAAAATGAACAATTCACTCCACCAAATCGACCGAGAATCCTCAATTCATTCCAATCACCCAAATTCCAGAATGCATGCGTAAAACGTGATCACGCCCCAAAATCCCCCAATTCTATCAGCAGTGATCGCACCTTAACAACCCAACACGTACGGGCAAATCCTACCAATAGTATACAACTAAATTTGCCCCCTGACAAATTGACCTTGAAAAGGACTCGGATGTCTACACGCAAGCACGAAGGAGAAGAAGAATCGGGAAATCTCACCTCGAGGAAGCGGAGGTACCGGTCGATATCCCCGAGGTACGGCACGACCGCCGCCTGCGAAGCACCGCCGTCCGGCTGCTTCGAGTCCAGCAGGTGTGCCACGTTGGCCATGCGCGCCACGTCGCCTTCCCTCCTCTTCCGCGCCTCCGCCTCCTCCCTAGCCACCGACCGCGTCCTCGGCTTCGTCGCCCGAGGCGGCGGCCGCGGCCGCGGGGCCAAATCGCTGTTTGCGTTTGAGCCCGTCGGGAGCTCGGCCAGGGCCTTGCGCTTCCTGCTCGGCCCCTCAAGAGGCGGCGCCGCGCGGCCGGTGTTCTCCTTGTCCTCCATTGCCTCCAGCTCCGCCAGCTGCTGCTGATGGCCGCGTGGTTTCATTCTTCGCGGGTTTTTACTGTTGGGTTCTGGGGTTTGGGAAGGGCTGGTTCTGGGTTGCCGTATTGTAATGTTTTTTGATCAGCTTGGTTGGGACTGGGAGGCGGTAGGCTTCATTTTTGAATCGGGAGTGGAGGCGGGAATTTGCTTGCAAAAAGTGCCCTAGCAGACGCGAGTTACGCGACCCTTTGTAATCTCGAAAACTTGTACTAAATGCTGTTTAATTTTCGTATTTTTTAGGGAACCATTAACATGTACGTCCCATACGTAATTTTGTATGTAGACCTAAGTCGTCTGTCATCTCAGGAACTCAATAGTCTTAGATGTCTCTCCACCACTCATTTCTTATCCATCCACTCGGTTCTTTCTCTTCGCTGCTGGTCCGCTTGATTTTCTTACTTTATGCTTGATGCCTCTATCTTATAGTCTCTTCCCTCACTATCTAGTATGTATTGCTTTCTTCGCTTAGCCCCCGGTTAATCTCCTCTCACAGCGCAGCTATGGATCGCGCTCTACCCTATGTGGTAATAGTAGAGGTGGTGACCCTCCCCCCTCCCCTAGCGTTGCCACCTCCAAATTCACATGTGGCTACCTTTTCAGGCTTCTATATGGACATCGTCTTTGCCTTGCCTTGTCTAGGCACCGATGTGGTAGCGATTGATGGTGCTAGGGCTATGGCGTCCACTATTGCGACTACCCGCATAATTAGCCCAGAGTAATGACAGTGACACCGTCATTATTTTGAGATAATTACACGAATCTCGGCACATTAGCTAATCAAAACATCCAGCACACCCGACACTTTATTAGTTAATACACTGTGTTAAAAGTGTTGCAGCAGAACAATAATTAGAAAATAAAATAGAAACTTATTACAATCCATTGTCACGCAAGCTACAGATCTAGTACATTAATTATACATAAGATTCAAGTACAAAAAAATATAATACAAAAATACTAATTACTCCAAAGACTAACGTAAGCTGGTGCACTGTCTAACCATCAACCTAGTCCTCCTGGTAGCCCACCTTCTCGTAGTCTTGATCCTGCGGATGACCTTCACCCCATGCCTCATTGGCTAGTTCATTGGGAACCATGTCCCATCCAAACACTTGACCACATGAGCATTTCTCTAAGCAAAAGGGGATTTAGTAAGAATGAGTACAAAAGTACTCATCAAGCATTAATAACAAAATGCACCATATGAAATTTTACCAAACTCCATCTCATAGACACCCTTCTCTTGGATCTATTTTCAGGAAAATAGGGTTTTATTAGGAAAACGTGGGTTTCCAATTTTAATTATTAAAATAGTTACTAGCACCCGTATATGAGGCAGACTTAGCTTTGTAGTCTCCAATCCAAAAGATATGCATGAATTCATAATTTTATCCTGCACAGTTTTATACCACTTTACCCATAGTGAACCCAACCTCAGTTGAGAACTCAGAACGAATATAGCTACTCAGATATTAGATCTCCAACCCTGGTAGTAGCTAATGAGCCGTAGTGTCCTTCACAATGTTCCCTACCCACTCGCAGCCTACCAGTTATACCATGCTACCAGAGTGATCCTATTCTTATGCAAGATAGAGTGAAAATAAGTTGCCTATGTTTTTCTTATTAGGGAATGAGGATGAAGTGGAAGCGATAAATCAAAGCATGACAACTTTTAAGATGGACTGTGGATGGAATTGAATTTTGCCTTGGAATCCATCAACATTAGAATTGAAAGATCGAAAAAGGCGACTAGAGGGGGGTGAATAGGAGCCAAATAAAATTTTCGAATAAACTCTCTCCCTAAAATTCAAACCACCAAAAGACCAGAAAGAAACTGCACTGGTCGGGTATTTCTGGTCGGATGAACAGTACCCCCGACCTACAGAGGTCGGATGAACAGTACTCGGAATGAATAGTGTTCGGGTGAACAATACTCCCGACTTGAAGTGACCGGATGAATAGTACTCCCGACCTGAAGTGGTCGGATGAATAGTGTTCAGGTGAATAGTACCCCCGGCCAGATGAACAGTGCCCCCGACCTGCGGAGGTCGAATGAACAGTACCCCCACCAGATGAATAGTACGCCCGACCTGCGGAGGTCGGATGAACAGTACTCGGGTGAATAGTGTTCGGGTGAACAGTAAGATCAGCACGATCTCAAAAACAGAAATCGATGTAGCTTTTGATCGGCTGATCCAAAAACAGTGAAAATTGGTGTGCACCTCCCAAAGGATGTCAGGAACCTATTTTAATCAACAATAGAAGGAATTAATACCAAGGTTTCGTCCTTTTCAGTTTAACAAATGCAACACCAAAAACAGAGTCACGAACACAGACTTCACCCCTAACTTGCTGATGGGAGTTGATGGTCAGAAATCCTTGGATGACTCTCCACAAATCATAGCAAGTAAGTACACGAAGAAACAACCCTTCAAACAAATAGAAACACTATCTGAAAACTAGGCACAGAAATTGGTTTCTTGCAAAACTGAATAGAAGAGGTTGTAGATTGCCTAGATGATTGGGATATGATCTATAGAAGATTCATCCAGCAATCTTTCATCCTTGGCAACAAGAACCAGAAGCCAATCAAGACTAAAGACTGCAAGTCACACGTTTACGCACTTTAAGAACACACAGATTTACTAACTTGCAACAAAATGCAAGGATTGCCTAGATGATTGAAAGCACCAAGTCCAGAGAAGAGTTCATCAATCATGAATTTCAACAAAGACTCAATAGCATGTAGAAGGAGATGAGGCAAATCCAAATTACGTAAAGTAAATTGCAAGTAAGTAAATGCGGAATTTAGATAATGTAATTCAAGTGCGTAATGTAAATACGTAAGAGAAATGAAACAAGAATATAAATGAAGAACATTTCATTTCTGGAAGGGAGGTTTACAAAGCCTCAACAAAGTGGACAAAGCTCAAATGAGCAGCAAAAACCTCAGAACCTTCAAAGAGGGGAGGCTACCCCTACCCCTCTATTTATAGTGACCTGGGATCAATTCCCACCTTTGGATGTCCTGCTTCAATCCTAAGCCAACATCCAAGAGCCGGATTTGATCCTTACACATCACTCTCAACAACTCTCAACTACTCACGTAGACTTTCCTCACCGCTCACCCCTAAGGAGACACCCTCTCCTGTCTATTCATAGCGTGCTTGGAACACCTACCACCCTTGGATGAGCCTCTAAACCCTAGAGCACTCCATCAAGGGTGAGATTTTACCCACTCACAAAGCTATGCATGGGCTCACCCAAACCCAACAACACAACGGGTTTTGCACGCTTTTCAACTCACACTAACTTGACCCGCTACTCTATCTTCCCGACCGCGATCCAACGGTCCTCCTAGATCGAGAGCGGCTCCAAGTTAGCATCTCATCCATTCCTTTGTCTTCTCGGCTTGCGGCTACTCCACGGCCTCGGTCATCTTTGGCGACACCTTGATCATCCGGACCTCGCTCTCCCGGCCTAGTCCCGATCCCTTCGCCTCACCATGACCTAGCTCCAAAGTCCCGCAACCATCATAGACAAGGAAACCACATCACATAGCAATGTCCAACAACACATATCCATCTCAACAGAAAGATATACACTACGCTGACCAGATAACCCCGACCACACGTGGTCTGACCACTGGTCTCCATCCCGACCAACCATGGTCTGACCACTGGTCTCCATTCCGACCACTCGAGGTCTGACGACTGGTCTCCGACCAGCGAGAGACCTGACCACTCGGGGTCAAACGACTGGTCTCCGACCAGCCACAGCCCAGACCTCTCTGGGTCGGACAACTAGTCTCCAACCAACCAAAGACCTGACCACTCGGGGTCAGACGACTGGTCTGCAACACAGCCAAAGCCCCGACCACTCAGGTCGGACGACCCGACCACTCGGGGTCGGACGACTGGTCTCCAACCAGTCACTCAAATTGCTCTATTTCGAAAAACAATCCAAATCAAACTCAAGCTTGAGCACACCTTGCTCAAATAAAGTCAAATACTCATCACAAACATGGATGAACCTCCACATGGTCCTTCAAGAATAAGAAAAATGGTGAAAGTGCTATGAATATTCATACTTTAAGACTATCCTTATCAAACAAGCTGTTGCCTCGATGCATCTAGAATGTTTTGATATTCAATTATAAAATATATAAGTGGTTGTGCCTTGTAAATGTTGTTGTAGAAATATCTAAGCAGAATAAAATTTTGAACAATAAATACTAATCATGGAAATTCTGCCAAGAAAGGTACAAAAACTTGTGGTTCCAACAAGCAAGCTTGATACTATTCAGTAATTGGATTAATTCAAGATGAGCAAATAGTAAGGATAATTTCAGTAATCAATACATTGACAAGTATGATACCACAAATATCAACAAGCATTCATTGAGAAACAACATTAATTATTTGATAGATCAAGACAAGGTCACCTTAGGGTTTTTACATATCTACCATCATCTATGTCACAGCTTTCACAATAGAGGCTTTTCAATTCTCTCTAAAGTTCTACAGCTCCGGCACAGTCAACATTTATTTGACACCAATAAATGGTTGACTTCCAGTCATATCTCTTAATCTCTACAAAAGTAATCATATTGTTGTGAAAAAGATGTCTTGGTATATTATGAATAACCACGTCGAATTACATACTAGAAACCTTTATATTACCTCTATAAGCTCAGCTTTGGCTACTTCCAGCTCTTCATTCGCCCTGCGCTCCTTAATGATGAGTGTCTTATTAAGAGAATCAATATCTTATAATTTGCTATTTATGTCTTTAAGTTTTTATTTCATCTCATAAATCTTTTCTGTTAACTCAGACTTTCCCTTCAGTTGTTCTATCTCCATCTCAAGTTTTTTTAGCATTCAAAAGCTTTTTCATGTCATTTATCTTGATTGTAGACTCTATTTTATGTATGTGTGTAATTTGCAGTCACTGGGACATATAATGTATATATGATGAATCACGACAGAAGTTAAACATCTAGATGTTTTTGGAATATAATGTGCACAATTCAAATCTTGCAAAAACAACATAATCGAAAGGATAAAGCAATTCATAATTATTATGTCGACCTGACATTAAATTATATCTACTTAACAGATTAAGCAGTAATTGTATAATAGAGTGCTCTCAAGTGTCGGTCTGCTAAAGGTTAGACCTTCAACCTCCTCGATATAGGATTAAGGATAAGCAACTAGAGGGGGGTGAATAGGAGATTTCTAAAATTCTTCGGCTCTAATTGCAATAAATAAACTATCTAAGCAAGAATTACAATTTTGACAATTAAAGCCTAAATTCTCTATATTTCACTAAGTGCACCGACAACCTAAGTCTAGACAAGAATACATTCCTAAGCTCAAAATCAATACACTAAAATTAATAAGAATGTAAATTGCATAAAAGAATTAAGAATTCAAACCACAAGAGAAAATGATAAGATGTTTATCCCGTGGTCTCGGAGACTTACCGGTCTCCCCTAATCCACGTTGAGGAAGCTTGATCAACTTCAAGCTGGCTCCTTTTCAGAATTGAGCCACCCTCGATCATTTGGTAGTTCTTCCCCGTTTCGGGTAGACGAACTCCGGCCTTCACAAGCTTGCTGGGGCTTCTCACGACCTCCGTTGAGAAGCTCACCGCGCACAACGCCTTCAAGCCGTCTAGGAGGCGGTAACCTCCAAGAGTAACAAGTCTTGACGCTTGCTTGAGGTCGAATCAAGTGTCTAAAGGCTCAACACTAAATGCAATACTTGAATTGCTCCTAACTCTCTCAAAATGAGAATTTAATGCACACAAAGGAGTTGGAGACTTGCTAGAGCTCAAGAATGATCAATAAGGTCCAAGAAGAGCTCTAGAATGTTGGTGATGGGTATTTATAGCCCTCACTTACATTTCCAACCGTTGGGGCAAAAATCTTATAAAAAATTCAGGATTTTCGATGCTACCGCCTATGTAGGGCTGGTAGCACATGGCTCACCCTCAACGGTCGCTACAGTGCATTTATTGCATTGTTAGTGACCGTTACACAGAGGGGCCGGTGCTACCGCCTACTAGGTCCCGGTGAGTAGGCAGTAGCACCGGGCTATTTTTATTTTTTGTTTGGCTAAAAACTGCTCTCTGTGATTTTTTACATCGAACTTTAGGCCGGTGCTACCGCTCGGTTGGTAGCACCGGCTTGGCAGTCCAGCCCCAATAGCCTCTATGGAATTCCTGCACCGCCCACCAAGGCCGGTAGCACCGGGCCAACAAAGACTTTTTTTGGATTTTTCAAATATGATTAAGTGCAAGCATACGCATGAGTTCAAATGTGCATGATTGAGCCTTTAAACCTTGTTTAACTTCAAACTAATAGCCAAGACCCTTCTTAATAGTACAACGCCTATTCTAGTAATCTGATTTTTCTCCAAAACACTGAGATTAGCAAAAGCTATGAAAATATCCTTAATTTTATAACTTGCCTTTTTGGCTTGATGCATTGACCTTTTTTTAGTCTCATTTTCATGCTTCATCGCGTGCCATGTTTAGGACTAACCTATTTTTGATAACTCAAAGAAAATATTAGTCCTTTAAACACGATTATCATTAATTACTAAAATTAAAACAAATTTGGGGGCCTAGATGCTTTCACTCGCCACAAGGTGTAGGGCTGCTAGAGACAATCTCTTACCTCCACTATACCAGGGTCATGTAATCAAAATTGAACTAGACAATTAATAAGCAAATAAGCCATTGAACTCTTACCTTCCTAGATTATGCACCATCAAAATCAGAATATGAATAGTATCTAAGTATTCTTCTAGTGTATTGGTGTCATGTTATTAAAATTATTAGAATTACAAGTCAACTTCGTGTTCTTAGAATTACTGAATACTATAGACAACTGCTTACTTAAACAAGTCATATTATTAGAATTACATGTCATGTTCTTACAATTACTGAATATTGTATATGGCGATCAAGCTCAAAGACAGTAAAATAAAAGCAATACTTTCTAGCATTAACAGGAAGCAACTATATAATTCAATGCCACATTCGCTACTTTAATTGTTTTAGTACATCAATAGACCCATAGCATTATTGAGCATACAACCGGTTGTAAGTTCAAGCTCTATTGGTTTTGGTGATTGGTTTAATATTAATGTTTAATCATTGTTTAATGACAAATCTAATCATTATGAGACTAACATGTTTTATTAAGTCTTATTCTTATTAGTCTCATACTTGGATGGAAAATGGAAAACCTAAGGTATGCACTCGTATTCATTCTATTATATAAATGCATACTTAGAATTCAAGTTAAAGTATGAACTCTTCCATTGTTTTAGACCAAATATGTGCATTATGTTTTTAATTCATATATACATGAATACACACATCTAGGGGGAGTTTATAATTTAACTTGATGTTTCAATTGTATTGATCCATGTCCTCTTGTCATACAATATAAAGGATCAAGACCTTGAAACAATCTTTTGAGTATATATGACTTGTGTAGTTATATGCTCATGTCAATTTAAATGAGTTTAAATTGAGTTCGATTGTCTCTCAATCAATCAAAGAACATTTCATCATGTGTTGATGGTGTTTCCTTGTTGATTAAAGACAAGCGAAAAGTTCTTAAGTATAATGAAGCATTAGTTGCATCAAAGTACTCAAGACACAATTAATCATTCAAATTGATTAGGGTTGTGCTCAATCGATCTTAGAGGCATCCATTATGTGTTAATGGAGTGCGGTGATGATTGAGACAACCGTGTTTGTTGGACTAACATCTTCCATGAGTTGTGAAGTAGGTTGAGTCCAAGATGATAAAGAACAGGAAGAAGAAGAAGTCATCATGTGTTGATGAGCTTCAAGAGGTGATCCCAAGTAAAGAGAAGGGCTAGAGAAGGTTCATCATGTGTTGGTGAACAAGATGAAGAAGATGTGATCCTGGAGAGAAGATGATTGGAAATCATAAAAGCTCCAAGTGGATCGCTAGAGGCAAAGGTATAACTAGCTAGGGCTAAGGATGTGTTCCTAGTCTTTTACCGGTCTCGGTGTTTGGTTGGGAGACCGGGTTGCTAGTTAGGTTGCCGTACTATTAAGAGGGATTGAGTCTTTTAGCTTGAGCTTCATCATGTGTTGATGAACTCGATCCGGTTCACTCTAGCTCACTCTCTTGTTTGGTGTTTGCATGGAGCTAACTATTTGGCATGTGTTGCAAATAGGTGAAGCTTATGCATTGGATTTTGTATGAGCAAAGTATTTGCATGTGTTGCAAATAAGGGTGCTCATACTTGCATCTTATTTGAATCTTATTTGATTTGGTTTTTGCTTGGAGCTAAGTTTTGCATGTGTCGCAAAAGGAGAGAGCTCAAGCAATTTGGTTTAGAGTGGTTGCATGGAGTTAGAGATTTGCATGTGTTGCAAATAGAGAACTCATGCACTTATATTTATTGTGGTTGCTTGCATGGTGCTAGAAATTTGCATGTGTTGCAAATAGAGAGCTCATGTTTTGGTATTGCTTGGAGCTAGGTTTTTACATGTGTTGTAAAGAACAATGCTCAAGCATAAAATTGGTTTAATGTGTATTTGCAAGTTCGTTGTGCGAATAAACCGAGGTCTATGAGTCCGGAATCCCGAGAGCATGTGAGTAGGGCTTGCAACGGGTGTTTGCAAGTTGACTGGGTCTTGTGTTGACCTTCACATGGTTAGGGGGATTAATCTCATAGACTCGGATTTGATTTGCTTAATACGTTTTGCAAATAGATCTTGAGTTGTTTACGAAATGTGTTTTCATTAGTTGGTTTTGTTATTTGCAAATGTGTTTTTCAAATGAAATTGAGATTATGGGTTCCGATCCTAAAGCATGTGAATAGGGTTTGCAAATGTGTTTTGCAAATTGACTTGATCATGTGTTGATCATCACATGGCTAAGAGGATTGATCTCATAAGTTCTTGGTTTATTGGCAAATGTGTTTTGCAAATAAGTTGTGCTTAATGAGATTCTTTTGAGTATGTGATTAACATATGCAAATGTGTTTTGCATAGTGTTGTGATCATGTGTTGATCCTCACATAGCTCCAAGAATATATCTTTAATGGTTTGGAGAAAAGTTTTGTGTAAAAGCAGTGTTTTCCTCGAGGCTTGTCGTCATCGCCCTTGTTAGGCAGTAGCAGAGGTCCGGGTTATCATGATTTGGCCGTGTAGCACCGACGGTCCGTGCTACCGCTCTCTGGCCGGTGTGGAATTTCCAGAGAGGGGTGTTTTTGGCGGTCTGGTGGTCCGGTGCTACCGCCCATGGTAGGCCGGTAGCACCGGAGGTCCGGTGCTACCGCCCCTCTGGCCGGTGTGATATTTCCAGAGAGAGGTGTTTTTGAGTTCGGCCTGAGGCCGGTGCAACCGGGGTTGAGGCCGGGCGGTAGCACCGCTCCCAGTTGGCCGGTGCTACCGGAAATCCTGTAACGGTTAGTTTTGTAGCCGTTGGCGAGGAGGCCGGTGCTACCGATCCCAGTAGGGCGGTAGCACCGGGTTTGCTGGATCTTTGCCCATTTCGCCCCCAACGGCTAGTTTTGGCTTGGAGGCTATAAAAGGAGGCCTTGGGTGGCAAGGGCAGCAGGTTGGTTGTGTGCTAGAGCATTTGGGTGTTTATAAGAGTTGTGTGCATGTGTTGCCTTCTCCCATTTACTTCTTGAGCTAGTGTGAGCCTCTAATTGCATGTGTTGCAATTAGGAGAGGATTGAGAGTCTCTTGTGCATGTGTTGCACTTGAGGAGGATGCTTGTGCATGTGTTGCACTTGGTAATCACCGGAAGCACATGTGTTGTGCTTGGTGAAGTTCAAACGAGAGGATTCGGCTTGTTACTCTTGGAGGTTGCCGCCTCCTAGACGGCGTAGAGCGTCGTGCGCGGTGAGCTTCTCAACGGAGGTTGTGAGAAGCCCCGGCAAAGTTTGTGAAGGTTGGAGCTCGCCTACCCGGGAGGGAAAAGGAGCGACCACTAGTGGATTCGAGGTGGGTGCTCAATTCGTGGAGCCGGTCCAATGTGTTTGGGCTAACCTCAACGTGGACTAGGGGAGACCGGCAAGTCTCCGAACACCACGGTAAAAAGTATTGTGTCTCTTGTGCTTGATTTGAGTTTGTTATTTATGTTCAAGCAATTTATATTCATAGAATTAAATTGATTGATTGCTTGTCTTTAGGATTGCATATTCTTGTTAGAGACATAATTAGTTAGTGCACATAGTGAGCCTAGAGAATTTAGGCCTTGATTGTCAAAACCTTAGTTTATCGCTTCCGCATTAATATTTGATAAGGTTTTGGAATAAGGGTAATTAGGGGTGAATTGCTTTGTAGAAATTAGAAAGAGAAAGTTTTTTTTAAAAGCCGCCTATTCACCCCCCTCTAGTCGGCATCCTCGACCTAACACCGGTAGCATAAGAGAATGAAAGTACATGCAACCCTAGCATAGCATATAGTATGAAGTGAGTACCGTGCAATCATAATCATAGCAAACTAACCATTCATGTATCCATCATTTATAATCATAGCAAACTAGCTATTCATGTATTTATAGAAAACTAACCATTCATATATCCAGCATTTATAATCATAGCAAACTAACCATTCATGTATTCATAGCAAACTAACCATTCATGTATCCAGCAATCATAATCATAGCAAACTAACCATTCATGTATCCAGCAATCATAATCATAGCAAACTAACCATTCATATCAAACCAACCATTCATGTATCCAACATTCATAATCATAGCAAACTAACCATTCATGTATTCACAGCAAACTAACCATTCATGTATCCAGCAATCATAATCATAGCAAACTAACCATTCATGTATCCAGCAATCATAATCATAGCAAACTAACCATTTATGTATCCAATAATCATAATCATAGCAAACTAACCATTTATGTATTCACATTTACTAAAAGAAATACCGGCGGCACAGAAGAGGATACCGGCGTTGAGGGAGGAGGCCGACCGCGCGAGGGAGGAGGCTAGCGGCACAGAGGAGGATACCGCCATAGAGGAGGAGACTGGCACGGGGGAGGAGGCCGGCCGCGCGGGAAAGGAGATCAGTGCGGGGGTGGAGACCAACGCGGGGGAGGAGGGCTAGGGTTTGGAGGAAGCGAAACGCGCTGGGTATCTTGCGCGAGGAACAAATCGGTATATTTATAAGGATAGATATTATCTCAGATGATTCTATTATAGAATCGTCTGTGATACTAACATATCATAGACGGTCTAGAACCATTTGTGATAGCAACAGGTGTCATCACTGACGATTTTAGATTAAAACCGTCTGTGATATCTCTGTATATCACTGACGGTTTATGGCTGAACCGTAACTGATGATATCACTGAAGGTTTAATGTATAATCGTTAGTGATGGCCATCATCAATGAGACGTCTAATATGGACCTTTTTATAATAGTAGTTGTTTCTATTTAATTTTTGCATCTATGACTCTGTATATGTAGAGATAAAACTCCTATATTTACACATCAATCTACAACGGAATATTAAAAACACTTTATCCTATCCGGAGTCTGACCTCTCCATAATGGTAAGGCGTACCTGAACACATCAATGGTAGTTCCTAGAAAGATAAAAACCCCAGGAGATCGTGATTCAACCTGTCTTGATCAATCCTATGCCAAATCAGCTTGTGCATAATATAGTTACTCACCACTAAGTTTTAGGAACAACCTCAAAAAAAAATAGCATGGTAATATATAGGATTAATTTGTTATATGGCATTGGAAATTTGCGGAACCCTTGATTGTGTCACTGATATATGGGGCTTGGATTCATATACCAGTGAGATAATGAGTAACATATAAGGGATGAAACAAACTTTTGATAGCACATAAGGAATTCGTTCTAATATACAACGATGCATCTTCAGCCGTATTCTATTATCACAAATAAATTTATGGTTCGCTGGAATGTTTTTGAACAATTTTGAACCATCCAATATTCCAATTACATCGTTCAGGAGTGTCTACCATGTGGTTAGTCTTCATCAACTATTCAGGTGTTTCCAAACAATAAGAAGGCATAGACCTTAGTTAATTTTTCCTGTGGATGACTTCTCGTTGGAACTTATTGTATATCACCATAAAAGCATCATCCTTGATTATAAATACTAATAAGTACTTCCTCTGTTCATTTTCACTTGATGTTATAGAATCTGCGCCGTCAATTTTTTTACAGTTATGAAAAGTATATCATTAGATTTGATGTTAAAAATATTTTTATAATATTATAATTTTAATAGTATATCTTAAAGCTGTATTTCGGAGACCATGAAAAGTAAAAAAAGTCAAGTAAAAAAGAATAGAGGGAAAACTAATTGAAGGACTAATAAGAGTTGTTTCTTTTTTAGAGGAATTGAAGAACCGTTCTTGCTCAATTTATAATGAACTACACACAATAGGTGTATTGAGATGGTAGCATAACCACCTAAATTTGAGTCGTGATTTGCGAGGTCACCTGCTTGTCATCAACTTAACATTATTGACCCTAGGGGTTTAAACACCATCAAAATCCAAGAGGAATGTTAATGGAAGAACTAATAATTAGAACTGTTTAACATGATTGATCCTAGGGGTTTAAACACCGTCGAAATCAAATTGCAAAAGCACATTATTCGCATCTTAAATCTGATTAGAAGCGCACAAATAATTTGCGATGAAATTGGTGCAACGGAGAACAACAGAAATGATTCGTTCCTGGGGAAGGTACAATTTTTTTGGAAAATTGGGTGGAATCGGTTTATGCTTACCTCAATGGATTAGAAAGTTGAGGATCCAAATATTTGTTGTGGATGGTCCATGGATGTTGAACTGGTTTGCCTTAGGAAGCAAGAACGGGAGCTTCGGTGGCGGTCGCGACGATTGCTACGGAGAAGACTGAAAAGGACGGCAGCTACAACGTCTAGTGAAACGATAGTGATCAGGAAGCATTGCTCCAAATGAGTGCCCGGGCATTGCTACTACTTGCAAGGTTAGTCGTCCGATCAAAAGCAACGTTCGATCGCGATAGGCTATAGCATGATAATGTCGGTGACCAATCTCATGCTTTTATTGTTTGATCATATGCTATGCCTATAGATCGAAGAACGGCACCGTACAGGCGTACGCTAGCCCAAAATGCTGCTTTAGGCGAGATTCTTATGCACCACTGCACCACCATCCCAACAGAAAAAGAAGAAGAAGGGAAATAGAAAAAACTCACGATGCCGGAACAGCTTCGCCACGAGGCCCACGACGCACGCAAGCAGCGACCGGCCGGTGGTTCCACGACACCGGCAGCGGCTGCGCGCGGGTGCCGTATCACCGGCTTCATCTGCCGTCGTGATGCGGGATGTCCGGTCTTCACGACGACGTAGGATCAAGGATATCCGCATCACGTTGCCTTCGATGATCTGCAGCTCTGCACTAGGTGCGCGCAAGCTGGATCGGAATCACAACCGGTAAACCGTACAGATGACGTAGACCGTGAATCTTCGCCTCTTCGGGTAAGACAACAAACAAAGATCAACACGGACACCGTAGCTTTGGACGAGCGCGAATTACCGGCGCGGAAGCGGAAACACGTAGCGCCGGGCAACCGGCAGTGGCACGTTAGAGCCACGCTGGAACTGAACCGAAAGAAACTCGGACAAGATGAGAATTGGCAAACGACAGAAATGAAGGCGTAAATTGGAGCTGGAAGCAATGGACATGGATCGCAATCTGCAAAACAAACGTGTCGGAACAAGAAGCGATCCTTTTGCCGTTCTGGACATATTATATTGGTTTCAAATCGTACGCGCCTTCCGTTCGCAGTGATTTATTCCGCGGTTTTAGTGCCTTGTTTTTCAGTCTCCTAGATGAGCCGCCGAACACAAATTCGACGAGCTGGGGCAATTTGTTCGAGAATTCGCTCACAGGCGGCACAAGATTCGGCCGAGAGCCCGAGGGGGCCATCCCCTCTCCCACGACGGACTGACCGGCATGTTTGAGCCGAGACTCCAAAGTCGAAACGTTGGTTCACCGGGCGCCGAGACGACCGCAACATACGAAACGCTCCCGTGATGCATCTTCAGTCAGTCTCCACTCTCCAGCATGTTCACGTTAGGAACGATCATTACTACATGAGTATTAGAATTTTTCGATTTTGCTGTACTTCGATGGACTAGTTTTTACTACAAAATTGAGTTGTTGTTTTTTTTTGACAAAATCGATGGAATTCTAACATTTGGGTTAGCGTACAGATCTGCGGTGAACGCGTCATCCTTCTCTGCGGTGACAAGCTTCACCTAAAAGGAGGCGGGACTAGAACGGGAGAGGAGAGAAAAACAACGTATCTAATGGAGCTTATCACGTAAACCTGCGTGCTAAATAGAATACAACGTGATGAATAGGATATCAGATACATCTTGGACTTCGAGTCTAACCATTCGTGAGTGAAGCCGACTTACTCACCACATTTGGGTTAGCGTGCGGATCTACGTGAACGCCAATTGTCAGATCGATGGAGCCGACGTGTTGTATCCGTGAAAGTTTGCCCCATCAAATGTCTTCTTTCCTTTTCTTATATTAAGGACGAGTCCGAATGTATCCTTTCCTTTTCTTGTATTAAGGACGAAGCCGGCTAGGTGGCGGCACGTAGGGAGGACAACAAGGGCATGGTGGAAGGATGATGAGGATGGGGGAAGGACAAGGATGAGGATGACACGGCGGAGATCCTGTGGCCTTCGTCAACGCTGGCAAGGTTCTACGCGGGAGGTGAAGTGGAGTTGGGTCGGCCATTTAGGGTTGGCAATTTTGGGGCTCGAGTGCTCGTGCGTTGGGTCCTGTAGGGGTGGGTATTTTTTAACGAAACCAAAAATAGAATTGAATTAATTGAAAATTTTGATTTTTTGGTGTTCGGTTTTAAGTTTGACGTAATTCGGTTTGCGATTTGCAGTTTGGTTTTTGCATTCTAAAACCGAAATTAGTGTAAAACCGAAGTGTAAACCGAATTCCCAAGTCCCAACCCTACCAGCTGAAGGTGCCGTCGCCGACTCCAGATCCAGCGCTGCTGCCACCTGCCGCCGCCGCTCTGTCACGGAGTCACCGTCCGCCGCTCCCGGACCGCCCCTCCCTTCCCCCAGGCCCCAGATCCGAGCGGCATCCACAGTTCCTCCTCCTCAGCCGCATCCTCCTCCACCGCATCGTCCGCCGCATCCAGGGCTCCGTCTCCTCTACCGCATCCACGACACCACGAACCGGAGCGGTGATTGACTAAGCAGTGAGCTCTATTAGGCCCTAAGCTCTATGGTTTGCAATTTTTCCCATTGGAAGTAGTATTGAATTTTGTTTCAAAAAGTGAAAACCAATGGAAGAAATTAAAGGTTTCAAATGCTGTGATCTGAGTAGCCAGTTCAGCGTTGCAAATAGTTCAGTTGCAAATAGAATGAATTATTGTGCTGCTTAGACTTAAGTGAAATGCACTAGGAATGGGGGAACTTTAAGTCTCTCATCTTCCACTGACTGAATTTGATCAGGCTTTAAATGCGGAAAGCCTGAACCTGGAGAACAGGTATTGCGATGTTGCCCTCGATATGCTGCACTAATATTTCTCCCTTTTGTGGTTAATGACTGAATAAGTATATTGTCCCAGATTTATGAGAAGTTGATTTTCGGTATGTATATGGGGGAGATTGATCTTTCTACAATCTTATGTGTCTTTGCAGGTCGAGGAGCAGCAAAAATGTCGAAGGAAACTAGAGTGGCTAGCAAGTCCTTTTGAAGTAAGGTGTGCCATTCTTATTGCTATTACCGAGTTTTTATGGAGTACTCTGTTTCTGTGATTATATCCATTTATGGGCTAGGATGGTATGGACCATAATTCTTATTGCCTTTGTGGGAACCACTCAATTGGAAATTTATAGTAAAGAAACAGCTTTATGCTTCTTTCCGTACCACTCTTCACTACAAAGACAATTTAATCGTGCGCATGGTCAGAAAAATTATGCTACTGGAACTATGAGTATCTCATTTTGTTCCTTCAGCTCAGCATTCTTTTGATTCATTACGGGACTATTCTTTGTATCTATTTACATGAGGAAAATGTGCAATGTCGAGTGCCTGGCAGCATTACTTGGGCCATGAACAGATCATTTCTTCTTGCTAGGCATTTCGGAAAAGCTGATTTAAACAGCTATGGTTATCTCGGTTAACCAAAAAACCGAATTAACCGAACCGAAATATTTTGTTTAATTTAGTTCGGTTTTTCACTTTGACCGGAGAAATTCGGTACACCGTCTTAGAAACCGAATTATTTAAAAATTGAACCGAACAAACTGAAATAACCAAATGCCCACCCTGGGCCGGCACTGGAGGGGGACTACAAATTCACACGTGAGGAGGGTGGAGAGAAACCTGGACGTCTGATTATGATCCGAGGACTGAACATTTTGACTGATTTCTTTGAGATAATCAGTCGATTTATGAGTAGACAGCGCGCACGTGCAAACAACTAGCAAATTCTCGATCTTGGTAGCTAGCATCTGCAGGGTCGATGGCTGGTTCCGGTCTTCCGGACCAATTCCTCTTGGCAATCCGCCGGTCGGTCGGAGACGGACGTTTATTTGATAATATCTGTCATCGCAGTGCACGTAGCAAGCTGCGCACGAACTGCCCGTTCTCGTCGTCCACTCGTCCTCCTCCTCGTCGTCTTGTCGGAACGCCAAGGTGAGAGGCGAGAGTATGGTGGAGCGGTAACCCCCGTAGATGTCCCATCCGCGGCAAGACGTCGACGGTGATGGTGGAGCCTGAAAACCGCTGCGCAACGACGTCGGCGACTATCGTTGTGATCTTCCGCCACTCGTCGTGTCATACTTGTACAGGCAGTCGTCCAACCTGTAGCACAGCATACTGTCAAGCCAGGCGCCCCTGGGTTCGTTGATCAAGCCAGAAGGCGCTCACCCGTGCGTCAGCCATGATATGCTCGTAATTCGGGAGGCGGTACGTGCGGTGCGTCTCGCTCGCCACATCAAACCACCAGTATCCTGTGCCTGCTGTCTAGGTCCGGCTGGTTGGTCACCACTTACATCTTGCCGTCGACGAGCGCCGGCAACGAGCCGTCCGTTTATCGGGCGGTTCGGGAAGAGTTCCGGGTGTTGGCGCCACCCGCCGCGGCCGCCAAACGTGTACACGTCAACGTAGTTCCTCTCGGTTTTTGTGCTTGCGGTTGGTTCTCCGGGCTCTTGCTGTGACTGGCTGTGCTGGTGGTTGCCGTCCGATGGTGATGATATCGGTGTTGGTATAGTCCAATATCCCGTGGTAAGTTCACTCGGTGAGTCGCGGTGTGGCTGCAGTCGTTTGATGGTTGCATTTCAAGCTCTTTCAAGTTTAGTGGTTCCTCGGTTTGTGTGGTTACTTGTTGTTAGCCAATTTTAGGCGTTGTTGTTTGTAAGTTGGGTTAGAGTCATGTTTTTCTGTTGCTCCACAAGGTGCTAGTTTTGTTGGCGCAATTGATGTTGTTGTAGCATCGAGGCTAAACAGTGAGTATTTTTATACTCTTTGTTACGAGTAAACTATGAAAAATGAGAGTTGAGAGAAGGTGAAGACATAAGATGTATATTGATGGATGAAACCCTCCTTACAAGTGCCATTGAGGCCATCTACAGAGGAGAGGGAGAGGCAATTCTCCATTATGCCTCTTGCTCATATGCTAAAAGGAATGGTATTTAGTTACTTTCCCCTTCCCCTACGTACAATATGGCAATTGACATATACACATGTTTTTTATTCCGTAGGGTTTCTAGAAATCCCCGACAGCCCTAGGGTCTGGAACTCCCCCACAATAGATGTCATGGTCGAAGTCCTCTTTTGTATAACTATATCATGATAGCTTCACTTGTATGCCCCAGACGTATATGACAAAGGTTAGAAGCATCAGAATGAGAAGATTTGTTTGAGCCAACAACATCATTAATATAGCACCTCGTAAATGATATAAGTTGGTAGTCTTCATATCACCCTTCATCATAATAAGAAAGCCTTATGAGATATTTCAGAACTCCATCTGAATACTTGTACCCTTTAACATCAATAGTATTCAGCGATATTAGACTTCTCTTCGAACTCGAAATGTGTCGAACATTCGACAAAGTTCTAACGGTCCCATCAAACATTTTTATCTGGAAAGAACCAATGCTTGTAATCTTGCACGATGAATTATCACCCATCAACATGGATCCAGTTAGTGTAGCTTCATAGTTACCAAACCACTCACGATTCGGGCTCATATTGATTGTATAGACTGAATCAAGAATCCACTTATTATCGGTTTTACAATCACCGACAAAAACAACGGGAACATCACTGTCACAATCTTTCTTAGTAATAATGGTGGCTTTAGCTTTATCCTCTTGTTTATCCTTTTTGCAATTATTCATTTTCTCTCTCTCTCTCTTTTCTTTAAGATATATCTATCTTTCTTACAATACTTGCATGACTTGTATATTCCTTTGGATTTTGCTTTGACTTTGTAATTTTTTGCTCAAGCTTTTACCTTTCTAATCAATGTTTGAACTCCTCTCCTATTGCTTGCCATATACAATCAGACCTTTTGCACGTAAACTTGAACTTTCGTTTGAAATCATAAGTTTCATCTTTTCCTTCACATGTAGTATTCCATAGACTCTATTTAGTGCAAGAGTTTCTCGCCTATATAGGATGGCATCTCTAAACGTATAGTACGAACTAGGCCGCAAGCATAAAAGAATAACATCTAAATCTTCATCATTTTATTTTACCTCCACAGACTCAAGATCCAAGACTGCTTCTTTAAACGCTGTTAGATGGTTCAATAATGACCCACCTTCCACTATCTTATGTGAATAAATCTTCTGCTTCAAATGCATCTTACTGGTCAGATCTTTGGTCAAATATGTTCGAGCTTAAACCATAATACGAAGGCAGTCTTCTCCTTCAAAACATTCTATAGAATATTATTTGATAGATGAAGATGAATCTAAGCAAGCACGTACCGTGGGGGTGTGCAGAATGATCAACTGCATAGAACCCCCACTAATTAAGGGGCCATTTTCAGTCTAACCTTTGATTATTATTTGGTTAATCATGGTATTAATATGAGTAAAATGAGTAGAACTTAGTAATTGTCCATACGTGTCTTCTCACCTTTCCATCTCTCTCCATTTCTTCCATTGTCATACAAACATAGCTACTACCATCTCCTCATTATCATAATCAAAATATAAATTATTGAAATAAATACAGCGCTACTACTATCTCTTTATTCTCACCTTGACGCTGGTGTTAAATGTTATGTGTTTCTTTGTGAGTTCAAGTTTTCTAGAACACAATTTTTTCTCTATCTTGTGTTGCTGTTACGCACTCTTAATCTTTGTGCATCACAGTGATTGGTCTCTAGTATTTGCTGATTGCTCACCTATCTATGCCACGTTAGGGCTTTTGGCCATATGTTCGGTTGCAGTTGCACCTTGTTGTTATTCTTAAATTTTTTTAATACTACTTCAGTTATTGTTGAAATTCAATCTTGTTTTTTCAGCCATGCTTTCTAGAAATTAACTTTGGCAATAATATCAATGAGGTTCATGTTGACAGTACAATGTTGAACAGACTAGTTAGACTTGGTAGATATCAACAGCATTAATATTCATTTTTCCATATAGAAAGGCCTGACTATAATTTTAGCACAAGGCCTCTGAAACGCTAGGTACCGCCTTGAATCTGAGATAAGACCTTACGATGTTTTCTTTGCTTCTCTTCGAGGTATCATGTAGCAGGCATCTTGTCGATCCCTAATAACGTGTCATCCAAATCGAGTGTGCAAGAACAACCTACATCTTGACTTATAGAGACAATGGCGAAGTTAGGAATTCTGCGTTGGGGTTGCACACATAAAAGCAACGTCTAGTACGATTAGCTCAAACACGTATTGCCGAGCGGTTTCCTACTTTGTTCATAAAATTCATCATCTGAAAATTTTCGTTCTGAGAAGCACCATATACTACATAGTAGTCTACTAACATCTTTTCACATGTCATCACTGTAGTAATCAATTTAGAAAATGATATGCATACTATATGAATGTGAGAAAGATAATGGAACATGCTATGTGTACCGATTTAGTATTGCAACTGTATTTTACTATTAAATCCTAAATCAGTAGATGAGAGGGAGAAATGAATCAATGTGACTTGTGAGTAGGCCAGTGCATTCGGTTTATACGGTTATTTCAGTTCGATTTTTTTGGTTTTTTAAAAAATCGATTTTTGAGACCAACAAACCGAACAGATACAGAAACCGAACCGAATTAACCGAATTTCTTCGGTTCAATTATTTCGGTGTTTCGGTTCGCCGAAAAATTCCAGGCGCAGGCGCACAGTAGTTTCCTGACTCGGCGACTCCGGACTCCCCGTGCGTTGCCCCGTGCAGTTGTGCTCGCTGCCCATGCGTTGCCCATGCACGCGGAAGAGGGAGGGGGGCGAGGGACGGAGCCGCGTGACGGCGCGGGGGCAAGTGAGGGAGGCGGCCACCGGCAAGTGTGAGGGAGGGAGCTACCCAGAGTAGCGTGCGCCGCGCGGAGAGAGGAGGCAGCCAGGGGAATGGCCCAACTCCGTCCACTCCCCGCCCGTGCTTGGCGTCGCTACGCACATCGTCGTTGTCACTGTTGCCGTGCCCACGTCGGAGGGGGAAAGGGGAGGGGTGGCGGGGGGCGACGGCGGGGGGAGGGAGGCGAGGGGGCAACAGGAAGCAGGAGACGAGGGGGCCACGGGAGCGAGGGAGACGGAGGGGGTGGAAGGAAACCGCACACGAGGGCTTGGGAGAGGGAGGGAGGCGGCAGGGGCGAGGGAGACGGAGGGGACAGGAGGAAGCCAGGCACGGGGAGAGGGAGGGAGGCAGCAGGGGTGAGAAAGGGAGGCAGGGAGCCATGTGGTGGTGCTAGGGCGAGGCCGCGAGGGAGGGTGGCGACGGCCGACCGACCGCACGAGGAGAGACCAAGAGAGGAGGGAAGTCCACGGCGCCTGCGATTGCGACTTTGCGAGGAGAGACCGAGAGAGAGGAGAAAAGTGGGCAAGGGAGAGGAAGGAGTGGATTAGGGGATGGGGAATTTTGATGGAGATCGGTGATTTCGGTTTGTTCTGATTACAAAACCGAGCCGAAAAGTAAAAAACCGAATAGTATGAAAGTAAAAACCGAAAACTGAAAAAACCGATTTGTTCGGTTAATTCGGTTTGGTTCGGTTTTTCGGTTTCGGTTTAAAATTGCCCACCCCTACTTGTGAGGATCCCTTGGCGTTACTCACCACCATGTACACATGCAAAACAGCTAGCCTTAGCCGGTCTGTCCAATTTTAGTCTATGGAATAGCTACTCTTCAGTATATTTTACAAATTTTGAGGGTGCCGCTGCACACCCGGTGCCCCCAGCTAGATCCGCCCCTGCATACAGAAAACCCCGTGTCTCGATTCAACAGCAAAAAATCATACTTTAGAGTCACCATGCAGAAGAAATCATAAATCTACTAGTACAATTTTGTGTTTACATAGTAAGATAGTACAAACTCCTGGTAGCCTTCTTTGTATGGACGTAGCAAAGATTAGTGGTATCTCTAGTACACTTTTTCATACGTGTAGCAGAAATCGACAAATTTTCTGTGTTTTGATACCACCTGTTGCAAATAATGCACAAGAAATAGGAACAAGACACACGAATTTTACGTGAAAAAACTTTTCGGGAAAAACTATAGACGTATGAAGGAAAATATCACTATACGAGAAGATGTTTACAACCAATCTCTTTTTTCTTGCTCTTATCATATGGACTACAGTTACATATTTAATAGGTTATATAAAGAACTCCGAGTTGGAATAGAAAACAAATTATTGTCACAGTCAAACTAAACACCACACAAGTTTTCACCGGGTTCAATACTAACCCGACCAGTCCCGTCTAAGCAGTTTTATTGCGGTTCTGCCTAGGTCGGGTCGGGTGGGTTGCTGAGCTCTGATAGTCTAGCAAGTGTTTGGGCTGGACCTCTATATACATCTGCGCTTGGGCCTTGGTTGAAACTACAGTCAAGTGTTGTGCGGGTGTAGTACTACGTTCTACTAGAATGTAGTTCCAATGTAATGTGGATCACAGAGAATGCCTGATGTTGTTGTGATACATATGTTCCAATAGGCAGGCTAGAATTGTCTTCCAAGTATGAGTTTCCAGGAAAATAATGAAGCAATATTAACAGTAGTCTGGCAATATAATTAGATTATGTGTCGATGACAAACCAAATTTTCCCAAGATGTTAGACAGGCCAATATAGGCATCAGAACCTATGGAAGCAAAACTGACCACCGAATATCTTCGGATAAACAACGGAAATGTTGAAGGCTTACCTCGAAGACATGAGAGTTTAGCGAACACCTCAGAACCATTATATTCCCTGGCCAACCAAAGTTGCGGTGATCAATTCATCGTCGTTGTCATCCGATTATATATGCTAAGTTGCTGTTGTTATACCAGCACCACCTCCATCACCATTCTGTGGTGTGCTTTCAACAGTGTGACAAACCCTTCGGCAATCCTCAGGAGCCAACCGTCCAAATTGTGCTATTTTCTCAGTTAACCTGGCAATAGATTCTTCCCGGTTTGCAAGCTGCATAAGTATCTTTATCCTTCTAAATGCAACGTTGCTTGGCTTCTGTCCCAACTCAATCATTTGATGGAAGCACCTCTCGGCCTCCTCCAGCTTCCCCTCATCACATAACAGGTCAAGCAGCACATCTGACACCAAGGTGAATGACCCGAACCCATTCGTGACCATATCACTCCACAGCTCTAGTGCTTGCGGCACCTTCCCATGCCGATGACACAACCTGATGATAAACATACAAGACTGCGTGTTGGGGAAGCATCCTTCCGATCGCATCCGCTGATACAACTGCCATGCGCAGCCAATGTCGTACGCCCAGTAATAGCACCGGAAGAAAAGGTTGTAAGTTGTGGCATTCGGCATCAGTCCCTTTGAGGCCATTTCATCCATCAGTGCGAACGCATCACCAAGCCTCTTCGCTATAACAAAATTCCGTATTGCCGCGTTGTATGCAGCGACGTCTGGGTAGCACCCGAGCTCATGCATCTCCTTCAGTAAATTCTTTGCCTTGTCGGGCTGGCCAATCAACCCCAGCCCACCAATCATGCTCGTGTAAGTAATCACATCGGGAGAAATGTCCTTCTCCCGCATTTCGTCGAGCAGCTTGTAGGCCTTCTCCACGTCCCGGTTCTTGCAGTGGCAATCAATCAAACAGTTGTAGGTCACCAGGTCGGGCTCCACACCGAGCTCCCGCATCTCCGCGAAGAACGCCTCGGCGTCCTCGGCCGATTTCCACCCGGAGAGCAGGATGTTGAACGTCTGGCGGTTCACCTGGAACTCGTACTTAAGCGCGTGGTAGACGTTGCGCGCGTCGGACATGCTCTTCTCCTGGCAGAGCGTGCGGAGCAGCGCGTTGAAGAAGTCGGGCGCCTCGGTGCCCTCGCGGCCGCGGAACATCCGCGAGAGGCGGTGGAAGGAGGCGACGGTCTCGCGGACGGAGCACACCTTGGCGACGCGGCCAAGGACGACCATGGCGGTGCGCGGGGTGATGGCGCCAGGGCAGAGGCGGTGGCAGGAGAGGAGCAGGTCCCACATGTGGGAGAACCGGCGGGCGCGGCCGAGCACGTAGAGGGCGGTGTCGAGCGCGAAGGGGGAGGGCGCGACGCCGCAGCGGTCGGCGGCGAGGGAGAGGAGCGAGAGCGCGCGCAGCGGGTCCCCGTGGGCGAAGCGGAAGCGGCGGAGGACTTGGTCGAGGAGCGGGGCCGAGAGCGCGACGGCGGACGCGGAGAGCGCGGACTCCATCGCGGACGGTGTGGGCGCGGCCGTGACGACGCGGTACACGACGTCGGCGTCGGACGCGAGGGCCTCGCCGCTGGCGGGGGCGGCGGGGGCTGCTGGCATCTGGGACGGCGGTGGCTTGCTGGGCTTGGAGAGGTACTGGAAAATCCGCCGCGCCGGTTTGGGCTGCATTTTTTGGAGGCCTGCGGCGTTTTTCGGGGTGTTTTTGGCGGCGGCGGCCTGGAGGAGGCTTGAGCTTGGAGTTGGAAGGGCAATGGAGGTGGTGGTTAGAGCTGGTCATATGGGCGGTCCGACCCCGCACGGCTCGGCCCGGTCGAGACACGGCCCATCTAGGCACGAAGGCCCGGCTGTGCCGTGTCGTACCCGCCCATGGGCCGAGGTTGAGGCCCAGGCACGGCATGTCGGGCGCATGGGCTCGTGGCGGCCCGGGCACGACTTGACACGGTGGGTCTCGGGCCGCCCACCAGCCCGTGTGCAAAAAAAAAAGGGAAAAATATGAAAAAATAGAGAAAAAAATGAGGAAAAATATGTAGAGTTAGAAAATAGCATAAAAATGAGTAAATGACGTACAAAAAATTGTAGAACATGTGACAAAGAGCTTTATTAATGTTTGGATGGTTGCCTCGTTAAAAACTTTGCCAAGTAAAAACTCATCTAGACAAAAACCTTGACAAAGAAAAGAGTACAACTAAAGCTCTAAGCCTCTAATACATACTAAGAGGTAGATGGAGGGTCTTCGTCATTGTTGAGGTAGAGATTTTCGAAGGCTTTCTCTAGTTCTCGATTTTCAGTGGAATGTTGAGCTTTTGCATCAGCATGTTCCCAGTCTTTGATAGTTATGAGCATCTCCACCATATCACTCGATAGGCTTGTTCTTCTCTCCTCCAATATTCTCACGGAGAGATCAAGGCGCACTTCGGAGGAAACCATCGAGACTGGAACAGTTAACACATCTCGAGCTAATATGGATAGCACGGGATATGTTAGCTTGTGCTCATGCCACCATTGAACAATATTGAAGACATCGTCTCCTTGTTGGTAATCCAACGCGTCACTGTCCATATAGGTAGATAGTTCCCCAGAGGAGACTTGTTGGCTGCGGCTTATACCACCACCTGTTGTAAAACCTGTACCTAAAGAAGAAGAACCCCAGATTTTGCCCCACGCGGTCTTTTTCTTACCCGCGATAGGTGCAGGAGGTCGTTGCAAATGAACTCCTTAATGCTTTTGTTCGTACTTGGTGTAAACTTCGGTTAGTTTAGTACGAACAGTAGTAAAATAAATTGAATAATCTTCCCTTGGAACATCACCTAAAATGGAGAGTACGTTACCAAATCCTAAGTTTTGCTCTAGGATCTAAAATAAAGTCGAAGGCATATAGAAGTGAAATTTCTTTCTAATATTTCCAATATTTTGTTTTCATTGCGGTGACAGAATCTCTTAAAATCATGTCATTTTCGTTGTTCTTAAAATGGGTAGCCAAATCTAAGATATGATGCACAATTAGAGAAGATGTGGGTTCATAAACTGCGGATAAAGCAACTGTGGAGTCATAAAAAACTTCAAGAAACTCAAGTAACTTTGATACAACATACCAATGTTCTTCAGATAATAAATCACATTTAGGTGATGTGTTTGAATGAAAACCTCAAATATGCTCTTATATAGCAGAAGGTTCTTAAGCATTAAGTAAGTAGAATTCCATCTTACTGGCATATCTAAACCAAATAATCTTGGACGTACGCCCATTGCAATGCAAAAGTTCTTATAAGATGCTATTCTAGCATTAGAATGATTCATAAAAGAAATTGCCAAACGGAAAGGTGCAATGTAACGTTTTAACGGGGCAAGTTCACTTTTAACTATAAGGTTAATAATATGATAGGCACAACGTTGATGAAGCAAAAATGATTCAGCATAAGTACCAAATATTGGAGTGAGAATATTCATTGCGGAGGTGTTTGCGGAGGCATTATCCAAAGTTATAGCAAAAATCTTATCACTGAGACCAAAGTCCTCCACTACCCTAATAATACTCTCAGCAATATTCTCTCCCGTATGTGCGACATCAATTAGTTTGAAACCTATAATTCTTTTTTCTAGTTGCCAGTTTTTGTTGACATAATGAGTAACTACGCTAATATAATCTTGCTTAGCCCTACCACTCCATATGTCTGAAGTCAAAGATACGAAAAATGTGCAAGTACTGAACATTTTTTTTAAATTTTCACGATAACTATTGTAATACTTAACTACATCTCTACTAGTTGTCTGTCTAAATACTTTATTAAATTTCGGATTATGTGCATGCTTAATGTAATTTTCAAAATCAGCACTCTCGCCAAAGTTTAAAGGTAAATCCTGTGATGCAATTAAGCGTACAAGAGATTGTCTAGCTACTTTGCCACTATATTTTCAGTTACGGACCGAACCATCCGGGTTGTATATTAGTTGTGTCTGTCTCATAGCTGCTCCTATTTTCGCTTTGCAACTTTCAATATACCTATGCAAGTGTCCCGTACCCCCAGTAGATTTTGCAGATAAAACTTGATGCCATTGTTTACAAACAGCAACTCTTACCTCTTTTCCTTTCGCATCTGTCCTCGTTTGCTTGTCGAAAAAATCCCAAACTCTCGATGTCTGCCTCGCTCTCTTCGCTCCAGTGGATGTCGAGCCAGAAGCACTTATGGTCATGGACATGGCGCCTGATGGTTCTTCTTCTACATGATGTTCTTCAGGTGCTTGTGTTTCGGGTACGGCGGACAAATCTTGGGAGGATTCAAGGTCCTTCGGAGCGATCCCGAAATCGGAGATAGGGAAATGATCCATGCAAAAAACTACAAATTGAATATTTTGAACATTAGTAAAAATAATAAGAACAATACAATTAGCAAAATTCAGTATGACAAACCTCTTGTGTTACCGAAAGCTCGAGTTTGAATTTCTTCGAAAGTTTAGCAAAATTTCTCCGAATTTTACTAAATAACTACAAACAATATCACAATTTTCATAAGATGATCAATAGAGAAGATGATGAGTGAATGGGTGCTAAATGAGGAGAGGGTCCTCCTATTTATAGGAAAAAATTCGGGATTTTTTGCCCATTTTTTAATTTTTTATCAATTTTTTAACACCTAACAGCTATAAAACGAACAAAAAATTCAAAAAATCCGGACCGTGCCCGTGCACGGCCCACGCCCAACGGTCCGCGACGGCGGCGGCAACGTTTCGCGCGACCACCCACGTGTGCGTGCCCCGCCCGCCTCCTCCTCTCGGCCGCGCTGCGCGTGCCGCGCCGCGTGCTCTGGGCGCCGGCCTCCTCCGCGTGTCGCGCCGTGACGACCCATGGCGACGCCCAACCAAGCACGACCCACGACCTCGTGCGTGCGGCCCGCCCACCGCCGTCGTGCCGTGGGCCGTGCCCACAGTACCAGGCCGTGGGCGGCCCGGCCGGGCTCGGCCCATATAGCCACCTCTAGTGGTGGTGACCCACGGTGTTGCATCGCAACCGAAGCGTGCGTCTCGTCCGATGCTGCCGTCGCCGTCGTCATGATTTCATTATCTTCTGGCAGCTTCCATACAAACAAACAGTCTTCCGTTGCCCAGAAAAAAAGGATAACATGGCATCTTATGCCGCCGTCCTATTTGTCGGATAAATACAAACTGAGAAGCAACCGTCGCGTGTAGTTATATACCTCCTTGAACATGTAGAGATAGGATCCCAATCTCCAAACACAAATAATATAATCTCAACAGAAAAGAACTTCGCTAGGATGTAACAACTTCAGTCTGCAACGCTACCAGTTTCCATCGTCCAATTTGGCTTTGCTGACCCCTCTATGGGTCTAGCAGAAAAGGAGGTCGTTTAGATCTGTTTGAATGAGTGGTAATTTTTTAAAAGATTTTAAAATTTAATTTAAATTTAAACTAGATCTTAAAATATTTCTATAAAATAACAGTAATCCAAACACCCGCTTATGTTTCCTATCGCATCTGATTTGCTTACTGTTTGTTCCGAGTCCACGTATGGAATGACAGGTAGTAGTAGTTAGCGTGCGGCCACGTTGGTGTTTGGTGCGCGTATGCACCGAAAAGGCCCGATTAGATTTGAAGTGATTATGCTGTGGATGTGGATGGCAGCATTTTGCTGTTAGTGCTGATGACGATAGCCTCTGCTGTCGATTGAGACCCTGGGTGACCACGATAAAGGGCTAACTAGCTACACGAAGAAGACCACTTCAACGCTGTAATTTTGGCTGCAGTGGCTGGCAGGGTCGCAGGGATATCCAAGGCAACACCGCAGCATGCGTGCGCGCATGAACGGAGCAATGAAATACGAATCGATCATTTTTCTAGTTTTTTTATTAATTTAGCTCCCTTTCAAATAGAATTATAAATCTATCCTCTCTTAATCGCGGAAGGCACCTTCTCTGTGGTAAGCTTCCTCGTGCACTCGCGGGCCGCGGCAACTCCCCTGCCCACGCACACCGGCTCCTCCCGGGCTCCAGAGGCGCAACAGGCATTTTCTCCCACGCTTGCCACCCACTACTGTACTTTTTCACGGTGGGGAAGGAAGACTAGATTTGTAAATTCGTTTGAAAAAGAGTTAAAAAAAAAGAAGAAAAGAGAGAATTCTAGAAAAGTGATTAATTCACCAAATTCATCCGGTTCCAAGGTCCAAGTAGCCAAAACGGCAAAATTTGTGCTGTTTCAAGTTCCAAATAAAAGTAGAATATCCAAGTCTTTAACAAATTGCATACAGTGATGTAAGCAGGTATGTTAGCCATCACAGTCGACCTGAATCATCAGTGTGCAGAATTGGCCAGGGAATCATTCCTGCGTACGCTAGCGACACGTTCAGACTTCAGAACGCATAATTTTACAGGAGGTTCAAAAACATTTCGTAGAAAATAATTTAATTCTCGTAAGAATCACAGAAATTCTCAGGTGAATAAACTGGCCATTAACTTTTTTTTTCAGATCAGCTTATCTACACTGCTGCATCACGTCACATGGGTATAACTTTGTTTGTACACAACTAATGTAGCCACGAGGCAGCTCGACGGGAAATCAGATCGGATCAAATCTGTACAATCTGTAGACCAGCAGCTTTACTGGAAATCAGATCAGATCAAATAAAAGCTAGCTCTTCGATCTGGGCCACGAGGCAGTTCCGTGAGGCCACGGTCAGGCCATAGGCTAGAACATACTTATCAAGGATTTTTTTTAATAATACTAAAAAACAAAATTACAAAAAAAATAAGCTGAAGTTTTTTTTTACAGAAGTAGGCTATTATCGCTTTTCGGAATAATGATAGATTTATATCGCTATTTAGAATGGCGATTTAATGATGTAGACGCCACATAGGATTTATGTCGTTGTTTTAAAAGTCGACAAAATTGTGTCACCTTCAATTCGCGATGGAACACTGTCGCTTTTTAAGGCTCGAATTAGTAACCGTACGGCACACACAGGGAGTGTTGATCGTAAGGACGGTGTGGACAGGACTACTGGTCACGGTATTAACAAGCACAACTGCAGCTAGCATTACCGTAGTAGCAACAATAAGTGTGGTAGTCGCTGCCGAGGTGGACAACTACCTCTTTGTTCCTCTCCCTGAGCCTTTGACAGCGTAGGTCGTCGTTCTGGATCTAGAACTCCAAGTTCTGCCTGCGAAGCTGTTCGTTCTCGTTTTTGACCTCCGTGAGGTCCTCTTGCGTTTCATCGAGGCGATACAGCAATGTGTAGATGTAACATTGGGAAAATATCGGATACAATGGGTCCATTCATTCAGTGAATTTGCAATCCGCGGTCTGCAAGCAAGAGTATGCACCATATAGCAAGACATGTGCCGAATGGTATGTAAGAGTTGTAGCGGTTACCATGAATAGAGGGCATCAGTAAAAACGACATCCTAAGCTGGAATTGAACTCGTCGCAAACCTGCACAACGGTGTCGAGGTCGTGCTTGCATGTAGGCCACTTTCAGGGGGCGGAGTGGGAGGTCATCGTAGATTGGATTTTTGGGAGCGTAGTAGTCTCTTGTTTGAATGGGAAGATTTTGGATAGGGGGATCGGGGTCTTGAGGACCGTAGATTTGATGGACCTAGAGTGAAGGGTCATAGTCTCGAATCCATGAAGGGTCAAGGACTCGAGGTGATGTCTGACCCCGTCTTCCCCATCTACCCTTCCCACGGCTTGAGGTGCCTCCTTTGTCTGTCATTGCGATGGAGTGGAGTTTAGGCTAGTGAAGAATTGCTGCATGGGTGGCCAATGGTGTTATAGGCAGTGTGTAGTCCTTGCAGGGCTGATAAAGTGGGGGTAGCGTGTCCTCACTTTGGTATGAGAAAGCGAGCTGCAGCGTATTGTCGCTTCAGTTTGAGAAAAACGGTGGGCAGAGTGTTGTGAAATCAGGGTGAAAAAGAAATAGGCAGTGTGTTGTCACTTCGCTATAAGGAAGCGAGGGGCAGCGTGTTGTCAAATCGGTCTGAGAAAGCAATAGGCAGTGTGTTGTACAATCGGCCTAAAAAAGCTAATGGATGCGTGTTATCAAACCAGGTGGATATGTGTCACATCAATTGTTATCGATATCAACAATCGTTCGTTACTCGTGAGCATGCAAAGAGTAAGTTACGAAAGTTATAAACTAACCAAAAGTATATGTCTGTACAATATATAAGTTATGAAAGAAAAAAATAACTATCCGTGGTTCTTGCACGGTGTGACCTCTCGTACGACCCTAGCCCTCCCATGACGCTGAACATATCCTGATGGATACGTCAGTTGGTCCAGGGTCTGTCCTCTAGTGCTCCTGACAGGACGTGCAGGTGGAGGCAATGTAGCTTACGCTGGCTGGGCTGATTGGCTGGTTCCAGGTGCACTGGACAACTGCGAAAGACCGAGCACAACCCCTGTGGGCTCATGGGGGGGTCAACAAACTAAGTGCGGTAGTCGATGTCATCATCATTGGCGTCGAGGTGGCATGGCCGTACTGCAGGACGTCATCATCGCCAGTGTCTGGAACATCGACTGCATATAAAAAACTTCACAGCATTAGAACTATATGTGAAAATTATGAAGAATTTGTTAAGTACGAATAAGCACAAAAGGTTTACCTGGGAACATCCAGCTATACGGCGTGTCTCGCTGTCAGCTGGAGCCCCCCGCCACGTCGGGAGGAGGTGCAACACATGGTGTGAAAGCTGGCATGTGTTAGGTATGTCGCCCTCGTACTGAGGATGAGCGGTCGATACGTGGAACGACGTCCTCCTCCGTAGGCCTCCAGCACGACGTCAGCTCAACGATGCGTTGAGACTTCGCGATCACCAAGTCCATCATCCCTCGCACCTCGTCTAACGAGGCCTCCAACGCGTGATCGAAATCGAGTGCGAACCTAACTGTGACCGCCTCGACATGCACCTCCCTTGCAAAGTCGCCCTGCATGCAAATATAAATATGTTCCATTAGAAGAAGGCATGCGTAGGTATATATTTTAAATCACGTCAATTGATTCATCGAGCGATGGATGGCCGAGTCTGGCTACGTCGGGTACGTGTCTGCCATGGTAGCCACGTGCCTAGGAGGGTCCTCCACGACATGGACAACTCTAACTTGTGTCCATGTAGCATACCACCGAATGTAGTCGTCGAATGTGCCATGGTCATAAGAGGCGCCTCCTGGTGGACATCCTCCAACGCATGGAGCCACTGCTTTAACGTGAGTCTGCATGTGTTGCGTCCAACCTGCACGTTCTGCGAGACCATTCCTTGTTTGCCTGTAAAATTAAGTAACATATGCACATCATTAGTTTATTAAATAAACATATAAGCAATGGGAATAAGGCGGAGTAGAAAACTCATGAGTGGATGTGTGGTGGCACGACGATAGCCGTGCGGACCGAAAAACCTAGCGAAGTCTGAACTGGCGCATCACTAGGTGAACCACGTACGTCTCCACGAAACGTCGAACACCTGGCGACGACGGGTGAGCCAGAAGGTGGCGTCGCGAGTGCACTGCACAGAGAGGCCAGAGGATGCTCATACGGCTACGCACTCCAGTAGGTATGGCCTTCAGATCACACGATCGTCCGTTAGCTGGTTGAACATCGTGACGTACTCGAGGTACGACGTGTGCGACGAACTGGCATGAACGTGGGCTGAACAAGTAGTAGTAGATATTACGATAGTAAACACCAAGCTGAACTGTACCGTAACATACGACAGAGGCGAGATACTAACCCGTCTGCAACACCACAGTATCCCTATCGTCGGATGGTCGATGTCGTCCCCCGCTGGCCCATACAAGACGTTCTCGTAAGGTCCCAACTCAACGTGCGGATGTCCAACCTAGAAGCGCTCGAAGGACCAAAGCTGGAGGAGGAGCAGGCACCCAGAGAGGATCGAGTTATCGGCGACACGCCGACAAGCGTCGCAGAGGGCCCTGTAGGTGGTGCACAGTACAGTCGGGCCCCAAGCTAACTACGGGATGTCATTCAACTCCACATTTGTTATCGTCCTCGCATACTAAATCATGTGCCTATCGACGCTGTCTCTGTGGGAAGGGCAGAACATAACCCAGCCATAGAACCACAGCTTATTACTACTCTACAAATATAATCTAAATAAAATTTTCTAATCTAAACAAACCTAAATAATTTTTTTATAAGGGGCTATATGGTCAAACAATTACAGTGCGACGCATCTATGACCGGTCGATCAGCTCATAATCCCGAGTGGGAGCTGCACCGTCGTCCGCTATACCTGACATACAAATAACAAACATATTATCAAATAACATATAAATATTACTACTCATATCTACAAAAATAATTTAAACATACGTAAATAAATATTTATAATCTAAACAAACCTAAGTAATGTTTTTAATCTACCAATATCTACAAAAAATATTTCTACTCTACCAATATCTACACGCCTATTACTACTCTACAAATAAAATTTAAAAAACCCTAAATAATTTTTTTAATCTACTTATATCTATAAAAATATTTCTATCTACCAATATCTACACGTTTATTACTACTGTACAAATATAATCTAAAAATATCTAGATAAAATTTTCTAATCTACCCATATCTATAAAAATATTTCTACTCTACCAATATCTACACACTTATTACTACTCTACAAATATAATCTAAACAAACCTAAATAAAATTTTCTAATCTACCCATATCTATAGAAATATTTTTACTCTACCAATATCTACACGCTTATTACTACTCAACAAATATAATCTAAACAAACATAAATAAAATTTTCTAATCTACCCATATCTATAAAAAAATTATACTCTAGTAATATCTACACGCTTATTATTACTCTACAAATATAATCTAAACAAACCTAGATAAAATTTTCTAATCTACCCATATCTACAAAAATTATTTCTACTCTACCAATATCTACACGCTTATTACTACTCTACAAATATAATCTAAACATACCTAAATAAAATTTTCTAATCTATCCATATCTACAAAAATATTTCCACTCTACCAATATATACACGTTTATTACTACTCTACAAATCTAATGTAAACGAACCTAAATAATTTTTTTTAATCTATCCATATCTACAAAAATATTTCTTCTCTACTAATATATACACGCTTATTACTACTCTACAAAACTAATTACTTTGTTTTCTAACCTAGGTTTTAAAAAGCATTAAAAAGAGATTAACAAACAACCTTCAAGTATCGCGCAAACCTTCTTCCTCCTCCTCCTTTCTTCTCTTCTCTTTTCTCCTCTCACCTCTCTTCTCTTCTCTTCTTCTCTCGGGCGCTCGGGGCAAATGGCGACTGGAACTGGCCGAGCGGTGCGCCCGACCTTAAGTTTGGTTTTCTGTCACCAATAGAAATGGAGACATACAAACTGAACGGTCAGTCGCTATTTCATTCAGCGACAGTAATTATAATCACCAATTTAAATAGCGACTAGTGACGTGGATCATAACTGGCGGACGACTGATTTGATGTCGCCATTTCCAATGGCGACAGAATTAAAATCGCAATTTATTAAGGCAACAGAACTCTGTCGAGGCATACTTCTGTCTTTTTTCTTTTTGGCATATTATTTTTGTAATTTTTATTTTTTCATGTATTATTTTTAAAAAATATACTTATCAATGTCATAGGTTATACAAGTTTTGGTATGGCACCAGCACATCATTTCAGATTTAATATAATAATATATATTTGTAAGCATATATATTTACTATTTGCACCAAATTGCACTTGTGATATTACTCAAAATATATAGTAGTAGTATCAAATCCAACATATAGTTTAATGGGTTGAATAAACGGCATTATCGATTCAGCTGGTATGATGGTATTATCCAATATCAAAGTCGGTATAATCGGTATTAAACTGTATCGAGCTGGTATGACCAGCAATAAAACCACTATGATATGTAAGACTACTTTATACCGATTTATATAGCCAAATGATACATACCCGGTCATATGGGCCGGCATAGATAGGGTTCACAATATCATCGACCATATCAAGCCGTTTTGATATCTAAAACCGCTTGATAAATCGGTAGAATTCAAATATAAATTCAAAAATACGAAAAATTTATCAAAAAGTGTTAAAAAAATTGTGTGAGGTCCTTCAGTGTGCTAAAAATAAAAAAAATTGGTCAAAAATGGTCAAAAATCGGTGAAATAGCTCGATAATAGTTCGATAATCACCGTATCGATATTTTGAACCAGGGCACGGCTACATACTGATAAGTCTGGGCGAGAGCACGGCCTTGCGGGCGTACCACGTTCTTCCCCCGCCGCTACAGAGGCTGCTCGCTGGGCCCGCAGCAATATTTCAGACCACGTGGATGCCACGTCGTCCACGGCCACCGTTCAGCTGCCCAGTAGGCACAAAGCTGGCTCCCTGTCAGGTTGGGAGTCCTTCGCGCCACCTGTAGCTTTTTGATGGAATAAAACAATGCCCTTTTTTTTAACCGGCTTAAGTCTTAAAGGCATGTTTGATTCATAGCCAAACTTTATCACATTTTGCCATGCCTTAAGTTTCTATCCTCGAAAAATCGAAAACAGTTTCAAATAGTTAAAAACCAAAAAACAATAATATATTTATACCAGGAGAAACTGAAAACCAAAAACTGATCTGGGGTAGTTTTTCATGGTTTTAGTGAGTTAGGATTCTGACTTTGTCACTAGAGTTAAAAAAATTACCTCTCCTATCAAGTATAAAATCTCAAACCTCACCTTTCTTACCCTCATTTTCGACCCGCACTTATCACACATAAAAGCTAGACTGCCAAACGCTAAACCTCTTCAGCCCAGCCGTTAACCCTTCAGTCATGCAACCCAGTTGAAAACTACTTTTCAAAAAGAGTAAATTTCACAAAACTACAAGTTTCTTATATATATTATCAGAAAACTACAGATTTTCGATTCAATTTCACAAAACTACATATTTTTGAAGAACTTGTTTCATAAAACTACAGATTTTTGCACAAACTATCAGAAAACTATAGATTTTCTTCTAAAACCTATAGTTTTGTGATACAGGTTCTCCTAAAATCTGTAATTTTGTAAAATAGAAAGTAAAATCTATAGTTTTCTGATAATTTGTGAAAAAAAGCTGTAATTTTGTAAGACAAGTTCTTTTAAAATCTGTAGTTTTGTAAAATAGGAGTTAAAATATGTATTTTTTTATAATTTGTATAAAAAAACATATAATTTTATAAAATTTACTCAATAAAAAAAAACTACAACCAGGCCCAATCTACAGCGATGCTTATCACACGGACTACGGGGCAGATTTCGTGCTAGTGGACTGGAGACGAGAGCGCTACCCACATCCCTGTGCTGCGCAAAACTAGAGATACACCGGGTATTCAATTTAGGCTATCCACATTTTTTTCGTGGACCGCTAAATTTTTTAAGCAAATTCAGAACACTTGCGTTAGCCAACCAAACACTCTTTATATATGTGCAATGAACTTGCGGATTTCCTTCACATTCATAGAAGAGAATGTTTGTGGAACGACCTTCCATAGCTCCATCGGCTTCCCATTGATCCCTTCCCTTCATCGGCAAAACTTCCAAGATTCCCCCGGATTATTCAGCAGCACCAGTCGCCCATCAACATTTGGTCGTTTTTGTTTTTCGGGATGGAGCGTCCGATCTAACACACTGATTGCAACCGCACGTAGCAGCAACCAAGCCAAAAATGTCAGCTAAAAGAAGTTGAACACGTATCAAGGGGTGGACTTGCCGCGCTGCTTGATGCGGCCTCTCCGTCGCACACGCGTGGATCCTAGCAACGATGAGTTTGATTTGGCGCCGCCGCCGCCGGAATCGCCGGACGGCCGGGAGCTAGCTATCGGCGCCATGCGTGTTTTCCACGATCCCGTCTGATTTTGCAGCGAAGCAGCCGACTCGGTTGGGAACGATTCCTCCCAACTCCGCGAGGCCACAGGGATGCATGTCAAGGTGCGCAATGCAAAGCGATCGAGCCGCCGGGGCAGCAGTACAATACCGATCGGAGGTTGATGTGGCACGCTGTGCATGATTTAGTTGCACCATCAAAAAAAAATGCAGAGTAAGGCTCCGTTTAGAACAAGGGATTTTCACAACAATTTCGTATTGTTTTCACGAAACCATTTCAATCCTCGCTGAAATCAAACAAATTTCTCTGTTCCGAACGGGCCTAAGTGTAACTCGAAAGCGGGCGTGCAGTAGTATAAGAGAAGTGCTTTAATGCTTTCTCTCTCAATACAAATTGCATAAATTTTAAAGTAAACGAAGAGGTAATTAATCATTATTTACTCTTCATCTATGCTTTAATATTTATGCAACTGTTAAAAAGAAAAGCATGAAAGCATCTCTCGTAGTATAATTCTACACAGCAAGTGTTGAAAAAGAAAAAAAAAAGAAAAGGAGAGGTCTCGATCGGAATACTTTTTTTGCTTTGCGGAAAAAAAAAAGCGCTCCCAACTGATCTTGACATCCTGCCAAGTGCTAACTAGATTTACTAGAGAGTGCAAATACTGAACTTTTCACTGTTGTAAACTCAATTTTTTTTTCAAAATTAGCCCCTCGTGTGATTTATTTATCAAATTTAGTCCCGAGCCCCACAAATACCGCACACGAAAAGCGCGGCAATGACATGATGTGACACGTGGTATTGCCGCGCCTCCAATTAGCGGCATTCGAAATAAAAAAAATAACAGTGCAGCAGCACTGTAGCGATGCATTGCTATAGTACTGCTGCATGGTACTGTAGCATGTTTTTTTTGGATCCGCTAAGTGAAGGTGCGGTATTTATCGCCGGTAGCATGCGGTATTAGTTAATTCCGCTCTGTGGTTGCGCGGCATTCGACAACCGCGGAGCGTAATTATCTAATGTCGCACGCCACTAGCGATACATACGATGCCTTCACTTAGCAGATAAAAAAGGCCATGCTACAGTACCATGCATCGGTACTGTAGCAGTGAAGCGCTACAGTGCCTCTGCATTGTTATTTTTTATTTCGAATGTCACTGATTGGAGGTGCGGCAATGCCACGTGTCACATCGTGGTATCGCCGTGCTCCCTGTGCCCTGCAAATTGAAATGACGCGCTCTCTGTGCGCGGTATTTGTGGGTCCGAGGGCCAAATTTGCAACAAAAAAAATCGCACGAGGGTTAGTCCTGAAAAGAAAATTTTTAGGGACTACAACAATGAAAAGTCGCAAATACTGCCTATCTACCTGGCTACCTGCCGAGGCCAAAACATAGTTTGGTTGCTTGTGCTAAGTGATACATATAAAGAAAAAAGTCATCAATACGTTTGGTTGCTTAAACGTAATTATCTCATCCTGGATGGTAGGATACAAATTTGAGTAATATTCCGTATAGATACTGAATCATTCTATTCATCTAAAACAATCGAACCAAATGGTACAGAATAATTCTATTCTGTTCAATTTTATCCTACCAACCAAACACACCCTAGGTAACAATACATTTCATCATCCCCTAAAACAGAATATACATCGCCAAATTTGTATCCTAAGAAATGCAAGAAATCTGCGGTGCTTATGAGTAGAGCAGGCTTCTTGCTTTTTACCAACAGTTTGCAGGTTTTCACAACAGAAGTTGCTACTAAATTGTAGTCCAAATTCCCGATTTGTATATGTTACCATGTTAGTACATTTTCATCTTAATTTTACGCACACAAAAGATCTCTGAATTCCAGGGGAAAAATGTATACTCACCTAACATTATAACTGCAGCAGGCAAGAGACAAGTGGTATATATGTATGAACATGAAATGGAATCTAACACTTGGACAAGCAATGTGCCGCGTAAATGGAATCCAAAAAATTAGTAAGATAGAGATAGAGATCGCTGCACCAATGACGATGCTCAGCCTGGAATATTTTCCTCGTCGTGATAGTTTGCGATCTGGGAACGAGCGATCAATGTAAACAAGTATTAAATAAGTCGGATATTTTTGTTCATAATCATGAGTCTAGGGCTCGACGACTCAAAACTCTCAAATAAACTATACAAAGTGTCAGTCTAAACTCCAATATCAACATAGCGCGGTATTGTCTAGTAGATGCAGTTTTCTACATGCGCTAGTCAGCGGATGATCGGCGTCTAGCGCCTAATTGCTATCTAGACTGGTTAGAGAGTCTAATAGTCTGGATAAATCGGTGTAATCAGCTAGGTGGGAGGGAGAGACCTAGCGTCTAGGCACCGTCTAGACGAGCTAGACAGCCGGCTGGGAAAACAGTGAGTAGATGCAATATTCAGCTAGGCAGAACTGCAATACTATCCCTGTATTCTATTGCTTTTATATATAGTTGACCACAAATATAAATAAAAGTATTAATTAAGATTTGTTAAATTAAAACTTTATTACTAGATTTATCAATAAATTACTTCCATGTGTTCTATAAAAAATTACCTCTATATGATTTTGTTTTTAAATATTTTTCAATTAACACATAATTAGAAAAATGATAAAAAGTGTGTATTGAAGACCTAGCTCGTCAATGTCTGGATGACAAGAGAATAAAGGTGAGTATAGCAAACTAGAAATCTCAAGACAATCCAATGATGTAAAACATGTATAACTTCTAAAAATCAAATAATTATATGCCTTAGTGCACGATACTTCCTCCGTGTCATAACATAGGTTGTCTTAGCTTTCAAAACTCTTCTCAAAATATAAGTTGTTCTACAAATTTTAGACACGTGTCTAACTTTTTTTTCCCTTTTATGTCCTTGCTGAATGAATATTATCACTCTCATAATAAATAAGTCATGTTTTTTAACGTAGAATAATTGAAGAGCAATAAGACCATTTCAACCATCTCCTTAATTCTTGTGTACGAGGGTATGTACAATAGTCTGCCTTTTAAGATTGTTTCTAAGAATTTCAACTCGTCTAGAGGTAGCACTAGAGACAACATCTTTAGTTGTTTGTCTCCAATATCATTCCTCTAACTATTTAAAATTATTTTCATTACATTTTCTCCCTTACACTCCATCACTATTTGTGTTGGTTTGTGTGATCAGGTTGTCTCTTGCATAAGTGTAAAGACCCCCATTTTCACATAAATGCAAAAAATGAGAATCTATGTGCAAACAGTACTAGTCCTATGATCAGTGACTAACACACATTTACAATAATTGATATCACATCCATACTCTTTATTACAAATGATAATGGTAATTTATACAATAACGTCTTACAAAACAGAGAAATACAGCGGAGTAGATTCAAGTCTCGTAGTGTGTCTATCCAACCCTTAGGCAACTAACAAGGTATAATCTCTAGAAAAGCTCATCGTTAATATCCCCGAGTCCTACGTCAAATAGGTTTCATCGAACTAATCCGATTCTTCACCTAAAAACAACAAATAAGTAAGGGTGAGTACTTTCTTACTCCGCAAGACTTTTGCAAAACCTATAATATATGCAGGCCATTTCAAAGGAAAGTCTACTATAGTTAATTTGCATAAAGCCAATTTGAAATGTAAATACAAAATAGTAGATTGCAAATAAAATTTTAAGTAAAAGCAATTTCATATGTAGAATAACAGTATGTAAATACAAAAAAGTGAAATCACGAACCTGGGTATCATGATTATATCCACGAACCATTTTCTACCAACATAGTAGAATCCAGAGTTTTATGAAAATAAAAACATCTAACTATGTGATGATTTTACCAAGTGCCCATGACCGCGGGCGCGGCTAATCGATTGATTAGTTTTACACTCTGCAGAGGTGTACATCTTTACCCACAAGTCATGACCTTTTCTTTTTTCCGCATGTTTCACGCACCTTTGGCGTAGTGGCCAGAATGTTCATGACGAAAACCTTTACATTACGTAGGTTAACTTTGCACCAGCCCGGGACATTAAACCCATACTATGGTAGAAGAACTCAGAGCATAGAAATGATAGAACCCCCCTAGCATGGCGTACACCGGTGTATCGGTAAACATTTGATCCATGATCACCTCGGTGTGGACGTCCCTTTGAGCAATCCATTAAGAAACAGTTCGTACTACTCTAACCTTCCAAAGTGCAAAGTTAAACTAGATAACTTAATCAGTTTAAGGCTATCTCATACCAGCACTTGTGGTTGTATGTGTTTCTTGGCATGAAAACAACCCATAGTTCGGTCCTTAATCCGACATGGGCAATAATCCCCCTACACTACATACAAGTCCCTTGTCCATCTGGCTATTGCCAATAATTGGCTGCATCAAAACCATAGTTTCATTTTCATTTTTAATCAAAATACTAATCATAAGGAAAGGTCTTACCCACCATTTTGTCATATCCAACATTTTTAAATTATAAAGAACTTGAGTCTTTATTAAGCATGGCTAAGCATGACTGCTAATTGTGAGGAAACCCATGTTGACATTGTGTATTGTCTACCTTATTCTAGGGTTATCAAGGTTCACAAATCCATACTTATCAAGGAAGTTCTATGATTCTACAGATATAGCTACTATTACCCACGAAATAGCAGACTTCAATAAAAGTAACGCATGCAGCAAAACATTTATAAAACTGGGATCAACATGATCAAAGGGGGTGCTTGCCTTGCTTAATTGCTGTTTACAACAAAATTGAAGTCGTGGTCGGCGTTGTCGACGATGGAAGTAGTGACGTCGGTTCTACACATCGTCCAATGTAAATAAGAACAAATAACGAAGTTCAATAAGGGCAAAAAGAAGTTCGATGAAAAATCAAATAAAATCAACTATAGAAAATAGGTGTGACTTAAGGTTTGGGTTGAATGATTTCACGTTCTTGTATTATAGTCGAATATACATTCATATCGTCAATGGCTTTTATGGTTTCTTTTATAGATTATCTATTCTTGCCTAACAAATTCAAGAGACTTAAATTATATATTCTTGTATTTATAATTTTGAATTCTAGATGCTAAAATTATTTGGATTAATATTGAGCTATTTACTTATCACTTGGCAAAACTTAAATATTTTCCATAGTGCACCCTAAGTATTTTTGTATATTTAGGTTTCTGAGGATCTAATGATTATATAAAAATTTGTTTCATTCAATTTGGAGCTCATTTTCAAAAATTCTATGTATGGCATATTTTAAACTCTTTCTTTAAATTCGAATTCAAAAATTAAACAGAGTTCATTTTCAAAAATATCTTTGTATATTATGAATCTACATGATTTATCATGAATTTATAAATTTATTTCAGTTCATTTGGTCTTATGGTTCAAAAGTTATACTCATTTGAATGCACTAGGGTTTAGAAAATACCGAAAATTAGAAAATTCGCCAAAAATGGAAAGTGCGCTTTCCTTTTCTGGTCGCGCTGGGCTGAGGCACTGACGAGCGGGGCCCATATGGCAGTGAGAGGTTGTGCGCATAGCAGTTGACACGCAGGCCCGCGAGAGCTGTGCGGCTGACCAGTGGGGCCGAGAAGGCAGTGGCTGGCGCAACACAAGCGGATGACAAGGGGGACCCATCTGTCAGCGACCCGAGACAGAGGAGGTGGCACCGAAGCTCATCGTCGGTGAGGGAAGGCCGGCACCGACAAATCAATTTCACGGCGAGCATCTGGGTGTTTGTGCGCACCAAGGGGAGCACTCACGGTCGCCGAAAATAGCCGGAGTCGGCACGCCATCGATGAGGGGCGGCGACGTCCATGGTCGACGGCGGCGCAGTAAAATTAGGGGTTTACAGGCTTCATTCTCACCGAGTTGAGCATCAAGGAACAAAGGGTGATGTGTTTTAGCACTTAACTAAGAAGAAGAGTATGCGGGAGAGGGGTCTCACCGTGCATGGGCGGCCGCGGCGAAAGAACACGGCGTGGCGGATCACCGGAGAAGGAGGACTCCAAATTGAGGGCGGTGATGTGCTTTAGGGGCTTGGAGGTAGCTTCAGGTCAAACGGATTTCAGCGGGGTTCACTGGATCGGCTAATCGAAGTGTTTCCCCTTTTTGCTGGGTTTCATCGAAGTCGGGGAAGAAAGTGGAGGCCGAGCGGTGTTTTGGCTGTGGAGGAGGCTGAGGGGAGTATGATGTGCTAAACAAAGCCTTGTGGTGCTTAAATAGGTTGTAAGGTCGGTTGAGCCAGTGTTTGAACGCGGAGAGCAAGGGCGATTCGCCCGGGATGGCGTGCGAGGCTTCTCGGCGTACTGGCATGGCAGCAGGATGGCAGTGACATCGGATTGGCTTCGGCCTGCGGATTGCGGCGCAGAAGAGACAAAGAAGAGAGACGGTGCAGCTTGGTTGACTGCGTGAGAGAAAGAGAAATAGAGAGAAAGAGGGGGGAAGAAAGAAGAAGAAACAAGAGACTGGATGACGTGCGGGGGCGAGTTGGCAGGGAGGAAGACGGCAAGGGGATAGTGAAAGGACAGGGGATGTCGCCTAGAGGGGGGGGTGAATAGGCGAATTAAAAAATTTGTAACTAAATGCGTGGAATAAAAATTTGCACTAAATAAAATCTCCGAGGGTCTAAGTCCGAGTGTCCAGATTTTATCGGGATACTCAAATGTCCGGATCGTCCGGGTTCAGAGTCTCGATACTCGGATTGGATCCGAGGGACTCGGGCCGAGTGTCCGGACTTATCTCCGGATACTCGAAATGTCCGGACTATCCGGTTTGAAGTTCGGATACTGGATTTAAGACCTCGAAATGAGATTTTAAATCCCTGCAATTTTTAACAATCTACTTGAATACAAAAGATCTAAATGCTATCAGGTACCTGGGGATGATGTAGATCTAGAGCCAAACACAACAATAGAGTAGATCGGCAATTTCAAGATTCAAAAACAAATACTAAAACAAGAGTAAGAAGCAAACTTGGAGATGATGATTTTTCACCCGAAATTCGGATCCTTGAGGGGATCCTACGTCTCCGTTGAGGCGACTCGGTCACACTTGAGCCGGGGTCTCTTTCAACCCTCTTCCTCCCGGTGTTGCACAAATGCACTCGCCGGTCTTCACTCCTTTGATTCGTTCCCTTACGGAGGCAGAACCGGCCTTCACAAACTTCCCACGGCTAACCACACAAAACTCCGGTGGCTCGTAGGCGACCTCCTAGCCGTCTAGGAGTCCTCAACCTCTAAGAGTAATAAATGCTCACGAAGAACAAGCTTGGAGATGAAATCAAGTGCTCAATCAACTCAAAACTTACTCAACCTAGCACCTCACTCCTCAAACTCTTCCCAATCCTTCTCACAAAGGGGATCACTTAGATCTAAGGGTAAAGAGGTGTTTTGGGGTTCAAGAACAAGGATATAGCACATCTAATCAACAGGGTAAAAAAACTCTACAAAATGAGGGAGGATGGGGCTATAAATAGAGCCCCCCAAAAACTAACCGTTGGAGACAGCTGCGCACAACCCAGAGACTCCGGATAAATACTCCGGACACTCCGGACTAATTCAACCCGGAGTGTCCGGACTTAACACCGGATACTCCGGACCAACTGAGAGCAGCCACCGAGGGTGTCAACCCGGAGTGTCCGGACCAAATAGGGATGGCAACGGGGAAAATCTCCGCGGGGAGTGCCCTCCCATCCCCAATCCTCGATAAGCAAAATTTTCCCGCCCCCGTCCCCGTACACGGGGCTTAATTCTCCCCCGTCCCCGATCCCCGATGGGGACTAATCCCCGAAAATGCTATATAAAAGATCACATGCTACATGAATGAATCACTGTAGTAATGGTGCATGTGTGGTTGAAGTGTGAGTGAATCACTAAGTAATTCATATTTAGCATATTTATTAATAATGACCTCCACATGTATATTTTTTCTTTTGAGAATGATCATTTACTTCCACCTATTAGTGATAACACGGGGACGGGGAACGGTGGAACGTCCCCGTCCCCATCCCCACGATCCTCGACGGGGGCAATATTTTCCCCAATAAACCCCCCGCGGGGAGAGATTTCTCCCCGTCCCCGTCCTCTAATAGAGGAATTCCCGCAGGGAAACGGGGATCGGGGCCCCATTGCCATCCCTAGGACCAAATGTCCGGATACTCCGGATTGTCCGAACAGCACTGAGCAGCCCGACGAAAACGAGCATAACGTTTGACTCCGGACTCCGATTTCAGAGATCTTGGACTCTACCGAAAGCTAACAACGAGAGATACACAACCAACAAGATCTCACTACCCAAAACTCAAAGGATAAACACAGATTTCACAAAGAATCCAAGAGAGACCTACAACCCTCACTTTTCGGTACCACCAACACTACTCTCTTTCTAAGTTTCACTAGGATGGATCACTTGAGCACTTGACACATCTAAAAGTCATTCGACATCGTATCCTTCTTAATAGTACGGCAATCCTTAGACTCAAATTAAATCAAAGATAATATAAGTCTAGAAATAGTCACTTGCCGTCTTCTTTCTTAATGCCGATGCATGAAGACTTTCACCATATAATTGATGACATCTTCGCCTTGTCCAACTCGACTCGATTCACCTCATGAGACTCTCGCCCTATCAACCTTGATTTGATCATCCTCTCTGACGATCTCCACGCCAAGTCGATCTTGACTTAGTCCTCAACTCTTGGTGACACCGCCGTCTTGTTGACCTCGGCTTAACGATCATCCTCCAAGATACTTTGGTCATCATACACATACAGGACCTAAGTCTTTCCAATCCACTTATGATAGACATTAGTCCCAAAAGCTCAATAGATATGAATAAATTAATATTTGTGAGCAATTGATTACAACAAGTGTTTCATATAAGGAAGCACAACATAAATGGAAACACTTGACATAAGAAATGTTCTCTACTAAGTACATCATGATGAATATGTAATTGATCTATATGCACTAGAGAGATAATTGCCAATATGATGAATCAATTAAATCATGGCAAGGATCACAGTCTTTACTTAAATGAAGCACATGATAGAATATACACGAATTGTATATGTGCAAATAATATTTGGAATAAGAGTAAATATGTGATCCATCACTAGATTAAACTTCACCAAGAGAAGTGCATGAGAAGATACACAACTAAGACATGCATGCACCAAGTCAATCTATAGCAATATGAAGTTTAACTCTAGTTAATACATACATACTAAAAACAAAGCACATAATGAACTCAAATGAATATATATGCACAAATAAATATGACATGAACCAATGTTCATATATATGATCAACATGCTACTTGGAGTTCACTATGCATTTGCACGAAAGGAATGCAATAACGAATATAGAATAAATACCAAAATTACATACCTTATCTTTGCTTAACCATCCCACTTGATTTTCCTCTAAATAGATGAGACTGATACTCAACTAGGCAATAACAAGTTAGTATCATACCAATATAATCATATTAGAGGTTTGTCATTTGTTAAGCACTAAGTTAAGCATTTACTCAATTTCATAGATTATCATTATATGTGTTTGTCATTAATCACCAAAATAACATAAGTGCCTAGATGCACTTTCAGATAGCTGGTTGAGTCGGCCCCACATGTCAGTGATAGCAAAGGAACGGCTCTGCTGCAGTCTCTGGACAGAACGGGATATATCCACCGATTTAAGCTATCAAACCGACTCAAGATTTTGTGAAGATGTTTTCATAGGTCGGCAAGATAAATATAAGAATTATGTAAGATTTTCAGGTTAATTATCACTATATAAATTTTGTTAAAATTCTGACAATGCATGCTACTCAGTTTCTGCATATTCTGTTTTCCATTTAATTGAAGTTCAAAATGAAGTTAATACTTTATGAAATTTTTTGTGAAGGTTTTAAATCACAACATTTATCTTTTATAAAAAAATTTAGATTTTAGATTTTATATTTAAATTCTAAAAATTCCGACATTGCTATTTCTAAAGTTATTTACTTTATGTTTTTGAATTATTAAAAGCTTCAAATATAAGTTTTAATTTTTTATACTTTTACCAGAGGTAGATAAGGATCTTATGTCTCCATGGTAAAAATATCAGCTCAATATAACATTTACAGATTTTTACACAAATCTGACATGCACTTGATTTGATGTCAAAACTCATAATTTTCAAAATCTTATCTTCATTGGATGTTCAGATTATCTTTGACAGTAAGATAAGGGCTCTGGCGGTTTATAATATTTTAATATTATTTTTACAGATTTTTATTGCTATTGTGTTTTTACCTTTTTACTTTTACCATTTCAATATATATGACTTTTTTTAGAGCAAAACTCAAGAAAAACCAATAATTCAGAAAACTCAGGAAATTAAAATTCAAATTAAAGATCACATCTCAAATTCATTTTTACAGTTTGTTTTTTTGGAAGAAATAGTTTTAATGTTGAAATCTTTCTTTTCTTAAAATTAAAATGCAAGAAAATGAGGAAAATATATTGTTTAAAATCAAAATTTTGATTCCAATTGAAATTTTTATTCAATTATATTTTTAAATTTCATTTTTTTTTATTTTTCGAGATGTTACAATAAGAGATATCAAACTCTCTTTTCTTATATTCTGTCTCCTCTATATAGGATTTTACTGATATAATATGACTAAGAAACAGTAAAATCCTAAAACGACTTATATTTTATTAGAAGGGTCGTCCTTGGTTGCGTCGATAGCTTGAAACATGCATGTTTAATGCGGTTTACTCTGCGGTGCTTCTTTGTCAAGGCAACGAGGAAGTGTATTGAATTTTGAGTTTTTTTTCTTTTGAAATTTGGATGCCAAATGAGTACAAAACCAATTATTACTTTGCGATGGACGAATGGAACAACAGATAAAAAAAAACCAGTTTAAATTGCTGTAGAAGGCAATCTTATTTCCTAGAGTAGAGCGTAACCCCCCACTCCCATCCATTCCTCCCACTCACTCGCCCAAATCGACTCCACTCGCCCGCGCATCCTCCCATGGTGTCTCGCGACATCGCCGAGAGCCTTCTCCCCGGGGGCGGCGGCGCCTCCTCCTCCCACGACGAATACGACGAGCGCGCTTACGACTCCGACGACAAGGTCTCCATCTCCATCTCGGACTCCGACGCCGACGACGACGCGTTGTCGCGCCCAGCCTTCTCGTGGCGCAAGCTCTGGCGCTTCACGGGGCCCGGGTTCCTCATGTGCATCGCGTTCCTGGACCCGGGCAACCTGGAGGGCGACCTGCAGGCAGGCGCGGCCGCGGGGTACCAGCTCCTGTGGCTTCTGCTGTGGGCGACTGTCATGGGCGCGTTGGTGCAGCTGCTCTCCGCGCGGCTCGGGGTGGCCACGGGGAAGCACCTCGCCGAGCACTGCAGGGAGGAGTACCCGCCGTGGGCCACGCGCGCGCTCTGGGCCATGACCGAGCTCGCGCTCGTCGGCGCCGACATACAGGAGGTGATTGGCAGCGCGATTGCCATCAAGATCCTCTCAGGCAGCATCGTGCCGCTCTGGGGCGGCGTCGTTATCACCGCGCTCGATTGGTGAGTTGCTTTCTGCTCGTGTTTTTTTTTGTGGGGTGGGGGAGTGCATAAAGATTTCCTTTTTGTTCTTTTCCTCTTGTATTGAACTCAAAGGTCCTAGATTTTTTGGCTTATTGTTGATTGAACCGAGTTGATTTGTTCGATTTTGTTCTGGAGCTGTGGCGAGTAGAATTCGCGAATAAGTTCGTGGATTTTGTTTTCTTAATTGGTTGGTGGTTCCTTTCTTGGATAGAAAAGTTTGTTGCTTTCTTCCTGTTGGTGAAATTGGACCTTGGGTTTGCTCTTCACCGTTCTTGTTCTTTTCCTGGTTCTGAACTGAAACCTGTGTGTGTGTGTGTGTGTGTGTGTGTCGATTGAGTTGGTTCCTGGGTTGATGCGACGAGTAGAATTTTGCCTTCTTGTGTCAGACCTAGGCGGATGGCATCTCAGGAGAGTCGATACCTTTCTTCGTCGCATGAATTGTTTTGGCTTCCGTTCTTTCCCTGTCCTCCTGCTTTTCTTTGATCACTGCCTTGGATTCGTTTGGTTCTGTCTATTGTTACGTAAAAATAAAGTTTCGTCTTGTTGGTGTGTTGTGCTTGTAGTGAATCGACTCCGAGTGGGATTGCTCCCTTGTTCGCTTCCTGGTGTTGTTTTGCTGGTGAAAGTTTAGCACTTTTGGGGCATCATTTCTGGTTCCCACTATGCAATTAGTGTGGTGATGGCTACCTCTGGATTTCTGTTCTGTATTCCTTCTTGCTGTTTTGGGTGCTGAAAATTCACACGGAAGTTTTTTTGTGGATTAGAGATTGCAGATTTTTTGTTGCTTTTAATCTGGTTCGCGATAAAGTTAAAAGTCATTAATTTGAGACCTGCAGTGGTGCTCTGGAGGGGCTTCCGTGCTGCTTGCTGATTGAATTAAGTTGCGCTTTGAAATTGTTGTTGTTGTTTGCGTACTTTGCTTGCTCTTCTTTAGAGACGTTGTTTGTTCTTTTGGTTTCGTCGATATCACCTTGTTTGGAGGTTGCAGAATGTTTATGAACTATTGGTCCAGTTGTCGCTTCACTCTCTTCCTTTTAGACATTGTGTTGGTTAGATGATAATGTGTGTTTATTGGTCGGTTTAATACTTTTATTTCTCTTCAGTTAGAGACTTGCACCGATGGTCTGGGATTATCGTTTTAAATATGGACGTAGTCGTATCTATTATCCGTAAACTTCTACTTACAGCTTATCTGTTCCCCTGGTTAGTTCTTTTCCTTTTGGATTACTGATTGCTATACAAGGTTAGGGACGTTTGGATGTTGGGATTGGCTACAATGGAAGGAACAGAAATGATTAAAGAATTATTTGGAAGAGTCCTGCCAAAAAGTTTAGGATGGATAATGAAAAGACAACAGTTTTTCTGTCTGTTATGTGCTACTCAATGCTTATCTGATTTTGACTTGAGTTTTGTTTATGTATTAATTATTGCTCCTTTCCTTTTATGGTTAATAACTGTTTCAGCAAAACTGATATGTATTTATCTCATTTGACATGTTCTTCATGCCAGCTTCATCTTTTTATTCCTGGAGAATTATGGTGTGAGAAAACTGGAAGCATTTTTTGGCGTCTTGATTGCAATCATGGCTATATCATTTGCGGTTATGTTTGGTGAAACGAAGCCCAGTGGAAAGGAGCTTCTGATCGGTAATTCTCGGTCTGACATGTTGGCAAATGCTTTTGTTTATTTTGTATCCTTGAGAAGCAGAAGAGTTTATTCAGTCTTTTTTATATTTAGGTTTGGTGGTTCCCAAATTAAGCTCAAAGACCATCAAGCAGGCAGTAGGAATTGTGGGCTGCATCATCATGCCCCACAATGTTTTCTTGCACTCAGCACTAGTGCAGTCCAGGAAGATTGACACAAACAAGAAATCCCGTGTTCAAGAAGCAGTGTACTATTACAACATCGAGTCGATTATTGCACTCATTGTCTCCTTCTTTATTAACATCTGTGTTACAGCGGTTTTTGCTAAAGGATTTTATGGGTCTGAACAAGCTGATAACATAGGTCTCGAGAATGCTGGACAGTACTTACAGGAGAAATACGGAACTGCGCTCTTTCCCGTTCTCTATATCTGGGCTATTGGGTTGTTAGCATCTGGACAGAGTAGCACGATCACTGGAACGTACGCAGGCCAATTTGTTATGGGAGGTTTCCTTAATCTTCGATTGAAGAAGTGGTTACGAGCAATGATTACTCGAAGCTTTGCCATTATTCCAACCATGATTGTGGCTTTATTTTTCGATACTGAAGATCCTACCATGGACATTCTGAACGAGGCACTCAATGTTCTTCAGTCCATACAGATTCCATTTGCACTAATTCCTCTCATCACCCTTGTTTCGAAGGAGCAAGTCATGGGGTCATTTGTAGTTGGTCCTATCACTAAAGTAAGTTATCCTTTTGAGTTTTTGTTTATCATAACGTTCATGCTAACAGATAATATAACTAGTGACCAACTTGTCAGGAATAGCATTTGTATTGAACATGAGGCCAATGGGCCAATATATAGGCATGCACATAAGGGTATAAAAGGAAATCTTATATAAGGTAATATCTATAAAGGCTAACAATATCAAGGCAACTAAGATACCGTCGAACACAACTGACCATTTCCTGTATGTGGTAATGAATCACGATCTTCTTATTGCATAAAATTCTGTCATCTCATTAACTTCAAGGACTAAAAAGCTTTTACTTTTGTAATTACCGAACAACAGAGTCCTTAGTTTTAGATCCTGATTTTACGTAGGTATGACTAAATTGAGATGCATTAACATGATTTTTCAATGTTTTATACCATAAAGCTTAGCCTTGAGTGACAACTATCTCATATAGCTTGCACATGCCATCCTACATCTATATTCTATAGCTGCTTTCACGGTTATTTGTTTGATGGCATATCTGTATTCAGATGAGAAATTTTTTGGGTGGGGAAAGGAAGGATAGACAGTGAGAGTACTTTGCAGAAATAGTAACTCTGTCCATCCCTTGTTTGTTATATTTACTTGTTTTATTCTCTGCTTCAGGTGATTAGCTGGATTGTTACAACATTTCTGATGCTCATCAATGGGTACCTTGTACTGTCCTTTTATACCACTGAAGTCCGGGGGGCACTGCTTCGCTCAAGCTTGTGTGTTGTGCTGGCTGTTTACCTTGCATTCATCATCTATCTTATTGTCAGAAACACTGCGCTGTATTCTCGCCTTTGCTCATCAATGTCAAAGAGCTCATGAGGGCTTTCAAGATTGCATTTGCTGCCACGATGAAGTGGATAATATTGGAAGAAAGCTGCTCCTCCACACCCATGTAGAACTTGTAGACTGCCTATTTGTATTAGTTCCAGGGGAGAAATCTATATTGTATATCCTTCGCTGTTGTATAATTGTATTAGTGGATAAGTAGGCTTCTCCATTGGGATTGGACTAGGCTACACCAACATCCACGTATTTGAGGTTATAAACAGTAGATAGTTTCTCATTTTTCTGGTGGACGATGGTAATCTGCAAAGTGCTATTGACACGTCCCGCTTACTCATTTGCCATTGTATATGCTCGATAAATTTCCTCCTGAGCAGACAGAAATTGTCCGTTTAAAAATAAAATAAAAGGGTTTTCCCCGATTTTCATGAAGGAAACCATAAAAAGTCTTCTACAACCAACTGGTGCACAAAAAGAAAGACATAACACCTCTACTTCACAATACGAGGTGTTTTTTTCCCCCTCTGTTTGTGTGTTTGCAAGTGTGTACGAGTGTACGACAGCCATCTTCTGCAAGTGTAAGTCTGTAATAACCTCACAGACAGAAAGACACAAAAAAGAAGGGACTTTAAGAAGCTTCTTCCATTCCATCCATCCCTGATCACGTTCAAGCCTACTTATCATCCAGCTTCAATTCTTCAGACTACTGGTGCCTATCATCTTCCAGCCCTAAATTAGACGTCCACTGTCAAATTTTTTTTAAAACGAGCCAAATTTCGCGCTTTCGAAATGGACCACAGTGGAGCAGCACTTCCAACTATGACTAATTTCTTTGCGTTCCCGACAAAGCTTCTCAACCGTTCTCCACAGATATTGCCGAATGATCCACTAAACACGTCGCCGGAGGAGGCAGAGGCCGAGGCGCGCGGGGAAGACGGCGTGGTGGCCGGAGCGCGCGGAGGAGCTGTCGGCCGGAGGCGGTGGCGGTGCGGCCGAAGCTAGGTGAGCGGGCGGCGCCGACATCCTGAAAACGGCGACAGTAGATTGAAAACGTTGCCGTGCGGGTGCCGTGCAGCGGCTTGATGAACCCTGATTCTAATACCACTTGTCTAGGGTAACACGGCATAAAAAAAAACTGAAGACAAAATTTAATGTAAAAAAAAGTTAGTTTATATAATCAAAAGAATTTTAATTGTAAAAGATTTATGGCCTGTTTGTTTTAGCTTTTGATTCTGGATTCTGGTCCCAAAAGCAGAATCAGAAACAAACAACTTGATTCTAGAATCCGATTATGACAATCCACCCCACTCATATACACTAGAATCCACAATTCACTTCATATGTGCTTTTGAATTTTAACTTTTGGAGAATCAGTTTCTTAAAAACCACAATCCAGAATAAGCTGAAACAAACAGGCCTTTAGACTACCAACCTATCTAGATAAATAAAAAACACAATAAGTTACGATATTTAGTTATCTCTAACGTCAACTGCTATAGCCACCTGACGTCGTACAGAATGTCCTCATCTTCGGACCACTTGTGAGCTTCGCCGTCGCCGTCACGGTGATCTCCTCTTCTCTTCCTCCCCTTCTGCGGCCACGGCACACCAGCTTTAGTCGCTGCCGACCGCCGTCGACCGCAAGATCCGCCGTGCGTGATGCAGGGAGAGGAGCGACACGCCGGAGATAAGGATGGCAAAGCTTCAAACTGCTACGTGGCTTGTTGACGCCGTGGAAGCCCAAGTGATTTGTGGCAAACCCAGTGACGTGTACGGTTGGGTCGCGGCGCGGGCAGGCGATGCAAACGCTGAGCTCGTCCCCGTGCCGCCCGCGCCCCCGCCTCTCCTGGGGGGATTCGCACTTCTGCTCGAAAGCCTCTTTTTTCCCACGCTCCTCCGTTCCGAGAATTTTTTTTTCTAGGGCTTTAGGAGCGCGCGATTCCATCCTCCTAACGTCGGGTTCCCTTGGTTCGATCTCTGGTGGTTCCCTAGCTTCCCCTTTGTGTGGATAGCGTCGCATCGAGGAGCCGCGGCGACATGAACATGCCTATAGTCGGTGAGTTTTTCTTGCGTTTTCGGGGGGTCGGCGGCGGCGTGGTTTTAATCGGGATGACTCGAGTGAATTAGGTGGGGTTTGTTGGGTATTTTGCGGATTAGTGCTATTCTTGCGCTCATTTGGGGTGAAATTTTAGTTTTTTAGGGTGGATTTGCGCGAACGAGGGCTGTCTCTGTTTGGCCCTAATTTCCCCTTTCTTTGAGGTGATTTTCGACTTGAAAGGTCGGTGTTTTTGGTGGCATTACCTTATGGGCGAGTGGTTCTCAATGTCTTGATAACCAATGTTTTGCCCAAGATTGTGCATAGTTTGCTCGTAACATCAGTGAGTATTTGTTCTCTGGCGAGCACTTTTGTTGGTTTCGGTATTCTGCTTGCGTCGAAATGAAGTGATATCTAGGGTTTCAACGAGGGTTTTAGTTTGATTTGCTTCGCTAAAAGTTGCAAATGTAAATTTTGTTCTCCTCGGGTGTTGCTTTAATTTGTGCGCAGGAGGATTTCAGAAAATTGGTAGTATTGGTTGAATTCTAGACATGCGCTGGCACCTTTTCTAGCAGGATCAATGCATTTTGCTATGTGTTTCTTATTGTTTCTGAGACACTTCCAAGTATTCGGCTGACAGTTTAGGAGGACTTTTTTTAGCAACCTACCTTACTGCTACTCATGTCTTCATTTACTGATTTGTCCGATGTCCTTTTAACATTTCATTTAATTGAGAAGGAAATTAAACTTTTTGTTGGTGGTATTTGGGAAATATTGGAGCATGTTTTGTTCTATGATAAGAATAATCATGAGCAAGCTAGAAGTAAGATATTGAAAGTAATTATCTGTTCTATGTTCTATGTTGGTGTAGATCCATTGCAAGGGGATTTTCCTGAGATCATCGAGGAGTTCTTGCAGCATGGGAATATGAAATGCATCGCGTTTAACCGCAGGGGAACTCTCCTTGCTGGTAATTATCTGTCTATTCCTCTATAAGTACATTTAATTGACTGTTTTGTGCAATTTTCTTTTTAGTTCATATAATATACACTGGTTTCTCTTACACTGTAGTGGGTTTCCCTTACACCGTAGTGCATGATTAGTGCTGATTTTAACCTGTTGAAAGTTTCTTTAGCTGTTGACAAAGATCAAAAGCATTTCTTCTAGTTTGATAAAGCAGTTTCTGTTCCTTATTGTTTTTCATCACTAGCTGCTTTATTAGTCTATTTTACCGAACTTGGTTAGGTGGTGTCGGTGGTATTGTCTGCCTTCTTTTACAGTTAATGGCATAGTTATTAAGGTGTCGCCTAATCGTCGATTAGGCGTCAAGGCGCTCGAGGGCCACGGTGGTCGCCTCGCCTTATGGGGAAGAAGCTAGGAAAAAGGTGATCAGAGGTGGCGGTGTGTTGATCTGAGGTCGGGAAGCGTATGTGTGACTCTGGGGCCAGGGCCACCTCTTTGCCGTCACTGCCGGCTTGCTGCCGCGAAGTCCGCACTGCTGCCGCTGGATCTTGGCCCATTGCCACTGGATCTGGTTGCAGATCATTGTCGCTGCCGCTGTTGTTGCTCTCCATAGCCAGCACCAGGTTGATCTCCGGTGGCGGTGGCCAGCGAGCGGTGAGGTCGATCATTGGCGGTGGTGGCTGGTGCTCCGCTGGCTCGGTGGCAGCTGCGACTCTTCTCGTGGTTGGTTGCTGGCTCTCTTTAGGGCGCACAGCCTTGGTGAGGAGAGGAGGTGTATTAGGATGTTGGGCTTTGTGGACTGCATGGCCTGGTTCATTCTTTTTCCTTTTTATCATTTTCTTTGCCTATTCTTCTATCACTGCTATGTTCTGATTTGTATGGCGTTGCCTTGCCACACGCCTAGGTGTTCATGTGGTGGTTTATCACCTCGCCTTGATAACCATGGTTAATGGCTTCCCTGTCATCTGTCACCATTCTTGTATAATTTTCTTGTCCACATGGAGCATGTTATAAAGACTCCCTTTTGTTGATGCACAATTACTTAAACATTTAACCTCATTTTAACTGATCCGTTTAACATTTTCCTCTTACCCTCCTCATAGTGCAATACATCCCTCTACTGTATCATGTACACTACAGGAGAAGAATATATACATGCATACATGGGGGTTAGGGTATCCTGGATCCCAGAGGATGCGAATGCAGAATGTGTGCTAAAGTACCTATGTACCATGTATTTTGTATCTGCCTTCAGTTTTCTCTGTAGTCCATTTCTGCTTGGAAACGAGGGCAAATGGAAAGTGGACAATAGGAGGTTAATTAACTTGGTTACTTTCTACAGATTTTGATAATAACGATTGGTCCATTGCCATAATATGACATGGTGATATAAAAAGAAAATGTTTTGTGGATTCTTTAAGCTAGAATCACTGTTTAGTGTTTACTTTATAGATCTTACTTCCAGACGAAGGTAGTGCAATCTTTATATTTTTTTGAAAGACTAATTTGCGCATGCCTGTACTCGCAATCTATATAGATGACAACATTATTTATGTAACATGCCGTTAAATCTTTGGATGGTGAAGAATGTTCTTTGGCTGTGATATTGTTTTTGCTGATTGCTTTTTTTATTCAATCATTGCAGTAACTCGTTTCCAATGATCGATGACAATGTCTTTTGCATTTTTTCAGCTGGATGTGCAAATGGTAGTTGTGTTATCTGGGACTTTGAAACAAGGGGCATTGCAAGAGAACTTCGTGATAAAGATTGTACTGCACCTATAACAAGTGTCTGCTGGTCCAAGTATGGCCACCGTTTGCTTGCCTCTGCTACTGACAGGTCATTGACATTTTGGAATGTGGTAACTGGCGAAAAGATTGCCCGTATGACTCTTCAGCAGACTCCATTGCATGCCCGCCTTCATCCTGGTTCATCCACCACATCTATTTGTTTGGCATGTCCTCTCTCTTCTGCACCTGTTCTTGTTGATTTAAACACCGGAAGTACCACAGTTCTCCCAGTTTTTGTATCTGATAATGGTAATCCCCCTGCACCTAATTCCCGTAATAGATTTTTGGATGGTTCTCCACCTTTTACACCAACTGCTGCAACGTTTGATAAGCATGGGGATCTGATATATGTGGGCAATTCCAAGGGAGAGATACTAATAGTAGATTCAAAAAGCTTCCAGGTACATGCGGTAATTCCCATCCCAGGTGGAACAGTAGTTAAGGATATCGTTTTCAGCAGGGATGGCCGATATCTGCTGACAAACTCTAATGATCGGGTCATTAGAGTCTATGAGAATGTTCTTCCTGTTATAGGTTCTGGAAAGGAGATTGAAAAAATAAACAACAACAATGATGACTACGAAAGTCACTATGAGAAGCTTAAAGCAAATGGTGCACGGTGCCTAGTTCTTTCTTGTGAGCTCTCGGATGCCATCACAAAGATACAGTGGAAGGCACCGTGTTTCAGTGGTGATGGCGAGTGGATTGTTGGTGCTTCTGCAAGCAAAGGAGAGCACAGATTGTACATATGGGACCGAGCAGGGCGTCTTGTCAAGATCCTTGAAGGTCCAAAGGAAGCTCTCATTGATCTTGCCTGGCATCCAGTTGACCCTACAATTGCTTCAGTGTCTGTAGCAGGCTTAACATACATTTGGGCCAAGGAGCATGTAGAGAATTGGAGTGCTTTTGCTCCTGATTTCATAGAACTAGAAGAAAATCAGGAGTATGTTGAACGAGAGGATGAGTTTGACATGAATGCATATACAGAAAAGGTGAATGACAATTCTTCACTTGTCTTGAACTGTTTGTTCATAAAATGCAAATTCACATCCAATTTTATCTAAATCTTCTATGTTGTAGGATGAAGAACTAGTGATAGATGAGAATGCATATATTGATGTTGAGACACTTGAGAAGAACTCATCGTTCAGTGATTTGGAGGAGGATTCAGTGGATGAGATCATCTACTTGCCAGCTATTCCTTCCCCAGATGCTCCAGATGAGCAGCCAGTCAAATGCCTTGGAAGCTCATCCAAGTTGGAGGACAGCAATCATTCTGGTTCCCTGTCCTCAATGGATGCTGTACAGATTGATCAGGCCATTCCTCCAGCATCTAGTCCACTTGAAGGTAAAGCTGTAGACTTTTGTAATTTCTCATTTCACTTGTTTCTTATTTTATGCAACTGTTAATATATCATCACAGTTGTGATTTGTATTTATGTTGAAAACCACCAGTAGTGTGGTTCATTTTGTATTGATCTAAAAAAGTTGCAGAATATCTCCATACCAAGAAAACAAATTAGCGTACTCATCACGATGAGATAAATACGAAATTTGGTTCTTGATTTAATTTAAACAAAATTACAGCAGTGCAATCCATCTTGTGTTGTAAAGATATAATGGAAGTATATACATAAGTTGGAAAACCATGGTATACCAAGAAAACTATAGGTCTCAGCATATGCAAACTAGAGTAAGCTGAAATTAACTATTAGCGATGAATGACGATGAACTTCTAGTTAGGAATAGAATCTTGAAAACCTGAGCTTTTCATGTTTTCTTCAAGTTCTTGTGGATAACTACTATTATTATGCTGCTAATTCTCTCAAGAAATAAGTTTCTTGGTTTTATTCTCTGCCAGTGGATAATTCTACTGCTGAAGAGCCGGCTGAAGCGGCAAACTCAAAGCGAAAGCGGAGGCTGTCGGTAAAGGGGCTTGAGTTGCAGCAGGCTGAGAAGGGCAAAAAACCAACAATGAAGAACAAGTCCAATGGCAAGTCCTTAAAATCCAAGAGCAAGCAGGTGGAATTTGGCAATGGGAACAGCTCGGCCGTCGATGATGAAGCGACCGAGGACGATGAGATGTAACAAGTTTACATGTTCGACATTCACAGCCAGTACTTAAGTTCGTCGTATGTTAGAGACAAAATAAAAAGCATATGTTTGTATCCCCCCCCCCCCCACCCCACCCCCACACACCAAGGGAAAAAAGATCAATGTTGTATCTTTAGTATCTGTGTTGCATGTAACTTTAGGTCTGATTTGAGCTTAGATTTCCTTTGATCCTTTAGGTGTTTGATCGATATGGTTTTGACATGCCCCATTGTTAAGCGTGATTCCTTGATGCCAGAGGTGATGGTGTTATCTGTTTGTAGATTATTTATACTGAAGGCTCATGATCTCTTGCGCACATGGCTATTGTGGTTGACGAATGCGGCTTTACAGATGTAAGATTGTGTTTTCCCAGTGGCTATTGCAACTATCATTGTGCCAGGTGCCGGCATTTATATTACTGGATCCAGGAAAAGGCAAAGCTAATGCGGCGGATTTGCTCCATATATAGAATCTTTGTCCAATGTGCATGCGGTCTTGTCACACCTTTTTTTCTTCTCTCCCTTTCGTTCTTTTTTTTTCTAAAAAAAGTCGTATTATCTTTTTTCGCTAAAGATCAAGACCTGTATGCAAGCCAGGTACTACCATTAGGCTGCAGCCAGCCAGCCAATACCCTCCATAGGTGGAAAGTGGCAAAGGTGCCAATAGTACTTTACAAAAGAAACCAGGAAAAAAAAAAGGGAATAAAGAGGAGAAAAGGAGAAGCATAAGAATGCAGGATCAATGATCAATGAGAGAACAAAAGAAAGAAAGTATGACCGGAACATCCAAATGTTAGTCTAGCATGCATGTACTGATCCAAGAAGAGAGCATCAAGATCCATTACTAGTTAGTAGTTACAGCCGCCATATATCCAGAATTCTTGGTCTTTTACTGGGATACATAATCAATGCATGTTGAATGTTAATTTATTCACAGGAGTCATGCTGCAGATTTGTCAACATGTACACAGCACAAATCATATATGCTGTGCTATCGAGATATATTAAAAATTAATGCACATCAGTACTGGCGTGTGAGAACACTACGATTGCTTATCTGATTTCACTCTCACTCAATACACAATTTCTCCGCCGCCTGAGTAGTTCCTCCAAGAACACACGCACACACCACCCGATTGTTACGCCGCCCGCTTTACATATCATTTTCTCCCTTCTTAACAGGAAGCAACAGGGTTTCTTGGTTGACCAATCCGACCCAACAAAACGTAAATTGGGCTTGTGGGCTCGCATTTCCCTCGGTCTTGGGCCTTCCGGCGGTACACTGGATCTCATCCTTCCGGTCTTCTGCTCCTTAGCGTTCTTCCCAGCCTTCCCTGCTGTAGCGTTGCTAACATCCTCCCTTCCTTGACAGCCAGCTTGTCCCCAAGCTGGAGCTTCCGGAAACTGAGTCTTCAGGGTTTGTTCATCCTCCCATGTAGCCATGGACGCCGGCCAAGAAGACCAATGCACCAACAATTGAGGAATTACTTTCCTAGCCCGACGGCAAAGCCGACGATCCAGAATATGCAAAGGAAATTGCAACTGTTGATCAAAGTCAGGAATGCGAGCACTGACCTGACAGGGCACTCCTTTGGCCGGTTTGAGGAGTGATACATGAAACACCGGATGGACTGAGCTTGTCTCCGGCAGTTGAAGCTCATACGCTACCTCGTTGATCTTGCGAATAATAGGATAGGGGCCGAAATAGCGAAAAGCTAACTTGTAGTTTGCTCGAGGTGCCACTGATGACTGGGCATACGGCTGCAGCTTGACATAAACCAGATCTCCTTCCTTAAAGATACGCTCAGATCGATTTTTGTCCGCCTGTTGTTTCATGCGTTGTTGAGCACGATGAAGATGAAACTTTACCAACTCATTCATCTGTTCCCGCTGAGACAACCAATCTTGCAAATCTGTAGAAGTGCATACATTAGTTGTATCAATACCAAAATGATTAGGCGCATGACCATACAGAACTTCGAATGGCGATGTATTATTATTGAATGATAACTGGTATTGTACCAAAATTCCGCTAAATAGAGCCATTTGATCCAATGTTTAGGACAAGCATGCACAAAGCACCGAAGATAGCTTTCCAAACACTGATTAACTCGTTCAGTCTGTCCGTCAGACTGCGGATGATATGCACTGCTCATGTGAAGTGAAGTACCCGATAGCTTAAACAACTCCTGCCATAATAGACTAGTAAAAACTTTATCACGATCAGACACTATAGCCCGCGGCATTCCGTGTAATCGATACACATGAGTCATATACAGCTGAGCTACCATGATGGCTGTAAATGGATGAGCCAAAGGAATAAAGTGAGCAAACTTGGAAAACTTGTCAACCACCACCAGGATGCAATTATGAGAATGAACTCGAGGTAAGCCTTCAATGAAATCTAGTGTTATTGTCTGCCATGCATGTTCAGGGATAGGTAGAGGTAAAAGAAGTCCAGGATACTTAGCTCGATCAGGCTTGTTCTGTTGACAGATCTGACATGATGTAACAAATGTGTGAATCATCTTCTTCATAGCAGGCCAAGCAAACAAAGCTTTTAGGCGACGATATATTCTTTGAAAGCCGAATGACCACCAATAGCGCTATCGTAAAGTGCGCATCAATTTGTTTTGTAGAGCGAATTATTACCGATCCAAACTCTGTTTAAATCGAAGAATGCCATCTTGCGATTGAAATTTGGAACCGATTGTCCAACTAGCGGTGAGTCATTATTTTCTTAGTGGCGGATCATTCGATATCCTTGAACAACTGCTCCAACCATCTTTGGTTTGCTTATAGATCTGTGATCCACAACCAAACATGTATCTTGATCATCTCCTTGAAAATCTGGACGTCTAGACAGAGCATCGGCCACCCGATTCTCTTGTCCTTTCTTGTACTGTATAGTAAATTGAAGGCCAAGGAGTTTGGTGATGGCTTTCTTTTGTAATGGAGAAGTAACACGCTGATCCAACAGATGAGTTAAGCTTTGGTGATCTGTTTTAATCACAAATGGAGCATGTTGTAAGTACGGTCGCCATTGATCAACCGCAAACAAGATGGCCACAAATTCTTTTTCATATGTAGACAAACCCTGGTTTTTTGGCCCAAGAGCTTTACTGATATAAGCAATAGGATGACCATTCTACTGTAAAACCGCACCAATTCCTTTGTCACTAGCATCAGATTCAATGACAAATGGTTGAGAAAAGTCCGGTAATGCTAGTACTGGTGGTGATGCCAGAGCTTGTTTTAGGGCTATGAAAGACTGTTGAACTTCTGTAGTCCAAATAAACTGTTGACCTTTGCGCAGAAGGTTGGTTAATGGCTTGCTGATGACCCCAAAACCTTGGACAAATCGCCTGTAATACCCAGCCATGCCTAGGAAGCTTCTAATATCCTTTACACAGCTAGGGGTTGGCCATTTTTGTATCACTTGCAGTTTTGAAGGGTCAGTAGCCACACCACCAGCGCTGACAATATGTCCCAGAAACTCCAGTTGGTGTTGAGCAAAACAGCACTTAGAGAGTTTGAGGTGTAGTTGATGCTGACTCAATAACTTGAAGACTTGACGTAGGTGACTAATGTGGGCGTCCAAAGTTGGGCTATATACCAAAACATCATCAATAAAAATTACCACACACTTGCGCAACAGAGGGGCTAACACCACATTCATAAAACCTTGAAAAGTCGCAGGCGCTCCGGTGAGACCGAAAGGCATAACCTTGTACTCGAAATGTCCATTATGAGTCTGAAATGCTGTTTTGTATTCATCACCTTCCTTGATTCGGATCTGATGGTAACCAGACCGGTGATCCAACTTAGAAAACACAGTCGCCCCTACTAACTCGTCCAAGAGTTCATCCAAAATAGGCATGGGGTACTTGTTCTTCACTGTATGTGCATTTAACCTTCTATAATCTACACACAGTCGCCATTCTCCATCCTTCTTCTTGACCAATAAGGCCGGTGATGCGAAAGGACTTGAGCTGTATTGAATGACCCCCGTAGAAAGCATCTCTTGTACCTGCTTTTCAATCTCGTTCTTCTGTTGTGGAGTATAGCGATATGGGCGCAAACGGAACGGTTGAACACCTGACATCAAGGGAATAGCATGATCAGACTGTCGGCGAGGAGGTAACCCAGTCGGTTTGTGAAACAGGTGTTCAAACTCTTCCACCAGTCTGCTAACAATCGGATGATCAACTGAACTAGTGATGTTTCCCTTGACTTCTGAAAGAGCTAACATCTGTTCAACAGCCTTTTGCTTCAGGAGTGCATCCAATTGATTGCCTTGAATAACAGGGCAACAACTTACAGTAGGGATAATCCCTTGTAACCGAACTTGTTGATCTTTATAGAAGAACGATAGGGTTTTGAAACCCCAATGGACCTCCATAGGACTATGCTTTTCAAGCCAATCCATTCCAAGAATGATATCATATCCGCTCAATGGTAACACTTTCAAATCTGACATGAAGGTAACTCCCTGACATAACCAGCTGCATTGAGGAATAAAACAGTTACAGTTCAATATTCTTCCATCTGCCACTCTTACCCGAATTGGATTAGGAAGCTGATGAACTCCAGGCATAAGAGGTAACAGATGATGTCCAATATAGCTGCCTGAACTTCCGGAGTCTACTAACATGAGAACTTCTTGACAGTGTACTGAACCCTTGAGACGGATAGTCTTGCCCCCTTCCGAACCAGATATAGCTTCACAAGGAATTGCCAGCACTTGCTCATCATTCAGATTCTGGTTGTTGAAACCGTGAGGTAAATCTGGATCATCAGAACCTATATCTTCTTCCACCTCTCTGGATAAAGCCCACATCTCTTCAACCACATGCAAAGGTACCGTTGCGGCGCATCGATGAGTATGTCCCCAGCGTTCTCCGCATTTGTAACACAACCCTTTTGCTTTCCGGTATGCCATGAGTGCAGACATCCGATCGTCCGAAGATCGTGTTCGCGGCACCGATTGGAGTTTCTTGTCATCCGATGTCACTGTTAGCGACGGTCTGGACGTCGCAGGTGGTGGTGGTGGAAGGGGCATCGCCATTGGCCGATTGAAGGATCGTCCAGATGTAGCAATCTCACCGCGACGACCTTCACGCCGGGGCTGAATGGTTAATACGTCCTCCTGCAAAAGCGCCAACGCACTAGCAGTATCCAGATCTTTTGGGCGTTGAATGACAACAACTGAACGAATTTCGTCTTTAAGCCCATCAATAAAACGAGCAGTAAGCAGTTCAGAATGTAAAGTACTATCATAAGCTAACAATTGATGCACTATTTCGTCAAACTGCTCAGTATATTCGGATACAGTACCCGTTTGATGAATATGAAAAAATTTACGTACTAATGATCCATGTTGATCTCTACCAAATCTGTTAGCCAAAGCCAGTCCCAATTCTTCCCAATTCATGTTAAACACTTTGTTATCCATAGATTGCATCCAAAACGTGGCCGGTCCTTCAAAATTTAGCGTTGCTAAACGAACCCATAATTCTTCAGGGACAGAGTAAAACACAAAGAAATTTTCACAACGTTTTTTCCATAATTTTGGATTGGTACCATCAAAAGCGGCAAACTAATATGAGGTAAATTAGCCCCAAACTTTGAGCCATTGATGCCAAACCGAAGCGCATGATTACTCGAATGGGTTTGAGGATGATGGGTGGAGTGCGAAGCGCATACACATGAGTGGGAGGAGGCACCAGGGCGTCTCCAGCCCTAGCGCCCACACTCCGGTGGAAATGACTCTCACGGTGGCCTACTGGCCCGGACGTCGTTCCCACTTGCGATCCTTCCAGATGAGCGGAAGGAGACGTTCCCAGTTCACCCTTGGGGTTGGATGAATCGGCTGCAACTTGCGCCAAAACTCGCCCAATCTGCTGCTTTAGGTCGGCAACAGACGTATGCAAGTCCGTCACCCTATTCTCCATCTTCGGTTTCCACGCTTCAAGCTGCTCGTGCTCTTAGTCGCTTTCGCAGATGATTCGCCAACGCCGGATGTATTGCTGCACGTCGGCGACCATCGACCTGGTTTCGTCCTCCTTCTTGCTATTCTCCTCAAGCTTGGCCAGAATAGTGGTGAACGGGTCTTCGGCTCGAGGCGGCGCCATGTTTCCAGACTTGGCTGCAGGCGAGTAAAGTGGTGGTGCTCCGCCGCCAGGATTCAGGAATCCGGCTCTGATACCAGATGTGAGAACACTACGATTGCTTATCTGATTTCACTCTCACTCAATACACAATTTCTCCGCCGCCTGAGTAGTTCCTCCAAGAACACACGCACACACCACCCGATTGTTACGCCGCCCGCTTTACATGTCGTTTTCTCCCTTCTTAACAGGAAGCAACAGGGTTTACTGGTTGACCCAGTCCGACCCAACAAAACGTAAATTGGGCTTGTGGGCTCGCATTTCCCTCGGTCTTGGGCCTTCCGGCGGTACACTGGATCTCATCCTTCCGGTCTTCTGCTCCTTAGCGTTCTTCCCAGCCTTCCCTGCTGTAGCGTTGCTAACATGGCGTCTGGCTAAAAGTTGTAAACAAGAGAGAAATCTGTACTGAAAAGTTCTAGACCAGGTGTAACGACGTAATTGCTGAGTCTGACCGACCCAGGTTACCAGGTGGGTGTACATGTTTGGTTTTGAAGACCTAGACGGTGAATAACCATCCGATTATAGCTCTAAATTTAACACGTTTATTTAGTTTGACGAATAGATCGAACAAGTGATTTATTATGATCATCTCGTTCTCTATAAGGCAAATATATAATGAAGGATCAAATCATGCTACCAAATTTGAATCAGCCAGGCCATGCATGCATCCTGAAACAAAGCGATCTCTCAAAACAAACGACCCGTTAATTTCCTCCCGTCCCGTCTATATACGGAAAGCGGCCACTAGCATTTGCTCATCATGTGCGCGCCTAAAGCACATCGGATGCCAGTTTAATATTGCACGCACAACCCCTTTTAGTAATACCATCTAACATTCTAACCACCTATCGCATCAAACCGATGCCGGCCGGCCGCTGGCTTTCGCATAGGATATGGAGATACGTGCAAATTGCTTGTACGATCGCTGCATTCTTCAGTCGATTATTGGGTCAGGACTCAGGACATGCTCGGCACTTGGCTCCTAATCATGCGTCTCTGTCGGCTTCCCTTCTGTACGTCGTAGGATATATATAGCGCTTCGTCTTTCTTCTGGCCATGATCTGATATTAATTATTACTCCATCCGTTGATAAATATAAGGGCAAGTACAATAGCAAAGTCAACTACTAGCTAATAGTAAGTTAAAAGCCAGCTTGTACAATAACTGTCTCTAGATTTTGTCTCTAGATGTTGTGCAATAACTATCTTTTCTCTCTTGTACATAAATGATCTACATATGCTCCCGTACAAAGTTGGCTACTAAATAAGAGCCAGCTCTCTTCTCTTTCCTCTTTTCTCACTCCTCCACATAGATTAAAACTGATTGTACAGACTAAGAGCCAGCTGACATGGCCTTATTGTATATGCCCTAAGACGTATTTTGACTTGGCACAAGGATTAAGATTGTGGTAAAATTGAGGGAAATATGAGAGGAAATGACTTACATATCCCTCTTAATTGTCTTGGAAGATGAGAGATAATACTTTGTGTAGGTGGTAATGAATAAATGCATATGGTTGAGAGAGAATTCTATAAATAAGGGTATATGTGGAAAGATTCATTAAATCTACATGCACGCCTTATATTTTTTAACAAGACCATTCAAACTATAGGCCTTATATTTATCAACGGAGGGAGTACACCTTATAGTCGTTAGTCGTTAACTTTCTTCCGCTTTAATAGTTGTAATTTAATATTCAGTTGCTACTGGAAACTGACTTAAAAGGTGACCTAGATGAAGCTTAAGACCCATAATAATTAAGGGAAATCAGAGATGGCCCTCTGTGAACAAAATTTATGTACAAGTTTGAAACTTTACAACACATACGACCGTTTTTGGGTGCTTATCAGGAATTTGCATGTGTTAACGCACTATATTATATATTATTGATCTCTTTGTTAACCATACGTTGCTTGCATGCTTGCATGAGATGAGAGAAACATTTCAGGCATGCATGTATACGAGTGAGTGATATAATTTGACACTGAACATTGTGTGCTGTACATGGTATCATTTCTTGTTGCTTTTTTTGGCTGTGTGCTTTGCAAACCTCACGTTGCGATGATCCTGATCTCGTCAAGGAAGAAAAGGTTCCAGTTAGTAAACCGTTAATTTGAAATAGGGTGTGTTATCACCCCTGCGTGAGTGGGGGTCGAGACCTCACATTCGTGCAATAATTTGTAATGCGTCGCTTGCAATTAACTCAATTTAGGCAAGAGTTTAATTTGATGCCGCAAAGAGGTATATACGGGAAGATGAAATCAGTTTCACTACATTGTACATCATCAATACCTTTCACATATCTTCTCGTGCCAAAAACTCCTGCTAGACCAAGTTACCAATGCTACATTGTGCATTACGCCATCGTCCATACTTGTGTTGTGAAGTACTATCCACTGATCAGGTACGCTAACTGCTTTTGTCCATTCAAATGACAAGCGTACCCGTATTATGTAAATTAACTCCACATATATGTGGAGTTATATGAACCAATCCATCCATCCATTCATGCTCTAAGATTCATATGTGTATCTCTCTTCCTCCTATTTTGCAAAACACCCCTTTTTTCTCCTCCTTCCCTCTCTTCCCTCCCGGGTCCGGCCACCACCCGAGCGGTCTGCTTGTCACCGTGCCACGCTAAGCTGCCCTTTGAGCTCTATCGCCGCTACAAGCCCTGTTGCCCACACGCCGCCTCGATATGGACCGGTGGGGGAGACGAACTCGCGTGGCAAACTGTCTGGCGTGGATGGACCGGCAGTAGCGTGGACAAATCAGTTGTGGCCCCGTCCAAGCGTAGGGCCTAGGCTGTAATGTGCAGCATGATGAGTGGCGGCCTAAGGTGGAGAGGAGAGAGAAAGGGAGAGAGGGGGAGGAGAGAAAGGAAAAGAAAGAGAGCTCTTTTTTTTTTTTGCAAAATTGACTGTTTAGAGGGGGAAGAGGAAGCATGATCTCAATGCACATCATGTAGGGTGTGTTTGCTTGGTGGGACAAGGTTGAATGGGATGGGATGATATATAACGTTTGGTTCCATTGTTTTGGATGAATGAAATGGTTCAGCACCTATAGGAATATTTCTCAAATTTGTATCCCACTATTCACGATAGAATGGTTCCATTCAAGCAATCAAACACATGACTAACTTTTTTCTTGAACCATCTCATACATGTACCAGTGTCATATCCAATGGGTGGGATCGGTTGGGCTCGAGCCCACCCTTCGGTCGCCCGATCCTATGTACCATCTCTAGCAGCGATGCTTATTTTTTGGTATAATAATAGCGAATGTACACGCACTTAGGCACGTTTAGAGGAAGAAGAAACTTTACTAGGTGGTGAGCTACTTTTTAGATCATGTGACTTCATGGGTCGCTGTTTGTTGAATACCTAATTTTGCAATTGGTAACTTCATTTGTTGTCTGCAAAACTGGACTTGAACCCTCAATGCAGGTAGAGACTATATTATATTATATTATATATATATATATATATATATATATATATATATATATAGAGAGAGAGAGAGAGAGAGAGAGAGAGAGAGAGAGAGGCGACTCGACATCTCTTCTTTGCGAGGATATGGCAGCCTATCAAGTAGGGAGCACTTGATGCACATCGTCGGGACTCGACGATTGTAAGGGCACGACGAGGACGTCGAGTGAATGTCGGGGAGCTGACAAGGGCACGAGTGTGAGGCAATGGACAACCCACTGCGGCGATGATGAGCAAATTGTGAAGGTGGCGTAGCGTAAGTTGGCGAGTGTCTAACCGACTTAGTGGACTGACCATAACAACAAATAGACAAAGTGAACCCCTCTTCTAATATATGATTTTTGAGAGGTGCTTCAATGCTTTCCTTTTTGACAGATGCAGAAATATTAAAGCATGAATGAAAGATATATGGTAATTACTTATCCTTTTGCTTACTTCAAAATTTGTACAACTTGTATTGAAAAGGAAAGCATTGAAGCACTGCTCATGATTTTTTTTATCAATTGTAAATATGTCAGTGGATTGAAAGAGACAATAGCCAATTTGTTTGATTGATTGGTGTTAACTTGTTTATATATTTTCAAAAGTTTAACAAGCGAATGTTGCACAAGTATTTCTCAAATAATGAACTACAAGTAGTAGCACTCGAACCGATGAGAATACAACACAGGCTATTTAACATGTTTATCTCAATTTAAATTATTTTTTTAAACCCACCCTCTATTTTTATCCTGGATTCGCCACTGACATGTACTGCTGGGTAGAAGCAACCTACCAAACACACCAGTAAAGAACAAGGTGCATGAAACTCCATACACATGTGGGAAAGCCTCTTTCCTCGCATTATTGCAATCTTTTGCAAGATTAGATATCTGGCGGAAAGATTCTAAGTAAAGTTTGTAGACTTTAATGACAAAGAAAAGTTGTAGAAATACACAGGGCAATTCTCAATTGGATTCTGAAGATACAATATGAGAAGGTGTAGAAAAGACGGTAAAAAATTTACCAGCTGCGGTAATCATAAATGCATGTGGCCAATTTGTTGGTGAACAAAAGCATCCGATCACAGACGAAATGGACCTCAGAATGAAGAGTTTTAAGGTTTATATGCATGATCGCAGATAAACAAGTTCTACAGAAGAACTAGCAGTAGTTGATCGCTTACGTGAACCTACAAATGCAAAGTTTATCTAGGTGACCTCCACATCAAAATTTCGCCATCGCATCAACCACTTCAACTCTAGCAAGCTAATGTCCGCAATTCAAACCCTGATTTCCCTACTTATGTCAATAATCTAGCTAGCTTACCACGGATCGAGGATCATGCATGAGATAACAATTAAGTGGGTTTACACTTTCACATCTTCTTCCTCCGGGCCAATCTTCTACAAGTCTCTTCCGTGATGATCGGCAAACCCCTACCTGCTTTAACAAGATCAACCACGCCTCGATCAATGGTACTAATCAATCTCTCAAGATTAAAGACAACACGTGCCGTTGCATAATTCAAGATGGTGACTTATTAACCTGATGCACAAAGCTTCAGTTCAGTCTCAGCAAATTACTCCTCGCTTTCATCGTGATAACGATCATCATCGTCATTGTCCTCATCGTCCTCGTCGTCGCTGCACCGTGGCATGCAATCATCCCTACCTATCTTGTCACCGTTTGTCGCCACGCTGGCAAAGAGCCCTGTCAGGCTCATCTGCTTACTGATCATCCGCGCGACGCAGTACGGCAGCTTCGGGTTCGCGCCGCGCGCTGCCCTCCCGTGCTTCCGGTTGATCCACGCGCCGGTGAAGGCCAGGCAGTCCAGGAGGCTCTCCCTGGCCATGCCCTTCATGTCGTACGCCTGCGCCCGGCGCCACAGGCTCCTGGCGTGCGCGTTGGCCGGCCGCGCGAGCGAGAGCGCGCGCGTCGCGTCGCTCACCGCCGCATCGGCCTCGCACCGCACGAGCCGGCTCTGCGCGCGGTTGCTGTGCAGAACCAGCCGCTCCCTCCTCCTGCTCAGGGGGCACAGCTCCAGCGCTTCGGTGTACAGTTCGATGGCCTTGTCCACCTCGCCATGCCAAAACCTGTCATTGCCTTGCCTCTTCTTCTCCTTGGCTGAAAGCTTTCTCTTGAGCAGCTCATCCCTAGACACTGCTTCCTCTCTATCCTTCTTCTCTACCTTTATCTCCCTCAAGGTGGCAATTGCCTCCCTTGCTTCCATGCCTAGCTCACGGCCACTGACATGGTCGCGATCAAGAAGCAGTGCACTTGTAATGGCATCGCCGAGTCGTCGCCTTGGACCGACGTGACGGAGCTCGGCCAAGTCAACGAGGTTTGGCGCCGTGGCGTCCGCAACCGCGTGCCAGGTGTCACGGTCGTCGAGGAGGAGTAGCAAGCAATCGATGGCCATGTATTGCCAATCGTCGGACGACCGCGCGAGGTTGCAGAGGCCGGAGAGCGTGTCCCGGCACGCTGCGATGGCGCCGCGGCCGACTGTAGTCCTGCAGAGAACGCGAAGCAGCCCGACGCCAGCGGGAGAGTCGCCGTTGGCCAGGCCGCCCCACATCCGGCATAGCTCGCGCAGGAAGCCGGGTTCTTGGCATATTGTGGCATGAGATGACAGGTCTCTGGAGGCAAGGCAGCTCAGAAAGTAGAGTGACCAGCACTGGAGCTGGCTCGCCCACTCCTCCGCCTTCCGGTCCTCGGCCTCGACGCCACCGCCGAGCCCGCCCGTCAAAAGGTCGCGCTGGTATTTTGGCCGCTTTCTCGGTGCCACCGCGAAGAAGTTTACGTAGACGTCGGCGATGCAGGTGGATGCGGAGCGCACGGCGAGAGGCACCGCGTCGGCGGCGTACCGTGCAACGGCCGGGAACGTGGCGTCGTAGCTGGCAAGGTGGCCGAGAGCGCGCGCGGCCGCGCGCTGCTCGACCCATGTCATGGCGCCGCCGAGGAGGGCCAATAGAGGACGCACGGCGCCGGCAGCGACGGCCAGCTCGGCGTGCGCGGAGGAGCGGATGGTGTACGAGCCGATGACGTGGGTGGCGTAGTACGTCACGTACACGTTCTGCCCACGACGGCACCACGCCGCGTCGGCAAGCGCGCGGGAGAGGAGGAGGGACATGCACCGGATCGCGCCGAGCGAGGGAAGCTCCGAGTCGTCGGGCGCGGCCATGGCCGCGCGCCACACGGCGCCGGCTGCCACGCCGCATGACTGGTTATTATTGCCGCCGGCGTCGTCTCCACAGTAAGGCAACTCCCGGAAAAAGGCAGCAAGGCTAGCGCGGCGGTGTCGGGCGTCCGGGTGTTTGATGGCGCAGAAGAAGCAGCCGCAGCTTGACCCGATGTTTTCTGTTTCCTCCTCCTCCTCCTCCTCCTCCTCCTCCTCCTCCTCCTCCAGCTCTTCTACGATCTTGGTCATGGCTTTGGCCTTGCTCTTTCTCCAACTGGATTGCATGCTTCTGGTGTTCAGCTCCATTTTGATTGGTGGCTAGCTTGCCTTTGTTATTTGGTTTGCTTGTTGTGTTTGTGTGAGGGCCTGAGGGGTAGAAGAAAGAAAGAAGTGAGAGAGTAGGGTTTTGCTGAAGTAGTGGGGTGCCACGTATAGATCAGTAGATATACAATTAGTCAATTAGGCATGGATTAATTATATATGTTCTTCTTAACTTCTTTTCATGGAGGAGGAAAGTTTTCTTTAATGTTCAGCTGCCGGCCGGAACGAACTTTTCTCTCCCTGTTACTGATGTTCGATCGAGGTTATATTGTGAACTTGAAATGGTACTACACTTCAGTGTTTTGCTATACAAATTAATATATACTTCAGTACGAGGTGGCTTTTCTCTTCTTCTTCTTATTCTTCTTCTTTTGAACTTCCAGGAGATAATAGTAGTTTCAGGCCAGGAGTCAGAGGTCGTAATTAACAGCACAAGTCTTGAGTAAGACAAAGTTACGCTGTAAGTTAAGAGTTCACTACTTGTTGCACTTCTTAGACCGACAGTACTGGGCTACGAGGTGTAATTCGGTTCCATCTAATCATCTATCGGTCGACAAAGATTTGGCATCAGTTGCTTTCTCAGATGAGGATTTGTGTTCATGTATGCGCTTGTTTTACATGACCATGGAGGCATGGACATGTTATTTCCTCTGATATATAATTTGCGAGGTGGTTAAGGACTTAAGGTCTAAAGTTGCGGCTGTTAATCCCCAACAAGCATCCTAATTTAACCGAACCTTTTCTACCGGCAAATCACCAAAGAAACCAGCGCGTCAGACTCCACTCGGTTAAGCTAGTTAATTGGCTTAGCGTAGCAGCTAACCAAAACTAATAGCTTCACCTTTGTTTTGTACATAGGGATTTCAACGCAGGCCCTGCAATGTAAGTACACACTATGAGCAACGCTGCACAGCTATTTATAAATCACAAATTTATCCAGTCAACATCTCTCTCACTCTCTCATGTTTTTGCTGAACTCAGAACTGATGAACAATGTTCTGCAATCTGCATATATACTTTCTTTTTCTTTACCTTCTGGCATTCCCACTCACAAAGGGACCGTTGATACGTAGCAAAAGTATTGTGGTCCTTCAAGTGAGCAGCATGATTTGCATCCATGTTGCTTGTTGCCCTACAAAGAAGAAAAGGAGTAAGAAGTGCCAAAAAAAAAGGCCAAAGAAAAAAGAAGAAGCAACTTTAGGCCCAAGCTATATAGGTAGGATCTCTATTAAACTATCCTGTGGGGAAATTACTCGAGCAGAACAAACTGCTTAGGAGGCCAATGGCAAGAGCCGCCATGGATACGCTTTGGTGAGTTACCATGATGACCACACGTCTTACACCCGTCCGAGAAGAACCTTGGGGATCTCAAACTGCTTGACAAATCGATCACACATCCTTGCATGCATCGTCTGCAGATAAGGCCCAATGGACACACCGCACACATGATATGTAGCTATGCCTTTGGAAGTTTGGGTGGTTTGAGCGGAAGGTGTGTCATGATAGTACTCGTAGTAGTAGTACTTGGCAACATTGGCAGTGCTAATCCAGCTTACTTTTTTTATTGATAAGTTAACTACCTCGCCACGGGAAATCTTGGTGTCGATCTAATTTGGCCATGCTTCGAAACTTCAATTTGGCAAAGCAATTGTACAACTGACTGCGATTTAGATCACAATCCAACGGTGATGAGAAGGCAGGGGCAGGAAGGTCCACGTCGACAACACCATATTTCTGTGGAGGGTGTAAAAGTTAAGCACACGGGTCAAGGTGTATCAGACGATTTCAGCGAAAACAAGTAGATGAAAATCAACGATAAATGCCAAAAGCAAATCGATGGGACTCAAATCGAAATTGAAATTGATGTGGTTTTGCTGGTTTTATTTGATGACGAGGACCAAATGTTATAATTCGGTATGAAATGCTACAAAGCTACATGAATGATTGTAACTAAAAATTTCCGAACACGAGAGAGCACGTGCCCCCTCAACCAAGTTACCCCTTTCTAAGGAAGCTTGTATTGATCAGTTATAAGTGTTGTAAAACGTAGTCGTTCATCTACGATCAATCAACAGCAAGCCAACGAAATCACAAGAATAAGAACTAGAGTACACACAAAGTAAGGGGCAAAGTTCTCCCGCTTTTTATTAGATTGATCTCTTGTACAAGGGGGTGCCCAATATATAGTAGAAGGTAGCAAGAGATATATTTGGATTCACCCACCAATAGATAGAGTCCTTCCAAACTTGGACTGAGATTCTATCTATATCATAACACTCCCCCTTGGACAAATATCGTGTAATGCACATGTCTCGTTAAAAACTCCACTCAAAACCCCAATAGAAAAAAGGAAACGGAGAAAAGAGAACATTGCACTCGCACTCTATGTTGCACTAGTTGCCTCATTAAAAACCTTCATATGAGAAAACTTTAGAAAAGCTCACTAAGAGAAAAAGAGTACAACTTATACTCTTCAGGATTTACAATATGACCTTTAGGATCATGCACAGGGTCATGGTTCAGGGATTTACTCCCTCTGAACTCTGCAAATCTCTAAGTCGTCTCATTCTAATGCCATTAACACATATCTAGAATGTAGATTTTGGCAAGGACTTAGTGAATAAATATGCAAGATTTTCACATGAATTAGTTTGCAAAATCTTTACCTCACCGTTCTTTTGGAGTTCATGAGGATAGAAAAGTTTAGGAGCAATATGCTTCGTGATATTGCTTTTCACATAACCCATTTGCATTTGTACAACACAAGCAGTATTATCTTCATAGATAATTGTGGGGGTATCGACGGTGTTAAGACCACGTGACTTCTGGATATGGTTAATCATACGTCGTAGCCAAACACATTCACGTGAGGCTTCGTACAAAGCTATGATATCTGAGTGGTTAGTAGAAGTAGCTATCAGGGTCTACTTACAAGACCGCCAAGAAACGGCTGAACCACCGTAGAGAAACACAAAACCAGTCTGTGATTTGGCACCGTGGGGATCATACAGATAGCCGGCATCCGTATATCCCACCATGGTCAAGTCTTGGTTCCTCTGGAAAAACAATCCAAGATCTTGAGTGCCTTGGAGGTATCTGAGTAAAGTCTTGACACTAGCCCAATATCTTCTGGTTAGGGCTGCACTGTGTCTTGCTACCAAATTCACTGCGAATGCAATATTAGGACTTATACAATTAGCAAGATATATAAGTATGGGACTTGAGGTCCTAAGACTTTCTCATTTTTCATCTTTGGTCTAAAAGGGTCTTTATCCACTTCAAGGGATCTTACGACCATGGAGGTTTTTAAAGGATGCGATTTATCCATATTAAACATTTTCAATACCTCCTTGGTATAGGAAGACTGGTGTACAAAAATTCCTTCTGTAAAATACTCTAGTTGCAAGATTTTGCCCAAAACTTTCATCTCAAACTCTGTCGTGAGGTAAGCATTTGCTTCCTTTATATCCTCTGTGGTTCAGATGATATTTAGATCATCGACATATACTGAGATGGTGTAGAATCTATTCTGTGATTTCTTTATGAACACACAGGGGCAATATTCCTTCTTCAGGAGGAACTAACTAAGTCGGTTATACCACATTCTCCCTGACTATTTTAATTCGTACAGCGACCTCTTCAGTTTGATGCTATACATGTTGCGATTATTAGGATTCAAAATTGTAATACCTTTAGGGATTCTCATATAAGTATCCGTATCCAGTGACTCATATAAATATGCGGTCATTACATCCATCAACTGCATTGATAAGTTTAAACTTGCTGCCATTAATATTAAATTTCGGAATGTTATTCCACTCTTTACAGGAGAATAGGTTTCATCGTAATCGATGTTGGGTCTCTGTGTGAACCCTTTGTGCTACAATCCTCGCTTTATATCTCACCACCTGGATATTTTAATTTCTCTTCTGGATGAAAAACCCATTTGGAACACTTTAGGAAGTATTCTGTTAACGAGACCAAAAACCTTGATCTTATTAAGCGAGCACAATTCTGCCTCAATTGCTTCTTTTCATTTGACCCTAGCTATCTAAGCGCTTCTGGCACTCTGCTATGGACTTTGGTTCTGGATCCAGCTTTTAGCAATTTTAGAGGCAAAATATATGTCGACAATTGTACTCTTTATTTTATACAATTCTCCTGCATCACTTTAGGGATATCTTTTCATTAATTTCTTCCAGCTCCTCGTGATTCCCCACAACGATGGAGTCTGGGTGTTCCGACTTCCCAGTATTGGATTGTACGTGCAAATATACGCTGGGGTTATCATTTTCAAAATGGATCACTCCAGGGATGTTACCATCTTCAGATGGCTCACTTTAGGGATTTTCTCAACATCAGGTTGAGATTCTTCTACTATCATGGGTAGTGTTCTCATTTGTTTAGTTCTCTACTTTTGTAGACGTCTCCGCGAAATTGAGTCCCGTGCACTTGGAGGCCTCCCCCTCTTTTTATCATAAGGGTCAAGAGTGAGTTCAATATCCTTCTAAGGTATTTTCACTCTTTCAGGTGCATATACTGCAGATATATGAGATCTTTTCACTCCCTTATGATCAGTGAAGGCATTTAGTAGATTATTAGCTTATTTGTTGCAGATTTATTATCCTTCGAACTTCAAATTCGGTCTCTTTAGTGCGTGGATCTAAGGACTCGACATTATTTAATGTGGTACTTATCTCACCCTAATGCTGAAAGTGTCCTTAGTACAATCAGCGTACCGAGCCGTGCACAGATCCCCTGTCATAGGCTTTAGGTGTTAAATACTTGACGAAGATTCATAACCTACATAGATCCTCAACTTCTGGCGAGGTCCCATGGTAGTACACTATGGTGGAGAGATTGACACGTTTACAACACAAAGAAATTTTCGCAGATGGAAAATACTTAATTCTTTTCCACTCACTATCTGCAACGGGGAAATTTCATGATGTGCAGATGATCTGAGTTGAATTAATACCGCAGTATGCAGCACTACGTGGCCCCAACAACTGGTGAAAAGCTTACTATTCTGCAAGAGTGGCTAAGCAATAAGTTTTATTTTTTAATTTAATGACTTTGCAAGGCTATTTTGAGTGTGGACATAAGGTACGAGATGCTCTACATTAATTCCTAGAGCCATACAATAATCATTAAATGTTTTTAAGATAAACTCGCTAACATTGTCTATTCAAATGGACTCGATCCTTTCTTCTGGAAAGTAGGCTCTTAACTTAATAATTTGGTTAACTAATTTTAGCAGAAGTATGGATCCTAGTAAATAAGAGACATACATAGGACCATCTAGTAGAAGCATCCATCAGTACCATAAATTTCTTAAAAGGGCCCGGCAGGGGCTAAACAGGTCTATAGATATCACCTTGAATTTTCTCTAGGAAATTCAGTGATTCTTCCATAACTTTTTAAGTAAGAAGATCTAACTATGAGCTTTCCTTTAGCACAATAGGGCATAAAAAATCTTCAGGTCTAGAAAAGTCTTCATACTATGGCCAGCAGAATTATTAATTATTCTTCTCATTCATATTCAACTCAGGATAACCCAAACGATCTGCCTGATCTTAAATATTTCTGGTTTTCATCGCAACACAAACTCCAGGTTTTATATGTGCATAGTATAACTAGGAGGAGAATGAATGAAGTTTTCAACCACACATTTTATTACACCCATTAAACTTAGTCATGAGTAGGTATTCTGTACCATCCTCATTCTCTGTCTTCATATGGAAATAATTCAAACCAATGTCTTTAAAATTTAAGAGAGTGCGATTGAACTTAGGGTATAATATGGCATTCTTCCAGTGCCAACTATGAGAGCGTCGCTTCCGGCGATAGTTATAATATTTTCAATACACTCAGTGTGGTACAACTGTCTTCTAGACAGATTTCCCCCTCCGCCATATTATTATACTTTGTTCTATATTAAAGGTATGATTTAACAATCAAACAATTTTTGCCTCAAGAACAAATTGTAGACTATAGAACAAATATAGTACAATTAATCAAATATCTAGGAAATAGTTATTTATTCAATTTTGAAAGATAAAAGCTCAATAGGAGCATAGACCAAATGTTCATTCAGGAACTAGAACTAAACTGATAAGGAGACTTATAAGGAATATGTGACATCGACTAGCAAAGCGAAGGAATACTTAGAAGACTAAGCCAAGTCTCCATATGAGTCATAAGTGTCCTCTTCGGACTTCTCAAACTCAATAATTTCAATAACTATAACACCATACTTCTCAGCATCTGTGTCAACAACAGGTTGAATGGTGAAGTATGACTCAACATTGTTTCCCTGGGTCTTATTGAGTTTTCCAGTAGATTGCATGTAAAGGTCTACCACATGCTTCGGGATACGTTAGTTGCATGACCAATGGCCACTGCATCCATGCCTAATACAGGGTTTATCAAGGTTCATCATATTTTTCTACTTCTAGCAAAATACATATAAGTTCGAAGTACTTCTGGTACTTGTCATGATGATACTATTATAGCAGTATCCTTATATTGGGGTGAAAGGTGCATAATGTCTTGTCGATCATTTTAACATCAGCAACTTTCTGGTTACAGAATGTTAGTTCAGTGACAAGCTTTTGCATGGCAAATTTATATGCTGACACAACATTTATAATCCTGAAAGTGCAGGAGGATCCATTTGCGCTGTGCTTCTGGCAATAGGACGGATCTTTACTAGTTATATATTTTTCCTTTAGAGAATTCAAAAGTACCAGCTGGTCATCTTCCATCAACTATTCGGCCTTCAGGTCCGTATGAAGATGGTGCCTTAGGAGGTGCAAAGCCGTACATTTGGCGGCTTTGGGAAGAGCAGGGGTACCAGCTTCAGGCTGGAAAAACAGTAGCCCCAAAAGATCGAGCTATCAAATTAATCTTAGTATTAATTGACCAAGTAAGCTAATTGTTGCCATTTAGGGCAAGCTTGAGAAATTCTCTCTTTGCCATGTCCAACATATCCTATTTCTATTTATGCAAAACGACTTTTACTACTGGTAAAATCATTATATTGCATGCTCACTCTTCAATCAGTAAAGCTTGATCTATATCTATTCAGTAGATAATTATCTAAAATTTCCTAGCAATTTTCCTAGCAATTTCCATAGTTTTCTGCTAATTATTTAGCAATTTTCAGAATTACCATGTAGCAGAAAAATAAATCTCAACATACATCAATATGAAATTATGCTAGGACAATTAATCCAGAGATATGGAGCTTTCAATATGCTATAAAATTTTCCTAGTATTTTCATAATTTCTGTTAATTTCCAAACAATTTTTAGAATTACTGAATAACGGAAATAATACGAGCACATATTAAACATGGCATAAAGCTAAAAAATAATATCAGCACATATTAATTCTGAAAATTTCCTTTTTTTCGGGAGCAATGGGCCAGTGGCCGGATCAGCCCATCAGGCCACGCGGCCCAAAATTTACCGGTCAGAAGGGCGGCGGCTAGGGTTTCCAAAACACTAGCCGCCCCTATTCCACATGCGGGAGAGCACCCGTTTGCGCCCTCCCATCTGCCGCCGCCATCAGGTAGTGCCTGCTCGGCATCCGACGAGCAAAAGGCCGTCTCCTCGGCTTCCATCCGACGCAGTGAGCCTATAGCCGAACGACGCGACGGGCGCAGAGGTCTCTACCAGGGCTGCTTGGGCGCAGCGTCAACTGGCGCTGGGTGAGCTGCGAGCTCACGGTCGACGGTGGGGAGCTCCGGTGTCGGTGCAAAGCGCGGATGTGAGGAGATACAGCGGCGCAAGGCGCGAAGGCCAATGACCCAGGGCGACGCGACGGCGGGCAAGAGGCCGACGCGGTGGGAAGCTGAACAACAGCGACCGACGCAGCAGGTGTGAAGACCAACTACCGAAGCGGTACGGGAGTGAGCGGTGAGCATGGCATGGCCACCAAATCGCCGATGGTGGCTCGGCTAATCACGAGCGCGAGCGACGAGCTCTTCGTTGCCTCCTCGAGCATGCGGGGCGAGAGTGTCGCTGTCGGTGCAAGAGCTCAGGAAACACCGCTGGCAAGCGCACGGACTCAGGAAGCCTCCACTAGCAGGCACAGGCACTTCGGGCACCACATCAAGCGCAAGCATCGGCGTCGTTGCCCTTTTGCGCCGCGTGTATGCGGCCGCCGGCGCAAGAAGCCATTGTGTCGAGCGGCTGCTGGCAAGCGCTGATTTGGCGGGTGTTTCCTCATCTTCAGCAAAGGCACCACCACCATTGGCGACGCGCGCCATGGATGCGGCCACTTCGGGGGCCACCGGCTCAACGCATAAGCAGAGGAGTCGTTGCCGGCGACGCAGCCGTGAAGATGCGCGCAGGCATTGCCTTCAGGGCAAGCATGAACGCCGCCAATGGTGCCGCTGATGAGAGTGCTGTCGCAAGCGCCATGCCCCGATTGATGATTTTTTTCATAATGAATAGTAACCTTTGATTGCCATGCTAGATTAGAATAACGAGTAAACTCTAATTAACAGAAAACAATCTGCAGGATTAATTTATTATTCGTATGCGATCAACCGTCGTAGATTGAACTTACGAAGGGCTTGCAGTACGATGATTGTGTGTAGCAGGATGAATTCAGCGCAGTGTAGATTGTCGCAGGCAGACGATCACGATCATTAGCCTCGGTAGAGCTTCATGCTGATAACGTGTTGTGAAACGTAGTCGTTCACCCACGATCAATCAACAGCACGCCAACGAAATCACAAAAATAAGAACTGGAGCACACACAAAGTAAGAAGTAAGGTTCTCTTGCTTTTTAGTAGATTGATCTCTTGTATAAGGGGGTGCCCAATATATAGTAGAAGATAGCAAGAGATATATTCGGATTTGCCTATCAATAGATAGAGTCCTTCCAAACTTAGACTGAGATTCTATCTATATCATAACAATAAGGTATTAAAGTGTGATCCGAATTCATGACGTGGCACTGGGTGATGCATGCGTCAAGTCATGCCAAACGTGGCAATGGTCGACGCATTTAATGCCGATTCATTTTTCTTCCTTATTCAGGACTTTGATTCCTAGCCTATATATGTAGCCTTGTAGTCACATGTTTTAGAAACGTCAAAATTCTTCGTGCTTGTAATCTCTTCTCACATAGTGATTTTTTTTCGTATGGTCATGGTTTTTTTCATAACGATTTTCCATGTTAAATCTTCCTCTCTCATTCTTTTGATCATCTATTTTTTCCACGACTCGACTCCATAATAGTGCCGAGCTAGCTCTACCTAGGCGACTATTCTAGTGTCGGTTCCGTCAACACCATTGCCCATATTTCCCAGCTCATTATGCTAGCGTTGTCCTGCGCCGCCTCCATCGATAATCCCTTGCCTTAGCCAATCAATGTTTTTCATCAAGAGATTATGTCATCAGTTCTACATGCTTTCCATTGGAGATAGAGTTCATTGCAACTTAGGCTGTTGTATCTATTATTAGTGGCATACATGCGGCATTAATAATATATCTGTCAATGTTTAAGACCTAGGGCCCCTTAATCAAGCTTATGAAAAATATGATTGTGGGCTCCTAGTAAACAAGTTGAGGAAAAAATATATGGTGATTGTTTCGTTATTAGCCAAGCGACTCCACAGAGTATACAGATTACAAAATAATTACAATTATCTGTCCTGATTACAAATGCTAATTGCACATGCTATCTCTTCCTCTCTTTTGGTATAGATAGGCTCCCTATTTATGCTGGATGAAGAGGCGACAGTTGTTCTCCATAGGTGCGTCGTGTAACTGAGATGTGTCTTCCCACCAAATGGTGTCTTCTCTTCAAAGAGTGCCTTTTCCAGAGATAACTTTTGGGTAGTTACGCATACTTGTTAGATAACTGTTTGCACGGAGACATGTGCGGGGATAACCGCTTATCCCCGACCAGTTCACTGGTCGGGGTGGCTATTTCACTGGTTGAGGACGACCAGTGTGAAGCAAAGTTATTGACCACCTTGACTGAACTAGTCGGAGACTTAACCGTTTGGATAAGGGCGGGCTTCGTCCTATATATTATTGGCTTTATGTATTGTAGGCCCATTAATAGAGTATAATCACAAACAATTGAGGGCCCAAATAAATAACAGACTTTTAATCCTCATCAAAATCGTCTTCTACGGATTACTGTAGCAAGATCCGGAAATGAGAAGTCTAAGATGGAGTTGTAGGCTTTCAACACAATGAGTTAATTTGGGCTATAACAAGGAGACTTTGAAAAAAATCAATGTCAGTTGTGGAGACAACTAATTTGGTGTTTCAATCATTGTTTCGACATGTTGCAATTTGGATCGCTTTTGTGACCATTATGAAGGTTTTAGCAACATTAAAGTTAGATGATGTTGTGATGGTAGCTAGCAAGACACTCTCCGTCAGCTATTTGAAAGTTAAGGTTTTGCTGTAATTTCAGTTTGAGATGAAGGAAGGTGCAAGAAGTTTATTTTTATGTAGATACTAGAACATTCGTCTAATTGCCGTATCTCAATATGAGAGGTCTACTGCAATTTATACTTTATTGATGACAAGTTGAATTCCTTTCGTCCGAATAGTTTTATAGGAGTAGTTTCAACCATGTCATGGAATTCAGTTACCTTTAAAGCTAGAAGAGTGTTTTGTGTTCTAGAAGGATCATGTCAACTTCCATGATATGAGTTCTTCGCTATTTATCTAATACCACAAATGATGTTTTGGCTTATGCTGTTTAATGATTGAACATTTGAATCAGAAAGTCAATTGCACAAACTCAAACTTTTGCTGGGATTATGAATTGTTGAAGACCCATAATTCTTCGTCTGCTTTGTAGATAGCTGTATGTTTGGATCTACTAGTTGTTTGCTTAATTGGGCTTTACGTGAAGTATTTGGATAAGACTATTCCAGTTTTTCTTATTGAGATTAGTCCTATAGGCACAAAGTCTATTGATGAAGACTTATTTGGAGGATATTTGATATTTCAACTAAGGAGCGAATTTGTAAGTGGAGATTGTTAAAGTGTGATTTGAATTCATCATCGCGTTCGTGCCGGACATCGCGCTAGATATGGCACTAAGCAGTGGATGCGTCAAGCCGTGTCAAACGTGGTAATGGCTGGCGCATCTGACTCTGATTTAGTTTCTTCTCCGTTCGTGACTCTGATCCCTAGCCTATATATAATATATGTAAGCCTATAGTCGCACGGTTTAGATGCACCGAAGTTTCTCGTGCTTCTAATCTCTCCTCATATAGTGATTTCCATGTTCGTGTGTTCGTGATTTCCTACAAGAGTTTTCCACGCTAAATACTCATCTCTTGTTCTTTTCATCATCTATTTTTGTTGTGTGTTTTATAACATAAAGAGACCTTTTTTTAGCTCTTTTAAGGTACACTAGATTCAATATGAACCGTTCATTCTTTTCAATCCAATGGATCACATTAGATAGAATTTATTTATACTTCCTCTGGTAGTAGAGTAGTAGAAATATTCTTAACAAATCAACGGTTAGATCTGATTTCTACTACTCACTGTATACTACCGTACAATGTACCGTAAAATTTATCTATTTTCACAATTTGTGATATTTTGATATTGTATATTATAGGAGAGAATATATTTACTCCGTTTCTCAGTACTTATCACATGTGACCGAAACTTTCTTCTACGAATACTTGCATAGAAAAATAGTAAACATAGCATAACATAATATTTTCTATTTATATCATCATCTCTTAATTTCATTATTGCAATGTTTGTCTCTTTCTTTCGGTACTTCTTTTATTGCACATCATATTGCTCATATTGGTATAACTGAGTGAACAACTGTCGATCTATCACCCTCTTAATCTCTTCGTTCCGTGGAGATCCACCAAATAAAGAGTTAGAATTTTTTTGAGACTTTTTAGTATATTCTATATTATTTTAGCGACTATAAAAAACGTATAATCGACTTTTATTACATAATAGTTAATATATATATATATACACACACACACACAAATCAAATTACTTACCTTATTTTATTTCCCCCCTTAAATTAGAATATTTCTAAAATTTTAATTCTGAATAAAATGAAAAATTATATTTTTCACTTAGTATGGAATTAAAAAATAATCCCTAATTTTTTTATTCTTATGTTATTTATATTTAATTTCGAATTTCAAGTTTTGATTTAGAATTTGTATGAAAATCAAATGACTAATTTCATTTTATTTTTTATTCCTAATTTATGTTAATTTTTATTTGTTAGTTTTTATTTAATTTTGCATATCGGTTGTACTGTAGAAATCGTAAACAAATCCAACTACTATTTTTTTATATAATTTATATTCTGTATTTTAGCAATGTACATGTTTAATTTGGACTTCATATGAAAGTTAAATGGTTGATTTTCATTTATTTATTATTCTGAATTTCTGTTATTTTTATTGTTCTTACTATGGGCTCTTTCTTTTAATCTAAGTCATTGATTTTATTTTTATTTAGTTTTGAATATTAGTTTTGGATTACAATTGATAATACAAATCCAATTGCTAATTTTTACCTAATTTTTATTCTAAATTTTAGTAATGTATGTTTTTTAATTTAGAGTTCATATGAAAATCAAATGTCTAATTTATTTTTATTTTTTATTCTGAATTTTTGTTAATTTTTTTGTTTTACTTCACATAGACTCTTTCTTTTAATCTAAGCCGTTATAATTCGGATCCGCTAGATAGACGGTTAGACGTTTTTTGAAATAGTAACATCAAATCTAATGTCTATTATAGTTCAACTTAGTTAAGGTTCACTAAATTAAGGGTTATATGTTTTGCTTTTTTATGAGAATTTCTAGCATTTTATTTTCTTAACAACTCTACATGATATGCTATTGAAGCGCCGTAGGACCGGGCTTGACTCCATGACCCAGTATAGGATGGGCGTAATGCCTTTTGATGAAGCCTAGAACACTATTATCACATCAATTTGTTTTCTTTGATTAGGTCGGTGCCATACTTGGTGTTGAATCTATCATAGACGAGCCAAAAGATAAAAAAGAATAAATCTAAGAAATCCTGATTTTGTGGGAGTTAGATTGGGAGATCAGGAGGCGCACTCTTCCACGTCAAGAAAGAAGCAGCGATTTCTATTTTTTTTCTGACTACGCAAGTAAAAGGATTCGAAGGGAGATCGAGCTTGTGCAATGTTATTATTTTCCCGTTCTTTTCTTTCCTCAGGAGCACTTGGACGGGGAGCACCAGCAAACACCATGGCGTCCAGGGGATAAGTCTATATACAGTAAATGTCTTGATTTATTTGTTTCTCGACAAAACCGATCTACTTTTAAGGAGTTCTTAGAAAAACCAAATCAAATACAAATTAGTTTTGGGGTTGCGTGACTTTTATGTTATGGCTGAACCAATATGAGGTCATTTGTATTTTCTTTAATTGCATGCATTGAGTTACATTGGTGTGCATTGTCTGTATAAGGCCAAGGTGCGTCCAATGTAATATCGGAGTTCATGTGCTGATTTGTTGGTTATGATTTACTAATCAAAATTATAATTAAGCTTAATCACGCATGAGATGTATCGATCCGCCCCTACCATGTAAGTTTTGTCTTTTATTTTGATTTTATACTACAAAGTAATTTATATATCTACTCAATAGCATCTAATGGTCAATATGATTCATTTTTAATTAGGGTCCACCAGATTAAAGGCTAGGTATTTTGCTTTTTTGTGAGAATTTTTAGTCTATTTCTCAGAGATCCAATGGCAGTTGTAAATAAAGCCCACCAGATTAAGAGCTAGATATTTTGCTTTTTTGTGGGAATTTCTAGTCTAACTCTCATGGGCTTTATTTATAATCTATTTCTCAAAGATCCAATGGCAATTGTAAATAAGGCCTATAAGATTAAGAGCTAGATATTTTGCTTTTTCGTGAAAATTTTTAGTCTATTTTTTTTTCTTAGCGACCCTCATGAGTTTTTAATATATAATAGATAGATTACGAAGAGAACTTTACATTGATATATACAACAGAGAAAGGGCTTGAACAAATCTATGACTGCGCTTGTGATGTCTTCGTTCTATACGATCCACTGTAAAGCCCTTTCCAACAACTCACCCATGCAACCGCCATCAAACGTGTCACAGTCTACGATCTGCTTTGGTAGTGACATCAACTCTCCCTCTGGGATCTTGTGGATTCCTTTCAGAGCTAGCTGCTACCATCGCTGAGACCGACGAATTGGAGAGTGATCATTTTTCTATCTCTAGTTATCTTGTTTTTTTCTAAATCGAGTCCTCTACCATGTAAAATTACAATTTTAGCCTATCCAGAGAGCGTAGGAGCGACGGCCTGCCGCAAACGGCGAGCACGAGAGACAACCAGTGAGCGCGGTAAGAGAGCACGAGAGGCACGTTCAATAGTGAGAAGAGGACTAGATTTGTAATTTTACTTAGAAGAGAGCTAGATTTAGAAAAAATGAAACAATAAAGACTGAAAAATGATCTAGAGCCGTGGCTCTGCTGTTAGAAGTCTTAGATGTACACCATGTTGGTGGCGTAGACCTGAAACCGGTGCTGCAACTCCGCGCTCACGTAGGAGCGGCTGTAGACCGCCAACCAATGCTGGTAGCGGTCCATCATGCTAGCATCGTGATGATCCACTGCCGCTGCTGGTCCCCGCGACGATACACTCCGTGTTCGCACTTGGGTTCGTTGTTCACAGTTTCCTAGAGAACACCAACCGCACGAAGCCATAAACGCGGGACAAATTTTAGGAAAAAAAGACTTGACCGCCGATCAAGAACTCAAAGTGTCTACATGTAAGCAACAAATCAGGACACCCAAGAGTTTTGTCCGGTCATCTTGTAGTCAATCATCAGGCCGATCGAAAGTAATATACTACTACTTCTACTGTACTACATGCAGATGATCCAAAAGAAAACGAGAGAAAATATATGGAAGCGGACGGATGCTGACGTATCAATGGTTTCCGTGTAAGTTTGGTCGTAAAGTCATTAGTCAAAACTGAATGAGACTCTTGAGACCTGGACTCGGTATTCGTCAACTGCAGGTCAAGCGAGATTCATTCACTGATACACGTTTGCTTGCGTTTGCGTACGTAGACGAAGAACAAACCCATCGCATCCGTTTCAGGCTACTACTCCAGTAAGGCAGTAATTCATAGGCAGTAGTAATTCATGTGCAGATAAGTTTACTGGGGGACGAGTGGTTCAATATGTGTCCACAATTTCTTGTATGCACCTTGCATGCTGATTGTAACCTGAACCTTCCCTCTTAATGAAAGCTCTTGGGTTCCCCCCCCAAAAAAAGTGATAAAAGCCTCTACGCGTTAACACTTCGTCTACATACTCCATTACGCTAGCATTTGAATTTGAAGGTACTCTTGTCTTTCAGTTCTCCGTTGAATGGATCCACAACCGCAATCGGAATTTTCCCCTTATTCCCATGGCCTCTTATTATGGAAAGACTCCAACGACCCGCTACTAGAGATGCCCAGATGAGTTGTGCTAAACGGGCTGGCCTGAGACCCAGCACTATTGGCACGGCCCGATCCAGCTGTAAACAGGTCATACTAGCATGGCTCGGTAGTCCGTACCGTGCTTGGGCCAGTACCCGGCACGACGCGGCACGGTCTGTTTAGCCCGTTTATTCGAAAAATAACAATTTTTAGCTGTTGAAGGCTTTAAAAAATTCCAAAATTTGTTTTAGAAAAATCCCAGAAATTTCTTATAAATAGGGTAGCAACCCCCCTCATTTCCCCACTAGTAAACTTGCTTGTGAAAATTCTCTTACTCTAGATGATGATTTGGCAAAATTCAAATTAGTTTTGCCAAAAATCCAAAAATTCAAAATTCGGCTTTCGGCTTCTGTCAAGAAATCAAGGTAAGAATTGTGATTTAATTTGTCATTGCTTTTATTATTTTAAATTATATATAAAGTACTAATAGCGTAATTATTTCTTACAGTTTTCTTTATGGAGCACTAGGATTTTGCGTACTTCTCAGCTTCTGATTTCGGGATTTTACTCAAGGAGCTTCTTACATCCTATCAATCTGAAGAAGTTGCAATACCTGTACCATCCTCAGGCTATACAAGTGCTACTGCGTCGACAAGCACTGGGGCAAAAAGATCAAGACGCAGTACATCGGGAGTCTAGGAAGATTTCGAGCATATTTTCGAGACATCAGACGGCGTTCGGAGCAGGTATGCTATTTGTAAATATTGTAAGTACAAATTAACTGCGAAATCTTCAGGTGAAACGGAGCACTTGAAGAGACATGCTGAGAGCTGTAAAAGAAAAGCAGGGGTAGCTTTGAGACAAACGCAGCTACAGTACAACGCCCGCTGGTACGGAACGTCACTGGGACTACAATTCCGAAGTAGCTCGTGAATCTCTTTGTCGTTTAATCGCTTCTCAAGATCTTCCTTTAAACTTTGGCGAGTCACCAGTATTTGAAAACCATATTAGGATCGTTCATAATCCTAGGTTTTCTACAGTTTCTAGACAGACAACAACTAAAGATCTAATTAAATACTATAATAATTATCGTAATAAGCTCAAAGAGAAATTTACACTAGTACAAAAAGACTTATATTAGACCCCTCATCACTGATGATTTTGAAAAACCGTCTGTGATAACCACTCATCAGTGACCCTTCTAACAAAAAACCATCAGTGATGATGACCATCGGTTTTTTGCTATAAGGGTCAGTGATGAGAACCCTTTTAGCCAAAAACTATCAGTGATAACTAATGAGATGTATGTGTTATAAATAATGAGATAGATGTATTATAAATAAATAATAAGATGTATGTATTTTAAATAAATAATGAGACATATGTGTTATAAATAAATAATGAGAAGTATGTGTTATAAATAATGAGATGAACGTATGTACTATGAATAAATAATGAGAGTATATGTTATAATAATAAGATGTATGTGTTATAAATAATGAGATGTACGTATGTATTATAAATAAATACTGAGACGTATGTGTTATAAATGAAGAGACGTATGTATTATAAATAATGAGATGTATGTATTATAAATAAATAATGAGACGTATGTGTTATAAGTAATGAGACGTATGTGTTATAAATAATAATATGTATGTAAGCCAATGTTGCTTCTTAATATCCACAATACTTGACTAACAAAAATGTTTATTTGTTAAATCAATGTATAATCTAAAAATAAATTTAAAAATTTGATATCTCAGATGGTTTTATATTAGAACCGTATGTGATAACTGTATCTCAGACGGTTCTAATATAGAATCGTTTGAGATACCGATGCATCTACTGACGCCACCATTAATTAATCACTCGTGCCTCTGCCGACACGACCATTAATCCTCACCCTGTGCTTCTGCCCCTGCACCCAGCGACCAAACCCTAGGTGTTCCTCACCTCACCTGCTTTACCTGAATTTTCTGATTTTTTTTTTGAATTTTTTCCCTATTTTTTTAAGAAAAATTATGTACTTTTCAATTTTCTAACACTTTTTTATGATATTTTTGAATTTTTTTGGTGTCAACAGGCCGACTCGACCTGTCAACCCACGAAGACATGTGCCTGCATAGCACGACCAGTGAGGCCACCACCGTGTTTGGACCAGCACCCCGGCACATTGACCGGTACGATACGACCCATTTATTAGCCGGACCTAAACGGATCATGCCTCCGTTTGGACGCCACTACCCAGTACCCACTACCAACAAATCTTCAAAGCAGTCAACCTCACAGCTACCTTTTCTTTATGATCTTCTCTCGTATGTGCATAAATGCCATTTGGAAGTACTACACTTTTTGACCGGAGTGGTCACAAATGTTGGTCGAACTGATCCACATTAGTGTCCTCTCTTTGCATCGCTCTTTGCATAGCCCATATTTCCCTCCGCAGGGTTGGCAAGAAAGCTAGTTAGAATTTGAATTAAAATTATATCGAGTGAAAAAAAAGCTAACGAGACTTGGCTCGATAATGATGTGTTAGTTTGAATTTGAAATAATCATTTAAAAGATAAATAAATAATTTCATGTCAAATTATATCAATTTGAAAAAAAAACTTGATAATAACTCGTTAAACTTGATAGCCAGCTCTACCCTTAGGCAAACCATCCACAAGAATATGACACCATTCACTCTTCGGAGGGAGTTGCCGCCGGCTGCTTACGAGCAAGTGCTTGATTTTATTGATCTTCTCCGCTTGTTGTGCAGTAAAAGCCAATGCTATCTTCAGTTGACTGCTCTCAAGAACACTGGCAGAAGCAGAACAGATGGGAAACTGGAGCCAGAGAGATGTCCCCTAAAGAAAAAACCTGAGCAAAGAGCGTAGTTTAGGAACCCCAATTTACAGGATATGACACCAGTACTACTTTCCACAACTTAATTACACACGTTTCTCTTTGATGCAGCATTATCTCGAGAAACCTAGAAAAGGCATACTAATGTGCATCTCTGAACCTACAGATGAGCCGAGGGGATGGATGATCTGCGACAGTGCGAGGCAACACAGAGCCAAACATTCTGGCTGAAAATGCCAACTTCACGCCAAATCAGTGGCACCTCAGGTGTCCTAGGATCCATGTAACTCCCGTTTAGAGAGCATGGAACCACTAAAAAAAAGAGCAGTATATACTACGCCGATCAGTATCGGCAGCGCTGAAAACAACGGCCGATCAACGCAGCACGGGCCTCGTCGGGTCCTCCTGCTGGTCGTCGGGGCTAAACGAGAACACGTCGACGGGGGCGTAGGTGCCGTCGATCTCGTCGGGCGTGCCCTTGCACTTGTCGAGGAAGAGCACCACGACGGTGATGTCGTCGTGAAAGTGCCTCCTCTGCCCCTTCTCGATCGTCCTGATCTTCTCGTACTTCATGTCTTTCTTCCTCGCCGCCTCCAGCTGCGCGGCCCGCACCAGCCTCATCGCGATGCCTTTCCTTGGGCTGCTGGCGACGATGTCCACGGCGGCCTCGTCGGTGAGCTGCTCCCACAGGCCGTCCGACGCGAAGATAAGGAACTGGTCGCCGGGCCTCAGCTTGCGGGTCTTGATCGACGGCACGGCGCTCATCACCGGGCGCCTGAGGGGGAACGGGCAGATGGACTGCTGCAGAATCGGATTGTTCTTGCATATGTCCGGCTTCTTCAGGTACACGTCGCCAATGGACCTGGACACCTGCGAAGTAAAGCCAAAGGGATGACTCTGATTTGCTCTGACCATGCTGTCTGAGCGTCTCGTGTTGTGAGCAAGAGCTTCTTGATTACCTGAATGATTCCCTTGATCCGCCACACGCCATGGCTGTTCAGGACGATGTGCGAATCGTCGGGGTGCATCTCGGCCACCTCCCGCCGCACATCCTCGTCGGCGACGTTGTGGTCCCTTGAAAGACGCTCGGCCACCACCCTTTTCCCTTTGCCGGGAGCGGCGCGGCAGCCGAGCACGGCGCGCGAGTCGCCGAGGTTGGCGACGTAGAGCGTCCCGTCCTCGATGGCGCCCACCAGGCAGCAGGAGCCCACGGACATGATTCTTGGCTGCGACGGCCACGACTTCTGCACCATGCCCAGGAACTCTTCCTCCGTCGCGCCGAAGGCCTTCTTGATCACATCCGCCGAGAGGCCCCCGTTTTCAGATGCAAACACTGCAGCGAGTTCAGGAATCAGGAGTCATGGCTGCGTATTAAAACGACAGAGCAGAGTAGTATATTTTACTTGAACCAAGTTGACCAAATAGCTACTCAGCGCACACGTCCGCGCTCACCTTGGATGAGGGAGAAGAGGCGCGCGTTGACGAACCGAGCCGCCTCGGGGCCGCCGTGCCCGTCATACACGCCGACAAGCGTGGCCTCCGGGGACGCGAGCACCTGCGCCTGGTCCTCGAGCGCCTCGTTCGCCTGCGCCACGGCGATGGAGTAGTCGCCGGAGGCGTGCGCCTTCAGGGCCACGTCCCACACCAGCCCGTCGTCAGCCACGCTCCCCGAACCGGCTCCACCGCCGCCAAAGCAGCAGCAGCAGCAGCACCGGCCGCCGAACGGCAGCCACCGGAGTAACCCCATCATGGGCAGACGTACGTACGCGCGCGCGCCCGGCGTCGCTGCTGCTCCGGCGAGGCTAGAAGTGTAGGGTTTTGCCTGCCCGTTTGGGGTGCGAAGGGGAGTGAGTGGCTTGTGGGTGTAGCGCGAGAGGAGCGGCCGCGTGCGTGGGGTGTATAGGCGATCAGGCGCGTATTTACCGGTGAATTGCGGGAGCACGGCACGACGAGACGACGGAAAAGGGTACGTGGAAGACGCGTCTTGTTAGTTAGGCTGTTCAACCTTTCCTCGGTCGCGCATGCAGAGCAGAGGAGGTCGTGTCGTCCCTAAATTTTTCTGCCCGCACCGCGCTGGCGATCAGATCAGATCAGGTCAGGTCAGATCAGTGGCCGTCTGAACCGGCTGAATTCGAACGGGTTCCCTCGATTATTGATTGCAAAAGGGCTCATGGTTCCTACGCTGTATCGGAGTATCAGGCACATATCTAATTGACTTTCCAGGTAAAGCGCACGTATCTGACACAGATATGGCACAAATCACGTGAGTGAGGTATTGTGTTTTTTTAGCGTGGATGCTGTGATGTGTGAACATGTGGGTAAAGGGCCATATTCGAAACTGAACAAAAAGAACGTATTGCACAACTAAAGTTTCGTAAAAGCTTGTAGAGCAGTACATCATTACATGTTACATCATACACACTGAGGGTGGCAATTGGGTGCACGCACAGTGGTCATATATACCCATACCTATCAGTCAAATTTTTTGCCCACGGGTATGCTGAAGAATCTAGACCCACTATTATGAGTTAATGGTATGTTTCGGTAATTAATGACAATCATATTGTGGGACTAATATTTTTCATGAGTTGGGTGAATAGATTATGTCCTATGGTGATGAATAACTTCAATGGCTTCGTGTGTGTCTATCATCAAGTCATGTGTGAGGTGTCATGTTTTGATGCTTAAAGTCAAGAATCCAAACTTGAACCGGAGATGTTTGCAATTGAGCTTCAAGAGGATGCGCAAGGCAAAAGTATAATTAGAATAGGTTAAAGATGTGTTTCTTAGTCATTTTACCGGTCCCGGAGGTTGGTAAAAGACCTAGTTGCTAGTGTAGGTTGCTGTATTATTAAGAGGAGGTCTTGACTCTTGACTATTAGCCTCAGTGTGTTATGTGTTGATAGCTCAGTGTTCTTGCTCTAGCTCTTCTAAGCATGGTGCTAGTATTTTGCAGGGAGATTTGATGATTTGCCACGTTTTAGTTGGTGCAATTGATGATTTGCCCCTTATGTCTCACTGACATGTGACCCTAGGACCCACATGTCAGTGAGACATCACGAGATAAATCATCAATGGCATAAGTAAATAAGGGTAAATCATCCATTTTTCTTATTTTGTAAGTATGTTTTGCAAATAGTTGAGGCTTATGCATGATCCTTGGCACATGTGACTTTAGTTTGCGAATATGTTCTGCAAACAATTTTAGTCCATGTCCCTGATCCTTGTGGTATGATTCCAAAAGTTTGCATATGTGTTTTGCCACTTGTCGGGATCATATATTAGCTTTTGTTTTGTATAGCAATGAAATTTATGAATTGTTGAGTGCATGCAAATATGGTCGAGCTAAAAATCTCATCAGCGGTCTAACTGGTCTTGTGTAGGCAGGCGGTCTAATTGGCCATCTTCTAGATTGTTCGAATGTGTGGATTCAGACAAATTGGCAAAAGGTGTTGTTTTGGGGCTCCTTCATGGAGCGGTCTGACCAGCCCTCCTAGCGGTCTAACCAACAGTCGCGGCCTAACTGGTCTCTATGTGGTCGATCTGACCGACGGTGCTGGTAGCGGCTAGTTTTCTAGCTGTTGCGATGCTAGTCGATCTGACCGGCCATTAGCTGGTGGTCAGACCGGTCCAGGCCAATTTTTGCTAAAACTTGATGCAACAGCTAGTTTCATGGTGCGGGTATAAATACCCCCTTATAGCCGGTTGAGCAAGGTAGTTGATGCCATATCCTTCATTCTTGAGCTAAGAGCAAACCCTCTCACCTCTTATATGCATGTGTTGCACTTAGTGAGCATAGAGAAGAAAATCCTCGAGCATGTGTTGCAATTAGTGAGCATAGAGAGAAATATCGGTGTGCATGTGTTGCACTTGATGGTGGATGTAGTATACATTAAGCTTTGGCACTTCATTCGTTCAAGTAAGCCTATCGAACTTGTTACTCTTGGTATTTGCCAACACCTACACTGCTTGGAGGAGTTTGTGTTGGTGATCTTCTCAAAGATGTTTTATAAGATGGCCTGAACGGTTGTGATTGGCTTGGTGCTCATCATCTCTGGAGTGGAGGAAGAGCAACCCTAGTAGATTCGAGGTGTTGGCTTAATAGAGCTAGTTCAATTCATTCGAGCTTATCTTCATGTGGATTATAAGAGACCGGTAAGTCTCTGAATGCCATAGTAAGATGAGACCTTGTCATTATGAATTGCTCTCTTATACTTTACTTTCTAGCAATATACATTCTTAGAATTGAATTACTTGATTGTCACCCTACGATTACAAACCTTGACTTAGACATAGGTTGTTAGTGTACATAGTTGAGACTAGTTGATTTAGGTCTTAATTGTGCAAAATCGATTTAATTTAAGCTTCCACATATAAAACTTGATTTTAGCCAAAGATAATTATAAACTGCCTATTCACCCGCTCTAGTTGGCATCTACGACCTTACACATGCCCGCCAAGAGCAATGGACAGAGAACTTCACCCATGCTTGTTGCTAGTGACTATGTCGTGTGCTCGCCAAACTTTGTATCAAATAGCACACATAAACAAACCAAAAATTTAACAAACAATTTCAAAGCCTGGCTTAACAAAAAATTAATCCACATTTGCACCACACATTCAAGTTCAATAATCTAGGAAAATTACACCATAGAACACAACACAAGCATCATCTGTCAACCACAATAGAAGGTAAATGGTTACTCCATAGTGAAGATCGAAAAAATGCCTCCAGAAATCACAGATCTGAGAGAAATGTAAAGAGAAAAGAAATCTTTGTAGATCAATTTGAGAAGAAACACATCATAGTAGCAAGAAATTAGCGGGTAGTTGATATTATGCTTATGAGGTGAATCCTAGCAACGTTTACTAGTCCTGGTGGCAGTAGGAAGGCAAGAGTAGCGACGTCCATTGGAGTGGTAGTAGGGTAGGGACGATGAGCTGACGTCGATGGGAGGGAGGAGAGGAGCGACGGTTCCACATCAGTTCCCACGAGAGCAATAGCCAAGCGGTGACAACGTCTAATTGTGTGTGTGTGTGAGAGAGAGAGAGAGAGAGAGAGAGAGAGCTGAGAGAGCAAGTGAGGGATTGGGGAATGGGGGGAGTGGGTGGTGGGTTGGTGTCGTCACTTGGAGGGTGGTCTAAGTGACTAGATGGGGTTGGAGTTAGGGATGAAAACGGATTGGATACAGACAGAAAATAGTTCTACCATATTTGTTTTTATTTTTTTCAGATATGGATAGTTTGAGTACGAATATGAATATGAATAATATCGAATACAGATACAGAGCGAATACATATCGAAACGAATACGGTCACGGATATTTATTGGAACATGATAACCCCTTAGATTGCATATGCAAAATGAACAAAAAAAATGAAACTAGTTTATTTGATCCCAACACTCATGAAGAACATGTAATGACCCAATATTTGTATTCTTTGTTGAACTATGTTTAAAATAATAAATTATGTATTTATGAGTTTTATGCATTTTTAGCTACTTATTTAAAATATTTTCCTATTAAGGACAATAGTGTTCGAATTTTTGAGAAAAATTTATTTTTGATAAAATCTTGAAAATAATTTTTTAAATGATAGATTGTGTTGGGAACTTTCATAGAAAATTTTGTAATTTTTGGAGCTAGTTTGCCAATTTTAGTAATTGAAACTTGATTTGTGGATTAATTAAATTAGAAAACGGTTTTGAAATTCACAAACATTTTTGGGCCAAAAGATGAGCCTTGGCCCAGCCCACGTGTATATCCGGATATCTGGCCCATCAATATCTAGATTATCCGAATATGTATCCGTATCCGACGGATAGTGAGCTACCGAATCCGTATCTGTATCCGACAAAAAAATTTGTATCCATATCTGATCCGACAGAATTCGTATTAAAAAATTATCTGGATCGGTCGGAAACTATCTGATCCGTTTTCATCCCTAGCTGGAGTAATGTAGGGTTTCCTCGCGGGCCCACTTGTCAATGTGGTTGGTGGGCAAACATGCGAAGCAGGCAGGGGTGTAGCTCACACATGCCTGCGCATATTTGCCTAATGAACAGAGATTTGCTCCCGCATATATGACAGGAAAAAAGAAACAAACTTACCTCTATTAAGATTTTTACCTTTAAGTACACAAGAAATTGGATGTGATTGCCATCCCTCTGAACACTAGACAAAGGCAAAATATAAAATGGGCCAGGTTCGCGCTGCAGCCTTGTGCCCAATTTCATTAGGCATGTTGAGCCTAGTCATAGGCCTGTCTGAAAAGAAAGTCTAAGGTAGATATGGTCAAGTCATCTTCCATTTCATTTTATTATTATGTTTGGAACAAGGATATTTTTTTTATTGAGTAGTGCTTCAATGCTTATCTCTTAATATAAATTGTACAAATCTTAAAGCAAACGAAGGGGTAAGTAATCACCATCTACCCTTCATTCATGCTTTAATATTTGTGCAATTGTCAAAAAGAAAAGCATGGAATCACCTCTCTTTTTTATTTCTTCGGGATTGAGTTGTTTATAAAATTTCTGCATTTTAAACAAACCCTTACACTGGCAAGCCGGCTTAATAGGCTTCATTTTTAGGGTGCAATACAAGTGACATACTATTATTGGAACAGCCAATGTGACACTCTTTACCACGCCACCAACACTATAGACGATGGAGTGGAGGACATGGTACTTTTTTGTTGGAAGTAAATTTTTGAGCTATACGTGGCACTGTAGGGTTCGCTTGCAACGCCACTAAGGGTAGCCAGGAAGACGTGGTGCATTATATTAAAATAAATTTGGAGTTACTTGTGTGGTGACAGGGTTCACTTGCAATGCCATTAAGGGTGGCTTAGTAGACATGGTTTATTTTTGAAAACTAGCAAAGTGCCTGTACGTAAGGGAATCCTAAATTTTACGTTTAACATCATTTTTTCATGTACATAATAAGCTAACAATATCCAAAGAAATGTTTCAATTGGAAATAAAGGAAAAAATAACTTGATGTGCAGTGCCTTTACATCGATGGTTTTCAAAACGAAAGATCGGATGTTGTCAAACCACATAATTTAACTACATATCGAAAGAACAAGATACGTGGAGAGTGAGGAATGGGAAGGAAAGGCGGCGGCCGAGGAAAAATAATGTAGGGTACTAGGGTTTGTTACGGGAAGGAAGGAGGTAGTAGAAAAAATATCGCGTGAGTGGAAGCTGGAATGAACCGTAGTTATCGGCGCTATTCTTTTGTTAAATCACAGGGTAAAGAAGAGGAGCGTGAGAGGGAGGCCCACCTGGCGGTGCATTTTTTAGGCAAAGTTGCATGGCGAGGGAAGGAGAGGAGGGAGAGTAAGATGAACCACCATCACAATCACTCTCTTGTAAATATTAAAATTTAGGGAGCTAGATATTATTTGTTGGTATATTTTTCCTTTCCTTTTCCTTTTTGTTAGAGATTTTGTAGGGAGGAATCGAAGGCCCACAACTGAATTGAGCAAATATTAGGTTGACCAAATCGAGCGGGACATGCAACAAGCCTAGGGGCCACCTGTTGGCGCTGTTTTTTTCCTGAGTGGAGGGGATGGGACAACGTACCACAGTGCGTTTCTTTTAAAGTAGGAAAGATAAAAATGTGCATTACACAAGGCTATCGAAAGCTAGAGAAGAGAGGAATTACATGGTATCGAGGCCATGTTACAGGGGCATGGTAGCTACGGTCTGAGCCCATAGCATCGAAGCAATTGTTGGATGCTAATGCTAACATACAAAATGGAAAGAAAATTTAAAAACCAAAAGTGTCTAACCGTATGAACAATGGATCATTTATGTCAATCTTCGTATAAATAATGTAATGTAAGACATGTGATAACACTTCAGCATCTATAAGTGCTGCTAAGAGTTGAAGCAAAAGTAGGTGGAGAGAGAAAGAGAGGTGATGTGTCCATTCACCGTATATACTATCCTCATGTACATCTTTTCGCAAGTCTAGCTTCACAACACATGTTTTTTTTCTAAAAATAGTCTCATCCCTCACCGCGAAAGACGTGACAGGAGACACGTATCCCCTGTTGAAAATCTAGGTATTATTTTTGTTTTAGATTTGAAAATTAAGCTAATTTCCAAAATGATTAGAAACAACAGGCAAGATAAAAGACACCACATATTTCTGTAAAGAGATCGATCCACAGAGAAAAAATAGGATAATTCTTACGATGGGCTTGATGACGAAAAGGAAGCAGCGCAGTAGCGACCTGGCCGTAGAGGAAGTAGCCGACGTCGTGGATCGCAGGATGAAGAGCTCGAGCGGTCGCGTAGTTGCGCTGCCCAGAAACCTTATTGCCGCCCCCGTGCAGGTTCTCTCGTGACAGCGGTTCGAGATCCCGCTCTCCTTGCCTCGCGGTGCACGCCGAGAGGAAGGTCGGTGAAGAACGAATACAGCATGAAAACGCAACACAGATCACCGTGGATGAACACGAGTATCAGAGTCAAAAATCAAAAGGCATCCATCTGTCTGGACGTCTCCAGATTTTATAGCCTCGCACCAGTAACGGTCACCATTAAATGCTAGTAACTGCAGGTCATTCAAATGACAGTACTGACGCCATTATCATGGCTGTTTCAATTCTCAGTAAATGACCCCATTAATTCACTAATAATATAGAGAAACCGAAAATTAAAAAGGGTTTAAACGTATCAGGAATTTAATCCACGGTCACGCGGTAATTCGCGAAATACGCGTGCGCGTGCGTGTGACTTTATCCAGTTCCTCACCCTCCATATGTCTCATTACAAGATATGGTGGGAGCTCTCCCTTTTAAATTGGTATTCTCCTCTCAACTAGCAATATGGTACTATTATTTGTAGCTTTGGTATTAGAGATAAATGGGTCACTTGGACCTCATTTCTAACATCCCCTGCCACATTCGGGAGCGCGGAATCTGTTTGGCTTCGTGATAACGAACGTAAGCGTGGGAGGACACGCCGTCGTGTTGGGCTAGCACATGAGAAGCTACTGCCACTTGGTAGCATGGAAGGCTTCCTCCCGTGCTACCACAAAGCGGAATTGGTGCTATAGTATGTAGGAGCACTACAATGTGTATAAACATTGTACATTGAAATAAACAGCGCAATGAACAGTGAAATCGCTTTTCCGTGCACTCTGCTGCGCTCGTGTGCAGTGCTACAGAACCGGGTGGCTCCCGCGCTTTCCGCGTCTTCTGCCGTCGCTTCTGCAGTGAAAGAGAGTTTTTTAAAAAATATATATACCTTGGAGGCAGGAAATGACGTATAAGGATAAGGATAGATATATACAGTGTTCATCTTTAATCAGCGTGCGGGAGTACAGACTACAGAGGCAGGCACGAAGCACCCCTCCATCAGCGGGAAGGCGCCAAAGCTACCGCAGCCCGCAGGGGCGCACGGCGTGAATCGTGATGTATACCGCCCTCGGCCCAATCCAACGCACGACACGACCCGGCTCAATCCTTACCAACAAAAAATCCGACCCAACCACTCCGCGCGCCGGCAACCGCCACCACGACCACCATACTCCCCTCCCTCCTCGCCACCGTCGGCTCCCTCGCCGCAGGCACCGCCGCGGCTCTCGCGGCGGCGGCGACGGTGGCGCACGCGGGCTCCCTCCCCCTTCCCCGCGCCCGCTCGGTGGCGTCCGCGGCTGCTGCGGCCATGTCGACAGCCCGCGTCTACGCAGACGTGAACGTGCATCGGCCCAGGGAGTACTGGGACTACGAGGCCCTCACCGTCCAATGGGGGTAAATCTAACGCCCATGCCCTACGCCTTGCCGTGCTCCCCTTTTTTTCGTACCGTGATTTTGCGAGAGGATTGCATCTAAAATTCAGCAAACAACAAGTTGTTGCTGCTGGAGCGTTTGGGGGTGGATCATAGATTCTGTGTTCGTTGGGCTATGTATGACTTATGTGTAATTGTGGAGATTGGAGCGAACTTGATGTAGTCTTATATGACTTGATCGGTGTATTTTGCAATGGTGTTATGCGGTGTTGCCATTGGGTCTAGTTTCTGCATGTCGCTAAGACAGTAGTGGACCTTTTGGTTGGTTTGTAGGACTATATATTTGAAAACCTTTGGTCACCAGGCTATGATCATCATATATACGATTTAGCTGTAAATTTTGCCTAATTGCATTTTTTGATGTATGTATTAGTTGAATAAATGACAGTGTTCTTGAGTACACTTGAGGGGTGTCCCATTGTTGCTGGTCATCTAACTAGATTTTATGTTTTGATTGGAGGCGCGTTTAGAGAGAACTGCATACTAAAAGATCCACTCGCACAATGACTCGTTGAGTGAGACCATGTGATCTTAATGTATGGCTGGAGGTATGTTTTAGTAAAACAGAACATAGTTGCGCCAGCCAAAATGCCTAATTAGACAATTTCTTCCAAACTTGTAGACAGTAGGTATGTGGCTTTTTATTGTTATCATAGTTAGTTAATGTTCTGCTGCTTATCTGTTTCACAATTTTGATGAGTAATTCGTCGTTCCGTGAATTTGAGTAAAAATCAATTAGTGTTTAGTTTCTCTTAGCTATGTACTATTACCAACTGATTTTTTTTCCCCGTTCAGTGAGCAGGATGATTACGAGGTTATTCGGAAATTAGGCAGAGGGAAATACAGTGAAGTTTTTGAAGGAATTAATGTAACAAATGATGAGCGCTGTGTCATTAAAATCCTCAAGCCTGTTAAGAAAAAGAAGGTATCCTTGTATTCTTTGAAGATTAGCACCTTTGGATGGTTTGCTTATTATGTTTCAGCTGATGACTTCAATTCATAATGTAATTTGATAATTGATTGATACAAACTCAGCATTGCCTACATATCTAAACTCTGGTATAGTCCTTGGTTTAATCAACTGAAATTAACACCCTGATTCTGTTTAATTCCATTTCTACCATTTTCATCTGGGCAATGGATCTTATGGCTGTTCATACTTTTAAATCCAGTAACTTATTGTGGATCATGTGACATTGTGACCAACCAGTATGAAATTTTCTAATCTTACTACTGTTAGAGATCAATTTAGCAGCAGATTCTGTTATTTAGTCTCGGTGCCTGCCCTTTTCTGCTGACATGTTCTCTGTTCTGACATCGCATGATGTAAAAATTGCTCATTTATTGGCTGTTCGCCTTCTGTTGTATTCAACTTCTAACTGTTGTCAACTATATTTACTCATGTGCTTATTAGAGTTCTTTGTGCTATCCAAATATGTGAATGTTTGTTTCTTTTTGCAGATAAAAAGGGAAATAAAAATTCTTCAGAACCTTTGTGGCAGTCCAAATATTGTGAAGCTTCTCAATGTTGTCAGAGATCAGCAATCAAAAACTCCAAGCTTGATATTTGAATATATAAACAGCAAAGATTTCAAAGTTCTTTATCCAACATTGACAGACTATGATATCCGCTTCTACATTTACGAACTTCTTAAGGTAGCTCCTTTTTTTATATATTTTATCCATTGGTTGGACTGTTGAACTTTTACCTCTATTAGTGAACAGAGTTGTCAGTGCTAGGTTGTGGTTGCAACTTGTACCCATTTAACACTGCTTTGAGCTAAACTTTGACCATAATGCATTTTGCTGCAATGACTTTGTAGTCACCAAGCAATGGTTGTGCTTTTAGTCCAACAATGATAGTTTCAAGTAGGGGTGAAAATGGATCGAATACGGACAGATAATGGCTCTACCATATTTGTTTTCATATTTTCCCTGGATGCAGATGTGAGACCCCGTTCTGATGAACAGGAACCTCCATGTGAATACTGTGCTATTCCCTGGATCATTAGCTAGCACTCATATGTTTACAACATTTATATCACAACCATACACGCAGACAAACAGAAAGACGTACATAACAGTATTAATTATACAGAGTTTAGTACAAATTTAAAACATTTAACAGCGGAAACAAAAGAGAGCTGAATAACTCCAAACAGCCTTGCGGTTGCCCACTAAACCCTCAGGCAACTGACTAGGCACCCTAGAAGAGACTATCGTCGAAACCCCCGAGACCTGCCTGGAAAAGAACGTCGTCTGGCAGATCGCGATCTTCGATCCTCGAGACAAGAGATGCAAGATTGAGTACATTGGTACTCAGCAAGTCTTATAGTGGTTCACAGATGCAAATAAGTAATTATGCAGGCTGAACAATAGACAGGCTATGGGTATTTTGTAGTTGCATAAAAGCATTGAATTGTATAAGCATAATAGATTGCAACATCGCATTTTAATAAAAGCAATTGAAAGACAATATGTTAAGCAATTATTCCAGGTTTTCAACCCAGTCTACCCGACTGCATAGATCCCCGGTGTCGATCCTTTGACACAAAGCTGGTTACAAAACGCTTTCCAAAACCAAACCCATTTTTCCAAAAAGACTAAAAGACTTTAGCATCGGGAGGATTTTCCTCAAGTGCCCATTACCGCGGGCGCGGCTAATCGATCAGATTTGTCACTCTGCAGAGGTGTACAATTTACCCACAAGGAATGATCATCCTCTTTTGCCAGGCCAGTTAACACACTTCCTTTGGTGTGTCGGCAAGGAAATCATACAGAGCCGTTACATTATCTAGACGTGGCTTTCCACGGCCGGACGCTGGCCTCGCCCAAAAGCAGAGACACTCACCCAAGTCGTGGATCCACATTTATCACACACACACCACGTCTCTGTCCAGGGCAAGGCGTACACTGTTGCATTGGTATGTAGAAACCACTACAGACAGACCTGACCGGAATGTCTGTGCAAACTCCCGCCTTCCATAGATGCAAAGCCACATCTAAACAACTTAATAGGCTAAAATCCGCCCATACAAGCCTTCGTGGTTGTAACAAAAACATGGATCTACAGCATCCCACTTGCTCGGTCCTTAATCCGACACGGGCGATACTCCACCCTAACTACGTGCATATCCTTTTGCACAACCGGCTATTGCCAATAATCACCCGTGTCAAACCATAGTTTTGTTTGAGGGTTTTTAGTAAATTATCACCAACCATTTCCCAAAATGGACCATACACTGGTTGAAAAGACTGAAAACACAAACGAGTAGCTTAAGCATGAATATTATGCCAGCGATTATACCCAAAACGACATTAAGTATGTCTAGTTCAAACTAGGGTTTACAAGGTTCACATGTCCATACAGATTGAGGTAAACCATAATGTACAGGATTAACTACAGTTCCAACCCCAAATTAGCACTTCTATGGAGAATTATCCGGATGCATCATACATAAGCAAAAACAACATAAGGTAGGTAAATTATTGGGCTCAATATGCTCAAGGGGTTGCTTGCCTTGCAGCTCACTGTCAGGTATAAAGTCTGGATCTGCGGAACAGTCGTCTTCTTCTTCGATGACGTCGGTGTCTACTCGTCGAGAAAACGAAGAACAAAAGAACATTAGTAAACTCCAAATGGGCAAAAAGAAAACAGATAGACAAGCAAATAAACACAAGTTCGAACCAAACATGGGTTGCTTTTTACGAATTATTTGAATTCATACATCGAATTATAGATGCTAAAATTATTTAGATTAAGAAGATTTTGTTCATTAGCATCCCTAGAAGAGGACATGAAAGAGCAACACTAGGAAAAGAAACTCTCTGCCTTCTCATTAATCCAAGAAGTGAACATTCAAAATCATGACTTTTAGGGTTATTCATCTAATGAGATTTATGTGCAACATCTAATGAAATTAGGGTTTTACTCTTAAACAAGCTAGAGCATACCTTGGTTAACAATTCTAGTGACTTCTCTTAAACTTTTGGGTCTAAACAAAGCTTGAAATCTACTGTTAAAAAGGTTTAGTTGAAATCTGGACTTAGGTTACAAAATTGGATAAGGAAACAGACTAAGTAATATCACTTAAGGTTGTTGCCCTTATGAAAACTAAGTGAAGCATAGCTCTTAAACAGGATATTTTTCTGGAATCTAGTAGTATAAACCTTGGTGATCATTTCTACATTACCCTCTCTAAAATTCTTACTTGCATGAGCTACTTTACAAGCTGTTGAAAATGCTAAGTATTTCAATTACTTTAAAAACCATATCAGTTAAGCTTATTTCACTACCTTGTTTTGCATACAGACTTTAACAGAATGGCTTAATTTCTTCAGAACCTAATAGAACATACTATACGGAGTGTTCCTATACTATTTTTACATTCTTTCTCATTTATATATTCTATTTTATCAAATGTTGAAAAGGGCTATATAATCACATAAATTGCCTTACAACATTTCAATCTTTCACTTTCATTTACTACTAAACCACTCATCATCTTTTATTCACTTTCTTCCTGACATCAGGGCATGATCTTAAAAACATTTTGAAACTGAATTTGAACTATTTTGAACCTATTCATAGTAAGTGACGAATACTCATGCCATGGGTACCCCAACGGCCTGGAGTGACAAACGGACTGCCCCTAGCCCGGCTCCGACCAAGGGCCCCGTGGGGCCGCGAACGACGCTCGACCCTGACCTAACGAGCCGCCCCAAGCTCGTCCCCGATCCAACAAGGCGTCCGACCCTCGCCACAGGTCGGACACCCGCAAGCTCCGACCAAGCTAAGGCGATCTCCGCCAAGGGATAGGTGTCGGGCCTCCGCTGGCCACTAGCCACGTGCCCTTCGGACACAATGGCTCAAAATGACTGTGCGGGGGCAGGTGGCTCCTTCCCGAGGTAGCGAGGAGGTTGTCGAAGTCAAGCTCCGGTCTCAATCGTTCAGACACGCACAGTGTGAGGGTGCGCTCCCTCCCGAGGCAATGTCAGCGCCTGACAGACTTGCAGGGGGCAGGTGCGCTGTTTCCCAATGGAACGGCCAACTGCTCTGCTCTAAGAGACCACCAACCCAGCGAGGGATGAAGCGGAGGCTGACCAATCGCCAAGATAGAGGGCCAGAGCTCCCAGCACTGCTTAGATCATCTCATCTTCTCCTCTCCCAACTTTCCATGTAACCTGCCCCCCTCCGGCTATATAAGGGGAGGCAGGACCCTCTGGGAGAGGGGGCGCCCTTCTCTGGATCTTCACGAATAGGCAGTTCACGAACCGTGCAGCCATCTGCACCTAAAGCAATACATCACCACCACACGAACTGGAGTAGGGACATTCGGCCCGAACCAGTATACATCTTGGACTCCCGAGTCTAACCATTCAAGGAACGGGAACGCACGGCCTCTTATACTTAAAAATTCACTCGCCGGTGCCCGAAACGCCGACAGTAAGTTACCTCTATTTTTGCCATTATAAATGTTGTTTTCCTTTATTGAATAACCATCACCTATACTTTTTCCTAGGTATTTTCACATGTGCCAGCTCCCATTGGTCTATGCCCCTCCAAGATGAATCTTAAACACTTAAACTTTAATTCTTTCTTTTATTTACATAACCTCTTCTTTATGCTTAGTATTCACTTTTGTGTAAACATGATATACAACAAGGTAACATGCAAACATTTTTGTTTATTTGAAACCCCCTTATAACCCAGAGACTCCATAAAAACTTATCATACATTAACTGAACTTTCCTAAAAATATTTTATTCATATGGCCTCATATTTACCCATGAGCATTTTTAAATTCCTAGAAATTACACAGAGCTCACCTATCATTTATTTTTGGATATTCTGAATCTACAGAATTTTATACGAATTTAGAAACCGGTTTCACTAATTTTGGCCATATGGTTCAAAAGTTATTGGCATTTGAATTTTGGTCGATTTTCTGAAAATCATCAAAATCCAGAAATACGTTTTCGCTACTGAGAGACGCCTTTTCTCGCGCACGCAGAAACGCATTCAAACGCGCTGACCCGCTAACACCTGGGTCCCACCGGTCGGTGACGAGAATGAGCATCTCGGCTTTCGGCCACGGCGTGGCAGCTCAGCGCGGCGGAACGGGGCGACCACGGGCACCAAGACACTCGTGCGCACCCAGGGGTGGTACCCATTCGCCGGGTGGTGGCCGGGAAGGTGGCCGCCACCGTGAGGGTGCGGCGGCGCCATGGCCGAGCCGGCGAAAACTCAACTAGCAGCTAGGATTCCGGCGATCTAGGGTTCCGTAAGCTACAGTGGTATGAGGAGATTCGGACTCACCGGTCAGCCAGGTTGGAGATGGCCTGGAACGAGCTGCCACCGTGCACCGGCCGGGAAGAAGAAGGGCGGCGGTGCGGCGTCGCTGCAGGCAAAAATGGAACAAATCGGCGGTTGATCAATGATCCTGGGATGCTAAGAAGACTTGGGGTGAAGTTGATTCGGAGAAATAGAGAGGTTGACCCGAATCGCTTGTCTCCCCCTTTTTCGGCTCTTGCGGATGAACGAGGAAGAGAGCCCCGTGCGAGGCTCTCGGCTCAGGAAAATGGCAAAGTGGAGTGTGCGAAGACACTACGACGCAAGCAAGAGGCTTAAAGCCGAACGGGAATGATCGCGTTTAGCAATTTAGGCACATGATCTCGGTCGGTTTCTCCTGTGCCGAGCGACGAAGCTTGCGCGACCATTTCTCCATCGCAACTCGGCAAAGGATGATCAAGCACCAATGAGGGAAGGCTCTATCCTCTATGCGACGTGGAGGGTGGCGATCACGCCGGACGGAAGCAGTTGGGGCCGGACGGCGAAGGACGTGCGGTGTTGGCGACTCACTTTGGCCAGGGGAAAAGAAAGGGAGAAGAGCTCGCGAGCTGAGGCTGACAAATGGGACCGGGGCCCACTGTCAGCGACCTGCAGTTTTTGCCTCAGCCTCGCCAGCGCGTCAAGACTCAATAGGGGCCGGACCCACTTGTCAGTGACACAGACGGTCAAAGTAATGGGACTGAACAAGAACCCTCTGGATTTCTTATTAGTTTAAGCATCATTCTCACCCAAAATTTTACCAAAATTTTTTACCACAACTCACTGGGAGTCATACGCCTCCTGTAAAGTTTTGAGATAAAAACTCCTCCTAGATGTTTTACTAAAATTCTGACACTGTACCCTGCCCTAAATCTTGATTTCGGATTTTGATTTAATTAAAGGTTCATATTTTAGGATTTATTTTTGAAACTTTTTGGAGAGGTTCAGATCCTTATAAAGAGATTACCCTAAAATTTTCAAGCCAAAATCGTAAGCACTTATTTTACAAGAATTCTGACAATCGTTTTTCCTATATTTTGGACTCTCTGTATTCGAATTTTTGAGAGGCTTAAGCCAGCTTATTAAATTATAAAAATTTTACCAGTGATGTGTTATATAGTCAGGGCATTATAGAAATTTTCTTGGCTTTACCTTGACGTTGGTTATTTTTCATCTATATTTTTTATATACTGTTTCTAGTCAAAAAGCAACTACATGACTTGTTTACCTTAATTCAAAGCATGTAAAATTTTATTTACTGGTCAAACTGTATTAACAGCTTGGACAGGGTTCATGGTAAAATTTTCTGAATTTTTACTTTCACCTTTTTACTTTTTCCTTTTCTTATCCTTTGTTTTTCTTTTGTTTAATCTTTTCACACAACACAAAAGTCTAAGGAAATTCCAAGTAGAGCAAATAACACCAAGAAGCTCCAGAAATATTTATATTCAAAATTTAAATTGTACATCTTTTACTGTTCTAAATTTCCAGGATGTTACAGCAGATACGAATACGGATAACTTGGATACGAATACAAATATAAATACTATCGAATACAAATATGGAGTAAATACAAATCGAATTGAATACTGTCACAAATTTTTCTCGGGACATGAAAATCCTTTAAATTGTACACACAAAATGATATAAAAAACATAACTAGTTTATTTGATCCAAACATTCAAGAAGAACATGTAATGGCTCAAGAATTGCATTCTCTATTAAATTATGTTTACAATAATAAATTATGAATTGATGAGTTTTCTGCATTTTTGGCTACTTATTTAAAATATTTTCCTATTAAATACAGCAGTGTTTGATTTTTTGAGAAAATTTAAAAGCCTTGAAATATTGAAAATAAGTTTTTTAAATGCTAGATTGTGTTAGGAACGTCCCCAAAAAAATTCATTATTTCTTGGAGCTAGTTTGTTAATTTTAAAAATTAGAACTTGATTTCTGGATTAATTAAATTAGAAAACGATTTTGAAATTCGGAAACCTTTTTGGGCCGAAACAGTAGGCTTGGCCCAGCCCGCGTGCCTGAATATTTGGATCATCTGGCCCCTGAATATCCGAATAATCTAGATCCGTATTTGTATTTGACGAAAAGTGAGCTACTGAATCCGTATCCGATAGAAAAAGTCTGTATTTGTTTCTGTTCCGATACTATCCGACAAATATCCGAGCCGACAGAATCTGTATTAAAAAATTGTCCGGATTGGTCGGAAACTATCCAATCCATTTTCACCCCTAGTTTCAAGTGCTTGGTATGCACATGCTCTGTCAGAGGTTTACCAATGGGCTAAGTCCAGATTTGGTGGCAAGCACATAACTTGTGCTTGTCGGTTGTTACAAGGGAAACTCAACATCGTTGCATGATGGTGGACAATGTGGATAGATTGTGCATATGATCCTGGTGTATTGAACCATTGTGGTATGGTCGAGGATACTGTTACAGAAATGTATACGGTAAACTGTAGAAGGGTAAAAGAGTCTCTGAATGTGAGGCTGAAGGCAATGGTGTAACTTTTTTTTCCTGCATGATTAGTTTAGCACGTATATAATATCCCAAATTTGTGACCACTAAGTTCTGTTCGATGCGCTGAGCCCAAGTATGTTCACGAATTAGTTTATTGGGGCATTGCAGTTTGTAATGACCACTTTAATTAAAACAAGTGTAAAATCTATGTTCATTTCATTCTAACCCAAAAAAAAAAAGCAAATCCTGTTAATCGTATTTGGCCGTAATTTTTTAACCTTTTTTCATACAGTTAATATCATTATTGATCATGTCAAATGTAGTTTTCATTTGAATAAGTAATCAAAAGTTGCTTCTTTCTTGTCCACATCGTAGATAAATGGCTCGTTTGTACCGGTAGTCTCTGCGAATAAAACTGAGGATAAATGTAATATGTTGTAATTACATCATATCCTATTATGTTCCTTTGTTTAGTTAGTTATTTACTAGATATTCTGGACTTATTTTCCTCCTATGATTTCCAATATTTTGCTTGATCTTGTTTGGTGCTCATGTATTTCCTAAACTAAGAATTATATATGTAATCTCTTATTATTTTCTTGCTATCTTACTGATTGCCAACCTGCTTACATTTCAGGCATTAGATTACTGTCATTCTCAAGGAATTATGCATCGTGATGTCAAGCCTCAAAATGTTATGATTGACCATGAGCTCCGTAAGCTTCGTTTGATTGATTGGGGACTTGCTGAGTTTTACTTTCCTGAGAAGGAATACAATGTTCGTGTTGCTTCAAGGCAAGTTAATAAAATACAGCTTTCATGATTCTGTAGCTCTGGTCATTGATGGTATTCCGTTCATTAAAATGTTTAGCGTTATCCTCAAGAAGCGATCCATGTTTCCCTTGTAACTTTATTTATACTGCACTTGGGGTTAGCATTAGTTCATCACATCAGTTTCAAATTTCAATTCAAGGATGTCCATGTGTTATTTGGATAAAAATATCTTAAGTAACAAATCCTTCTGCCATCCAGGCTGCCTTGTTTTTGAAAAAGGTTTGTTGTACAACTGAAAACTGCAATAGTTGTTTGTTTTCAGATCTCGAATCTTTTTTCTGATTTAGCAAAATCATCATACCAAATTTGATGCTTTTATGGATAAGAGTAATACATCTTTCTATACTGAGATTAGAACAACTTTATTAGTCTTAGCAGACTATGTGAACCCACCCTTATATTTTCACATCTGGATGTTTTATATCATCTGTGAAATTTTTTCTTCATTCAGGTATTTTAAAGGGCCTGAATTGCTGGTTGACTTCCAAGGTTATGATTACTCTTTGGACATGTGGAGCCTTGGATGTATGTTTGCTGGAATGGTGTGTATGCAATGGCTTTGCTTCTCTAAATTACCAAATTATTATAGCTCGTTGCGCTTTGGCGCATCTATTTTCTTGCTTGATTTTTATACTATCTTCTGAAGTGCCAAAGTGTGAAGAATAATCCAGGTTGTTCGACCCCGGATGTAGCCACGTGAGTGGTTCACTGGGTTACCATAGCATCAGTTGGGATTTATATACTGTTTTGGATGCAGATATTTCGCAAGGAACCATTCTTCTATGGCCATGACAACCATGACCAGCTTGTCAAAATAGCCAAGGTTTGCTATTATCATAGTCACAATTGTCTTTGTTTTTGCTCACTTAGGTGTGCTCCGAATGTGCTTAGATGTGTGTTTGTACTAGGCATTTGCGTATGCTTGTATGTATATTTTCTATTTCTTGGTTGAAGATATTGCAGTCATTAACAATTTATGAACTGTTTATACTTCTGAGCAGGTGCTAGGTACTGATCAGCTTAATGCTTATTTGGATAAATACAAAATTGTGCTTGATCCTCAGCTTGAGGCCCTGATTGGGAGGTATCTCGCAGTACTACGAAGTCTGAATATGTTATTCTTGCGTCAGGAAATAACATAGTTTTGCTTCACACTGATGTTGCTGCTTAAACACAGGCATACCAGGAAACCTTTGTTCAAGTTTGTCAATGCAGAAAATAGGCATCTCATCTCCGGAGAGGTTACATTTTCACTATTCTTCCTATAATTTTTCCCTTTTCTGTCATTTTTCTCTGCTGGAACTAATTGCTGCAATAACTTCATGCAGGCAATCGATTTTCTTGATAGACTTCTTCGCTATGATCATCAAGATAGGCTTACAGCCCGTGAAGCTATGGTAGGTTCATGCCAGCTATTCACAAGATAACTTGCTATTGATCGAACATGTATTTTTAAATGGTGCACTGCCAACTTGTTGGCCTGGAATCAGCTCCCGGAATGGTGTCTCCACAATTGTTATTATCCTTGAAAAAAATGTATAACAAGTTGCTTTTAATTCCCCGCAGGCACACCCCTACTTTCAACAGGTGAGGGCAGCAGAAAACAGCAGAACGAGAACGTAGCCAAGAGAACAGAAACGCAAACTGCTGTTGTTCAACTGGACTATGGACAATGGAATGCGTTGCGGATTTGCAAATTTGCATCCATCTGTCGTCGAGACAATGCAAAAGTTGTGTAACTGAACCGGATGCATCTTGGAAATGCTGACTGCTGAATGGCGCTTTGTCTTTGAATTTTGAGAACATTGAAGCCTAAACTGCAGGAGTCTATAAATCAGATAGGCTATGCGTTGTCATGGCTGATGAGTTTTGACACAGTTCTGCACAGTGCAGGCAACATGTGTGGTGGGTGGTGGGGGGGACCATAGGGAGATGTTAGCAGTCGGAGGTTGACTTTTTTTGGACGGTCGACGTAATATTTTTTAATAACGTGTGCAAAAAAATTAATCACTGTGTGTAATATTTTTTTTTATGGATATTTGTACTGTCATTGTGCATTTATATTGCACACAATGATTACAAAAGTTGCACTGCACGTATGCGAAAAAAATATTACGCTAATCCGGATCGACATTTCTACCGACATCGCGTGTTTTTGTTGCACACGATGATTAAAAATATTGCGGTATGAAAAAAAAATATGTTTCCAAAAAAAATCTCAGATCATTCTGAAAAACATGCGAATACCGACCGACATGCAACAACGTGGAATCGTTACGAAACAGCACGGCCCACAGCCCGAAAACTTTGGTTAATGGATAGGCCCGTAGCACGGGCCTATTCTTGGCGCGGCCCAAACTAGGCCCAGCCGCTTCTTTCAGCTCCGTTGGGCGGCTAAACCCTAACCAAGCGTCTCCCCCTCCAACCCCACGCCGGACTCTGCCCCATCGCCTCCCCTTTTCCTCCTTCCCACCCGCGCACCAAGCTGTCGTGAGATTGGCTTCTTCCGCTCGCATCTGCGCCCTTTCGTGATCGCGTTTTGGTCCCCGATTTACGGTGCTGTTCTGTGCAGCGGAGGTCTCGGGATCTTTTTTTTTTCCTTGCTGGTTTAGGTTGATCCTGGGGGCGGCGGGATGGCGCTGAGGGGCGTTTGGCAGCTGCAGAAGCTCGTGGTGAACTACTGCGATTGGGGAGGGAGCAGCAGGGGGATCAGGTATAGTTCCTCGTGCCGACAATACTACTAGCCGCTGGTGATTTGATGCGGGGGTTTGTTTAGATCCGGAAGCTGTTACTTATTCGCTGATTGAATGTGTCTCTGGGTAGTCTGTTGGTTGCGTAGAACCAATTATGCATGACCAGATGTGGATTTGCTTCGCCGCAGGTGAGTGCCGCCTGTAACTGTTTATGGTTTTAACCAAAAGGAAGAATCATTCTTATGCCCCTGTGGAGAAAATTGTTCATTTGTCGGAAGTGAAATGCTGTGGGCTAGCATTACTGAAATCCAGTAAAAATTTAGAAACCATCCATTAGACAGTTCGGTCGCAATTCGAGCCTGTTATATGCTGCTGGTTGCTGCATGGGGATGATGCGCTTCATATGTGGTCCTTGGACAGAAGTCTGTTCACATCATATTTTCTTTTTTGTGTAGATCATCAGGCTATAATTTAAGTAGCGGTTGTATGACATTCCAGCTTAAACGTGGTTTTGTCTCTGTACTTTTGTTGTTGGAAATCAGTTTCTTAACAATCAGTAGATGTTTCAATTTCGTTGCTCCTTCACAACTAGCATTGCTTGGATTTTCAGGGCCTTTATGGAGTCACATCTTCCAGCTTTTAAGGAAAAGAATCCCCATTTAGAGGTGGTGACAGAGCTAGTCCGTGGTCAACATCCTAACTTGAAGGGCATTTACAGTAAGATATCCTTCCTTGCTTTTTTAAGCATTGTGATACGGTCAGGAACTGTATTACTGATAAGGATATCACTTTCTGGTGGTGGGCTTAGATCTTTGAATTGTTACTGAGCAAATGCCATAGAAATAGTTATTTTCCCAGAGTCTCTCTCACCTGTTCGCAGAAAGCCTTCTCGAGTTTAAGCACTGTACTTTACACTTACCATATTCAGTTGAAAATTGGAGCACCATGTCATTTGTCGGACTAGTTGTCAAATCTGTGTAAGTGCTTGTGATGAATGTGACATGCCCAAAGGTGAACTGGCATGGTTTAAGCATAACGTGGTTAAAGTATATGCACTTTGTGTGAAGATATCTTCTTAAGGAACTGTTGGTTTGTTTGGTTCGAGGAATGCACCTACGATGGTAGGATTAGTACATCCATCTTGGATGTAACAGAGACATGCAATGCAACAACAAGGTCATCCAATGAATTCTGTGGAATGACCACATTCCACAAATTTTAGTAATTTATGTTTTAGCCCTAGGATGGTTACATTCCATTACACTAACCAAACCAAATCTTGTAGGATTGGATGGTTTCATTCCACTAACCAAATAAAATCTTGTTGGATCGGATTATTCTAGGAGGTTACTTTGCATAACAAACATCCATATATATTATCTTTTTCGTATTGCTTTATGGTTGTTATTAAGGACTTTTCATAAAATGGCACTCCAAAGATTGGCACGGCAGGAAATACCACTCCATGTGAGACATGGAGTGGCATGTCCTGAAACGCCATCCTTGTTAATTTTCATGGGCTCATGGCCACATTTGCTTGTTTTTTGAGTTTTTTTGCAGAAAATCATAATGAGAGAGTGGTTTGTGTCAGAAATTTAGCTCCCGAAGACATTCTATTGCAAGCTACTAGGCTAAGGAATTCTCTGGGCAGGAAAGTTGTGAAGCTGAGAACCAGACACGTAACGAAACGGCCAAGTGTCCAGGGAACATGGACGACGGAACTGAAGATCTCAGACAAGCTATTATAGTGACCCTGATGGTGCGGCCGCGAGATCTGTTTCAGATCTATATGAAGAACGTTGTGCTGCTATTTGGCTCACCTTTTTCAGTAGTTACAGTTAAATTCTGTTCTCCTTTAGTTTGAATCATGATCTGATAATAACATTTAAACTTGGGAGCTTCTTGTTTGTGCTAGTCTGTCAGGTCTCAATGGCATCTGTCTGATGTTAGATCAAATTACCTTGGACTTGTCAACACAGGAAATTTGTTCTACAGAGGAGGCTCTGCGTGCCGTGACCAGATTTTTCAATCTACTGGTGTTTAAAACTGTCATGAGCTACAATATGCGGTGTCTTGCTTTGAATTTGGTGCATTAGGTGAGTATGCAGATGTTGTAGATGCTACACTGATCCAGACGTTGATTGAAGTAAGAATATTTTGTGAATACTGATGACTAAATCTACAGCAAGAGATAAGATGCCACGGTAAACACTAAGCGATAGCCATTAGGCAGGCAGCCGACCAGCCTTAGATGTCGTCAATGCGGCGAGAAGACGACGAGCCACCCAGCCAATCATGGCCTCTCTCCCTATGCAACAGCAGGGTCCAACCGGCACTGCTTACCAAAGACAGCCTGTAGTAAAGCTGCAAACACAATGAATTAAACAATACATATACGAGTAAAGTAGATTTTAAGGTACTAATACAGACCGTTTGGAACATAAGAATTTTTGTCAATTCATATTAGAATTGAACTGTTCTCTTTGAAATTCATGTAAAATTCATGTGCTCTAGACATAGCACGGTACTCCCTCCATTGTAAGACGTAGTTTTACTTGTGCGGTCTTCAAAGTTGAATTTTGACTATTAATTTATTTTATAATATTTTGTTTATAGCTACAAAATCATAATCATAGAAAAATGCTTTCAAATACGAATCTAACGATATCATTTTTGTGTCATATAATCTATATATTATTGGATTAATTATTAATCACAGTTTACAAACTTAAAGCCTTGAAATACGTGAGCACCTTATGAAAAAAACAACAGAGAGAGTAGGCTGATGGTACGAAGCCTGGTGTGGGTGGATAGCTAGGATAAAGTTCGTGTGCAGATCTTATAGGACCGTTCGATTGAATGAACGAGCGTTCGGATTTCTTAACCGCACTTCGAAATAGTGCTTGCTACAATACCAAAATCGGTACAATATACTCGAATAGTATTCCCGAAAGATCTAGTGCGACACTTTTTAATCTAACGGTCTACATACACCTACTAAAGAAGTTATGATCTTGTTACGACCGCACATGATCTCTTTTCAGGTTGCTAAGAGCAACTCCAAAAAGCCTCTCCAAAAGTCATATTTGGACAGCTCTCCAAAAATATGTCTCTCCATATCTTCTCCCTCTCCAACAATACTCTATATCACACTCTCTATTTTCTCTCTCCTATATTCTAACCATATTCCATAAAATCGTCATAACATCAATGGTTATTTTTGACTGATAAATTCAAACGGTTATATTTGAATGCGAGAAATTGAAAATTGAAATTTATTGTAACGACCACGTTGTAACGATTATTTTTGAACGGGTAAATTCGAACGGCTATATTTGAATGATGGAATTTTAAATTCAAAATATTTTGTAACGATCATGTTGTAACGGCCATTTTTAAAAATATTGTACTGATTGAGTCATGTTTTAACGGTCATCGTAACGGCTATATTCTAACAGTCATCTTAACGGCTATATTATTCTCGTCCATAATACATATCCATTTGCAGTTCAAACTCTTGCACGTTTTTCATTGTTCACTACCTACAATATCTCAATGAGTTGTCGAAACTTAGTTTCACAATGTCTCTCAGAAGATGAGGAGTTCGAGAGAAATAATGAGTATGTATTTCTTCTTAAACAGGATACTAGCACACATGGAAGATCAGGTTGTGAATGTTCAACACCATGGCGGTTCAACACCTCACCATCAAGTCGTTCATCGCAATAAACAAGAAGGACATGCTAGACTGTTCGAAGATTATTTTGCTGATCCTCCTATCTATGACCCGACCTTCTTTCAGCGTAGGTTTGGAATTCTTCGTTCTTTATTTCTTCGCATATTATGCTGATCCTCCTGCCTATGGCTCAACCTTCTTTTCGGCGCAGGTTTCGAATGAATCGTTCTTTATTTCTTTGCATATTGCATGTTGTACAAGCGCATGATAATTATTTTATTCAAAAGAGGAATTTTGTTGGAATTCTTGAGTTATCTTATTTACAGAAGGTAACTGCGGCATTTCAGATGCTAGCTTATGGAGTAGCAACAAATGCTATTGATGATTATTTGCGAATTGGAGAAATAATTGCTATAGAGAGCCTGAGAAGGTTTGTGAAAGCTATTATTGAAATCTTTGGAGATAAGTATTTGAGATCTCCAAATGAGAATGATATTGCTAGATTACTTGCAATTGATAATGTCGGGGATCGGACAGCCTGACGCGCGTCCCCCTGACACGTGTCCGTTCCCTCTCGTGCTCGGGGATGTTCCTAAGCCAGCGAGACGTCTCGATCTCTGAGCCCGGCGCCGAAAGCGATATTACGGTCGGGATCCGACCAAAGGTCTCAAGAGGCCACCGGGGACCTCTCCGAGCTCTTCCCTGACCTGGCGGACCTCTCCGAGCTCTCCCCGACCAAGCGGGCGGGCTCCCGACCTCCGCAGCGGGACGGGTCCCCGACTCCGACCAAGCTGGGCTCCCGACCTCGCATGCGGGACGGGTCCCCGACCACCAAGCCAAGGTAACCCCGCCAAGGACCGCGTGTCAAAGCCTCCACCGCCAGCGACCACACGCCCCACGGATGGGGTCAATCGAAGTGACTATACGAGAGCAGGTGGCCATCTCCCAAGATGGTTTAATGACTGCCGAAGTCATGCTCCCAGTCCCATCAGCCGGTCACATACAGTACGAAGACACGCTCTCTCCCGAGGCAACACCCACGTCATGCGCAGCAACGTCAACACTCGTAAGGTTCGCAGAGGGCAGGTACGCCGTTTCCCGGGGAAATACCTAACCGCCCTGGCCAACTAGACTACCGACCCAGCATGGGCAAGACGGGCGGTGATCAGTCAGCAGAACGAAGGACCGAAGCTCCTAGTGTAGGTCACCTCGTCCTCTCCCAACTCTCGATGTAACCTGCCCCTTCCTTCCGTATAAAAGGAGGCAGGAACCCCCGTAGGAGGGGGATCGAACCCATCTCGCTAAGCCATTAGCACTCTCGCTTGTAAACTTGGTGCAGTCATCTATACTAAAGGGAATACAACACCACCGCACGAACTGGAGTAGGGGTTCGGCCCGAACCAGTATACATCTTGGACTTCTGAGTCTAACCATTCAGGGAGTGGAATGCGCGGCTCCTTAGACTTACAAATTTACTTGCCGGTGCTCGAAACGCCGACAGATACTATCTTGCAGATGGAATATATCCTTCATGGGCAACATTTGTCAAGACAATACCAGCTCTCCAAGGGAATAAGAATTTTTTTTGCGAAGGCTAAAGAAGCAGCTAGGAAGGATGTCAAACAAGCATTTGGAGTTTTACAAGCTCGTTTTGCTAGACCGGCTCTTTTTTGTATCAAAAAATACTTAGAGATAGCATGATAGCATGTATCATCATGCATAATATGATAATTGAAGATGAGCTGGATGGAGGTCTAGTTAACTACAATTATGAAGCAATGGGAGAAAATGTTGCAGTCTCCCATGAAAGAACACCTAACTTGTATCCGCCTCAAAAGAGCCTCTTTGTCTGAGATTAGATGATCATACAGGGTGCAATTGATTTCTCATTGTGTTTAAGCTTCACAAAAACCCCTTTCCGTGAAGATCTCTAACAGTGAAAGTGAATTGAAAACTATAATCCAATCAAAAGCAAAAGAGAATCAAGATGTCTATGGGATGGAGAAAGCAGCTAAACATTCGCAAAACATAATGGCCCAAACTACGCAAAATGTGCAAATAAGCACCTGACACCCAGATTGGATCAACGAATCACTTAACAGTGAAGTTATGACACCCAGATTGGATCAATGAATCACTCCATCATCATTCATCAATGACCCAAAACACAATGCAATTGGAATAAAATCGATATATGCAACCCGTGCCTCCTATTCTAAGCAGGCAACTTGATGTCACCACAAGCTACTCCTAGCGCTCTTATCCTACTAGAACACCCCAAAACAAGCTAAAACCCCCTCGTCGCAACATCAGATCAAGCATCCGCTTAGACGATGGCAGCAGACAAAGCTCCCAACCTGGCACCAAATTTTCACTAAAATGAAAAACCAAATCGAAAGGAGGCAAGGGCGCAAAGTTACCGATCTCCTCGAGGGTGGAGAAGTTGCGGCAGCCGGTGGGATTGCCTTTGAACTTGTCCCTCCCCATGTTGCGGCAGCCAGTGGCGAATCTAGGATTTAAACTTAGGGTATGCCGATCAAATAATAATTCGATAAACGATTTAAAATTTATTGAGCAATTCGGTATACAAGTAAAAAAATAATTAAAAACAAGATGATATATTTAAAAGAAGATTTTATACCTATAATATTACTTCTTCTTGTTCGGTTTACGCCTTCTAATGGCCATGAAACTCTTGATTATATCATCTTCTTCCACTTTGAAGAAAATATCTCGCTCAATGTTACAGTTTGTGACGGGGGAGGAGGTGAAGCAGCAGCAGCCTTCTTTGCTGCATGTTTTCGAAAAAGAGATGCAATGTATCCGTTCCTCTTCATAATTTAAAAACCTTGCAAATAAAATACGTCCATTGAGTGGTTAAAATACTAACTAAGATAAGCAATAAATAAAGATATAACTATGTCAGCTATAGTAGAAGTCAAATAAAGTATATATGTAGGATCGAAATATACTAAACTAGCAATCAGAGGGGGTGAATGATTGTGCGAAAGCTAAAATCAAATTTTTGATCTACAAAAAATTCACCCCAATTCAGACACAAATAATTGCTTCTATTCAACAAAACAGAGTAGATATGTTCGGTAAATCACGAATTCTCAGAGATCCAATCGTTGGATTGATCTGAAATTTGAAAAAAATAAACTAGATTCCAATACACATCTAACTAAAAAAAAATTATCACGATCGGACCTACGGATCAAAAGTTATAAATCCTGCAAGATTGCTGTGACAGATTATGACGAGAATCATGTATGGGTTGGACCAAATCTACAGGGTATGCCGCGGCCCACCCGGCATACCCTGTAGATCCGCCCCTGGCGGCGACGGTAGGAGCGGAGATCCTACGTGCTGTTCACTACTGAGAAACGGGGATCTAGCGTAGATCTGGGCTTCGGATGGGATCGGGTGAGGGGAGAGCTAGTAGAGGTGGTGGTGGAGGCTGCGTCGCCGCAGCGGTCGTTGTGCGGGCGAGGAGACAAGGATGGTGTTTGTGCGTGCAAGCTGATGCACAATGGGACTTCCATACACAACCATGAACGCCCGAAACAAAAGCAAGACAACAACAAAAGAAAGAGCAAGATCCAATGGGATTCGAGTAGCATACGTAGCCAGATCGAATCGAACTGAGCTGAGCTTGGAGATCGAGGGGATGGAGCTAGTTTTACCGAGCAAGGAAGTGGCAGGGGCGGCCACTTGGGAATCTCCGCTCTGCTTGCAGCCAAACGCGAGAGTAACTCCAAAAGGCCGGTGTCCCTGCGATCGCGCGAAGGAACGGAGCGGTTGCGCTTCGCCGGGTAGCGAGCGGAGAGAGAATCGCCAAATATAGAGAGTCTCTTTCCACTCGCTAGATTTAGGAGAAAAATGATAAGTCTGTTGGAGCTGGATATTAGCTGTGAATCAATAAAAAATAGAGATAGGGAGTTGGATAGGAATCTTTTTAGAGTTACTCTAAGTACAACACTTTCGGAGGAACGTCCTGTCGTCAGTAGCCAGGTCGACAGCACAGCACGGCGTTTCCAAGCGCGCGTCCCCCTTAATAATAGCTGCCACCACCACAGAAATAGCGGCAAGTAAAAGCAAACAGAGGAAAAGGAGGCTTCGCCATTTCATTTCCCCACACCTCTCTCGTGCGCTCCCCCCTCCTCTCTCTCTCCTCTCGCGCGCCCCAACGAGGGGCAAGGTTTTCTCTGGCCAATCCGATCCTAGGTTTTCGGTTCCGATCCGGGGCGAGCTCGCCATGGCGACGTCGTTCGACCGCTGGGAGAAGGACCCCTTCTTCCCCGCCGCCGAGGAGGTCCAGGAGTCCGCCGATCGGTGCGCTGCCGCTACCCATTCTGGCTTTGTCAATGGTTTTCGCCTTGATTTTTTTTGGGGTTCCGTTCCGTTCCGTTCGTGTGGATCTGGTCCTCATTTTTTGGGTGCCGTTTTTGTTTGCTTTTTATGCAGGATGGAATCGGTGTATAGGATATGGGTACAGGAGAGGAGCGGAGGCGATCCGACGGCGGCCGTTGGCGGAGATGTCGCCGCCGGTGAGCTGCGCCGCGATCTACACACTGCGCTCGGCACCGCCAAGTGGCAGGTGAATTGGTTGCTTTCATCGTTCTTGTCTCGGCTGTATATTGTTCCACTCCCCGGGGTCGTATTGCGGTCGCTCTTTGGTATTCTTAGGTTTGTCATCACGGTGAATTGGTGAATGCTTTGGGAACATAGCCGGTGTTTCCTAGGTAGTTAGATGTAAGATTCCCCCAAAAACGGTTTCCTTGCTTAAAAGTGTGCGGAAAATTTAGCAAGACGAAGCTGTTGATTAGCCTGTACTTCCGTTGTATGTATCAAGGAGATCTGTGTGGTAGGTGGATTATTTCCCCCTGTTGATGAGCCATTTTTGACAATTGGTCTAAACATAGGATTAATTCAGTACTTTCACCCGCGAGTCGTTATGTACAGAAACTTTATAATAAAACTGCATTTATGTATGAGTGGTACTACTGCACGCTATACCGATTCCAACGGTATAGCATGTTTCACAGTTAAGTTTCATCTAGATAGGTTTCATGTTGTTTCGTCTAGATATGTTTCGTGTTGTTTCACAGTTAAGTTTCATCAGGTTTCGTAGTGTGCTTATAAGTTTAATAATGTTTCAGTTTCGTCAAACATAATTTGACAGATAGGTTTCATGTGAAACATGAAACATGTCTGTGAAACGTCGTGAAAACTTTAATATGAACACTATGAAACTTGGTGGAACTAATTTGTGAAAAGTTCATTTGTGCATCAACAAGTTTCATATCTTATGCATGTTTCGTCAAATTTCAAAAGAAGTTTCTAACAAATATTCATCCGTGTTTCAGTAAGTTTATGCAAATTCCATGTGTATTTCAGAAGTTTCATTCATGTTTCGGCGAGTTTCAGTAAGTTCCATGCGTGTTATGGCAAGTTTGAGGAGAACGTTTGAAAAGTTTCATGTTTCGGTAAGTTTCATGCGTTTCTAGAATATTTCAAGTTTCACCAAGTTTCAACCCATGAGTTTCAACAAGTTTCAACCAAAAGTTTCAATAAATTTCGAACAAGCTTTTCAAGAAGTTCCGATGAGCTCACCAGGCTATGATAGTCTACCACGCCGCCGAAGACCACCCAATACCGCTACCGATGCACCCTCTTCTCTAGCTTCTGCCTCGGCTACCGTTGCCGCCATGGAGCCGAATGACGTTGCTCGCCGCCGAGTCCGTGCATAAAGGCTTCAAGTTTCAAGCTAATTCCAGAAGATTTCATGTTTCAAGATTTTGGATCAAGTTTCAGTAGGTTTCAAGCAAGTTTCAAATTAATCTTTGAGTTTCATAGCAGTTTCAAAAAAGAACTTCAAGTTTCAATATGTTTGAAAATCCAACGATATAGCAAGTTTAATGGAAGGTTTCGAGGTCTAGTATCAAGCATATTTCGACCATACATCAAGTTTCATGGAAGGTTTCGAATTCAAAGTATCAAGTATGTTTCAACAAGCTTTATTGAAGTTTGAAGTTTTAATGTTGAATTTTTAAGCAGGTTTCACAAAGTTTGAAAAAAGAGAGTTTCATGTAGTTTCAGAAGGTTTCAAGGAAATTTCAAAAGGTTTCAACAAGTTTCATTCTTGTTTGAACAAGTTTCATAATAATTTATGTGAGTTTCATACAAAAATGAAGTAGATGAAAAAGTGCTTGCATGGATCTAGAAGCTAATTTTTGAGCTCATGCCAAGGTCGTCAAAGCTAGAGCTCACACCATTGTCATTGCAGGCCAACTCAGGTACCACCGCACGAGCCCACTCAACTGCACGCCATGGCTGCTCGTAGTTGAACGCGTCCACCACCACCACACGAAGCTGCGGCCATGCGCTTGGCACAACACCATGGGCGGCACTGCTCTTATCCTCCTCGCCACGCGCCAAGCTCTCCCAGCAGCGGCCAGCGATGCGCACCCGGAATACACCGACACATGCGGGCCCGATCTAGACTAGACACAGATCCAAAACTCACAATCAAGTTACTAGAGCATGCGTGCATGCATGCGCAGAGAGCTAGTAAGTCGACCTTAATTTCTGCGTGGCAGTGGGCCCCATGGTGCGGCTTAGCGACTTGATGATGAATGCGTCAGCTGTACAGACTGTCAGAGCTCCGGATGGACTGCGACATGGGCACCCACGTCAACGCGTCGGGCACATGAACCAGGGCCAACAACGCATACCGTTAGAAAGCTAGGGAATGGTATACCGTTCCCTAGTATTTCTGTTTTAATTTAGTGCCTACGTACATATACTACTCGTAACATGGTACAATACATACATGAGTCCAACACATCGTATCTTGTATGCATGGTATGGAACAGAAAATAGCCCATTAGCAATTTAGCATGCATACGTATACGTTGGTATATACTGAGCGCTATTGGAGTCTGGGGACACTGCAGACGCGTGCGTGTTTACGTACGTACGGGCATGTTTGATGGAGCGTAGATTTGTGCGTGATCGAGTCGACGCGCCGAGCACATGAACAGGGCCAACAATGCATACTGTTAGAAAGCTAGGGAACGGTATACCGTTTCCTAGTATTTCTGTTTATGTATATATGGATGTGATTTAAGGTGATACGACTCAAAAGTTGGATTTAGTATCCATCTGGTGTATGTCTGGAACTAAATTTGTCCAAAAATGTGCTACTTTTATTTCAGAACAAAAACTTGAAGATTGCTATAGTAAAAGTGGCTCCAACTCAAAAGCTAATTATTGTGTATGATTTCTTCTGCATTTAGCTTGATGAATTGGAGCATGCAATTAGATCAAACGATGAGGTTGTCTCGTCAGGAAAGGATACAAGAGCAAGGCATGATGACTTCGTTGCGGCAATTGGCTATCGCATACTAGAGGTTGAGAACAACTTGAAAGAATCCAATGTTGCAGAGGGGAGGGGCCCGCTGAGCTGGGTTCATTTGGATGAGGATGAACGGGACGACCTTGCAGCTTTCCTCTCTGCAAGCCCTCTTCAACAGCGTGACAAAGTGGTCACAATTCCATCTGCAGGAGATATTGAAGTGGGCAGCAATGCAACAAGGGTAAAAAAAGATATGTCAGCTGACAGCTCCAAGGATTCATCTGGTTCTGCAGAGTTGTGTTCACCGAGTGAGAAGGAAGATGTGCATCGTGGGCACAGAAGGGCAGCTAGTGCCAATGCTGATATTGGATCATCGAACCTGTCAATTCCCAGTGAATGTGAGGGTGTTGCTGAACAATCATCTGATGGCCCACACAAAGTGCCTTTGCTGAAGATACTGAAAACTTGTGCATTGCCAAGTGCCTTACAATCTAAGCCTAGAATGAAGTGCAAAAACGGAGCTGTGAAGTGGGCAGCTGTTGAGCATCAAGACGTGGCAGAGGCAATCCCTCTGAGAAGTTCTCAGTTGAATCAGGTAAATGGATCATACTTGAATGGTGCAAATATCCAGTATTCAATAATGCCTCCATTTTAAGATTTCTTAGTTCTCTGACCTTGTACTGCCGTACCTTACTATAGGGCTTAGATGGATGCTTTGAAAGAACCAAGAGTTGTTTGAGTACTTGTGATGAGGGTACATACAATAAGAAACTTTATGGCTCTCTTGGAACCCTGCGTAGGCATCTTCAGAGGTCTCATTATCAAATTCGATACGGGCATCCTGTTCAATTGATTGTGTTAGCACTTGCTGTTCTCGTAATATGTAAGTTTATTCATCATATCTGTTTATTCTTTAATTTCGTTTCTTAGTCAAGCAAACAGAAATAATGACTAGTACGGTCAGTTGCAATATAGAAGTGTATATTAGGTATGAGTAACCAACTAACCATAATCAATCGACATATTGTTGAAGGTACTATAAATTGGTTTACTGTTCATCTATCACTACGCATTACAGTGTGGTCACCTTACTGTTTCTGTCATTTGAGGTTGGTTGTGAAAGGTTTTTTTTTTGCACGTAAGTGACGGGCGAATAAGTTTTGATACAAATGCTACCGTAGTTCTTTTCTTTCGTAGTTCTTACTAGCTCATGCATCCATCGGTTGGTGCAATTGTCCTATACTGACATATTAGGCCTTACTGTGTAGTTTGTTCACACATATGTTTCTTTTGCTTATCACTAACATTCTTGTAGAATATTGAGTACCAAATATCTCAGTGTTTTGTCACTTGCTCTTCAACATTGTACTGTTTTCTATTTTCCCTATTATACCTTATGATTTCTTCTACTTTGCAGTTTTGTGTATATTCAGGATAGTTTGGTGACTATTATTATCCCATGCGCTCATGATTGCGCTAGAAGCCTCACCAGATCAGTAGCTTGTAAGGTGCCATCCATTGCCGGTTATATATAACTTGGTGAGTAGGAGCCTGAGGCATGAGCATATGGCGGACCGTGGGAGACCGTTTCTGGTAATCAAAGTTGGAATACATGTAGAATGATAAGATTGGGGCAAATTAGCTCGCTACGTCTGTAGGGCAATGTGCTTTACCATTGGATGTGCACTGGACAGTGCATTGCATGCATGATGCACCTCAAGAGATGATGATCCTCACGATGACCAGTTGACTTCTGTGTAATGGTCTGGTTTAAATTAGTGATGCACTTATTGCATACAATCACCATTTCCATCTTCAATTCTTGAAAAAAAATAGCAGGTTGCAGCCATTTAAGTGTGTACAAAGTATTGCATCAATAATAGTTTTACTTGACACTATTCTATTGCTGTCTTTCTGATTGCATGTAGTTTTGCAATGATACTGAATTAGCAAAGGAAAAAGAAGCAAATTTGCAACTGCAGCCAACATGATTTACTTGAACCATGTCAGTACGTGGGTTCTACTTGCACTCAAGATTAGATATGACTCCAAAGAGAACAGAAATTGTAGCGGAAAGCAAAATATTTTCTGTTGCTAGTAATGCTCCAGCGATGCAACAGAGTGCTTAAAACCTTTAACAGTTCATCTCACGAAGAAAAATAAAGCTCAAAACGATAGCCGAATAAAGCTTAAGTAAAACTTGAATGTTGTTGTCGGATAAAAGAAAACAACCGGTGTGAAGGCATTACATTACCTGCTTCAAGCACACCAGAATTTATTTGGTTTTTTTTTCTTTTGTAGCAATTCATTCGCAGTTGCAACATTAGCCCTCGTCATCGAAGAAAACCAGCAAAATCTTCCGCTCCCAGTAAAGCAAGAAGCCATCAAAGAAAGGCCGTATGACCTTGGGGAGGATCCCACACGACCTCACCACAAGGATTCAAATTTCGTTTTCGGGTAAAATATCGTCCAGGACCGGAATCCGAAATTTCATCGAAATTTGGGTATTTTGGACAAATCTCGTTCGAAATTCAAAAAAAAATTCAAATCCGGTTCGTTTTCTACCAAGAAAAACGAAATTTCGCCAACAATTCCGAAATTTTGGTATATTTGCATCAGCTGAAAAGTAAGTCAAACAACGATAAAAAATTTTGACATTTTTTTTTAGGTTCCTCACATATAAGTGATGTTCCCATAAAAATTTCAGATGATTATCACATTCGAGGATTTTTTAAAAATTCAAACATTGCTACTGTCCTGATAAAACACTGACCGGGAAGTTTGATCTGAATGAAAAATGGTAACAACCACGTTAGAAAATTTTGAAATTTTTTGGTTGCATGGTTATGATGCATTACTAATGTTCTCATAAAATTTTCATATGATGATCGAGCTTCATGAATTTTTAAAAATTTGGACAGTGCTACTGTCCTATTAAAAGGCTTACTGGCAAACTTTAACAAAATAAAAAATGGTTCAAACCATGTTAGAAAATTTTGAAAATTTTGTGAATGGTATTGATATAACATTAATGTTTATATAAAAATTTTAGATGATTATCATGCTTAAATAATTTTTAACAATTCTGACAGTGCTACGTCTAGATAAAAGGTTGATGATCACTACATAGATTTGCTTTAGCAACCAAAAAAGATTTAAATCTTTTGAACATTTTACAGAAGGGTGATAAGGAAATGCTTAAGATCTCATAAAATTTTTGAATCATGATAATACTCCAGTTAATTTATAAAATTCTTACAAGGCACAGTACCATTTATGTCTTTCTCTTTTTGAGTTTTGAAATATAATATAACAAATGAACTTCAATGCTTACATAGATTTGATTGATGAAACAAAAATTTTTGAATTTTATTTAAAATTTTATATAATGGTACTGAGGCAATTATTAATCTCTCATAAAAATTTTAGATCATGATCACACTCGAGAAAATTTATAAAATTCTGACAAGGTTACTGTCCCAATTATATTCATTCAGTTTTTGATTTTTTAAAGGTAACAAATGAATTTAAATTATTTTTAAAATTTTTATATATGATCCTACACTACTAAATATAGTACCATAAATTTTTTAGATCATTACCAAGCTTTTAAAATTTTATAAAAATCTGACAATATTTCTGCCAAAATTTTAAAATGTCTCAAAAATTCGGGTTTTCAACAAATTTTCATAGAAGATGACTTTCTTAAGGGTTATCGGACCAAATCTGGTCAAATCCGGCCCTAAAAGTTTGAAAACCGGCCAAAAATCATGAAATTTGGTGAAATTTCGCCGAGGGAAAAATGAAATTTTGAGTACTGTAGCAATTTCAAAATTTTTCCCTGGGCGGTAGTTTGGATTTCGTGGTGGTCCGAAATTCAAAAATTCGCCGAATTTCATCAAGATTTGTATCCGTGCCTCACCGACGATGAGTTTTCCGCACTCTACACGTCGACGCCTAGATGATGGCCAAGTGTACTTCAATTTATCGGTCAAGGCGCTGAACTTTGGCCCAACCCAGCAAGATCTGTAGGCCAAGGCTACAGCAGCTTAGTAAGGTTGGGTTTTCTCTCCTAATACAAGTTGCACAAATTTTAAAGCAAACGAAAGGATAAGTAATCACTATCTACCCTTCATTCATGATTTAATAGTTGTGCAACTGTAAAAAAGAAAAGCATAGAAGCACCTCTTTTTTGGGAGTTGCAGGTGCATTGCTAGATCAAGAAACGATAGGTCAGATCTTTCTAAGATAATGTAGCAAAACATCGAAAATATCCGACAGTCTGGATGAATGGAACCGCTTAAGTTGCAGTTCTCTTGAAAACTGTACAGCAGCCTTATCCAGTTATCCTTGGTCGGCAGCATGAGAAACATGGATAGGAGAGCAAGTATAATTCACCCTGAACTATAATTTTAGAGGTGGGTCTAAAATTATAATTTTAGAGGTGGGTCTAATCTTATCCCTGAACTATAAAACAATGTAAGGGAATTGCTAAGTACTTGAGTGTTTTTTAGTTCGTGAGCACTTAATTTTTATGCCTATAGAGTACTTAAATGTAAGGAGAAGAGTTAAACTGATTTCATCCATTAGAGTGCTCAAAATTGAAGTGCTATTTAACAAGAACACACTTAGAAACTCCTTAGACACCCCTACTATGTAAATAGCCTTTCTAACTATGAAACGCAGGCACGCACTCCGCAGTCAGGCTCCCATCGCCACCCCACGCCCAGGGCACCTCCTCACTGCATCGCTTGCCCCCTCGCTCTCCTGGAATCTAGTGCCAGGCTAGGGTTTGCAAGTTACAACCGCAGCGACGCTGCTTGCTGCCTCTATCTTCCTCAAGAGCCGCACCCTCCTTTCTGTCGGTTGCCTCCAGCGTCCTAGGCACCCCAATTTCCGGCGTAGTCCTAGGGTGGACCTAGCGTCGAGCACCGCCAGGTCGGTGCGGACAGGTATGGCATCCAACCGTCTCCTCTCCACCGCCCATCTCGCCCACGCCAGCCTTCAACCAGGGCACACTAGCTGCAGCAGCGCCTCCAGGCTATCATTGAGGCCTCCAGGGAGACTTGGACCTTGTTGGAACCCAGGAACTTGCTGTAATCAGGAAGTTGTCGGTTGATACTCAGACACTCGTCGGTTCAGGAAGTTGTCGTTGTCTGAACTTCTGAAACGAAACTCTGAAGCTCTGAACAGAGAACAAGAACTCAGGATTCACAACATCTGACAAATATGAAAAATGAGATTTTTGCTGCAACAATCACCGCAGCTTTTCTGGTTTTTTCCATTACTTATATAGGCTAGAGATTACAAGCTTCAGATAGCTATCTGCACTACAAAATCGGGACTCAACTAACTCAGAAACACAATCGGACACAGCACTGTTTCTCATCCGGCAACACCACTCATTTACATGCCTGGACTCTGAATCGGAATCGGCAACGCCTGAAACTCTTCCTAAACTTGAGATTAATTCAAACACAACTAATATGCAATGAATGTCTAAAAAATCTCCATGCTGCAGGAGAGGGGGTATTTATAGCCCTGAACCGACCAACTAGCTGTTTGAATCAAATTCATAAAAAATCAGGAAAATCGGCACCACCACCATGCAAAGTGCGATAGTGCTGCCCTCCTTTCAATGGTCGATTTCGTGCATTTAATGCATAGGAACTAGCCGTTGCTATGGTACACCGGTACTACCGACATGCAAGAACCGGTAGTGCTGACAAATGATCTTAGAAATGCCTAAAGAATGCCTTATCTGTAAAATAACTATCGGCACAGAAATTGCAGTACTACCGGACAACGGTAGTATCGGCGTTTGAACGGTGTTAGTGCCGGCTTCTGAAATCCCACAGAAAAATCACAAAGGACACTCTCTGTAAAATAAGTACCGGCTAGAAGTGTCGGTACTACCGACCCCCGGTAGTACCAGCATTAAGCTGCCAGTAGCTCTAGCCTAGAGAGATGCTCAAAAAACACTTTTTTGTAAAAAGACTACCTCAACAAATAGTCTGTACTACTGCACTTGTGGTAGTGCCAACCCAGAGAAATAAGGGTTTCACAGGAAAAAGGCATTCTTTGGAAAAGACTACCGTGCCAAAGGGCGGTACTGCCAACTTGCGGTAGTACCGACCTTAACACGTCGGTAGTGTTGACAAAGCAGAGCAGTCATTGAATTTTTCAGGAAAAACTTTTCTATATGCAAATATTTGTCAATTTCAATGAGACTTTGAGCCATATTACCTTTAAGCATATTCAAGCTTTTAGACATCAATCCCTCTTAATAGTACGTCACCTATTCTAACAACCCAATCTTTTTCCAAACTCCAAAATCGGTAAAAGTTATAAAAAAAATCCTTAAACTTTTATACCTTGACATTGAGCTTGAATCTATGATAGACTCTTTGTTTATGTTTCCACTTTTTATGTCCAATGACGAGGACTAACCTTTTCTCATACACTTAGAAGAATATGTTAGTCATTTAATATTGATTGTCATTAATTACCAAAATCCAAACAAAATTTGAGGGCCTAGATGCTTCAACGAGCAACTGCTGAAGTTTGGCTCGCTGGCGTGCATATCCTTTCGTCTTCGCGTCTCTCCTTGGCGGCCTACGCATGCATGTGCGCCCGCCTCCCATGTGTTGGCATCTTGGTCTATTGGAGATTGGCTCCCTTCATGTGTCGCAGATGCCGTGCGATGGCCGTCTCCGGGAGTCTCCTCATCCCTAGGGCAGCAAGTCAAATCTTGAACCCTTAGGTCGGATACCACTTGTTACAAAACGCATGGTAAAAATATAGGATCAAATGAACAGGAGACATGGATTGTACGTGAAAAACCCTTTCGAGAAAAACCACGGGCGCACGAAGACGATTTCACTATATAAGGAGAAGTTTAAAATGAAGCTCTTACTTTTTCTATAGACTACAGAGACATATTTATAGTGGTACATAATAGACTCCGTGTAGGAGTAGATTTGAGATGGAGTAGGAAAAGAATTCATATCAAGCTCAACTTCAAAAGTCTGCAAGCCCTACCAGTAGGAACTCTGCAAGGTGACCATGGTCGAAGGACATGGCAGGCAAGGCCACTAGCACTAGAGACCAGCTCCGTCCAGGCTACTACCATGCACAATCCATGCCGTCCGACATGTTGGAAACTACGGGTGAAAACGGGTTGGATACGGACGGATATTGCTCTTCTTGTATTTTAACCCATATTTCTTTCCCGAATTTAGAACCAGATACATGTTAGCCAGATACAGATACGAATCTAAGTTATTCGGGATATGGATACGGGACGGATAAGTGATGGATTTAGATTGGGAATGGATAAAGATATGCAGATAATGCACGCATAAATAGATGCCATAGCAACAAAACTAATTGAGCATTATGCCTAATATCGCCAACTTTGATCTGTTTCTAAGCCCACAACCTTGATACAACAACAATATTAACAACACAAACAATAACCGATAAGAGCTAGCACTTTCAGCCAAAACAGAGAAACTGCAATATATCTCCTTCATAGTTCAGCTCACACAAGCAAACCACGGATCCAAATGACCTCAAACTTAACAGGAATGTAGATCAGCAAGTCCTTAACAAACTAACAAAGTTTCAGCTAAATCATACATCATTTGATCCCTCAAATAGAGCATCCACCAAAAGTGCGGATTACTGAATCTGCTGGTAACAGAGCTGTCAAAATCCCCTCAAATCTAGTGCTCGTCCCGAATCCGATATCCAGATCCCATCACAGATTTTCCGTATGTTGCCTACTCCGAATCTAGATCCAATCCCGGATCCGACCGAATAGCGAAATGACTTCCCGAATCCAGTACAAACCAGATCCGGACCCAGATCGAGTGGATAAAATCCAGCCCGTTTTTCACCCCTATTGGAAACATTCCAGCAGTTCATATTAGTGAAGCAACACTATGCTTGTTAATCTCAGAAGATGTATGTTATCATGTTCAGACTACAGTCCTCGAGCCTCCATCCACATACAATTCTTGAAACTCTTGTGGAGCAACTCCACAAAAGATATCCGATACTAGAAAGAAATACAACAGAGTGATGTCATAGCATCAACAGATTTAACAGGCATGCAGACAACAATGAATAACAATACATCTTAGTGCTGGTCATAGTCCTACTGAAAGTGATAGCTCAGAACTAATGGTTTGTCATCAGGATCGTGACCGTATGTTTGTTCGACAGTATGGACAGTCCGCGCATTTCCGTACCCATGGCTCCAAGCAAGTCGAATGAAACCTGTGCCCACAGCACAGCCTTGTCAGCTCATCTCCGTCGTAGAATCCGTCTAGGCAAATCGAGCATTCTGGTGATGCCTCCCTGCTATCATCTTTGCTAGCCTCAAATATCTCTATCTGTAGTCGAAGGAAGGCAGTCTTGCTCAGTCCAGGTGACCTGTTAAAAGTAGTAGAACCAATGGATGGCCTTTCTTCATCCGACTCGCTACTTAGGTGGACAGATGATGAGCCGGGCCCTATTGCTTCGTATGGGGCTTCCCTGCTTCCGAAGTCGATGATTCTGAACACGTCAGTAGCTGAAAATTCATCTAACGAGATGGATGGCCTGGAGGCAGATGAGCCGAGAGAAATGCCTCTCAGTCTCTCTAGAACACGTGCTTGTGCTTGCAGTACGGCACCCGGAAGCCGCTCATTTGTTCTGAACATCAGCCTGTCAAGTCTGTTCCTTGTAGCTGCAGAATCCCCAATGTTGCTATTGTCTATGTATGATAGGATACGGTCCTGTAGACAGAAGAAATGACACCAAGATTTCATTTGATGATCCATTATAAGCAATGAAAAAGAGGTACATGGTAGCTAAATTCTGCAGATGCCTATGACCAAGAGATGCGCAAAGTGGTGGAGACTCACCAACACAATGAGCAAGGTTCGTTTCGACCCTTGTGCAAACATGTGCGTCCATGAATCTTTGCCCTGATTGACTAGTAACGGGTCTTATTTTCCGGCGTAATAGCATAGCTTAAGCCAGTGCAATCCCTTACTATTTCCCCATTTCCTGAGCTATCACGTCAGCATAATCAAACCCCCCACCTCACAATCACCATAGGATCATGCACGAGACGAATCACGAACCCTAATCATCCCACAAAATCTATGAGCTAACACCCGAAATGCTCCGATCTAACCACAGACACACAAACAAAAAAAGAGTTTGCACCAATCCAGTGGGCGGGGAAGGAGGTGCGGGCCTCTCACCGTGTAGGAGCCGCGGCGGCGCGGGGGCGGGAGCGCGGTGTGGAGGTGCTGCCGCACGTCCCCGGTGGCGTCGAGCTGGCGGCGCGAGCGGCACCCCCGGCGTCCGCCGAGGCCGTGCGGGTCACGGAAGGCGGCGTCCGGGTGCGGATCCGGGTCGGGGTCGGAGAGGCGGGGCGCGCGGGCGCGGGCGCGGGCGCGGCGGGCGGTGAACAGCTCGGAGGCGCTCGTCATGGACCGGCCGCCCGGATGGATCCCCCTCGTGCGCCGGCACCGGTACGGATGAGACGCGCGAGACAAAGGATTTGGTTGGTGCAGTGAGCGTTTGCTTTTCTATTCTTCCCCTCTTTTCCGCCGGCTTAATTTAGTTCCGTGGTTTTTTATGCCGCGGTTTCGGCTCGTCTTGGGGAAGCAAAGGGGAGGTGGATGGAGGAAGCTGCGAGGGAACACCGTGGTAAAGACGGCGACCACCACCGCTGGACTGGACCGGGTGGACGCCTCACGCCTGGATTGGAAATTCCAGATGTCACTCGAGAATTGCTTGCCAAGTCGTCGAACTAAACGGGAAGCACCAGACGAGCCCTGGTAGAATAAACCATTAAACGGTGAGAAGTAGAAATTAGATCTAATTAGTGATTTGTTAAGTTATTTTTATTGCTGTACTGTAGAGAAACATAAATAAATACTAGATAATCTGATATATTTTTAAAAATAATTCTACAAAAATAATGCACCGAACAAAAAATTTACAAAAATACACTTCTATTACCATTTAAAATGACGATAAAGGATTTTTTTTAATAATTTTACAAAAATAATACGCCGAACAAATTTTTTACAAAAATACTCATTTGTCGCTATTTCAAATGGCTACAGAGATTTGCTTTGTCGCGGATTGAATTGATTGGCGGATTATTTTGTCGATAAGGCTAGGGCTTCTATTGCTATTTGAATTGGCGCTAAATGTGTATTTCTGTAAAAATTTTGATCAGCGTATTATTTTCTGTAAAATTATTTAAAAATTAATTATTTTTTTAAAAATTTATCTGATATATTGGATTAAAAAAGATGAAAGGTTATATTGAATTTAGTGCAGGTAAAAGAGTTTAGGACAAAATCTTCCTTTGGGCCGTACATCTTCGATGGACCAGCCGAATACTCTCTTGGCCCATGTTAGACTTTATCTTGAAATTCTTGGTTTGGGGCCGAACCTGAGAGACCGACAGAAACATACAAAGCGAGGCACATCTCGAGCTCACCCTAGACAAGTCGTGATGAGAAAAGGAGCAGAGAAAGCGAGGCAGCAAGCCAGGGCCGGTCCTGAGGGGGGGGACAGGGTGGGCCGCCGCCCCGGCCCCTAAAAATCAAAGGTCCCAGGTGTACAACAATCAGTATAGGTTATTAGACTTAGCCTACTACAGTGACCAGACTATCCAAATTCCAGTAGTCCAAGAGGCAGGCGTCTTGGGTGGCCTCTACAGCTTCCTCATGATCAAAGTCCTGCGCGTCTACAGATTGATGCCTCTTGCTTTCTATGTTCTTCCAAAATCAAATCACATAAATCTTGAGGCAGTGTTCTGGGCGAACAACGAACTGTTGTCGCCTGCCGTGTGCTGTGCAGCGTGCTAGTGTGCTACGGTGCTAGCCTAGGCCCCGCCACTGGCGTTTATTTGTCAGGCGATTCAACCGTGATTGGACGGAGACGCAGTCACCACAGAGTGAATATTAATCTTCCCTAATCTCTTTTCCCTATTAGTCTTACACTATTTAATCTTTGATACATTTATTATTATTTTCGTGTAGTGCATTATCATGTCATGTAGAAAGTATCCATCCGGTAGTGAAAAAAGAAAAAGAAAGAAACATGCAGATGACTTCATAGAAACGCAGAGAGGAGCTATGGACAAATTTTTAAAGAGTAATACAAGTGCTGTTGGCGATAGTTGCTGTGGAGGAAGAGGAACCAGCCATTGGGATTTCTGAAGAAGAGGAAAATGTTGACATCAACGTCGATGTTAGAAGAAATTTTTTAAGATGATACCAAGTGACAAGTAAGTGTTTATGATTACAATTTGTATTTGTCATTTCATTAACTTTAAAGTGTTCTATAGAAGTAATTTTTGTGCATCGAATATTAATTTCTTCAATGATGTGTGCTTATAAAACTATATATATATATATATATATAAAAGGAGGTCGAAGGGGCCTCCATATAAGTTTTCGTCCGGTCCCAAAAATGTCATGACCGGCCCTGCAGCAAGCAAGCAACAACCGGAAACAATTGTATATTCCAATTTCTTCCATCCATCCACAGGGGCCGTGCTGCCATTGTGTGGTCTCCAGCCGTCGCCGCGGGCCTCGAGTCCAATGGCGAACGCAACTCAATCCGGAGGTGCCGCACCTGCTTCACTCGTACCTACTGTTCTGATTTCCTCGGATGTTGACGCTGGATGCGATAAAGATGAGGAGAATATAGAGAGGGAGGGGGAGAGGGAGAACAAAACGGGGGAGAGAGAGAGAAGAGGACAGCTTCTTTTTGTGAGTGAGAGTTCCAGCATGGAGAATCGGTCCGTTTCTCCTGCGACGAAGAGAGCCACCGACTGGTACCTTCGTTTTCCTCCCTCCCTGCTGCTTCTCGTTCCTGCTATGAGCTCGTCTTTTCTTGGTTTAACTGTGTGTTTGTGAAGTGTGAACTGGCATGATCTTTCATCAGTTCTGCCTTTGTCAGTTTGTTTTTTTTTCACTTGCTGTTCTGTCAGTTCGAGGCGTGTCTCCATTTTACTGTCTATTATCATGTATTTGTCAGTTAAGTCGAGAGATCGTGTTTAGCATGGTATTAACCCTCTGTCATCGGTCCAAAACGGTTTGTAAGAAGGGTTTTGATAAGGATCACCCAGATGTTTTCTTCCAAAAATATCAACCAAATTTCTAACCTTGGGATCCATGTTAGGATTCATGCTTCAGGAGAGGGTGGTGTCTTCTCTGGCGAGCTTTAGGTCAGGGTTTACCGGGTTAGTGCTCGGGTTCGCTGACCCCAGTCCTAGAATTAGCTAGGCGGCGGAGACCCGGCAGTGGGTGTCTGAGCCAGTGGTGGGCGAAGTAGGTGGCAAGGGATTCACACATGACTAGCGAGTTTGGTGTTGGGGACGACGGTGAGAGGTGTTCGCATGGCGGTGGATCCAACAGCGGTGAGCCACCAAAGACAGGGAAGAGGGTGGCAGGGCAACGGGGGAGCTCGGTGGCACGATGGGAGTGGAGGAGAAGGGGAGAAAAGGATGTGGCAGCGGCCATCGAAGTGGGTGGCAGAGGTACGACTGCTGGTTCCGATGTCGACTGATTGTTGTGAGGAGGCGACGGCGAGTGCAACTGGGATTGGGGAGGGAGGGGATATCGTGGAGGTGTGGGACACGTGGCAAGCATTAGGCATGATAGGTCTTAAGTCCAATTGTCTAAAATTTTGGTGATTGTTTGCAACAACAAAAAAAAACTCTTGGGAGATAGCTATGCACACCCTTGTAAAAATTGCTCCATTACTTCATTCCTTTTCTCAACGTAACAATGAAAATGCAGCTTCAAACTGAGCAAAACAACAGCTTCTGCAATTAGGAAAAGCTAGCTAGCTTCGCTTAGTATGGCATCAGTCCCTTTGATATGGACTCAAACACGGAAACTAAAGCTTGCAATTAGAAAAAAAAAATTGGTAAGAGGTACAATACAAGTAGTTCTTAATGAGCTTGAACAAATATTTTACTTGATTGCTCTAGGATCCTTTCACGAGAATTCCCAAGCGATATTACCATCCAAGTCGGCGATGCCACCTTCAACCTGCACAAGGTAATCAAATTTTCATTGCGTGTTCTAGCTAGAGATCGCAAACATCCTGAGTTCTGACAACTGTGTGGTTGTTCCTGCAGCTCCCATTGGCATCTAACTGCGGCTACATAAGGAAGCTGGTGTCAGGGGTCAGTGGCTCCAAGGTCACCCACCTCGAGATCACGGGCATGCCCGGCGACGCCAAGGCGTTCGAGCTCGTCATAAAGTTCTGCTACGGCGTCAACTTCGAGATCACGGTGGACAACGTCGCGATGCTGCGGTGCGCCGCCGAGCACCTGGAGATGACTGAGGAGTGCAAGGCCGGCAACCTGATCGGCAGGACGGAGGCCTACCTGGAGGAGGTGGCGCTGATGAGCCTCACGGGCGCGGTCACCGTGCTCCATAGGTCCGAGGAGCTCCTCCCGGCGTCCGAGAAGGTGCAGCTGATCGGCCGGTGCATCGACGCCATCGCGAGCATAATCTGCAGCGACAGCCAGTTCAGCATGTCCCTGGGCCCTACCGCTGCCGGTGGCTATGACGGCGTGAGCGTGCCGGTGGTGCTGCCGCCGAAGGCGGTCGACGACTGGTGGGCCGACGAGCTGACGGCGCTGCGGATCGACACGTTCCAGAGAGTTCTGATTGGGATGAAGGCAAGGGGGTTCAAGGGCATCGCCATGGGAACACTGATCATGCTCTATGCTCAGAAATCTCTGCGAAGACTGGTTTGTTTTGAACACGTACATCACCACAATATACAGTTCTTGCTTGCATGTTGCATTGCATCTGATACTGTCGAGTTCGGTGCAGGACATACATGGAAGAGATAGGAAGAAGATGGAGCCGAGGCAGGAGCACGAGAAGCGGGTGGTTCTTGAAACGATCGTGAGCCTCCTGCCGAGGGAGAAGAACACCATGTCAGTAAGCTTCCTGTCGATGCTGCTCCGGGCGGCGATCTACCTCGACACGACGCTGGCGTGCCGGCTCGACCTCGAGAAGCGGATGACCGCGCAGCTCTGCCAGGCCGTGCTCGACGACCTCCTCATCCCGTCCTTCTCGCCTGAGGACGGCACCGCGTTCGACGTCGACGCGGTGCAGAGGATCCTGGTCGGGTACCTGGAGCACGAGGGCGAGGCGGCGGCCCGGCCGGACTACAACACGGACGACGACTTCATCTCGACGTCGTCGCCGCCGAACGACGTCGGGCAGGTCGGCAGGCTCATGGAGAGCTACCTGGCCGAGATCGCCTCGGACAAGAGCCTGTCCATCGAAAAGTTCACTGCGCTCGCCGAGCTGATCCCGGAGCGCAGGTTCAACGAGGACGCCATGTACCGCGCCATCGACATCTACTTGAAGGTTAGAAGCTGAAATCAAAATCGATCTTGGTACCGGCTTAATGCTCAATAAATCTTTAGTACGTCGTTCACTACATGGTTGTTCGTTGCTTCTGTGGATTAATTCCGCAGGCTCATCCGCATCTGAGTGAGGGCGAGAGGAAGAAGGTGTGCAGGGTGATGGACTGCCAGAAGCTGTCGCGGGTGGCGTGCGCGCACGCGGCGCAGAACGAGCGCCTGCCGGTGCGGACGGTGGTGCAGGTGCTGTACCACGAGCAGCGGCGCCTGCGCGAGGCGCCGACGCAGCCGCCGAGCGGCGCGCCGTCGTACATCGGGGGCGAGTCCCCGGCGCTGTCGTACAGGCCGACGCCGAGCTTCCCAGGCCGGCACCGGAGCAGCGTGCCGGACGAGGTGTCGCAGCTACAACGGGAGAACGACGAGCTCAGGATGGAGCTGCTGCGGATGAAGATGCGCATGAGGGACCGGTCCGCGGCGTTCGAGGCGAGCAGCATCCCGGCGTCGGGGAGGCCGCCGCTGCCGAAGAAGCAGGGCGGCGGCGGGTTCATGAACAGCGTGTCCAGGAAGCTCGGCCGGCTCAACCCGTTCGTGCGGTCGGACGCGCTGGGTGGCGGGAAGGTGCGCACGAAGCCGCCCAAGGATCGGAGGCACTCCATTTCTTAATCTTGTCTTCATGATGCTCAATTACGAGCGTTAATGTGTTATGATTAGCAGGTACTAACGTTACTTGAACATAAATAACCATATAGTGTGGATGTAGTGTAGCTTGTAATATGCGTTACCATCTGCCAACACAACACATCGTGTCAAGTTCCTACAAAAGAAACCTCATTGTAAAATTTTGAACTCAGTTTCAGTGTAGAGTTCTGAACCTCTACAAAGTTGGCTGATGGCAATGGAAGTATTCAGTGTGATCGAAATCATTCTCGGTGTATAAAGTACGTAACCACGTACGTTCAACGGTACAAAAGTGTCTTTTCGTTTCAAGATGGCCCGGCCAATACAGTGCTGGTAGTTATGAGAATGGATCGAACACGGAAGAATAATGATTTTATCATATTTTTTCGGATGCGACTATGAATATGGATAATCCAAATATAAATATGAATATGAATAATATCGAATACAAATAGAATCAAATAATGTCGCAAATATTTTCTCAAAAATTAAACCCTTTAAATTGTACGTTCAAAATAAACAAAAATATATATATCCAAAGATTCACGAAGAACATGTAACGGCCCAAGATTTGCATTCTTTTATGAATCATGTTTAAAATAATAAATTATGCATTTATGAGTTTTTCTACATTTTGGCTACTTATTTAAATTATTTTTCTATTAAAGACAGTGGTGTTTGAATCTTGGAGAAAATCTGAAAGCAGGAAAGTTTTTTAAAATTAATTTGTTAAATGCTAGACTATACCAGTAATATCCTACAAAATTCATAATTTTTAGAGCTGGTTTGCAGGTTTTAAAAATTAAACTTGATTTCTGAATTAATTAAATTAGAAAACGATTTTAAAATTCGAAATACCTTATTGGTCCGAAACAATAGCTTTGACCCCGTTTGCATGCATGAATAGTCAGATAATCTGGCCTCTTAATATCTGGATAATCTAGATCCATATTCATATTCGATGGATAACAAGCTACCAAACCTGTATTCATATCCAATTTTTGATCTGATACCATCCAATACATATCCAAATGGATGTAATCCACTTTTAAAAATTGTACGGAACGAAAACTAGTTTTCACCGCTAAGTGTCTAGCCGGTATTATCCATTCTCTTCTAGCACGATAACGATGAGGACTGCAGCTTCAGCCCGTGACAACTGACATCTAACATATGACCTGGCTTTTGGCTCCTGTACGCACCGACATCTTTAGAACAAATAAAAACGAAATCATCACTTTTTTTTTAGCCTGACAATTTTTTTTTAAATTTAGCCTTGTCCTTAACTACAAACATAATCCTATTTCCGCACATGAAAGAACCGAAAAGTGACACACATCACCTTCTACGCTCCCTTAGCATAGAAGGGCTACCGTTGTCCCCTACCACGGCAAGCCACTCAAGCTACCATAGTAGAGGACAGCGGTAGTCCTCTTCTGCGGTTCGAAATGAGATTATTTTTGCAATTGCGTTTCGAGAATGGACAAAATTTGTAAAAAAAAAAGGGAAATTACATAGGATTAGAAAAATGATGATTTCACAGAAAAAAAAGAAGCAAATAGGGAATATGAAGGTAAAGAGCATCCGATGCAAAGAGAAAAAAAGAAAACAGAAGTGGCACTCTATCGTGAGTGGTAGACTATGCCACTATCGCTGCATGGTTCTTGTAGATGCAGAACTCTTGGCCATGGATGGGCATTGCACAGTAACCATGTCAACCGTCACTGGAAGGTTCTCAAGCATTTCAATGGTGCTTCTTTCCAAGATCAGGATGACCACAACTAAATTTGAAAAGAAAATATAACACACGGAAACTTGTCACGTTGCGGACCAGCGGTTACTTATCACGAATTGATCAGCACATTAGCTCACTAGGGCACAAACTCAACCAGTTTCAAGCCTTTTATAGAACAAGTGCCTTCCTCAAAAGAATCTTAAAGAGTTTCACAGCAAACCATTTGCAAAGCATGCCATTCCCTATTCTTTTTACAGAGTTATACGTGATCCCACGGGCCTACATCAGCTTCCAAGTCTATCCAATTGTCACTAAACCACAATCGGGTGCACAAACCATTCAAAAATCAAGCTCTATCTTTCTCCCTGTTTTCATCTAGAAGCCATCGACCAGAAGTTCAAGAGAAAGGATGGTGAAAGAGCAAACCAGCTCATGAATGCCATTGCTGTCGCAGTTTCGAAGCTTCCACAATGGTTTTGTGCACATATGTTCAGATCGTTACTAATCAAGACAGTGATGCCTGCTGACGAGCATGCTGCACCAAAGGTCAACGTTGCTGTGATCTGCAAAGAAATAGCTAAAATCAGTGAAATATATCTCAGAAAGTCAAAGACGAAGCATTTCCACTTTCCAAGATGAATCTACAATGCAGGTGCTTGCAAGAAGAACACAATTCCAATCAGCTGTCATAATTTACTACCTGTTTTGTTGCATTACAATATTTCTTATTTTATATCACGACACCCCTATATCCTTAAGAATGTTGTAATGTCTTAAGTTACACAGTAACATACTATGCCTGCGTCTATCATGGATAAGTTCACTGCAGGTAGCACTTTTGAGGTATTTCTCAACAACACGTACCCTTTAAATCATACAAAAGATAACAGTAGATTGTTCAACAAATGCATTTCATAAGCAGCAGAAAGAGGAACACTTACCCCATCTCCAATAGTAAATAGACAAACAGCGCGACGATTCCGTAAACAACGTTTGACAAGCAATGCATATATGTCCACAATGGCAAGTGAAAAGCTCCACAGACATTGCAAAATGGTTGCAGCAACAAGGTAGCTGGCGAAAACAACAATTCGTCAATTTGCTACGGTGCAAAAAGTTAAGCAGAATTTCAAGATAAAAAGAAAGCCTCGAGTATGTCTAATAGAAATACATAATGGCACTATGAGAAAGATGACTGTAGCAGACACAAAACCAAGGAACTAGAAACAGCAGAGTTTTCTTTTAAATCCAAAACATCGACACTATCCTTATTGTACAGTATAAATTGGATCCAACAAAAAAGTGTCCACCCATATGTCTATCCTATTAAAATAAAAGGAAATCAGAACATTCATACGTCAGATGATTTCAAAAACATATATAACACTAATGCAAAAGTTGAATCTGTTGTGCACAAGCATGCCCTTATAATCAGCAAATAAGTAACAAAACCACCTACCTGACCAAGAAGACGGCTTAGCTAGACTAAACTGGGAAAGTATAAAAAACAGACTAATATGATAATTTTAGATATAAAAGAGTTAATCTCCTCTTAAGATGCTAAACTAATTCAGGAAACATATTATTAAGTTGCATGCACCAACCAGTTCACTCAAAAGCTTAAGCTGATGAGGAAAGGTGAGCAATCCACTTATACTTCAACACTCCCCCTCATGTGCAGGCTTCCTCAGGCCTAAGACGTGGAATAGAAGTGGACTGCAATTATTTTTCTTTAATTGCACCAACTGGGTCTTGAACTCGAGACCTCTTGGCTCTGATACCATATTAAGTTGCATGAACCAATCAGTTCACCCAAAAGTTTAAGCTGATGAGGAAAAGTGGGCAATTCACTTATACTTCAACACATATATGTTTGCAAAAAGAGAAAACAGGCTGTTTGTCTCCCAGTGTTTGCCAAAAGGACATTTTGCATTGCGACTCACTGAAAAGGACTTGGGAATATGGATGAGAATTATGTGTTATTGGGATATCTGTACTATTCTGGTAGATGATGTGATGACATACTGTTCTGCCTACAGAAGTTTCATAAACTATAAAAATGCAGTTTAGTTTAATGAGGACAAGTAATTAATTCAATATAGCACAAAGAAGACCATCCGATGGAATATTGAGGTTGTACACTTGAGGTGGGTAAAAACGAATTTGTAATGACAAGAGCCTGTGCTTATATGTATTTGTAAGGCCCCTACGTTGTGACAAGATATTACATGGTCAGTTGAACGGTTGTCATTGATTTAATGATAATGTGTCACATGTTTTGAGTTTGGTTTATACTTAAACATCATATATATATATATATAATTACCTAGGGCACCATAGTGCCTGGGCACCATGATCTAAAAAGGATATTTTCTCTATGTATTTTCATGCGAAATTTTTAGGATGCTGAGTTTAACTAGTTTACTAACTAGTTCAAACAAGTTTGAACTGAAATTCAACCTAGAGTTTCCCATTTTGATGATAGTTTGGTTGTAGGTATGTGCTGATTTTATATGTAAATCAGCAAAGCATGTGATCCAAACTAGATCAAAATCTTTGAATTCGAGTATATTTTTTCAAAGGTATACATTTCATTTGAATTGTTATAGATGGGTATATACCTTAAAACTGGAATTTTTAAAAGTATACTCGAATATGGCTTGAATTCGTGCATTTGAAATCATGGTGCCCAGGCACCATGGTGCCCCACTTCGGCTTCCTATATATATAATTATATATAATTGTCAAAATACCAAATCTACTAACAACATTCAAGTTCTGAAGTTTGAACTTCAAAGAAAATGGCCATTTTTGCACTGGGGGTCCAATATCAACTGAAAATCTCAGCGATATGATCCCCAACACCACAAACTAGTGAACTATAATAGAAAGAGAAATGGATGATGATGATGATGATTACAGCATAGAATTTTTGCACAGGGAACCACAAATAAGCTCAAGTCTTTTAGTCCTCATAATCTATTACATTAAGAAATTTTAAAAGATTTATCTCCTCATGTTCCCTCTCTATCTTGATCTCTCTTTCAATTTAAATGGCAATCAGGATTCAATATGGCAAAAGCTGAGACACCCTGTGGCTTTCCAACAAGGCTGGGCACTAAAGGAGCACAGGTGGAGAAATTGGACCAAAAAAGTCCAGTAGTTAAGCGTAACTATAGGACATGCAAACTAATAGCTCAAAGCCTGTGACTGCATCCAAATTCATTGAGTTAAAATCGCCCAAAACAGTAACACCCTGGTCGGATTAGACCCAGTTGGTGTGTCCCATTGCCGAATTGAGCTAAGATTCCAACACAGGATGTGCCTAGAGCGTCAACAGCGAGCTTCCCACGGTACCCAACTTGAAAAGTGTACACACACTTAACTAGCTAAGCAGCACAGATCACATCATATTCCCTTTGTAAACCAACGATTCACCCTAAATGTGACGCGATGCTCAGATCCTAAAGAAGCAGTTGGATAATGAAGTGAAATAAAGCGGAGGAGGAGAAACTAATATGGGGAGGGGAGAAGGGTACGTAGAGACGAGCAGGGGAGACGAACCAGAAGGCGGTGACGGACGGGAAGTCGCTGGTGGAGGCCATGACGGCAAGCGCGACGCCGGCGAAGAGGAACTGCGCGAGGCGGAGGCCGAGCCCCCCGAGCGTGCCGGGCATCCCGGGCAGGTCCTTCATGAGCACCCCCGTGGGCTGCTCCACCGGATCCGTCGGCGGCGGCGCCTCCACCGGGTGCACCGCCGGCCGGCTCGCGAACATCTCCCACCCACCCCCGACCGGACGGGCTCGGCTCCTCCCCCACCCCCTTCCCCCGCGCTTGGTGCGGAGCGGGCGGTGACCTCGCCGCCTCGGAACTGGGTCGGGATCGGTGGGTGGACGAGCGATTCACGGGGTAGGAGACCGGATTTGGGGGAGAGTGAGGGAACGCACGGGGACGGGAGCAACCGGCCAAGCGCGTCGGGCTCGATCGATTCAAGGGAAGAGCGGTGGGGTTTTGCCGTCGTTCGCTTCGCTTTGCTCCCCTTCTTTTTGGCCGGGCGAAAAGAGACGAACGGTAGTTGCTTGGGAGCTGCAGCTACGGCGTACCGTGCCGTGGGGCCACCTCCCCCCCGCGCCTGCGCGACGCGAGGACCGTGGAGGTGCTGGTGCGCCAATGGGGCGGCCGCTTTGCTTGCTCGTGGTAACGGGGACGAGGTGCGGGGCCCGCGCGTTGGGCTGCCTGTGTCCCACCTGTCAGTGGGATTCCCTTCGTAGACTAGTAGCTGTTACCGAAATATAATTTGGACCACTAATTTTTATTATAACATAGTTATAAAACCTAATAAAATTATAATATTATATTATAAAAGTACTTTTTCGAGATAAGTATATGCATGTAGGATTTTCATATATTTATTTATATATTTTAAAAAAATATTGAAGGTTAAAGTTTTGAAAATTTAATCACGCCTGTTGTACTACGTGTGACCGGAGGGAGCAGCAAGCAGTCGATCGAGTGAGTCACGACTCACGAGTGTGCGCGCTAGATTGGTCCAAACGGTGGTGGATCACGAGCGTGCCCTGTTCGGTACTTGTATGTTTGTCGCGTGTTTTGCCTCGCATCCGAGGCTACCAACGGTGGAATATGGAAACGTTAACAGTCTAAGCATTGACGAATTTCGCAGGCATGCGAGGCTAAGGTAAGTACAATAATAAAGTCAACTACTAGCTAATAGTAAGTTAAAAGTCAGTTTATATAATAATTATCTCTAAAGGTTGTCTTTAGATGTTGTGCAATATCTATCTTTTCTCTCTTATACATAGATGATTTACTTATGATTCCATGCAAAACTGGCTACTAAATAAGAGTCAGCTCTCTTCTCTCTCCTCTTTTCTCACTCCTCCACATAGATCAAAGCTAATGTATACAGGTTAAGAATCAGCTGACGTGGCCTTATTGTACATGCCCTAAGGCGACAGCAGCAGCGACTTGGCGTTTTCCTTGCTCAAGAAACCGAACCAATGGCTTCTCCATCCAATGACCTGTCCTCCATAATTTCTCGCTTATCTATTCCATAAATTTTATTTTTTTAAATCTAGTTTCTTAAAAAAAATCTAGTTTCTTTAGTACGTAGTTATAAATTTAGCTCCTCCCCGCACGACAGGTGACATGTGTTCCTCGTCGTACCCAAAGAGTGCGGAAGCTTGCCAACGCTACGGCAGCTTGCGTAAGCGCGGGAGCAGCGTAAGTCGACAGGAGAGCTTCTACACTACCTAGCTGCAGTGGCGGCGCTCGCTCGCGCTGCTGCGGTTGCCAGCCAGCTTCCGCACTCATCGGACGCGACAGGGGACACATATCGTCTACCGAGTTTTCTACGGTAAAGAAGGGAGTTAAATTTGTAAATACACGCATGAGAAAATTAAATTTGCAACCAAAAAATGAGATCAAGGACCGGATAAGTGATGAATTCTCCTCGGTAACACATGAACCCATGATGGGATTGGCGCTCTGAAATTAACGTGCAAGCTAGAGATATCAAGAGTGTGACGGAACAGAGAAGAACCGAAGAAGATTAAGCGTGCTCGGTCCATTAATTGACCCCCACGTTGCATGATGTTGCATCGCGAGCAGCACAGTAGCGCAATGCAGGGTTTACATTGCCGAACGGAGTTCGGAAATCACCCCTATGATGAAAACGTTTGGTCTAATCTTTCGATTAGAGGGATAACTGCGATTGATCGATGTGACATTGATGATAAGGCCATTTGACTGAGACGATCAAATCCATCCACAATCGTTACACAACACCCTTTGTCGTTATCAACGGTGTCTAACAATGTTGACCTTTCATACAAGCAATCGAGAATCAAGCAAGAAAAAAATAAGTGCAATCTAAATTGGGCGATGGAAGATAAAGTTTTATTGAATAATGGAGAGGCTTGAAATCGTCGTAGTTGATCAAGTCCACACAAATACACAATTGATGTTTTCTAAATTGAAAAACAATCTAAACAAGCCTAAGAACTAAAAGTAGGGCCACAAGGGTTATAAGGGTGGTGACCAAGGGGGAGCCTTCCTAGGTTTGCGCGTCAACAAGGGTGGACACATACAACCTGGGCAAAGATCCGAACAACATTATAAGGCCCAAGTTTGCCCAACAGGTGACACATTACCTCTCTTTGATGATTGTGACGTGTAGACAATGAATCTAAAGGTGAGACAAGATCTGTTGGAAAGGTATCGTCGTAAGCTTTTAATCAAGTACTCAAACACCTCCAACGGACTCCATATGTGACAGTTATGATCGTTTTAAATTAGGGCTGCCAGACTAGTTCTGAATTGGACTGGAGTTGAAGCAGGATCAGCTAGACTTGTTATGGTAGTAGTGCTACTCCCCTCACCTTGGTTCCTGAGTAGAATAATATCATATGACTTAAGTAGCAATCTATCTTTAATGGGAAAATTATGAACTCCTAGAAACGAGCTTAGCTGATAGTTCAACTGTCGTGTACGTGCTTTTGTCATAAGTCCTTGCCTAGCATCTCGTGGAGGGGTGTTGTGTGTATCCAAGTAATTGATGTTGTGTATCCAAGGAATTGATGTACTCATCACCCCCCTCTCCTCCGCGTCAATATCGATTTTCGTCGAAAATCGGTAGAAACCGAATGAAATTCAAAGTTAAACTTTTTAAATCGTATGTCAAATAGTGGCCAAAATAAATAAAAAATTGACCGATTTTTCATCGATTTTTACCGGTTTTTGACCAGCTTACATCGAAAATCGGCACACTCAGCAGAATTTTAAAAAAATTAATTTTTTTTGGAAAAATTACAAAAAATGATGGATATTCAAGTAAAAGTAATGTGAGAACTTAAAAAAATGATCTCTTATACTAAAGCTCTTTGGTTGTGATGACATGATAAAAGGTCGAGCATTTGCAGGACAATCAAGGATATTCGATGAATGAGTAGCATTACTAGGAAAGCAATTATTAACAACGCGAGACATAGTCATTAAAAGCCACTAACAACCACAGAATTATGGTCGTTAGCCGTCGTTAACAGCTCCACGGTTAATAGTACCAATGACCGTACAAATTTTTTAACAACGAGATAGTGTGCTATTATTAATTATGAAGAAACAACAACCACTTTTCTAGTATTAATAACCACTTTTGGTTACTGCGCTGCTTGATATTGTTGAGTATTAACGACCATTTTATAGTATTAATAACGACCGATTCTTTCATCACATCTGATACCACATTTATATTAAAAAATAGCCCAACTATTTTATCCCCGTTTATTTCTTTGAAACAAAGACATAATTTCGATTCTGTAAAAACATCCCGGATCAATACCATGAATAAAAAATTATATTATTGCATCTGAAATGTAGAATTGGAATGTATATGTATCCATATACATGAAAGTTTTCCTTTTTTTTTCCTTTTATATTATCTATATTCGGATTTGCTCAAAAACGACTCCTAAATTTGGATTTAAAAAAAATTCATGCTAGATGTCAAAAAACTATTAATACTAATTTTATGAAAATTTTGGATTTTTTCTAAATTGTCTAAAATTTTTGAATTTGAATTTGAGTTGAACCGGTTTACCGTTCAGTTTCAAATCTCAAGCCGGACCAATACGATCAAAAATCATGTTTTATAAGTAATTTTTGTCGATTTTTCGAACCTGGCACAACGGCATGCAATTGGAGCCGGCCGCCTTCCAGTCTTATATGCTTTTTGCACGGATCAAGTTTGTTCACATGTCGCAATCGCTGAGGGAAATCAACGTAAGTGTGTGACCGATGATATTTATCTAGACGTAGACGTGTTAGGCACGTATAATAACATAGACGGTAGTTATTTGTAATACAAATCTATATTATATATAGATAGATTAAAAACAAATTATACAATGGGTTGTTTATATAGTTGTCTGTATAATTAATGAGTTGTCTATATAATTATATATATATATATATTAGAAAACCATTTATAAAATTGTCTGTTAAATAGCAAACAATATCTTTTTATGTATTTCTTCTCTTCTGTCGTATAATCTAAAATCTTATACGGTATAGACTTACAAACATTTGATATATATTTGTATACGCCGGTGGGGTGGGAATGACCCAACACTAACCAATCAGGTGGGACGTCCGGAGAATTTCGATCGGTTAACCGACCTAACCAAGCTCAAGGCCTTCATACATAGTGAGATTATATATAGCGCATTTATCCCAGTGCATGCATGGGTAGTTTGCTTTAACCACCTACGGATATTCTCGAAGGGGGGAAAGCTTTACTACATTTTAGGGATTTCTCATGTCCATATGCATGTTGTTGTTTGATGGATCAGTCGGTAGTCATTAATTCCACAAAATTTGACGACTAGCCCTTGCAGTAACATTGTTTCTTATTTTTGCATTGAGCATAGAGTTTTGTTTTCTACACGGTATTTTTTTCTTTTTAACTTTTTACAGAGAGTACGGCAAACACACACATTCAACACACACTACATTCAACACACACTATCCACGCATATACATGTGTGTGCATCTCTTACACATACTAGAAAAATATCGGAGGTATCACATACTTCGTAGTTTCTACTAAGCATGTACTTTTAAAATTGATGAACACCAATGTTAAATATAGGACTTTAAGTTCATCACCGCACACCTTTCAACTTAATGATTTAGTTTGTTTCCAACGCAATCTCTTTCTCACGTTGAATAAACTAGTGGATGGAAACATCTAACAACTCTCACGTCGTTCTTAAAGTATGTATTATCATATATAAATCAACTGGACATTACAACATGCATGGTCGATGTGGCTTAAGGCATGAGAGATGTTTTCTTTCTTTTTTAGTTATGCGAGAATTTGTAAGCTTTCAAAATGAATGTGGCGTCTCCAATTACACAAGCAAGTGCTTTTTAATATGAAGTATCGAAGAGTGGAACAAGACAAGATCTATTTGATCATAAATGCACATCAGCATATATACGCAGCAAACTCGGCCCAGTCTCTTGCTATAACACTGGCCGGCCACCTCGTGCCTCTAAGCTCGTCAGCAGTCCTGTTGGCCAGCACCAATTGCTTAGGCCTTCTTCTTCTTCTTTTCTTTCTTTTTTTATTCATAGAACTTTCGAAGGAACAATATTTAGAATCAGTTTGGAACAGCTTTTGATTGTATATATTCTGGATTCTCTAAAAATCGAATGGGTGGTAGCTTATGTTAGATTGCCTCTTTGGTTACCGCACGCTGGCCTGGTCTGTTCGTGTTGTGCGCTCAACCTCTTGGGATTCTCATAGTGTTCACATTAGTCTTGCATTCCCACTAGCCATAGCTGGCTACATATACATGTAACCTCTTATGACTTGAAATCAATCAACGTACGCGCAATATTTCTCGCTTACATGGTATCATGAGTTGCGATCGCATTCTGTGACCACACACTTCTGCCAAACTCTAGCCGCATCACCCACCTGTCGCCATGGCTGGCGACGACGCCCGCGCGCGCGGCGAGGAGGCTGCTCGCCAGCATGAGGAGGCCGCAGCCTATGCGCACGAAGATCGCTTACAGCTTCTGATTTTGTGTACAAATATGCTTTTGATTGTGGGAGAAACTTCTTGGAGAATCGAGAATCTGAATTTTAGAGAATCAAAAACTGTCACCCACCTGATTCTTGAAGAATCTAGAATCTGCACAATCAAAAACGATTCCAAACTGATCTTAATTCTATAATCCTCATAAATAGGTATTGTTCACTCATTTGATTCACAGGATTGCATCGATCATATTCCATAGGAATATTATGCTTTACTACGTATAAAAAATACCATAATTCCCTAATATGGTGAGTCGTCGACATAATTGGAGTCTACCTTCTTCACGCTCTCGGTTTTGCCTACGTATCAGTCAAGTTTCGATAAAGCTAGTGTTGTGTCTTTGTTTTTTGTTAGAGATTTCTTAGAGGAGTAAAATTTGTCTGTTAAGAGGATGATTTTTCTTCTTCTTTTTAGTTAGAGATTGTGTAGGGAGGTGGAAGGAGCATTGGAGAGGTGACTTACCATCATTATCAACTCTTTTGATATTTTATATTAGTAAAGATTATAGCCTTCGTTTTCAAAGGAATTTCACATAAAAAAATTAACCTTCATCCTAACTTTTTTTTTCACTCCCTTCGGGTAAGACCGAGGCAAATGGTTACCTTGCACCACCGTCGCAGGAGCTTGCTTAGGAGTTCAGAGGCCAGCTTATATCCCAGTGTGGGACCCACGTGAATCTCAAAGCGTATGAAATGGTATAGAAGTCTTTTTTTTTACTTGGAAAGACATATGTACTCGTACTGAACATAGATAGTCGTCATTTTGAATATAGATGTAGTCAAATTTTGAAATTTTGATTGTTAATATCTTTCTAAAATTTTAAATTATATACGTAAATATTATATGTGTAGATTTGCCTCAAAAACTACTTTCATAATATTATAGTTTTATTGGGTTTTATAAATATATTAAAATAAAAATTAGTGGTACAAACTGAGTTTTAAAGACTGTGTTACTATCTAAAACGACTGCTATTTATGATCGGAGGAGTAATTCGCAAATACGTTTTTTTTCTCTCCAAAATTATTGGCTGCTGCAAAGTCGTAGCAGCGTCGGACCCAACAGCTCGCGCGGGTGACCCAACTTCTGCCACTGACACACCCCCGTAACCACTACTCAACTGCCACATACCCGCGGTTACAACTGCATATGGACCCACCAAGGGCCCCACTTTATCAGGACCAGCGCCTACGTGTGCGGCACCGCCCACCGCATTGCCCGCCGTAACGAACTCTTCGCACCCACAAGTCCTACCCAACCAACTGACACCTGGGTGCCACAAACCACCACCACCTCAGGCCCAGATGTCAGTTTATTCGGAGATCGAAGCGTTGGTGCGTACCCTTCTCCCCCGCGTGCACATATAGCCACATAGGAGCACCGAGACGACCGGACCCGGGTCTAATAATCGAGGGAGGAGGAGGCTCCTCTATCTGGTGGTCTGGACTCTGGTCTCGTACGATACAGATCGGACGACTGCGAGAGCCCGCCGTACGTCGGCGATGGGTTACTGGTGGGACCGCGTCGTGCTGCCGGTGCGGAGGGTCTGGCTCGGCGTCGCCACCCGCTTCGGGGTTCGCCAGACCGGTAAGGCGGCGACTCGCCGGCTCTGATGTGATCCGACGGCTGCTGCCCGTCCACGTAGGCTTAACTTGGTCTTTACCCCGGCGTCGCTTGCTTGCTTGCTTCCTTGCAGGGCTGTGGAGGCTGCGGCAGGAGGTGAGCACGTGCGAGTACGAGGACGTGCACGTGATGTGGGAGATGCTGAGCCGCACCACGGCGGCGCCGGCGCCCAGGCGGCCCAGCCGGTTCCGGCAGCCGCGGCCGTGGGCCGAGAGGTTCCGCCTCTGCCGGGGCTTCTAGAAGGTCTCCGCGCGCGGCTGTCCCTGTGGCTTAGCTTCTTCCTTTTCTTGTCTCGTGACTTTTCTCTCGTTTTCTTCTCTGTCTTCTTGGGCTCTGAAATGTAGTCGATTCCTCCTCGTGTATCGATCCGCCTGTAGATGATACCTGGGGTATGTGAATGAGCAGAGCTATTTGTGATTTGCCTTCTTGTTTACTCCTACTACTTAATTTTCCTTCTCTATTACAAAAGCTGCTGCTGCTTCTGCAAATTTTGATGGGTGCAGTGATCCGGAATTGTTTAGCGTATGAACGTAATTCAGTTCAATCCTAGTTTCTGCAAGCTGTTTGTTACTTGAGGTAAACTAATCTGCAGGGGCGCTTAAGTTCAGAAAACTCATCAGTATTGGAAATTTGGACCAAGGGAGAAGGTTAGGAATGGAATATCCCCGAGTCAGTTGCTACCGGAAAAATGGTTTTGCCAAAGTTATGTCTGCCGATCAAGCCGGCTTCAAATTTTCATGCAAATTTATTTATCTGATTTGAGTAGCATATATACAAGATTCGACATCTCATCTTGACTTGTCCCATTTTAAGTTTTTTGTGTTTTGTGCTGTAGTTTTCGGCGCTTCTTGAAGCAATCACCTCACAAACACATCAATAATTGTTTTTTTTTGTTCCACAGCAATATCTGCCTTCAATCACACTTCAACTAATGATAGCTGATTACTACTCATCAACAAAGCAATATCGTTAACGTCTTAGTCAGTAACTTATGCCGTAAGTATTCTTTAAAAAATGAAAAGAATTTCCCTAAAAACATAAAAAGAAAAGGTGGAGCTTTGGGTCGTTGGACTGACTTTCCGCCTTAGCATCTCTGGAGAAAAGTGGAGGTCAATTAAGTGGTTCTGGTTCACAAAAACATATGGTTTAAAATACGTGTAGTCAAACTTTTAAAATTTTTGCTATCAATATCTTTTTAAATATTTAGATTGGATGTGTGAAAATCGTATGTAAAAGTTCGTCTTAAAACGTACTTTTATAATATTATAATTTTATTGGATTTTTAAATATACTATTATAGAAATTAGTGGTCAAAATTAAGAGTTTTAGGAACATTGTCGTTGTCCAATATGGCAATTATTTGTGACCGGGAGTATTAGTTTTAATGCAAAACCACCCTATCCGACCAGTCGCAGCGACAGTTCTTGTTGGTTTTGGGATTCCGCTGGGATGTTGCTGTTGTGTTGCCCCCGGCGAAAATCTGCTGGCCACACGACTTTCTGCCAAATTGGAACTAATGGAGTATTCTGTATTCCTATCCATCCTTGCGCATTCAAGTTAAACGGCACGTTTCGTCTGGTCTAAAGTACACTAGCCAGAGACACGCGCTACGTTGCGTCATGCGAAATCTCGTCTTCGCTTTTTCTGCGTAATCCCGTTTCTCTTTTTTTTTTAAAAAAAAGATCGCTAGGGCCCGTCGATGAATCCCCAGACTGCCATAAATCGTCGGCGAATCTGTTGACTGCTATAAACCGTCGATGAATATGCGATTTTTGTTTTTGGGAGAAAATAAATGTATTTTTGTTTTTTTGTGTAATTTTGGGTTCCTTGTTTTTTTTAAAAAAAGATCTAAACGTAATTTTAGTTTTGTTAGGACTATTTTGTTCTAAAAACCGTTGGAGGACTGAAACGTAAAACGCAGAGGGACCTAAACGTAATTTTAGATTTTTTCGGGTCCTTTCTGTTAAAAACCAGTGGAAGGACCTAAACGCGATTTTGAATTTTCCGGAGGGCCTTTCCGCTAATTTGCTGACGTGGCGCCCTTCTTAGCGCCGGAATCCTCTCCACTATAAAATATACTAGATGCGTGCGCACGCGCTAAGTTGAGTTTTCGGGTAATCAATGAAATCTAAATGCATGAGTAGCATTGTCGGAATTCTTAAAAAATCGCATAAGTTTGATCATGCTACGAAATTTGTATGGTAGCTTAGGCATGCTCTCAGGGCCCTCCTCAAAAAATTCTAACATGCTTTAACAGCTCAATTAAATCAGTGAAGTTGCTTTAAATGTATCAACACCATTTTAAAAAAAAAATTAAAAATTGCACAAGTTTGATCATAATCTAAATTTTTTATGGTAGCTTAGGCATGATCTCAAGACCCTTCTCAAAAAGTTTGAAAAATCATATTCGTTCGATGGTTCTGGAAAACCAAAAAGAGTGAAATTTAAATACATTCAAAATTTCTAAAACTTGCTTAAGTTTAATCATGGTCTAATTTTTTTATGTCAGCTTATGCATACTCTCAGTACCCTTATAAAAAAGTTTTTAAAAAATTTCCAACATGGTATATTATCTCAACTAAATCAGTGGAGCTGCTCTGAATGCATTAGTAGCATTGTCGGAATTTTTAGAAATTGTACAAGTTTGATCATGATTTAATTTTTTTATGGTATCTTAGACATGCTCTGTGGACCCTTATCAAAAAAATTTAAAATTTCTAACATTATTTTATAGCTCAATTAAATCAGCAACAAAATTGACTAAACCGGTGAAAGTACATTCAGAATTTATAAAACTCGCACAAGTTTAATCGTGTTCTAATTTTTTTTATGGAAGCTTATTCATACTCTCAGGATCTTATAAAAAAGTTTCAAAAATTTCCAACATGATATATTATCTCAAAATGGGGATGGAGAAGACGATAGATAGAGTTCGTAGGAACGGAAAAGCGCTAAACATTTGAGAAGGAAAAGATAATCAAGAATGCAAAGTACTTCCTCCCGTTACAAATAGTTATCGTTTTAGACATAGGTGCAGATAAACTTTCAAAACTTTGACAAACAATATCTTTTTAAATATTTAAATCAGATACATTAAAATTATGTGTAGATTTTGTCTCGAAAGGTACTTTGATAATATTATAATTTTGTTGGATTTTATAAATATATTATCATAAAAATTAGTTTAAAAAATGTGTTTTGAAGACTATGTCGATATCCAAAATGATAACTATTTATGATTGGATTGAGTACTTCCTTCGTTCAAAAATATAAGGTTTGTATGTAGATTTAATGAGATTTTTCTCATTATACCCCTATTTATTCTCTCTCAACTATATGTATTTATTTATTACCACCACACACAAAATATTATCTCTCATCTTCCAAGACAATTAAGTGAGGGTATCTAATCATTTTCACTCATATCTTTCTCAATTTTATCCCAACCTTGTTCCTTATGCAAAATCAAAATGCATTTTATATTTCTGAACGGAGGGAGTATTTCACCGTGAGGGGCTAAATAACATCTACCAATAGTCCAAGATGCTACTCGTATCAAATATCACCTCCTACTAATCCGGAAGACTTTGGCCTCCTCGTTCATTTGAGCCGTGGGAGCTCTGGCTCGGCTCGAGCTCGAGCCAAGCCGGTGAAAAAAATTACATCCAGGTCCTTTTTGAAAAAAATTACATAAAGGTCCTTTTCCCGGAAAAAAATTACGGTTAGATCCTTTTTTCGAAAAAAGAATATATATTACGTCTAGGTCTTTTATGCATTTTTAAAGCTTGCGCTCGGGTCCTTCTACCAAAAAAGGATTACAATTAGGTCCTTTTCGGAAAGAAAAAAAGTTTAGTTCCCTTTTTTTCGAAAAAAAATATACATCGCATTTAGGTCCTTTTTGCGTTTTTCTAGTATTACGTTTAAGCAATTTTGCGGAAAACACAAAATCCTTTTTAGGTTCTTTTCGCGCGTTTTCTCGATTTACTCGTGTGTGGAGCGTCGATCGCGTGTTTTCTCGATTTACTCGCGTGGAGAGCGACGCCCGCGACGTGACACGCCGCGTATAAGTTTTTAGTTATCGGTACTTTTGATGTGAATTTTGCCAGTAGCTCGTCAATGTCATCGTTAACAAATGCAATGTCAAGGCACATTTCCTATCTGCAGGTTCCTTTTCCAATAAAAGGGGTGCTATGATTACGGTTGCTTTATTTGATTTTGAGGCCATTATTGATCAGAGAGTACTACTGCTACTGTTGATGGCTGCAGCATGCCGTCTCGTATGAAAACAATAAAGTTAGGTCTATGATAAGTGGTCCTTGCACTTGTCAAGCTTTTGTCCCCGGAGAATACTTACTAGGAAACATTATCCCAGGTATACGTGTTTAGAGGAGCTACCTTAACTAATTAGCCTAACTGCTAATTAATCACCAGATGCATAGAGTTAATTTGTTCATACGCGGACGGTCGATGTAGTTTTAGCTTGAAATAGGGGTCCTGTTGATTTTCATATGCGTCAAGACCACCGTTCTCCTTGCGTGTATATTACTTAGGCTTAGACACGTACATCTAAGATGCTTCGTTTATGTTTGCATCAGAAATTGATAGATACAGTCAACATTAGCAATCCTGAGTCAACAAGATACGATTGGAATAACGGATCAAGATATTTGGAAACAAAGACAGATCGTTAAGGAAACACCCTCAAAATAGAGGCCGATACAGATACTACTACCAACATGTTGTACCGTGACTCTATCGACCGGTGGGTATAAAAGGCGGATGAGGGCAAATTAGAAAAGAACAATCAAATCCACGAGTCTACATTATTCTCTTTCCTGTCGACTAGGAGTAGTTCTGTAATTTAGTCTTCCTGTAATCCGATTCTAATCAATAAAGTTGCGCATCGCCTTCTTCAGAGTCGATCTATCTTTACCCTCTGGTTAGCCTTGATCGGTTAATTGGACTTACCTTTTTTATATTGATTTGATCGGTTTTTAGCTGATTAATTCTAAACCGGTTGTTTCTCAGGATCGGCTTTGATCCAATTTTACACTTGCACTTACCAATTGCAGGGTCAAATCAGTTAGCACGTTTTGAACTAAGTGTTCGTCTGATGTGCTGTAGCCAAGAACTCTACTTTAAGTTTTTTACGCCAATAGTTTGTTAAATATTCTCTGACGAATGCAAACAATTCGAACATTCCAAACAATGGAGGTGCTGTGTGCCTGTGCATTGGCATATAAAGATATATATACGGCCGGGCGGCCGGGGCTGATAGAGACGTAACAACGGTCAGGTACGTTGTTCTGTCCGTGCTGGGATCCAATGTCTAAAATGTGCTTGTGTCGGCAGCTTATTTAAACCCGGAGTTGCATAACGCCAAAGCTAACACAGCTTAGTAATGCAATTCACGTAGTCGATCCACCGTGTCCCTTTTTCTCCAAAAGTATTCTTGATCGATGCATAGTTGTTAAGAGTGTGTAGATGGATCTGTGAGTATATTAAAAGTGTTTAGATGGATTATATTTTTAAATTTTAGATCAAAAATATAAACTTAATTCACTTTATTTTAGCCTACAAATTTTAGATCTCAGGAAAAAATAGGATTTAAAACTCTACCAAACAGATCCTTAGTTTGCACTGATCGAGGAGGTGAACGATCATCATCAACTACGCGGGACACCAATGCCCTGCTGTGGGACGAAAGATCAATTCCACTGCTCTTACGTACGAAAGGTCTCGAATCTTGACGAAATGTATGGCTGCTGCCGCCACACTGTCACATGCATGCATGCTGCCACCAGCCGGCGATTCCTGCAACGCCGGCCCAACCATCGCTCATGATCTACTGCTACTGGCCAACCACGTACTCCACGGCCTCATCGCCATCGTCCGCACCCTTGTGACCTTGTCCCCTGGAATCACGTACCGGCCGCCCGGCATCCATCCTCATCGTCAAAATCGACTTGCCGGCCGCGCGGTGGCGCTGGCGCAGGGCCTTCCGCCAAGCATCGCACGAGGCAGGCAGGCGGGCGGGCGGGCGGCTGATGGATCTGTCGGACCGGCACTGCTGCGCGCGCTGAGCCCCCACCTACACATGCATGCGGATGCGGTGAATGTCACGGTGTTGCATTGTTGCCGCCTGTGTACATCGGCGTTTGGGTTGCATGCATGATCGAATGGTGCGGGTCGGCCGGCCGTGGCTTGGCATGCCGGCGCCACCACTGTCCCGCTGTCCCCTGCTCCGGTGCGTGCCAACCGCTAGCTATCCGTCCGTCGCCCAGCTGGGTCGCGGCACATCCACCGGCCGGGGAGCCCACGTTGGACGTACGGTCTCGATCACGTACGGCCGCATCGCTTTCGGCTAATGCCGTGCAGTGATTTTGCAACGGCCACGGGCCGGGCACTTCTGGGCTTCTGGCCTTGCCTCATGTTGCCGGCACAGGAAACGGATCTCCCTGCTGGACTGCAACTTAACTGTTCTCACAGGTCTGAACCGTTCCATCGAGCGAACGAACGGCGCAGATCTTCTAAATCCATGTAATACAGTGTTGCTACAGTAATAGATACAGAACAAAACCATTGTAGTACTCCAGAACGATCTAGCCCGTCGTTGCTTTTCGATCAACGGCGCGCAAGCAACCGCTTAAAGTTGCAGTGCCTTAGAAACTGCAATCTAGAGGTGGCCATTTGGTTAATCCGGTTTTTTTAGTTTAAAAATATTTCAGTTTCTAGGAAATATAAACCGAACCGAACCGAATTAACCGAACAAAATTCGGTTCGGTTATTTCGGTTTTTCGGTAAACCGAATTTCAGATGCATGGCATGCAGCAATAACAACAACTAAAATCATCAGCAGTTCAATTGTGCAATGTCAGCTAAAATCATCAAGCAGCAATAACAGCAACTAAAATCATCACTTCATCGGCAGTTTGAAATCGTCAGAAGCAACTAAAAAGCACAATTAAAGGTAATATATATTAAAGGTAGCATGTAGTAGCAGTACAAGCAGATGCCATACATTTCCACAATTACTCTTGATGATTCATTTTGCCAAATCCAATCATACTTCACAACACCGGTTAAAAAAAATCATATTCAGCCATAGAAGGGGAAACTGCTATCATCTGCATATACAGAAGATTTTTTTTGAGAAGTGCTTCAATGTTTTTTTTAACAGTTGCATAAATATTAAAGCATGAATGAAGGGTAGATGGTGATTACTTACCCCTTCACTTGCTTCAAGATTTGTGCAACTTATATCTATACTCCTTTATAATGCACCTAAGCAATTTTTCCTACGTCCATCCTAAATAATGCACCTCATTAGAGATGGCCCAATGTTCGTGCACCCAGCAAAATGTCCCCAGAAACTTGCATTCATCAAAATGAACGTCTCAGATCTTTCCTCAGTTTTACTCACCCACATCCGATGGCCATTATTTAGTGTGTCTAATCATCCCTGTGGCCCACAACAGACCTCCCCCATCTACATATTTGGAAGGAGAGCGAATCAAACAAGGAAATAAATAAGGAGGATCCGCATGCAAGGAAACTAAACTTGAATTTTTTACTGGCAAAATTGTGCGTACTACATATTTGGAAGGAGGGTGAATCAAACAAGGAAATAAATAGGGAGGATCCGCATGCAAGGAAACAAGACTTGAATTTTTTTATTGTCATGGCATTGTGATCGTTTTTTTTTCTGAATATGACTCTTCTCGAGACTTTTTTACGGATCTAGCCCATAAAGCCTAATTTCAGCGCACGGAGAGCGCTGAATCTTGTTTTTATTTTTATCTAAGGAATCAACAGTGCGTGAGTCCGCTAATTGTTTTCAATTTTTTCTCGGAACTAGCGGTGGCGAGCAATATTTAATTTTATCTTTTTTCCTTGCGGATCCGATGGTAGACAGCGCATTTTATTTTTCCATATTTTTTGAAATCATCCTGTGGCCCAAGCGACCTTCCTCACCTCCAACATCAACAAGGAAAAGAAACAAGCGTCTTGGAATCAAGGAAAAGGAAACAAACGTCTGAAAAGGAAAGGACCATACATTACGTCTTTGGAAAAAAACGGGAGATGGGGCGGCCATGATCGGAGAACGCAGATCGCAATGGCTCCACATGCGTCATCGGTGGCTTTGTCGACGCGAGGAGGTTGGTCGTCGACCTCGTGTTGTCGTGTCTCAACAAATTATAATTTAAATTTTTTGAAAATAATTTTATTAAGTACAAAATAATCGAAAGTTTTTTGAGGATTTTTCTAGAATTTTTAACTAATGTGCTATCTTTTCAAAAATCCTTCTATATTTAAAAAAATGAAGGCAACTCACAGTAGCTTCTTCTAGTTGTTCCCGCACTGCAGAAGCTTCTTCTCTTCCTCCTCCATTAAAGCAAGAAAGAAGCCCCAAAGCTCCATCAATCCGCACCAAATCTCCTCTTTTCATCTATGGTGTTAATTCCTCAAATTTCGTGCTCTATTGCCAAAGTTTCCTCTCAATCGATTTGATCCCAAATTATGGTTTCCATAAATATGCTTGTTTAGGGGCTATAAAAGCGTGAGCTCTCCTCCACCCCATCGCATTGAGTAAATCCCCAGTGCTCCCTCTTGTAAAGATCGCGGATTTTGGAGGTAACCCAAGCCATCACCGTCATCTTTCCGTGAAATTCACAGAACGTGACTCCTCCTCAGCGCCGGTCGCAAGCGATCTCGCCGCATCAGTCTGCCGAGCCCATCGCGACCGCCGCCACCCGGCATTCCTCCCTCTTGCCGTTGGCCAAGCCAGAGAGCACATGCGTGCTCTCGTGGAAGCCGCAAAAAAATCTAATATCGAAAATTCTTATTTCTTTCTCTTTCTTGATTTAAAATCTTTTGGGAGCCGTTTACGCCCATTCGACCTCCATTTAGTTCCGTTTTTCTTTCTAAATTCATTTAAAATTCTAAATTTCTCTTTATTATTAAGTGTTGTATTCATACTTATCTTCTCATTTAATTGATAAGCGGGTGTACTGCAGTCGTAGCGTTAGCACAGGCACTATACTAGTTAGAAGGAAAAGCATTGAAGCACTGTTTTTTTTTTTTGTGCTTCAGACCAACATGAGAAGCAAATGAAGATGTCAACATTCTTTCGGCAAAGGCCAAAAAGGAAAGGTGATAAAAAGGGCTAGGTTTGGATGTAAAACCTTCAAATTGGCTAACCATTACTGCAGTTCGGCTGCCTTGACCTCGAATTCTTCTCTGGTTGATAGCATCTTTACACGAACCATGCCTCGTTCCACATAGATTTTCCAACCAAAATCAGCCTACTAGCATTATTTATCCTCTCGGCATGTTTAAATACCCTGGTAGTAGTAAAAAGGTTACTACCAGCTTGCCTCTACGGAAGAGGTGTACTTTGTAGTATTACAGAGATAGCATAGATAACAATCTAGTAGCTACACCCAAAAAATTCAATACAACAGCTATTCAGCACTTAACGAAAGGTATATCACTTCAGACGCTTGTCTTCTACAAGGTCTACAGCTCTTCCTTTCTTCCGCAGAGAGGAAGCAACACTAGATGCTGGTCCTTCAAGCTCCTCATCCAATGGGAAGACAATGTCATCTATTTCACGTAACAGATTAAGGCAAAAGACCATTTTCTTTGAGTAGCTGCCAGAATGCAAATCATAGTGTTGATGTTATTGCCTCTGAAACTGTATCACAAATTCACGATGATGTATAACAGATATGAAATCACAACAAAATATAACTTAGGTAGAGTTCTACCTCACCAGCCGAACTGCCGGAGGATTGGAGAAATAGCGCAGAGCAGCTGCCAGCCAGAGGGAGGCCACTTGTGGGAACGGCGTCGGCGTGGCAGTGCTTGCCTGCTTGGGGACGGATGACGGGGGAGTAGATTTGACGTCGACTCCAACTCGAGGTGGCAGTGGCACCGTGTCCGTGGGAGGAGGCGTCGAGGGACAACGAACGAGCCGAGGAGGCGGGACCGAGGGAGGAGGCGATGCCGAGGGAGGAGCCAGAAGGCGGCGCGCCGGTGCCCGTGCCGAGACTCAAGTCGGCGCTGATCGCCGAGGGCCTCAGGGCCGAATGGGGAATTGGATCTAGGTCTGGGGTTGGGGTAGTGGGGATAGATTGCTTGTTTGGCCGATGATGGTGAAATGGTGAATCGGTGATGCCTTGTTTGGGGGTTCGATTGTTCAGTTTATGAGATTAAACAACCGAACCAACTACCAAAAACCGAATAGAGTCAAAATACAAATCGAATCAAAAACCGAAAAAATTGATTTTCTCGGTTAATTTGGCTCGGTTTTTCGGTTTCGATAAAAGTAAGATTTTATTGCAATTCTGGTTATTTGGCGATATTTATGCACAATTCAAAGAATTATACCTATTATTTTGTGCTCATTATTGGCGGGATATTTATACACAGTTCAGGCAGAATTTATCATTGGGGATTTATTCAACGTTTCGTCGTCGATTTATCATTGGCGGATTCTTGGCAATTTTCTTTGACGTTTCATCGTCCGCTTTGGAGAAAAAAAATGTCAGTTGAGGAGACAACTGAATTTGTTGTTTCATCACCATTAATTAGAATTTGATGTTTCATCACCATTATTTTGATGTTTTATTCACCATTTGGATACGTTGACCATTATAGAGGTTTTGGCAACGTCAATTTGGAATTTGATGACACCCTAATGTTAACATTATACTCTTTGGAGTTTTTTCTAGTGAAGGTTTTGCTCCAAAGTTTGTTTGAGATGAAGATTTAAAGTGTAAGGAGTATTCTTCTGCATGGATACTATAATGTTGTTTTGTTGTCTTTGCTCGATATGAGGGATATACTGCAATTTATACTCTGTTGATGGACAATAATTTTTTTCTTCATATTAACATTTTTTTGAGGAGCGGTTTCAACTATATTATGGATTTTCAGTAGGCAGTTTGCCGAATTTTATGTTTCAGGTAGAGCATGTCAAAAGTCCATGTTAGGTGTTCTTCGCTATTTATCCAGCATCACATGTGATGTCTTAGCTTATGTCGTTTGATGATTGAGTGTTTGTTTCAAGAGGTGAGTTGCACAGACTCAGACTTTACTAGGATTATGAATTCTTGAAGACCCAAATTTTTTCATCTGTTTTGTTGACAACTGTGTGTTTGGATTGACTGTTCTAGTCTTTCTCTCGACCTACTAGTGATTTGCTCAATCTTGCTTCATGAGAAGCGTTTGGATAAGACTGTTCCAGTCTTTTTATACCCTTTGTGATCTTTTGCACTACAAGTGTTTGGATTAACTGTCCCAGTCTTCCTTGTTCAGTAGGCTTTTAGACTTTTAACGCACTTGTATTCAGTGCTTAATTACCCTTTGTGGTTTTCTGAAAACAACTTCGTTATAGATTTTGAGTTAATAGGAGGTTTGCTGGAGATAACTTAAATATCTTTAACTACCGTATCTTTTAATTTTATCCAAATATATTGTTAGTCTAAGTCTTTTACAACTAAGACTCTTTGGCTATATAAGTCACCGCCTGTATTTGTAATCTTTGAACTATATAAGCCACCCACTGTACTTGTAATCTTTGAACTATTATAGTTGATTGTGTTTTCGTGATTTTTTTTCTGCAAAGATTTTTCCACGTTAAATCTTATCTCATTTATTTTGCCATATTGCTAAACCTAACCGATGGTATCAAAGTCCTAACAATACACCTTGATTTTTCCCGCGCGAAGGAACAGCATGCGTTGTGATATAGGCTGTATAGCAAACATATCGAAAGCAGCATGTCAACAAGCATTTTTTTTTTAATTGTTAGGCCGGTGGAACAAGGTGAAACTTAGCTTGTATTACGGTCTAATTACAACCTACACTGAAAATCAAAATGAAATCGCTAGCCATCCCTCCATCAACACCAAACGCAGCGTCGGCACGACCCATGGGATGACATATCATGCCAACCTGGATCGTCCGTGTGCCGTTTAGCGTGGCATCCGAGTCAGCCAGTATAGAACCTATAATATAGTATAGTGTCCTGTCTTCCGATTTCCTTTTTCTAGTACGTAATATATGTTTTTTTCCTTTTCTAGAACGTTTGTTTTCTTTTCTTTAATTCCAGGATATTTGTTTCCTTTTCCTTGAGATGATGCTGGAGGTGGGGGGAGATCTGTTGTGAGTCATAGGGATGAGTTAGACACATTAAACAATGGCCATCGGATGTGGGTGAGTAAAGCTGAGGAAAGATCTGAGAGGTTAATTTTGATGGAGGCAAGTTTCTAGGGACATTTCGCTGGGTGCATGAAGGTTGGGCTATCTCTAGTGGGGTGCATTATTTAGGGTGGACATAGAAAAAAATGCTTAGGTGCATTATAAAGGGGTATAGATATATCTCTGAGTGATTACTAGAGTTTGATTCTTACCGACCACGTATTTAGTGGACTATTTCTGTGGAATTTTCATTTTAATTATCTATGATTTGAACCTAATATGTAGGTTGAGCTTTAAGATGACTATATTGGATAATTGTCATCACCCTTAAAAAAAGAAACGAAGGCAACACATTGCAAAAAGTTGGATACTTAGGGCATGAGTCTATGATAGGTAGGCTCTAGGACTAAAATACTGTGTCAAAGAATCAAACGGCTATCAAAAAGTTTACTAGTGTTTGACAAAGTTTGGTAGTGAACTAGTGATCCGAACGTACCTTCACTAGTCTGATGAGCGGCATCTGATCGGTGCCAGTCTAGAAGGTACGGCTGCACCAGGCAGCGAATTTACATGTTGTCATACATTAGTCATTTGTCCGCTACAACGAAAACTCAATTTACAATAAAAATTTTTATTTATAAAGAGCATTAACTCTGTGTAAATGATACTGTTCACTCTAAATATGCAATGGTTGAATGTTTAAATCAATTCATCGAAACATACAAATTCGAAACACCTGTTTACAAACTCGAGTTTAAAATTATCTTTAATTTCGCAATCTAAAGGCCCTTACATTACAAAATACTTTGAAAATTTTAGATACACATAATTACTGCTTATGTACAAACACAATGAATAGTAGATAAGTGACGAATACTCATAAAACAGGGGTGCACCCACGGCCCAATTGCAACAAGCAAAGCCCAGAGCAGCAAGCAGGCGGCCTCGAATACGGCCCACCTAAACAGCCGTCCCCTACCGCTACCCAAATGCCTACGAGACCATTCAGGAGACCATTCCCGACCGATCCCGACTCAGGGCAGGGACGGCGAGGTTCGACCGAGGTTCCCGACACCGCAGGGACGGATCCCGCGGCTCCGACTCAACAGGTTCCCGACCCCGCGCGGGGCGGGATCCCGCGACCGACTCAAAGCCGTGTCGCGCGATCGGAGTCCCGTGTCAACCTAAGGCCACGTGCCCCACGAACGGTCATTAGTGATCGAGCGAGGCGGTGGTCCTTCCCAAGACAGTTTGATAAGTCTGCTGAAGCCACGCCTCCCGTCCCATCAACCACCACCCACAAGGTAAGGACACGCTCTCCCGAGGCAACTCTAACGCCACACACGACTACGCGGCGCCACATGGATCACAGAGAGCGCCACGCCACTTCCCGGAGGATTACCTAACCGCTCTGACCAGCTAGACCACCGACCCAGCATAGGCTCAGCAGGCGGCGACCAGTCGGCGGAACGATTGGTCAGACGGCGGGGCAAGACTGAAGCCCCTAGAAGTAGCTCGCCTGGCACTTCGCCAATTCTCGATGTAACCTCGCCCTTCAGATCAATAAAGGAGGCGGGAACCTCCTAACAGTGGCAAGGGGTAAGAGCTACAAGAGAGCTTTTTCCTCTTCTTCCTCTTCTTTCTTTTCTTCTCCTTCTGAGAGCTAAGTTTAGATCATTCTAGTGTTGAGGCTCCACCTCTCGCTTGTAAAAAAAACTCGGTGCAGTCATCCGCACCCCAGTGAATACAATACCAACGCACGAACTGGAGTAGGGACCTTCGGCCCGAACCAGTATACATCTTGGACTGTGGTCTAACCATTCAGTGAGCGGAACGCGCATTTCTTAGACTTACAAATTTACTTGCGGCGCCAAACGCCGACGGCGGTTGGCAGCGCCAGTAGGGGCTTCGCGTCTTCAAGAAAGATCTCCTGATTCCCATTCGTCTCCTTGATGGCATTCTTCTCCAACGACGGCATGACTGTGTTCGGAGCGATCCGCCGGCTCCTGGCCACCGTCACCTCGGAGGAGAGCTCACGCCATCCTCACGCCGCCGGAGGGCGCTCGCTGGGAGCCCGACACCATCTCCGGTAGCCGCCCCACTCCGGCTTGGAGCACCCCGCGGGCCCCAAAGCCGAACCCGAGGAGCGCTTATACCTCCTTTGGCGAAGCCCTCCGGCTCTGCGCAGAGATCCCGCCACCTCCCGCCGCCCACGACTTGTAGCTATGGTGGCTACATGCCAACCTCCGTCCACGAAGTTGTCGGAAGACTCTTCCACCACGGCCCAGCCCGACGCTGAGTATCCCGCCCAGCGACACTCGCGAGTGCAACGTGGCGGCACTGGCCGATTGGTCGTAGCCACCGCGGCTACGACGGTCCCCGTCCGGCGACCGAGGCACAGGAGGGGAATACCAGCGAAGCGCGCCGAACGCGCCAGCTCGCCACCGAGCTCCAACGGCAACGCGGAGAGGAGGAGGAGCGGCGGTCGAGCTCGACCGGCCCGTGCCAACTCGAGCAGACGAGCCCGAGCCCGAGCCCGCAGCAGCGCCGGGCGACGCGCGCGCGCGCGCGCCAAGAGCACCACAAGTTGGGGCGTAATCCGCGCCCCGCTTTTTCCTCACGCAAGCTAAAACGCGTGGCGCGGCCGCAATCGCTCCGAGGCCTTCCGGAGCCCGCAAACCCGAGGCCGAGCTACCTACCGGAACCTTCGGGTTGGTGGAGCGCCGTCGCAGTAAAGACATGCAGCCTCCGGCTCCTACCACACCGGCGCCATTTCCGCCACCGAGCCTGCATCACATGGCAGAGCCGGTACTGGCGCGCCAAGACCGCACCCACCATGAACCACCCCAGCCTCACGCACCGGCGCGCGGCGCCTCGGTAATGTTTCGACATCCGCGCCACCCTCGGCGCCAAGAAAGATGGCGAGGACGCCGCCACTCACGTGTTGCGGATGGTGAGCGCCACTATCGCAGCCGAGCCCCGATGGTCCGGACCACGGCTTTTTGCTGGCGGATCCGCCAGCGGATTTCCGCCGATTTCGGCGCCACCAACATTGCAAGTACACCGGGCCACCAACCTGTGTCCGCTCAAGATTACCGGCCGCAGGTCGGGTCGGGGAGCGACAGATGATCTCTTCATCATCCAAGACCTCCCATCTACCTCGCGGACTCGGCCGAGCTCGCTCGAGTACCGCCTCCAAAAGCGCCAGAACTGGGCCGACTTGAAGAATCTCTTCGTCGGTAACTTCCGGGCACTTATAAGCGCCGGTAACTCCTGGGACTGAAGGTCGCAAGCGGCAGCCCGGGAGACTCTCCGACTACATCCGAGGTTTTCCGCCAAGGCAACGAAGCTCCCGACATCTCCGACGCCGATGTCGTGGGAGCCTTCATCTACGGCACCTCTCGCAAGGCCTTGGTGCACAAGCCGGGCCGCCAAGCCCAGACCACCAAGGAGCTCTCGACATCGCCATCAACCACGCCTCCGCGAGGAGGCCGTAGGGGCTATTTTCGAAGGAGAAAGGCCAGCGAGCCGGCGTCAAACCGGGTCTCCTTCCGACCGCTTCGACAAACGGAAGCGGCACGGGAAGCAGATCCGTGAGACCCAAGTGGTCGCCACGGTCGACCGCCCTGCCAAGCAGAAGGCGCGGCCGACCGTCGCCCCCGACCACTTCGAGAAATTGATGGACGCCCATGCCCGAACCATGGGTTCTCCGTCAAGCACAAGTACCGGATCGCAAGTCCCGAGGCGCCATCTCTAGCGCCCCCACCACGCCGCCGAAGCAAGGAAAGAAGCCCGCCGCGGCCCCGCGAACGGCGGAGAAGAAGGCGACGACGAGTTCCCCGAGCCCGACGGCCGCCTCATGATCTTCGGAGGACCGGCTTGCTACGCCGACAAGCGTCGGCTCAAGCTCGCTTCACCGCGAGGTCCACATCGTCGCGACGGGCGTCCCCCAATATCTTCGGTGGTCGGAGTTCCCGATCACCTTTGATCGGACCGATCACCCCGATCGCGTCCCCACACCGGGAGGTACTACCGGTGGTCACCCGTCGTCGAACGGCGCCCACGAAGGTGTCGATGGGACGGGGCAATGGCCTTAACATCCTCTACGCTGAGACGCTCGACGCCATGGGGTCCGCGCTCAAGCCTCCGCCAAGCAAGGCACCTTTCCATGGCGCTATCCCGCCAAGAAGCCCATCCGCCGGCAGTCGACCGCCCGTCACCTTCGGGAGCCGGAAACTTCCGCACCGAGACCCTCACCTTCGAGGTCGTGGATTTCCGGCGCCTACCACGCCATCTCGGGAGGCCATGCTACGCCAAGTTCATGGCGATCCCCACCACGCCTACCTCAAGTCAAGATGCCCGACCGCATGGAGTCATTACCGCGGCATCGTCTTTCCGGCTGCCTTCAATCGCGAGCGAAGGCGGTGCGAGCTCGCCTCGGCGGTCGTTGCCTTCGCGAACTCAACAAGCTCGGGAGGGAAGCCGCCGAGTCCGGCCCCGAATCCAAGAAATCGGGGGGATCCTTCAAACCGCCGAGGACACGAAGGAGGTCACGGCCGATCCTCGCGATCCGACCAAAACCGTCTTGGTCGGAGCCACGCTCCCGCCAAATAGGAAAGCGCGCTCGTCGACTTCCTCCGCACTAACAAAGATGTCTTCGCATGGAGGTCCTCCGACATGCCGCATTCCAAAGGAGGTCGCCGAGCACTCCTTGAGCGTCCGACTGTGCTCAAAGCCGGTCGCCCAACGCCGCGCTCGCTTCGACGAGGAAAGGCGCAGGTTATAGGGAGAGATCGCCAAACTCTTGGCGGCGGGGTTCAGAAAGAGGTGCGCCACCGAGTGGCTAGCCAACCTCAGACTTGTAAAAAAGAAGAACGGGCAATGGAGAATGTGTGTTGACTATACGAGTCTCAACAAAGCATGTCCCAAGGACCCATTCCTTACCTCGCATCGACCAAGTCATCGACTCCACCCTGGGTGCGAGTCTCTTTCCTTCTGGATGTCTACTGGGCTACCACCAGATTGCGCTAAAGGAGTCCGACCACTCGCGACTTCCTTCATCACTCCGCTCGCTCGCTCGCTATGTCACAATGCCCTTCGGCCCAAGAACGCGGGCGCTACATACCCGATGTATGCAAACGTGCTTCAATGACCGATCGGCCGCAACGTTGAGGCGACGTCGACGATATTGTCGTAAAGACCGTGAAGGTCGACGACCTTATCGCCGACCTAGAAGAGACTTTCGCGAACCTTCGACGGTTTCGCATAAAGCTCAACCCAGAAGTGCGCCTTGGGTCCCCAAAGGAAAGCTCTTAGGTTTCATCGTCTCGAGCGAGGCATCGAGGCCAATCAGAGAAGATCTCGGCGATCGCAGGATGGGCCCGGCCAAGAACCTCAAAGGGGTCCAGAGGTCGACCGGTGCCCTGGCGCTTTGAGCCGTTCGTGTCTCGCCTCGCGAACGCGAATGCCGCTCTACAAGCCGCTCAAGAAACCGACCGCTTGAGCTTGACACCGAGGCTCAGAGGCCCTCACCCGCTTGAAGGCCTTCTGTCCTCGCCTCGACCTGGTCGCCCGGCACTGTGAACCGCCGCTCCTCTACATCGCCGCCACTACCCAAGTCGCCGTGCGCGCCCTCGTGGTGGAGCGAGCGGAAGAAGGCCGTGAGCTCAAGGTACAACGGCGGTCTACTTCATCGATGAGGTACTTTCCGAGTCCAAGACTCGGTACCACAGTGCGAAGTTACTCACGCGGTGCTCATCGCAAAGAGGAAACTCGCTCACTACTTCGATCAAGACGCCATCACCGTGGTGACCACGCCCCACCAGGCGAGATCATCCACAATCGCGATGCCTCGGGAAGGATAGCCAAATGGGCGCTCGAGCTTAGCGGCCATGGCATAATATACGTCCCTCGGACGGCGATCAAGTCGCAGGCTCTGGCCGACTTCGTCGCCGAGTGGACCGAAGCCCAGGCACCACCAGTGGTCGAAGACCCCGAGTACTGGACAATGTACTTCGACGGGTCTTACACCAAGAATGGCGCGGGCGCGGGAGTCGTCATCATCTCCCCACTCGGGAACAGGCTTCAATACGCCATTAGGTTGCTCTTCGACGCGACCAACAACATTGCCGAGTACGAGGCTCTCGTCAACGGTCTCCGGATCGCTGCCGACCTCGGTGCCCGCCCGCCACGCCCACGGGACTCCAAGCTTGTCGTCGACCAAGTCATGAAGGTCGCGGAGCCCCGAGACGCCCGCATGGCCGCAGATCGTCGAGAAGTACGCCGGCCGAGGAGCGTTCAAGGGTTTCGAGCTTCACCATAGCTACCGACGCTACAATGGCGAGGCCGATCACCGCCAATCTTGCCTCCCAGAGAGCCCATCCCGCCGGATCTTCGTCTCCGACCTCCTGCGCCCATCGTCCACCGACTCATGGTACGGGCGCCACCCGACCAATCCAAAGACGGCCGCCCGACCGACGCTGCGGTCGGGCGAGACTTGGCCGGATTCGCCGCGGTGTGCTAGCACTTGAGTCCGATCGAGGAGGCCCTACATCGACCGCTTGACGGACGGGTCACTTCCCGACCCGACCGAGGTTCGCGCGCGCCTCGCCCGGGCGAAATCTTCGCCCCGATCGCCTGGACCTCTACAAAGGAGTTCCTCCGGTCCTCCAAAATGTATCTTGACCGACCAAGGAAAACAAATACCGGACGACATACATACGGAGTCTGCGGTCACCACGCAGCACCCGATCTCTTGTGGGAAAGGCCTTTCGACAAGGTTTCATCGCCAACCGCCGTGTCGACGCCGAGCATATCGTGACGACCGCGAAGGATGCGATTCTTTGCTCGCAGACGATTCGCAAATTTGCTTTGAGACGATCCCCATCACGTGGCCTTTTGCCGTCTGGGACTCGATTTGGTCTGACCTTCAGAAAGCGCCGGGGCTTCACCCACCGCCGTCGCGGTAGATAAGTTCACCAAGTGGATAGAGGCCAAGCCGGCCGTGAGCGCCACGTCGGTACAAGCGCCATCTTCTTCGCGACATCGCTTTTAGGTTTGGAGTCCCAAACTCCATCATCACCGACAACGAACACGTTCACGGGAAGGAATTTCTCGAGTTCTGTGGCGACTTCAACATCCGTGTCGATTGGGCGTGAGAGCCCATCCGCGGACTAACGGCCGGTCGAGCGCACTAACGGCATGATCCTTCAAGGACTCTGCCGCGGATCTTCGATCGGCTCAAGCATTTCGCGGCCGGTAGCCGAGCCGCCTCCGTCCTCTCGAGTCTGCGGACCACGCCGACCGGCGACCGGTTCACACCCTTCTTTATGGTGTTCGCTGGCTGAAGCCATTTTGCCCATCGACCGGAATACGGCTCCCGAGATTGCAAGCCTTCGATGAGGCTCGGGGCTCGCCGCAACAAGACGCCATCGACCACTCGACGAGCGCGCGACGTGGCCGTCTGCGGTCGGCCGATATCAACAAGCCTCGCGCCGCTACCACACCGCCAAGTTCGAGGATCGATCCTTGGCCACCGGGCGACTTGGTTCTGCGTCGGGTCCGGACAACCAAAGATAAGCACAGCCGACGCCAGGAGGTCCTTTCACCGTCGTGGAAGTTCTCCGACCGCACCTTTCGACTCAAGGACGCCGATGGTCGCATCCTCCCTAATTCCCGAACATTGAAAAGTTAAGGCGATTCTATCCTAAGCTCTTTTCTTTTTCTGGTATAAGTCTTTACCTTTCTCCCAACCGAGCACTGGTCGCCACGTGACGACTCTGGGTCGCCCCGTGGGCGCCCGCTCGAGCCGCTCGGATGGTGTCTGTGTGGTCGGTGACCCACCGACCACGAGGTCTATCGCGAGCAGTAACCCTCTCGACCCGAGTGCTACGGCCCACGCCACCGGCTATGGTTGCCCAAAGAGCACTCGCGGAAGAAGGAAGCACACGAGTGGGATGACCTTCCGTCGATTGGGAACAATCTTCCCCACACGAACTCGGCTAACTCACGTACTCATGTGGGTCGGTGACCGACTAGTCATAGAGTCTATCCCGAGCAGTAACCCTCTTGACCCGAGCGCCACTACCACGCCCATGGCTATGGTTGCTAAGTAGCACTTTGCGGAAGAAGGAAGTGCCCGAGTGGAAAAACCCTTGGCCGATCGGGAACACTCCGAACCCCATGAGTGCGCTGTAACTACCACATAAACAAGACTCCTACCCTCTTCGCCTCTCAAATTGACCCGACCTACGATAAGCGACCCGTGGTCCTTGAGGCTATGGTCGGTCAAACCCAAACGCAAAGGAGAGCAAAGAGGCAAACCGGAGCTTACAATTACTTACGATCGTTTACACAACAGTCTTTGCAAAAAAAAAAGGGGGGCTAACTTCTTTCTTCCTCTTCTTCCTGGTGGCCGACCGGCACGGAGGAGGAGGACCTGGCATCTTGGAAGGCGACCTCGGGCGGGACGTGGCTGGCGATCTCCCGAGCATGCGGCTCGACCTGGAGCTCGAACCTGTCGACCTCGTCGTCGGTCCGGTTCCCGGCGATGCCGCTACTCACCATCGCGAGGTCGATCACCGTCATAGTGCGAGGCGGTGTTGACGGTGCGACGAAGCTCCAGTAGCTGCTACCGCAATCACGGCCGCCTCCACAAGCCCGGCAAGACGGGGGCGCAGGGCAAGGCGCGCGGGGGCGCCCCGTGCCCAAGACTTGGCGCAGACCTCTGGCCGGCCCTCGAAAGGCTTCGATTCGGCGCCCATCTCGGCCCTACCATCCTCGGAGACCCTCGGCCGCCAGAGCCTTGTCCACGGCGCGATCGCCACGTCCGCGGTCTCCGCACCGATTCCGAGCCTCCATGGCGACGCCAGTTTTCTGCACCTCTGCGAGTTTTCGGCGTCTCGGATGAGTCTCCTCACGGTTACCCCAACCAAAGAAATCAATGGAGGAGTTGAGATACTTACGATACCGCAGAGTCGATCAGTCGCCGACTTTCCTCCGAGACTCTCGTAGGACGTCCTCAAGGAAGCCACTCCTTCCGAACAATCTCCGCCGGACCGAAGCAGGCGGCGCCCTCCGGGCCCGATCCCGCCCGACCGCAGATGGGTCGCTCGCTTGTGCCACCCCGCCGTGGTGGCGGCGGCCCTGGCCTCGGTGACCTCCGCCAGGAGGATTCAAGCTCCACCACCCTTGCCCTCAAGGCCTCGGCCCCTGGCGCTCGTCGAAGGGCCTTTGAGGCCTCCTCCACCCTAGGCGGAGTTTTTCGCCTCCGTCCGCCCAATGTTCAAAGCCTCTTGGGCAAGACGAAACTCAAGCCGCAATGACCACTTTCTTCCATCTGCGGCCACCGCCGAGCATCCGAGCGACGAAGGAGCTCGGCTGGCGCTGAACAGGCCCGCAAATGCCGCACAACACGACATTTCACAAATCTGGCGAAGCATATCGAGAGTTACAAAGTACAACTCCTTCGCTCGACTTACTAAACCGACGGGTTGAATCCTCGACCATCACCTCCGCCTATTTGAAGACTCTAAGGCTAGGGTAGACCCTTATGGATCGCCCTATCTCCTCCTCCGCAAGCGCGGGCGCCAAGGAAGCGCCACTCTCGCTCCTCACCGGTCCATGGATCCCGCCACTGGGCCACATCCGGCACCAGACCGCTGTCGCTCGGAGGAGCGGCGCCCGACCGAGCGCCATGGCTGGGCGATGAAGTCGGCCTCGGAGCCCCTTGGGGGGGGGGGTCGACGCCTCGCATCGGCGCCGCCCGGCCGGCCGCCGCCGCCACATGCCGACCCCCTCCGTGAAGACTATCTCGACCGGCACCGACGGTGGAGTCGGCGGTCGCTCCACCTCTTCCGCCCGCGCCTTCGATCGGTGGCGCAATGGCCATGGCGTCGCGTCTCCTCCTCAGGAAGACCCTCGCGTCGTGGCGGCATCCCGGCGGGGCGGCGGAGCTCTTCGTCGGCCTCGATCTCTCCTCCTCAAAGGAGGCGCGTCCTGATCGCGTGCTCCATAGGCGCCGACTGACGGTACCACGAGCCGCCGTGACCGCCACTTGAGAAGTGGCCGCGGACGCCCCACCGCCACGCCCGTGTAGGCGCCGTGACGCCACGATATTTAAAAGTCGCCGAGCGGCTTTGCTACAAAAATGTTCCAGCAGAAGGAAGAAATACTTATCGGCGGAGGCGAGTCGCGCTGACGCGCGCTCTCTTCGTCCCCCACCAAGGGGCGGTCGGTGGCCGCTTCCCGGCTACCACGGTCGGGCGCGTCGACAAGCTGCGGCGCATATCGCCCTTCGCCGAGGGATCGCGGCGCGCGGGCCTTTGTCGGGCCAACTCGAGCCACCACTCACCGGAGGGTCGGGAAGGAATGCGTTGTAGTCGGGAAGCTCTCCCACTATCGCAGAAGTCGCCCCACCGCGGTGGACTCCGACACGTCCTCGCAGCAGCGTGCCTTGCCGCGCTCCTTTCGCTTCTTCTTCCTCCTCTCCTCCTTCGCCTTTTGGAATCGGCCTCGGCGGTCTTCGCCGAGAGGCCGCCTCGCTTCTTTCTCCGGGAGCGGTGCCGGAGGACATGCCTGCGAGCCCCTAGAGGATACAAAAGCGACCGATCAGTCGGACACTAAGAGCGAAGAAGAAAGAAGCAGAAAGAAAATCCCACAAACTCACCGATTTGGGAATGAGCCGACGAAAGGCCGGGTGGCCGCGCGCGCCACCGTGGCGCTTCCTCCGATAATCGCCGCCACCGGGCCTCCACCTCGGACGCGCCAACTCGCCACCTCCATCCTTGCCCGGTCGGACGACCCCTCATATGGAACATGGGGTGCGGCTCGAGCGCAGGGGTCGACGCGCATCCTCATGAAGGCGCACGACAACATCCCGGTCGGCCCCGTTTCCTCGAGCCCCGATCTCCTCCACGATCGGGGCCACCTTGTTATTTTCCTCTTCGGCGCCCAGTCCATTGCTCCGCTGCGACAGGAGCTCGCGAGAAAAGCTCGGGCGCTGTTTTCAACGTTCGGACATAGATCCATTCGAGCGCCATCCCTTGTTAGAGGACGGCACTTGATGTCCAGTACTCGGAGCTCCGGCCCGTCAAGCCGGAGGCCAGCCGCCCATGGGCGCCGTCGCGCCGACGGCACTGTCTTTCCAAAGCCTCGCTGGAAGAAGTGCATACTGCGCCCAATGCGGCTCAATCCCTAAGAAGGCCTCGCGGGGTAATGAAAATGGCGATGTGAAGGACCCGTTAGGGTTGAGGTGGTGCACCTCCACCTTGTAATGGAAAAGAAGCCCTGGACGAAAGGGTGGAGCGGCAGCCGGCCGCGCCAAAAACGCGGCGGGACCACAACCTCGTCGCTCTGCGGCGCCGGATAACGGCCCCGGTCGGCACTCTCCACCAGAGGTGCCTCGGCGGAGGAAGCCCTTCTTCACTAGGCCGAAGCGCGCGACTCTCTCTGTCGCGAGCACTCAGTCCACGACATCTTCGCGGGAAGCGACGGAAAGGTGAGAAGAAGAGGGCCGAGGTTTCCTTCTCGCTCTCTGGCGTTTTTCTTGCTTTAGGACGGAGACGAAGAAGGCGAAAGCGTGGCTACCCGAGGCACCCCAACAACGTATTTATAGGAGGCGAAGCGGACGTCGACCGAACGGACGCCTCCTCGAACGAATCGTCGCGCCCACCTCGCTCACATCACGCCGGTAACTCCCGATTTCCAATTCCACTCGCATTTAATCTGTCGCGTCGGGTTGCGAGTCATAAAGACGCCGCCCGAACAGCGTGTCCGTTACCTCTTGGTCTCCGCTTTGGCGGGACGGTTGTTCCGGCGCGCGCGAGGCCCATTGGGCAGCTGCGGTCCCAAGATGGCAAAGCTTTGTGGCTTGCGCCAGGCCCCACCAAAGTCGTGGGTTCAAAAGGCCTAACCCACTGGATGGGCGAGGGCCGCCCAAATAAACTTGAGCGAGGGCAAGCACGAGGTGAGCCCCACGGTGGGTCCCGGTTGGGTCGGTGCCGACGAGTACCACCTCTACTCGCGTCCGAGACCATACTTCACACTCTCCGGGAGCTCATCGATGAGCGATACCGGTGTGCTCTGGGTGGTGACGACCAGTGGTCCATACGGATTGAGTAAAGAAAGGTTTCTTATGGGTCGCCCCACGCCAGGCGGGACACCCTACTGCGGGACCGTCCGCTCGGAAGGGTCCCCAGGCGGGACCTCCCAGACCCACTCGGACTACCGTTACTAGCTCCAAGAGCACGGCGTTCAAACCAACGCAGTAAACGCGCCGCCGCCCCTCCAGTCCCACACTGCGGATGGGGTAAACTTGTGGGATAGACGGCGGCTACTCCTCTCGCAGCTTCCTCGCGGACGGGGACTCGGGATGGATACCCGCGTCCGGCCTACGACGTTAAGCGAGCACTCGGACACGGAACCTCGCGGAGGCATCCGGTCGTCCCTGCCGACTAAGGCGCGTCCGGCTCACGACGTTAAGCGAGCACTCGGACATCGGAACCTCGCGGAGGCATCCGGTCGTCCTTGCCGACCAAGGCACTCGGACATCGGAACCTCGCGGAGGCATCCGGCCGCCCTGCCGACTAAGGTCGCGTCCGGCCACGACGTTAAGCGAGCACTCGGACGCCGGAACCTCGCGAGGCATCCGGCCGTCCTGCCGACTAAGGCGCGTCGGCCACGACGTTAAACGAGCACTCGGACATCGGAACCTCGCGGAGGCATCCGGCCGTCCTTGCCGACCAAGGCACTCGGACATCGGAACCTCGCGGAGGCATCCGGCCGTCCTTGCCGACTAAGGTCGCGTCCGGCCACGACGTTAACGAGCACTCGGACACCGGAACCTCGCGAGGCATCCGGCCGCCCTGCCGACTAAGGCCGCGTCCAGCTACGACGTTAAACGAGCACTCGGACATCGGAACCTCGCGGAGGCATCCGGTCGTCCTTGCCGACCAAGGCACTCGGACATCGGAACCTCGCGGAGGCATCCGGCCGCCCTGCCGACTAAGGTCGCGTCCCACCACGACGTTAAACGAGCACTCGGACATCGGAACCTCGCGGAGGCATCCGGCCGCCCTGCCGACTAAGGCCGCGTCCGGCTACGACGTTAAGCGAGCACTCGGACATCGGAACCTCGCGGAGGCATCCGGCCGTCCTTGCCGACCAAGGCACTCGGACATCGGAACCTCGCGGAGGCATCCGGCCGCCCTGCCGACTAAGGTCGCGTCCGGCCACGACGTTAAGCGAGCACTCGGACATCGGAACCTCGCGGAGGCATCCGGCCGTCCTTGCCGACTAAGGCGGCGCCCACCACGACATTAAGCGAGCACTCGGACACCGGAACCTCGCGGAGGCATCCGGCCGTCCTGCCGACCAAGGCACTCGGACACCGGAACCTCGCGGAGGCATCCGGCCGTCCTTGCCGACTAAGACGGCGCCCGGCTACGACGTTAACGAGCACTCGGACACCGGAACCTCGCGGAGGCATCCGGCCGTCCTTGCCGACCAAGGCACTCGGGCACTAAAACTTCCAAGGCATCCGACGGTTCGCATACCTCAGAACGTAATCCCGGCGGGCGCCGAATGCGTTGGGGCACGCCCGGCAAAACCGGTAGGCCCCGCTGGCCCACCTAGTTGAACGGATCCATCAAGCTCAACCCCAACCGAGTCCGCCAACTCGATTGGAGGTTCGGGGCTCTTGGCGAATACTCATAAAACAGGTGCACCCACGGCCCAATTGCAACAAGCAAAGCCCGGAGAAGCAAGCGGCGGCCTCGAATACGGCCCTCACCTAAACAGCCGCCCCTACCTGCTACCCAAATGCCTACGAGACCATTCAGGAGACCATTCCCGACCGATCCCGACCGACTCAAGAGGTTCCCGACCCGCGGCGGGGCGGATCCCGCTCCGACTTCAGCGGGTTCTCGACCAGCGGACGGATCCGCGGCTCCGACTCGGCAGGTTCCCGACCCCGGCGGGACGGATCCGCGACTCCGACTTCGGCGCGTCGCGCGATCGGAGTCCCGTGTCAACCTAAGGCCACGTGCCCCACGAACGGTCATTAGTGATCGAGCGAGGCGGTGGTCCTTCCCAAGACGATTTGATAAGCTGCTGAAGCCACGTCTCCGCCCCATCAACCACCACCCACGGTGCAAGGACACGCTCTCCCGAGGCAACTCTAACGTCACACACGACTACGTCGGCGCCACATGGATCACAGAGAGCGCTCGCCACTTCCGGAGGATTACCTAACCGCTCGACCACTAGACCACCGACCCAAGATAGGCTTAGCAAAGCGACGATCGGCGGTGAACGATTGGTCGACGGCGGGCAAGATCAAGCCCCTAGAAGTAGCTCGCTCGCACTTCGCCAATTCTCGATGTAAACCCGCCTTCAGATGAATAAAGGAGGCGGGAACCTCCTAACAGGCAAGGGGTAAGAGCTACAAGAGAGCTTTTTCCTCTTCTTCCTCTTCTTTCTTTTCTTCTCCTTCCGAGAGCTAAGTTTAGATCATTCTAGTGTTGAGGCTCCACCTCTCGCTTGTAAAAAACTCTGCGATCATCCGCACCCTGATGAATACAATACCAACGCACGATCGGAGTAAGGACCTTCTACCGAACCAAGATACATCTTGGACTCTGTGGTCTAACCATTCAGGGAGCGGGAACGCGCAGCCCCTTAGACTTACAAATTTACTTGCCGGCGCTCGAAACGCCGACAATAAGGTTATATAAAAATCTCATTTGAAATGCATGATTTCTTTTCCATATGAAACAATGTAATTTCCAAACCGTATAATGAACATATCATCAAATATGACCTAAAACAGTATCATGAACATCAATTTTTTTAGACACATTTAGTATTATGGCTAGTAAATAAACCAAATTTTAAACATCGATTAGGTAGATATAACATAAGCATCTAGAATCTAAGATTAAAAAAACTTTTATGTCTCAATGTCGTCCTGTGTGGATAGCTCAACTGCTGATTCGCAATATCAGTGTTGTTCTCTACAGTATCACCTTGTGTAGCCTTGACACCAAGAATCAACACAACCATTCTCCACGAATATAGCACCTAGATATGTGTTCACAAGGACACTAACAAACAATATAACTAGTGGAGATCTCCGATCCACAGGGACCTGATCTCCTTGCCTACGGGCGTGGGCCCGCCCACCACCTGCTCCCCGCGCTGTGGCGGCATAATTGGTGAGGGGGCGGAGGCGCGTGCTACGGCGGCGGGGGCACGTATTGCGAAGGAAGCTGCCACATCGCCGACGGAGGAGCGTGCGGGGGACTCGGCTGGTAGTACTGCGGCGGTGCCTGGTAATACTATGGCGGGGGACCTACTGCTGCTGAGGCGACGCCTCGGGGACCTGCAGCGTTGGGGTGTGCTGCTTGTTCATCAGCAGCTGCATCGCGTCTCGTCCCCGGTGAGGCGGTTGCGGCTACGAAACCCTAAAATCTAGGAGAGAGGGTTTAGGGTTTCAACAACTCGATGCGCAGAGACTGGATAGAGACGATGACAGAAAGAGTGGCATGGGTTAAATCCCTTCCATCCAACGAATCAGATACTTTGAAGAAAAACGAACGACTACCACCAACCGTCTCCTGTCCTACCCAGGTTCGAATCTTAAAATTTATCTGATTACCCGATCCACTCTCTAGTGAATGGTAGAGTTTGTGACCTAATTTTACAGGGAAAAAATACCGCTACAGGCCAAAGCCCCCACGCACACTTCCCGTGAAGTCTAAAACTCTGGACTGGGAAGTGGGAACACCTTTTAACCTCCGCTGTCGAACAAACCAGGCCCATGGCCCACCGTAGAATCCCCTCCAAATCCATCGATTTCGCCTCAAAATCCACCGGTTTTGCCTGCTTCCGTCCCCACGAATCCGCACGCCGTCTCGCTGGTCATCGTTGCGATCGGCTAGCCGGTAAGCGGTAACCCTCTCCATCCAGGCATCCACCGTATCGCCATACGATAATACGGACGCACCGGACGCGCGCACGCACATAAGCCACGGCCGCCGCCGCTGCCGCCGCCAACGCGATGCCACCGTCGGGCTCGAACCCGCTGGAGCCCGTCCTCCAGACCGTCGCCGCCTTCTCCCGCCGCCTCCTCATCGCCCCCGACGCCGCCCCCGATGACCACCGCCTCCGCCCCCTCCTCTCCCTCTCCCTCTCCCCAGCCCCGCTCCCGCCGCCGGAGGTCGTGAAGGCAAGTTCTTTCCTACCTCGCATCCTTGCTCCCTTCCGTTTGGCTGGAGCGAGAGGTGAGTTGTGAGGCGTTGGAGTGAATGCAGGAGAAGGATACGAAGGCGGCGCCCCTGACGAAGGAGGAGGTCGGCCGGGCCACGTGGATGCTGCTCCACACCATCGCAGCGCAGGTGCTCGATCTTTTGCCTCTGTGAGTAGCACAGAACTTCAGCATTCGCCTTGCACTTTAGTCGTAGTACATAAATTATTAGTCATCGATGTGGAGCACAACGACGAATCATGATGCATTTGCGTACATTGATACTTTTCACCTGTGGATAGGGCACAAAGTTGTTTAAAGTATGGAAAATTTTTTATTCCACTGTTTGTCAGATTTAATTCCTATTGTACATGTGTTTCAGTTTCCTGATGAACCAACCAGGCAGCAAAAACGTGATGCAAAAGAGCTGGTAAGCACGGTACACAACTCAGTTAGCTTTCTTTAAGAGTTGGATAGTATGCTTGGGAAGTCCTCTGTCGTGGTTTTGGGAGATTTGTGAGGACTTTGCAAATTGCAATCATTAGCCAAGCACAAAGACTTCGTCGTAACTGAGAAATGTTACTATGTTGGTGTTAAAAGCTCGAGATCCATGTGCCACATGCAAAAAATCAGCTGCACTGGAGCCTGTTGAAATCAAAGCTTACTATTCTTGAAGTGCCTAAAATGATTTAACACTCCTGCCTGGTAAAAATCTAGCTCAATAAGCTTCATGGTTAGTACTGCACTACTGCTGCATACTGCTGCAAAAATTTAAAGGACCTAGTCTGTATCTAGGTGCTCTGTTTGTTCACTTCCCACCAATTTTGAGATTAGGCATTTTTAGTAAGTGTGCCTTGTGCTTGGTTTACCATGATTCTGTAGTACTGTCATAGTTATACTTTTAGAAATAAACCATAATGTGTTTTGTCTACTATTAAAATCACCAAGTATAGTAAGTAGAAATTAGTGTGTGTACAAATCCTGATTTGTTCAGAGAAACAGAAGCTTGCTTTTTTCTTTCTGAAGGTTTTTCTTTTCCACATCCATATTCTTTTTTCTTGTTTACTTGGCTCATATGTGAAGGTAACATTGCTGATAGCTTGAATATTCAGATGGCTATAATTTCTAGACTGTATCCTTGCAAAGAATGTGCTGATCACTTCAAGGAAGTTTTGAAGTAAGCAATGCTCTCCAACCTCTTGGATAAACAGTAGTCTCCATTTTAGTAGTTTGATTCCTTCATATGCCTTTGTGTGTTACAGGATTATCTCTTATTGAAGTGTTGGTGGTTAACAAAATAACAATCTTCGGCAATTTGTCTCTCTATGATGAGATATGAGAACATCTACTTTTGCAATATGAAAGTGTGCATCCGAATGAGTATTAATTTATGAAGTTCTACATCCACACATTTGCCTGGCACACCTATTTTGCAACATTTCTACTTTGTGGACATATGATGCTCATGATGATCAAACTTCCAACACGCACTCTAGGTTTCTATTCACAGTAACTAAGATGATAGCTGATGGGTGGTGTGGACATAAGAATCAAGCACAATGACCCAATTGTTGCTTTTATTTTTGAAGCTCGTTTCATCAATAGCTGATGTGTGACGTGGATGAATTTCGGTCATTTGTGGTGGTTGAAAGCTTGCGTAGAGCAGTAGTGTAGAACGGTTTCATTCATTATAATTTAATATGTTGATCATTTCTTTTGTTATGCTCAACGTAATAACAATAGGCTGTATCTTGGATTGATACCAAACTGACTTCATTATGTTTGTTTAGAGCAAATCCAGTGCAGGCAGGATCTCAGGATGAATTCTCTCAGTGGCTATGTTATGTGCATAATGTGGTTAATCGAAGGTAAGTCCACACCGTCAACTTTGAACTGTTACTTGTTCAAATGCTTCTCTCTTGAGTTTACTACAATAGGAGAACGTTTCGCTTGCTGTTCCCTCAAACTATCTTAAGGTATTGTAGTGTTAATTTGTTTCTATAGAGTTACTGGAAACATAAGGTCTCAGGGCCAAAAAGAGGAAAACTAAGGCACTATACCGTTTTGGCACCCTTTTACCATAAAGGGGGTATGTTTTAAGACTAGATGTTCTCATTGCAATATCACGCTTTTAGAGAATCTTTTGGCCTCCCCTGATGAGACCATTCTCATTAGTAGCTCATCTGAACGTTTTGTGGTTGTCTTTTGCAGCCTTGGAAAACCAATATTTCCCTGCCAGCGAGTAAATGCACGGTGGGGTAAACTGGATTGTCCGGAACGCTCATGTGATCTAGAAGGCTCCAATGACATCTTGCCAAATCGATGACATGAGGCAAAAATCTTCTAAAATGTCTAAATTAGTGACAATATTAAACCACTATTGGATGAGCAATATCAGTAGCATTAGGAAAGAGAATCAGGACACCGTGCTGACTATCTACCCGCTTCTCCGTATCCTTGATAATTGTAATACTAGTCTATCACATACGATGAACTTGCCTCTTGATGTTGTGCTTTATTACAGTTTCATCGTCTTTACAATGATCGTATTTCGTTTGAGCTATGAAGATTTTGGTGAGGTTCTGCCTTTTCGGTGGTGGATGTAGTACTCTGAAGTCTGAACTCTGATGATGCTGCCAACTCTCCCTATCTGACAATGATACCGGTCTGTACGGATTTTTGTGCAACCTGAATCTAAACTTAGAAAAACCTGGAAAATAAGATACGCTATGTTTACACTGTTATGGTGAAAAAGAGGCGGCATATATAGTAAAGTTTATTCAAGGCCAACGCCTGCAAGCTTGGCAGGCAACGGAGGAATGCATGGAGGCCACCTTCCTCGCTTTGCCCGGCCATTTTTCCGCAGCTCCTCCTCGGTGTTGACGAGACATAAATTCTGCCGTCTTATCGCAACATTTTTTTATTCCCGTACTGACACCTACGAGTAATGCACATGAAATTACATCATGCATGAACCTTTTATTAGTATCTTAGAAGCGGGCAGAAGTCCCGGGAAGCCAATAAAACGATCGAACACGAGTGCTGAAGCATCTGAAGGGAGACTGTAGGGCAGATGAAGACGAAGCGTATCTGTGTCTTTGCTTTACTGATCTTTGCATTTGTTGGAGGAAATCTGTTCCTAGGGATCTCTCTTAACGCACCGAGCACCGAGAAGTACCCAGGTACACAAAAAGATTGTTCTGTTTGTTATGTCTCATGCTTTCTTCGTTTTCCTCTCTCTTGATTGTCATTTACTTTGTTCATATGCATGGTTCCTGCTCTTTTGCTTCCTTCTGTCACATTTGGTTTAGAGAGAAAAATGATACTTCCATTCTGCAATATAAGTCCTCATTTTTTGAAAGCATTTTCACAATGTAAGTCTATTGTGGAAATAAAATGTATGTATTGCAATATTTCTACCATATACCCCTCTCTTTAACGCTGAAAAGTGGATGAGTAGTTGTAGTATACCATTTAATAGAGGCATTTATAGTCCAATAACTAGGGATACAAATTTCATCGGGCCACCACGAAACCCAAACTGCCGGATAATTTTTTTTTGAAATTGCTACAGTAACAAATTCCGTGATTTTTGTCCGATTTTCAAACTTTTAGCGCCGGATTTGGTCCGATAACCCGTAATAAAGTCATCTTCTATGAAAATTTGTTGAAAACCCGAATTTTTGAGACATTTTAAAATTTTGGCAGAAACACTTTCAAATTTTTATAAAATTGTACAAGCTTGATAATGATCTGAAAATTTATGATACTATCCTTAGTAGTGTAGGATCATACAGAAAAAATTTCAAAATAATTGAACTTCATTTGTTATCTTTAAAAAATCAAAAACAGAATGAATATAATTGGGACAGTAACTTTGTCAAAATTTTATAAATTTTCTCGAGTGTGATCATGATCTAAAATTTTTATGAGAGATTAATAATTGTCTCAGTACCATTCTATAAAATTTTCAAAAAAATTAAATTTTTTTGTTCGGTCAATCAAATCTATGTAAGCATTGAACTTCATTTGTTATATTATATTTCAAAAATAAAAAAGAGAAAGAACATAAATGGTAATGTGCCTTGTAAGAATTTTATAAATTCACTGGAATGTGATCATGATTCAAAAATTTTATGAGATATTAAGAATTTCCTTATCACCATTCTGTAAAATTTTCAAAAAATTTAAACCTTTTTTTATTACTAAATCAAATCTATGTATTGATCATTAGCCTTTTATCAGGACATAGCATTGTCAGAATTTTTAAAAATTCTTTATGCATGTAAAATTTTATAGAAACATTAATGTTACATGAGGACCATTCAAAAAAAATTTCAAAATTTTCTAACGTGGTTTGAACCATTTTTCATTTTGTTCAATTTGCCGGTAAGCCTTTTAACAGGATAGTAGCGCTGTTCGAATTTTTAAAAATTCATGAAGCTTGATAATCATCTGAAATTTTTGTGAGAATATTAGTGATGCATCATAACCATTCACAAAAAATTTCAAAAATTTCTAACATGGTTTGAACCATTTTTTATTCGGTTCAAACTTACCGGTCAGCATTTTATCAGGACAGTAGCAATGTTCAAATTTTTAAAAATTCCTAAGACTTGATAATCATCTGAAATTTTTATGGGAACATAAATGATGTGTCAGGAACCTCCACAAAAAATGTCAAAAATTTTGACATCGTTTGAACTATTTTTTATTCAGTTGGAATTTGCCAAAAATTCGGCAATTTCGCCCGAAATTTTGGATATTTCGCCCGAAATTCAGTCCAAAAGATCCGGATTTGAATTTTGCTTTTTGAATTTCGTCCGGATTTTGTCCAAAATAACGAGATTTCACCGAAATTTCGGATTTCGGTCGTCGGCGAAATTTTATCCAAAACGAAATTTGAATCCCTGCCAATAACATTAACTTTTTCTTAGATTTAGTGTTTCCTAAATTTTTACGTACGATGAGCTATGGACTTATATTGCAGAATGGAGGTAGTAGTAGCTATAGCTTTAGCAACTATCTGGTGTTGGTGTTTGGTTCATGGTTTGATGTTGGACCTTTGAGAAGAGTGAATTAGATGTGATGATATTGATAGTTCAACGTGATAATGTGAAGCTGATTCTTCACCCTTTTCTTTTGGGTGCCCTTCTCTCCAAGTGTATATACCACTTGAAGGATATGCTTGGTGGGAAAATAAAGCAAGTTTTCCAGAATTATCTCCATAGGTCCTCTACAAATTATCTCCAACGTGAGATTTGCTAATTTATTACTGAACAAAGTAAAAACTCTTGCAGAGCTCAATCTACATGTACATCTTATTCTGACAGAGTATACTTGTGCAATGTGCGATTACAAAATAATCGGTAGGGACCATTTTGCAGGTTCCGATGAGTGTTTGTACTTCTATCAGTCGTTGGTGTAACAATAATACTTTTGGGGTTTTGCTGTGCATGTCGTTACTTTGCTTGGGTTGGTTCTGGCTTCTTTAGTTCTCAGTATGTAGGTTCATCTTTCTATTTGAGCAATGTTTAGCTTACGAAGGGAACATATAGCCTATGGCTGACATTTTAGTTGCATTCAATGCAGATCCGGCCTATCGAAGCTCTGAGCTAGATGGCAGGAGACTAAAGGTGTGCGCTTTCAGACAGAACTTGAAAAATGTGCTGCATTTCAGTATCACAAATCAGCATAAGCATACACACTACATATACCTTCAATTCTACGTCATTTTCCTAGTGATCTTTTGTTCTTTTCCAGAATAGCTTAAACTTTGATGGAAGATTAGCTAATCTGTTCCTTGATACATCGTTTTCAGGAAAGAAGTTTTACTAACCGAAGGACAAGGGGCTTGGAAAATGTTAGGACGGACGACTACCAACCTGTTGATCCAAGTCCAAGCTCCAAGGCAACTATCAGGGCAGGTCCAATTGAGCATGGCGCTCCTCTTCTTCCTTATGTGCCGCGATACATGCCGACTCCTGGTCACCCTAAGGATATGTCTCCTGCTCAATCCCCTGCTTCCCCTGTCACTTAGGTGAAAACTGAAATGTTCCAAATGCGGTAGTAGAAATTAGAGAACCCCTTTTTGCCCAAAGCCTTCTGTGATGTTCTGTTATTCAGGTTTAGCACGTAGCAGTGTGTTATATGCCTTACAATGTGTTATCCTAAGTTCTTGAGCGGTGCATGTTCTGTTATGTGTGTGAAATCACCTGGTAAGATCTGTTAATTTGTTGTCAGTGGTGAGGTGAATTAGGTAAGTGCTAAAATCTTGAGGACATGGTTCTAATCTGGATTTGCTAACATCATTTTTCTGTGGCATCTAGGCAAGCTGCACATGACATGCGCTGTTATTGTCATGTGTTAGTGATATTTTTATGTTATTATTGTCATAACTAGGGTTGTAATTGGAACTGGTACCGAATTCTGACGTAACATAGTGATCAGTTGGAGTAGTTATCCAACTTATAGCAATCTATTTTGCTGAGCTTTTGCATCATCAGTGTTGGAACGCCAATTTCCAATATGCATCAAACTGTGCTGGTAGAAGTCATTAAGCTAAGACTATTAAAGTTTTATTCATCCCCTTCTTCCATCACCCATAAAAAATGATGGTGAATTTAACAACCTACAATAGATTGATCATCAAACCCGGTGCCTTGATTAATGGAAAGTTGACGCTTATGCTCTAAAGAGTTTCTAGTATGGATATTGTCACATATGAATCTAGGAATAAGGTTTTCTTGGTAAGGTTAGGAGCCCTTAACACTTTGGTTGGTATGACAAGAAGGATGTCTAATTAGTAGTACTAGCCATTTCCAAAGTCACTTTTCAAATACAATGGTCCAGTAGACAAACATACGCTGATTACATTTTGCACAATCACCTACCAATACCATACCCTTGTACGTATTTTATGACATCGTATTGAGCACATGCTGATTGTTTTATTCTTGATTTGCCTTAGAAACTACGAATGATGAGTTAATCAGGAAGGGAAGCGTACTAACTCTCGACTGTCTTTTGGTTTTTCCGCTGAAATACTGCTTGGCAACTTGCTGCATTTGTTGAAATGTAAAGCATATATGAGTAAGTGACAATACAGTACCATCAAACTGCAGTTTAGTGGATGTAACTACGACAAATCTTAGTTTGACAAATCAAGTTTCCTTTCGACTCAAATATTTATAACTAGACAAACTCACCTATTCATCTTACCGACATCGAAAAAAGAAGAAATGCAGCATGGTTAGCTTCTTTCTTAAAAGGAATATAAAAGCCTCTAATTAATTTTATAGGCGTATGATACCTGATATGTTGTTCAAATATATTATATAAGCCTTTGCTGACCTATCTGATGTAATCTTTCAATTCCGTAGAGCTGGTTGTTGGGATTTCCAGGATTGCTTTTAACTTAAGCTCGGACAAGCAGAACAAACTAATGGTGATGGTTTTCCTTGCTGGCCTCTTCCTTTCAAGCTTTATTCATTTGTCCCAGTGACATAGACACATCACACAATATCATAGGATTTATTCTATGATATGTGTCACTATTCCGAGCTCTCAGCAGTAATATTTGTCAAAAGCAAATTTGACCGCAACATCTCTTTGAATTGAACTTGGTTGCCAAAGGCATGCTTCTGTTAGGCTAGACAAAGATATGTGTTTAGATAGAAAGAAGAAAGAATGCGTATTCTAAATCGAAAGCAAGTAGAACGAAACATGCACAATACCTGCCAGGGCACATCCTGATCTTAGAAAAACACCCCATTTTGATTCACATGAAGGAAAAAGAACCAAAATATTATCATCAACTTGGATAAGCTATAGTGACATGAGACCTAATCACCAAGCATCACTGGCAACAACTTTGATTACCATCATGAGTCATGACATGCCTGTTCCTTCCGTTTCAAGGTATATAACCCCATCGATCAGAATTCTTGTTAAATCCACACACCATGCATCCACCACTATGCAATCTTTAAACCATGATGTAGAAAATTTGTCATTCTTGCCTCCACATTTTTTATAGAATAAGTCCATTTTACACCTCCAAACTTTGCAAAAAAGTCCGTTTAACACCCTCAACTACAAAAACGAGTATTTAGCATGCTAAACTTATAAAATCGGGTCAAATTACACTGTAAGGCGGTTTTGGAGAGTTGTTTTACTGACATAGATCCCACTCAAGGTGGTTTCTGCAATATTGACGGTCATATAATTGGATTTTGCTTATGAGGATCCAACTCAAAGGACGTTGACATCCACATCATCACCTTTTTCTTACTCTCTATCTCTATTATTTTTCTTCTTATCATCCTCCCTCCTCTTATTTAGATTGTCATAAGTAAAAACCGATGACATGACTGCCAACATGGCAACAATCACATTGAGTTGGATCATCGTTAGCAAAATCACCTCAATGTGTGTAAGTTGATCTGTTTTTTAAGTTTAGGGTGTTAAATACCCGGTTTTGTAGTTGAGCTTGTTAAATGGACTATTTGTAAAGTTCAAGGGTCTAAAATGGACTTATTCCTTTTTTATTTACTAGGCAGTTAGGTTTAATTACCTCTCCACTGATAACTTCCATCTACATTGAAGAATAAGAGAAAAGGCTCCCCTTTAGTTTTTGAGGCTGAGTGACCAAATTATGCTCTCTATGTGACACTTACTTTCAGTGATGGGCCTATTACTACAAACTACCTAGCTAACAAGCATTGTTAGTGGACAATGATGGTGGTCGAGTACTGGTGTTAAGACTAAGCAATCACAAGTGTCTCTTCGCTGACACCTTAGCCAATGGTTACGCTTTTTTTGGAGCGAAAAACCTGATGGTGTTGTTTCTTTCCTCAGTATTCCTAGTCCCATGGATACAGCCATAGTCACAGAGGTGGTTCAGAAGCTGTTGTTGAAGTATTCTGTTCTTCTCTTTTGGGAAATAAATGTGCATTAATCCCCTGCTGTCCCGTGACAGAACATTTCTTGAATAATCTGTGTACTATTACTATTACTATTACTATTACTATTACTATTACTATCTGTAAAGGAAAATAAATGTTATATGTTTCAAAAAATAAAGGAAAAGAAATGCTTCTTGGTTAGTGTAACATCTGTGTATATGACCCTATGAAGTTTGAAGAAAGCTAGTCCTTTGGCATGATACATTAACCTAAATGACAACGTGGTGCAACTGAAGTCAAATCTCCTTCTGTTTTCTAGGTCGTTATGTTTTCACTTTATAATTTCCGTGTTATATGTCCATCCATATCCTTGCTGTCTGAGAACTCCATCAGTAAGAAAGTCTTGTTGGAGATATGAACGATTCCCACATTCCACAACCCATATGTTATGCCTGAAACTAATATTACGAAATATCATTATGGTAAGCTTACGAGGAAAGACTGGAGTCATGTTCATCCAAAAAGAAGCACTTATCCCATGGATTTTCCACTTCAATTCTGGTAAGGTTAATTGCATTATTCATAGGCGAGCTTTAAAAGAGAAAAGTGGATTCCGCTTTGACAAATTCCTAAGTTTCAAATTAGAATAGATTCCAATACAAGTCAAACACTGCAGGGTCTAGTTTCCTTCGGCCATATGTGATGCAACTGCATCTTAGCAATTCTTTGAGTGTTTCATCCCCCATATAAGGAAAGTTATTCTGAAGAATGGGCTTAATCATACAGTTGAATCAAATGATCAAAATAAATTGGAGCATTGAATTCCAAGCAAGTGAAACTTTAACTTTGATGTTATCTTCAAATGCACAATCCTTTGTGAGCATGGAATATGACAAACACCATGCACCAAGCAATGCCACTTCGTGTTTTACACAAAACGAATTTCAGAATAATGCAGTGGTCGTAGTTGCAAGCAAAGTGTTAGCTATGCAGAAGAACGATGATGAATTGCTATCCCTCAGGATAAAGACAAATTGGCAATTGCATATCCTGCAAGCAATGCACTAGGTTTAATTCAATGTAGTGCTAGATCATTTAGATGCTGCATATTGGAAATGTAAGCAAACGAGTCAAGTTCTGCGCACGCGCTTAGCTGTTGCATTGCAAATTGTGATGCTCATTATCTGAAAGTCACTAGCAATCGTCCTATTCACGCTGTGTTGATGCAAAGGCATATGCATGATGCATCATAAACAATTATGCCAGCCATGCCCAGGTTAGCAAGTTGAGTATGATTACACATATATACCACATATATTTTTTGCAGTAGTCAGTGTTAAGTCATGTAAAGATATGGGCTCTTGAGAGATACTCATGCCTTCTTTCCTTTTCCTGGATGCTTCTCTGTGTCAGGTTAGTACATCAAACTTAAATGTTCCTTCCTATGTAAAGGTACTTATACAGTGCAATGTACCATTCTTTGTGGTAAACAGCAACTAGTTAATTAGTACATCAAACTTAACTTACTAGCTACTGCTTGCTATGAGATAAGTAAAGGCCCAAGGGCAAATACCTTAATGGTCCCGGAGCTATTTGGCTTCTTTGGTGTTCAGCTACGTTGAGCCCCCCAATGAATAAAGCCACTGAACAGTAACATTGCTGTGTTTTCCTAATAACTCCAGTCCTTTCCCCTAATGAATCACTGCATCAAGAACTTGCAAATCTGCAAATCTTCATGAGCTAGTTAGTACAGTGGTCCAGATCTTCTAAGATGCTGCCACGTTACTGTGTGGAGCAGCAGCAGTCACATAACAGCCGCCTTTGGACCTGTTTGGGGAGCTTAGTTTTTTTGAAAAGCTGTTTTTTGGTTTTCTAGGTTGAAAAGTAGCTGTAACTTTTTATAAGCGACCATTTGACAAATAACTAATTTCTCTCGGTAATAGGCTGTAAAAGTAGGTCCAACTTAACTTTCAACCTTTTGGTTTTTGCTAGTTATATATGGCTTCTAGCTTATGTCAAAAGCCATTTAAAAGCTAAGCTGTTGTTGGGTATGGGGGCTTGTTGGCTTTTCAGAAACTGAAGCTATCTTAAATCCCTCCCAAATAGGGCCAAATTGTAGTGTGCACATGTATTAGCAGTTTAGCGCATGGCTAAATGCTAATATGTATTTGCAAAATGATAATGATAAGAGAACATATGTTTTTGGGAAAGTAGATACATTGTTCCAATCTGTAAATTAAAAAGATACTATATGACCCGAGGATTGAATAAAAGGGCCCAAAAAGGAAGTAGAACCTCCTTAGAAGCAAAGGGGGGAGGACAGGGAAAAGGTATGCAGAGAGAGAAGGGAACTGTGGGGTGGGGGGCTCACAAAGCTTAATTTGCAAATAATATCTGCTTTTAAGGGCCCTAAAGCTGCGGCTTGCTGTGTTTTGGAGCCTCTTTTGTTTAGGATCAGTTAGACACAGCTGGTTGGGGAGGCAGGATTTCAGCTGCTAAGCTTCTTCTGGTCTCTGTGCTTTGCATTGCCAACTCAGGTACTACTGAAACCTTAGCAACTTTCAAAGCTCGGATTTGCTTTCTGCTCCAATGGCAGCTTTAGTTTCGTTTTTGATTGGTTTCGTTTGGAATCTTGAGATGCTCTATCTCGTTCTTTCTCTTCTATTGCCATTTGCCATTGCCGTTTCCCTTGTTCCCTGTTCCTTTGTCTCCCTTTAACGGTGCACCGCAGCTTATGAACTGGAATCATGCATTGTATTTCAGTTTCATGTCGTCTGCCAGATAAAATTGTTTGATTCTTTCTCGCTAGTTAACAGAGTTAACCAGTAAGGCTACCCAAGAAGAGGTTTTGATTAGTATTTAGAATGACCACCCAAGTTGAGGTTTTGATTAGTACTCAGAATGTCGAATTGCGCTTTTGGATGGCAGAATTTCAGGGGGATCAATGTTCAGACTAAATAATGTTTACTCGCTAACAACAAGTTCGTTCAGAAAAGTAGAAGGCGATCAAACCAAGCTTTGGGCAAACATAATACACTTCATTTACGAAGTAGCTCCCTCAAAACTGCGTGGTATTGAACTCGTAGTCTACCGGTAATCAGTTGGTATTTTGGCGCTTTCAGAACGAAGTCGGTGTGTTAGTAGCAGCTTTCTGATGTCACACACATAAATCAAAATATGGTGTAAAACAAGCAGCTACGAAAAGAAAAGGCTAAAGATATACACGAAAACGCCTAATACTGCTCCCAATCGTTGCCACATGCTTGTCAATGGGAGCGTACGCAGTTCATGTCGCCATCCTGAGCCTCCTGGTCCTGTCCCTGTAAATCGCCATCGGCGATTAGTCTTAACTGCTGTATTACGTTCCTCCACGTATTGTGAAGTCCAGAGCAAGCAGGAACGACTCCTAGTCGTAGATGTGTGAAAAGCCGGCGATCTCTGGGCTTTGCACCTGTTGATCAGCAGAAATCTCGTACAAAAAGCGATCACGCATTCACAATGGTGGATCGTCATTAGAGGGCATAAAGTTAAGATCATGAAACGTTTTGAGCAACAAAAGCTGGAGCAGCATGTCGCATGGCATCGGTGTTGCAGTGCCAGTGCTGGTACGGATACGCGCAAATGCGCAATAACCAGGCTAGTGCTGCATTCATCTTGTAACCAAGCGATTCAAGAGCACGTTAGTGAGATTTGACTCGTGATCATGTGAGTGAAATTTGATAGGATAAAATTGCACATCTATGGCATGATTTTTCAAGCATAATGCAGTTGGTCGATTTGAGACGCCTGTGTTAGTATATAACTAGCAGATTTACTCGTACAACCGTGCGACTTGATATTATAATACAGTTGTTTAATATACAACTCTACATCGTACAATTAAAATACAATTGTATTTGTTATATAACTCTAGAGCTCTTTTACAGTGGATTAAAATCAATATAAGCCGTCCATTCCTTTGAATCTAATGGTTGAGATCAATTTAGATCTAGTTATACTACCACATGTAGTATTGGTAGTAAATTTGAAAGAGGGGTAAAGGTAAAAATTCATCATACTATCTATCCTCTACTAAAACACGTCCGTGATCACGATGAATGACGGATGAATGGATAAGAAGTTTTTGAAGATCAATAGGTATTCGGTGAATCCAAAACTGTAAACGAATTAGGAAAAATCTAAAATACCCCTGATAAATGGATAGAAAAAGTCTAAAATTATGATTATTTTACACCGTTATAATCTAGCTCAATCAAAATAAGTGGTGGAGATCACTCTTTTTCTTTCAATTAATGTGAGAATTTGTATGATTTTTTTTCTTTCTTTAGATTATTGTGGGATTTTCTTGCTTTTAAAACGAAGGAGATGGTTTAAATATCACCATTGTTTTTATTTATAGATAACAATGGCTTTATAGGTACACCATCCCTGTAAAACATCTGGCACACCATGCTCAAAACACCAAAAAATTCTATTGCCATTCTATAAGCTCTAGTTTTCCTCGAAACAAAAGATCCAGTTTTAAGTACTATCATTAGCACAAGCATGCCAGAAGGTTTTCCCACATGTACATAGATGTCTATATACTATCGTAACAATCAAATATGCCTTGAGAGTTGAGATTGATGTAAGCTTTCAAAAATCAAACCAACACCCCATCTTCTAATGATTTTAATTCCTTTTTTGCACAAATCCAGGAACACTTTGGATAGATAGAATAGTAATGAACATCCATACACATGTGGACTTGCATTTCTCCATGCGAGACACAACAACTTGAATAAAAATGCGTGCACACTAACTGCATGTGCATTACAAACATGCACATGATACACATGTACGTGTTGGGACTAGAACCCTGAGCCGTAGACAAACACAATCACGGACGCATGATGCTTCCCCCGTCTGATCCCGTGTCCGTTATCGTCGTCATCAGACATTAGCTACGGTCAAACTGAACTCAGATCAAACAGTCCAGTTGGGCAAGCAGATGCTGCTGATCATTGGGGGTGGATTTGTTCTCGTCCAAGATCTAGGAGAATATGTAATGTTTATGTCGTACTATGCACGGCTCTGTGGGAGATCGGAATCTTTCTTGGATTATTGCCTCTAAGCGCCCCATTTGTCTGTGCAACTTTCGGTTCACTGTTCTTAGACAAAACTCAGTCCACATTTGGTTGTATACTTAGTGAAACAAAACCGATAGAGTTCCACGTAGTGTCTTTCCCCTATCACATTTGTTGTCTTCATACGAAGGATGAATGATTGAATTATGGATGCTGTCCCGACGGCGACTCATTTTTTTTTCGTTTTGTAAAAAAGAAAACTGCTTAGCTTTTGTTGTTTCCAAATCCGAGACTCATCAAATACAGCCAAGACAAACAGGACAATGTTAATCGACAGACCAACCTGGAAATGTACCGTGTCCTCTTTGCTGATTGGGTCCGTAAATAGCTAGCGATAGATCTAATTATCCCACCTGAATCATTTTGACGTACTATCTTTCTGATCCAAGCGACACATGCAAGTTCGTAGCAAGAACGAGAGGAAGAGCTCAGCTCACGCCGATGTACGTGCAAGGGCCAGCGCGCCGACGATAACGGATGCGACAGAGAGGCGAGGCAGGGCATGCAGAGCCGGAGAAAACGGCGAGGAGGGATCCGGCCGGTCAGGGGAGGTGGAAGCCGGCCGGTGGTCCAGAGTGTTTCCCCCTCCGTTCTCTTTCCTCTTCTCATTTCCGTTGCCCCGACCGACGTGCAAATGTTGGCGAGCGCGAGATGCAGCATGTGCGCCAGTTCCGTTGGTCCCCTCACCGGATCCTCGTCGGGTAAATTGGCAGTTCATCGATCTGCATATGTTTGGACTGGAATTACATTGGATAACAAAGGGGAGTATTCCACAGTGCGTACCACCAGCCTCCCATCCCATTCATCCTGCTTTCCCATCACGCGCGAATCAACTCCTAGTTCTGTGATCTGAAACACTACGCTACAATACTCTCCTCCTCACCCATCATGCTCTTCTCTCTTACGCTAGTACGTGCCATACTGCCGTATAGCCGTCTATATAGGTGATTTTTTTTTATGGATGAATCCCGTTCGGCTGCACCTGCATCCTTCCTTCGCCCTCGTGAAGTGACATGTCACTTGCAAGTGTGACAACTGGTCTTTTAACTGCTGCTTCTCTGAAACGTTTGTTGGTCCCTGATGTATCAATCAATCCATACATCCCCGGCCCCTGGTATGTGGAGAGACCTGGCAAGCAATTCATCTCGAAAGAAGAGAATTCTTAATGCCACCTTACTAGCAGCAGCTTTACAGAGGCAGCAGCCCGCCTTTTTTATCCGGCAAGGAAGCCTGGGCTGGGTGTATTCGGTCCATTGCACGTTTCTTTTTATCTTTAATTATTTTTGGAACGAAATTATAAATGTACTTTTTTTTATCACGAAAGCAGAATAAAAAATAAACAGTCCGATTTTAGAGATCGATTCTCACATTCTATCATACTCATATACATTATAATCTACAATCCACTTCATGTATGCTTTTGGATTCTAGCTTTTAGAGATTTAGCTTCTCTACAACCACAATCCAGAATCACATTTCAGAGAATCCAAAGCAGAAACAAACAGGTCCTCACTGTCGCTGAAGCACGGCAGTGGTGCTTCCCATCTTCATACCGAGTTTGAGTACGGTGCCATGTATTTGTCAAGTTCGAACACCATAGTATCTTGTCCTGTTGAGCTCGGGTAGGTGATACGCATCGTCTGTTGGTGTTTCTACAATCGAAAAATAAACTAGATTTACAAATTTGTTTGAAAAAACACAAAAAATGAAAGAAAAAAAAGAGAATGTGAAGGGTCAAACGGACCAAATCTTCAACAGCGAGTACTGTAGTAGAACTGCATTGGTTTGGGAAGACCGGCGCGCGGGGGACAAGAGATAACGTGTTAATTTGCCTTTGCAGACATCGCGAAGCTCACTACTTACTGTATCTCTCATCCATGTCATTTAGAGTAAACAACATAAAAGCTAGCTTGTACAATAACTATCTCTAAAGTTTGTCTCTAGAGAAACACTAAAGTATTTAATTTTGGCGTCCAACACTAACTTCATCTTTATAGCTATTGACAAAATACTAACTTCAACACTAATAGTCGTTCGCGTCGGCTCCAACACGGATTTTTGATTGGCTTAGCACGTTATTTCCCGTGCGATATTAGCTACTAAATAAGAACCGATTCTCTTTTCTCTCCTTTTTTTCTCGCTATTTCATATAGAATAAAGCTGATATATATATATATATGTATATATTAATAATAAGCTGAGATAGTTTTATAGTAATCACAAGGATGGCCGAATGGCAGGCGGTTCTGTACGGGCGCGTTGTGCAAAGTGCGTGAGAAATCTGTAGTTTTGCGTGCTCGGGTGGCTGCTTTACGGCCGCATCCACGGGACGGGAGCGCTCATCCTGCTATCTATCATGTGAGATTGCGAGCGCCTCTTGGGGATGCCAAGCCATCTGCGGTGAGTAGTAGAGTTGGTCACAAAACCATGCATAAAAAATTGCAGAAAGTGTTTTGTAGCACATGTACTGTCAAGCCGTAACCAATATCGAATAGTATAGTTTCTTTCGAGATCTCTTTTACGATACACTAAATTTAATATGTACTATTCATTATTTTCAATCTGATTGATCAGATTAGTTAGCTAATATTTATTTATGCTTCCTCTGTAATAGAGTAGTAGGAATACATTTAAAAACTAATGACTAGATCTGATTTATACTATCCAGTATATGTTGTTAGTATAATACACAGTAAAATTTCTCCTTTTCAAATCGAATAGTAGTCTGATTTAATTGTGTAGTCACTGTGAAATAGGTTTGATTGACCTAAGCTAGCAACTAGGAGCATGCATAATGCATGGCCAGTTGAACTACCTCTCTCTCATTTAAGCCCACTCTAATTAATCAAATTTACTAATTAATCTCCTGTCCTTCTGCTTCTGCTGCAGCCAAACGCGGAAGGAGCCTTCTCATTTGCTTCCACGGTAACCAAGCGCGGAAGAACTGCTGATTCCTTCCGCACCAACAAAGCGCGGAGTCTGTTTGCTGTGGAAGCTTTCGAGTTTCTCGGTGTGACAGGTGACTCATTTTATCGGTCACGTTTTTCAAATCTATAAGAGGTTAGTTTTGCAAATGTAAACGAAAGAAAGTTAAAATTGTTAAAAATGAATTTTAGAGGGCTACGAAAACGGACAGCTCCACTCGATCGGCCGGTGCGAATTCAACCCCCCAAACTAATTCCTGGCCTGGCTCGACAACTACGTACTAAGTCTAGTAAATTGTGACTCGACATTTATTGATGAGTTAGGAAACGGTAGCACAGTAATTTTTGTTCGGCGTGACACATCTTGTTGGACTGGACCCATGCATCCGCGTGTGTATGTGCATTAGGTACCAATCAAAGTACTACGTACTGATTTGAGTTAACTTTCTGGTGATCATGGTTTGTCATACGACCTGTCAATGCTCAATATCTGATCAATTATATCATACGACACTATAGCGGACTGCGAGCTAAGCTAAGCAACTTTAGTTGTTCAAGCAACCACACACGTGTATATTAATTGTGTGTGCAGATTAGAGATTGTTATCGTCACGGATGGCTACCGTCCGTACGATACAGAATAAGCCCTGCTCTCCGGTCGTGTCAAATACTCCTTCCGTCCATTTTTATAAGGTATATTTTAATTTTGCACAAGGGTTAAGATTACGTTGAAATTGAGAAAAGTACTAGAGAAAATAACTTAGATGTCCACACTTAATTATCTTGAAAGATGAAAGATATACTTTGTGTGGGTGGTAACAAATAAATACATATGATTGAAAGAGAATAAATAGGGATATAGAAGGAAAGATCTTATTGAATCTATATGCAACCTTTATATTTGTGAATAAAATCATTCAAAAAATAAGCTTTATAAAAGTGAACGGAGAGAGTACTATACAGTAGCATTTTTTTTTCATTTTTCACTTTAGATATATACTCCAATATATACGTTATCATGTAATTATTATTTTTTGAAACAAGAAATTACGAGGCTAATGTCAAGAGTGAATACAGCGGACGGACGGATCAGCATCAGCATCACGAGAAAAAGGGAGATCAACAGTGGCTTAATCTGACCCTGCTTTATGGTACACATCAATAAATTAAGTATAGGCTGCACAGCACAAACACATGCTCGTAATTATGGCGAAGAAACCGTGATTAACGAGACGGAAAGGAGGAGAAGATCGAAGGTTAAAGTACTAATGATATGGCATTGACGGATTGTGATAAGCAAACTACCAAGCACGACGTATTTGCAGTTCTCATTTTGTCCAAGTTTATAAATCGTATTTTCTAAACAATTTTATCCATAAATATAAAACGTACTTCATATTATAATGATATTCCTTCTACACCCCTAATAAATATCCATCTTTACTTTATATACCCTATGTATGCATTGAATATAGTATTTAGTGCTAATAATTAAACTTAATATAATCATTTCTAATATTTTCTTGGGTTTTGTGCTAAGAAGAAATTTGCCGTTGAGGGAGGGAGTAGTTTGCTAGCTCTATGGTGTCGACTGTCGAGTGCTTAACGACGTTGGTTGGGTCGGTTGCTTGAACAAGACTGCGATATGTACACATCTCCGAGCTAACCAATATAGAAGGGCAGTATATCTAATGAAAACTTTTTTTATCGTGAAAACTCCGTAAAACTCATATGTGTGGCTTTTGATTTTTTTTAAAAAAATTATCATACGTAAGGAGGTGAGTTTCTATAATCCTGTAAAATTTAAAAACCAAACTCAATCGCATTTGAAAGATATGAAAAATACAAATTCAATCTGAATAGTTCTTTTTCACTGTTCAGTCCTATTCATCTCGCTATTTGTCTTTTTTATATCTTTATGGTCTTCAAATTTTACAGATCGTAGAAGATCACCCTCCTTAAGTATGGTAATTTTTTGAGAATTTTTTAAAACTTAAGCATATGGGTTTCACGAAGCTTTCACGATAAAAGAGATTTACACCGGATATATTGCCATATATGAGACCACAGCCATTGCCGAGTTTGGTGAGCTATATCTTCGAGCTGCGTATGCTTAATTCATTAGGGATAGGAGTACTTAAATAGGTCACGAAACTATAGTGCTGTAGTGCTTGCTAAACGCATTTTAATTTTTCCATGGTAATTTACTAGGTGTACGGTGTCACGATTCAGAAAAGCTTATTTACAGTAGCTAATTTTTTTATAACCGTTCCTTAGTTTTCTTGCTGGAAGAAAGAGACTGATTACATGCTACGAGGGGTTTTTGTGGAATTTTCATTGTGGTTAATTTCTGGAATTTAATTCATGAGTTATGACTTATGAGCGTTGAGATAACCGAACTACTAGTCAACTCTCCCCGTTTAACAAATGTAGCCAACTGCTTTGCCTATGACATTATCTTCAGTGTCATTTTTTCTGGACATCTCAAAAATATATGTGAGTGTTAATTACATCGTCAGCAGGCTTCCTCTATAGTTAAACTACCGCGTCCGCATTCCTATGAAGCGTGCAATAATGCTACTATTTGCCTGTTTAGTTAGCGATAAAACAAGGCACATGGCGATGTGATATGTACTGCTACATACGATAAGGTGACCAATTCGATGATACTACTCCGGTCAGAAATAGTTGTCGATATGATCTTTAAAATATAGTTTTGACCACTAATTTTTATTATAATATATTTAGAAAATCTAATATAATTATAATATTATAAAAAATATATATTGAGACAAATTTACACATATAATTTTTATACATCTAATTTTAATATTTAAAAAGATATTAGCGGCCGAAGTTTTAAAATTTTGACTGTACTTGTATCCTTAACTATAAGGATTTGTGATGGAAAGAGTAATAGTTTGGCAAAGACATTGACATGTGATTGGCTGTTAGACCTCAAGTGGCTTGTTAAGTTGGAAACCAGACGGCCTAGCGGTTCCCGAAATGATGACTGTGCTTGGTGTGCCTCCTCCCTCCGTTGATGAGGTTTAGGGTGTTTGGGATAGCTCCAGCTCCACTAAAATCCGTAGAGTTGGTGGAGCAGGGTATTCCTAACTCCAGAAATTTATAGAGCTGGAGCTGTGGGTACATTAGGAGTGTTTAGATGGGTCATCTTGTTTACATTTTAGACTAAAAATATAAACTTAATTCACTTTATTTTAGCCTACAAGCTCCAGCTCTGAGGTGGAGCTGAAATCTGGAGCTATATCAAACAGAGCCTTAGTAGTTTAAAGTACCATCAGTCGTCAGAAAACTGGCCGTATGTCAACATTGCGCAATTTATTGGACAAAACTAAGCAACCGACAAATTGTACATGCATTTTTGGTTCTCAAGAAAACAATCTTGCATCTGCATATATAGACGTATAGTTAGAAGCTTCGTTGGCATAGATCTAATGTTTTGCAGATTTTGTTTTTGACCTAGGATGTTTTTTCACACCCTCTGCATGCTAAGCCAGGTTTACCCAGACAACAGATTTTTTTAAAAAGTTTATCAAATCCATCTTTTGTTTCTAAGGGCATGTATAGTGGTATAAACGGTGATTGTCTATAATACACCTCCATATCATCTATAGACAGTACTAAACACAACCCACACAATAGATCATCTATATAGCTGTCTGTAATGATCTCTTATATAATTAATAGACTGTCTGTACAATAGTATACACAGTATAAAGCTGTCTATAAGACCGTATGTTAAATAGTAGACATCATCATTCTCTCTCCTCCACATCATCCAAAATTCTATGTGACATACTCTTATAGACAGCATACGTATACCATTATACATGTTTTTTTCAGACACAACAATATAATTGGGCTAAAATAACCTTCTGAATTATTGTTACTTTTCCGGGGATAAATTATTGTTACTTGACATGGAGGCATCCTCTCTCATGTTTTACTAGGCCCTGTAGTGAGGACCTCACACTCACAGGATGGGAACAACACTCTAAAAAAAGCGTTAGGAAGGTTAGATGCTAAGCAACGATCCAATTAGGAAAAGAAAGGCGAAGCCAGTATCTATCTGAGAAGGACTCCATAGCGGTAATACTATAATCATCATGAGAAAGATGAGTCGTATATAACAGAGGGAACGAGGAATTGGGATTGGAGATATTAGAGCAAGCTAGCCAGTAATGCAAAGTTTAGTTCCTTGCTATTGTTAAGAAGGTACTCCCTCTGTTAAAAAATATAAGGTATATTTTAACTTTACACAATGATTAAGGTTACGTTAAAATTGAAAAAGGTACGAGAGAAAATAACTTAGATGCCCTCATTTAATTGTCATGAAAGATGAGAAATATTAACTTTATGTGAGTGATAATGAATAAATGCATATGGTTGAGAGAGAATAAATAGAGGTATAGAAAGAAAGATCTTATTAAATCTATATACAAACTTTATATTTATAGATAATATCATTAAAAAATAAGTTTTATAAATTTGAACGGAGGGAGTACTGTTTACCTAAACCAAACAAAGGGAGGAAAACGGCATTAATTATTACGTGCAAGTAAGTGTGTCGGCTCTAGAACTAGTTCCATACTTCCACTTATGAAGTGTTATGAATGGTGAAGGCCACTTAAGTGAATAGAAAAGTAGAATTATATGGCAGCGAAAAGCTTTCTATTGACAGGATCATGTCCTCCATTTGTATTTGCTATTGACGCAATCATGTAAATGTTCCCATTAACCAGAAAATTGTTCCATCATTTTCCCCAAGTAGGGCATCATATTTCAAAATGTGCTGAAGCTGCCTCAGTTTCACCTTTTTTTACCAACAGAGGCAAAGTGAGGTCAAATTGATTCCAAGAAGAAACCATCTAACTTTCTTGATTTTGTTTTCTTTGTACTATACAAATAGAACAGTTATCATCATTCTAGTCATGCATCATGATAACACTTTCCAGTTTTGATGTCATAAAGAAACCAACCAACTGGTTAGTGGTAATATGCTCTCTTTCTCGAGTGATCTTTCTCTCATGGGTCGTATAAGCAATCATATTACAATAGACTTGGTTAATGCAATAATAATCATCAGCCATATTTAAGGGGTGTTCTTGGTACACCCATTAATTTTTTTTTTGAGATTTTGTACAGAAACTCCAACAAGAAAATTTACATGGTACCTTTCTTTTAGCGAAAGAGCAACTTTCCCCTGTTTGCTTTTTTTTGTGCGTGTCATCCATTACTTTTATCATTTTGCCCAAAAGAGAAGAATTAAACTATGCAGTAACATAATTATGGGCTGGTCATATATTCCTAGTTAGTCTCGTTTAGGTCATCCTTTTCAGGAAAATTGTTCGTGTCATTTTTGTAAGTTACACGATTTACACTGAAGCTTTCTAGGGGTTGTTTAGGTGGGCCATCCCATCCATATTGTTATTTTTTTATAGAGAATAATAAAGCTTCTGGTTGTGATTAATGATTATATATAATCAATAATAGTGACGTTTAATCGAAGAAAACTAAATATGGCTCAAGAATTGAGATCTCAAGTAGCCATTACAGGTTCACCACTAAACCACGTAGTGCATGACTCCTCTAGTATTATCTACGAAAAAGGTTCCTATATAGTTATTATAGAAACTATAACTTAAGTGGTCTTTGAATAAATGATATAAATCATCTAACAGTGCGTTGTTATAGTGAAAAATAGTAATAATTTATTTAAACAGTATCCTCAAAGATCCGAATTATTATTTTTTAACCAACGTTTCATGTATAACTGTTTAACGCACTACATCATGATTCATTGTCTACCTATCTTCCCCATCACATCATGAAATCTGTCTGGGCGTCCAACCATACTTGCCCGGACTGACATTGATCTCCTACTCGTGCACTGACTACTACGTACTTCCTTCGGCTATAATCTGTCCACCACTTGATTAGCTCATGCTTTTGGTTAAATTCCTATGGAGGATTGCTAGTTTGTTACAGCCTTTCAGGGCTTAGGATGTTTCAGTCATAGAGCATTATTTTGTTGTTATGGAGTGCTTGTTAGGGAGGATTTGTTAACAGTGAGAACTGTTTTGCTCTCGGAAAAAACAATGAGAAAAAATTGCTAGGTTCAGACAAGAAACAGATAAAGAAGAATCTGTTGATTTTATTGTCTTTTCAAGCTTGAGGTGCATCATTTTATTGTTCTTGGTATTTATACCAGCTCTTTGTTCCAGTTTGCATTAATGTTGCACCTTCGGCCACTTTTTTGTCCCATTGTTTGCAACTATTGATGGAATGGTTAAAGAAATAACACTATTTTTTTTCCAAGATACGAGGTAGAAAGCCAGGTCGATTATATAAGCATGATAGCAAAATATTATAGGTCAATTCCAAGATGGAGAATAAAACGTCACTAAATTGTCTGAAATTCTATACCAGCAGTTCATATAATAGAGGGCGTCTCAATGTGCACGTTAATTTTTTATTCTCACAAATGAACTAGGCCTATGTCATTTAAAAAACAAACTAGATCAAGTCAAAAAAGTAAAAACAATTCAAGTAAACGCCAACTAAACCATGTAAACAGGACATAATGTCCTTCCATTCTTTCAATAACATGCTAAACTGAAGGAAGTACTAGGAGATAACGGCTGTTTAGCTTACCTACCAAAAATCTTTGTAACCGCACAAGACAAGAAAGGATTGCATAACCTCGAAGAGAAAGAAAGCACTGCCAAATTCTAATGCATTTCAATTACTTCTCACCCTTGCACTTCACTCCCATCACACTCTTCTCCTTCTTCTTTGAACTATTTTTCGACAAAAAATATAATAAAATTGGCTAAAACTCCGACACGGAATCCAACCTAACAAATTGTCAAGATAAAGCACCTTTTTTTTACCGATTATTATCCTCCTCTAATGAATTAAACCTCGGCTATCAATGCCAAACAGAAGCTGTTATTCAAACACCCATTTCTTTTAAGTTCAAACTCCGTGCCTTTTTTACTATTTACCCAACCGAGAAGCTGTTGTTCCAATGATACAGCAGCATTTTCACCACAGTAAAATTCTCAAAGGAGCATTCCAAAAAAGAAGAAGAAGAAAGAAAATAGAGGTTTCAGTTTCACACTAGCTAGCTTCTTTCTCCCTCCTCTTCCACGGACAGCTAGAGCTAGAGCTAGAGCTAGAGCTAGTTGACGGCGGCCGCACCACGCAGCACAAGCGAGTAAAACAACAGCAAAAAGGCAACAAAAAAAGAAAAAGAAGGGCGCAGAAAATCCCCACTTCACTCCTCTACCTCTCTCTCTCTCTCTCTCCCCCTGGCCCCAAGCTGTAACTGCACTGCATCACCGGTTTGCTCCTCTTCGTCCTCCTCGCAGGCAGGCACGCGCGCCGCGTCAATCCAGTGGGCGCCGCCCGCTGCCGTGAGCAGCGGGAGCGGGAGCGGGAGCGGCGAATCTGGAGCCCCGGGGACCTGCATTGCCGCGGGAGCGCAGCGGGTAACTAGATCTCCCCCCCTCCCATTGCTGCGGCACGGCATGGTGGCTGCCGCGGCAGCGGCCACCGTGCCAGATCCGGCCCACCCCGCGCGCCCGCCGCTCACCCCGGCCCTCGACAAGCCCAACTCCCCCGCGTCCCGACGCCCCGCGCGGTCCAGCAAGCCGGTCTCGTCTCGCTACCTCTCCGCCGCCGCGTCGCCGACCTCCTCCACGTCGTCGTCCTCCTCGTCGTCGTCGCGCCGCTCCCTCTCCGCGCAGCGCGTCCGCTCCTCCACTCCCCCGCCGCAGCACTCCACATCGCCCACCCCCGCTGCGGCGACGGTGACGGCGACCACGATGCGGAGCCTCTCGGTGTCGTTCCAGGGGGGGTCCTTCTTCTACCAGACGTCACGCGCGCCGCGGGCCGCGTCGCCGACCTCCCCGTCCGCGCGGCGTGGACCCACGCTGGAGCGGCGGAAGAGCGTGTCCTCCGTGCCGGAGGCCGAGAACGCGCGACCGCAGCACCGATGGCCCGCGGCGAAGCCGAAGGCGTCGGACCCTCTCGCCCGCAGCCTCGACTGCAGCCTCGACCGCAAGGACTCCATCCTTGCCGCCGTTCACCTCCTCCGCCGGTCTATGGCCTTCGACTCCACCACCTCCCTCTCCCCCTCAGACCCGGCCGCCGCCGCCGCCGCTCCCGACCTCTCTGCCTCCTCCGACACCGACAGCGTCTCATCCGGTAGCAACTCGGGCGCCGGTGATCCCCCGCGCCGTGGCATCAGCGTGCCGGCAAGGTTCTGGCAGGAAACCAACAGCCGCCTACGCCGGCTTCCAGAACTAGGGCTGCCGCTACCATCGTCCTCCGGCCGGAGATCATTCTCGGACTGTCCAATGTCACCGAGGCTGTATGCCCGGTCCCCATCTCCAAGCCGAGGAAGCAGGGGGATGCCAAGCCCATCAAGAGGGCGAGGAGGCGGGGAGGCATCACCAAACGGGCATATAGTGCAGGCTCCAGCAAATGCACCATCTATCATTAGCTTTGCCGCAGAGGTGAGGAGGGCGAAGAAGGGGGAGAACAGAATTGAGGAGGCACACAGGTTGCGACTTCTGGACAACCGGCATTTGCAGTGGCGGTGCATCAATGCTCGTACAGATGCAGCGCTTCTGGTGCAGAGCTTCACTGCCGAGGTAAATCATGGTAACATATGAAGTTTGAAGTTATTTAACTTTCCCAAATATTTTCTTTTCAATGTTGTCATAGCTTCTTGTTAGTAGTAGGTTTACTGAGTTTCACTTTATATATCTTACAGCTAGTGTTCCACCAGTTAACACAATCACTCTTGTTAAGATGGTTGTTTGCTTAAATTTCTGAACTTTAAATCTGTGATACATCTGGGTATCGGTATCAGTGATTTGCAGTTGCACATTCCGTTTATTGCTTGCTTGATTGCAAAGGAATTATAAATCATATGGCAGGTAAGAGTATTCACTATATCACACAGATGAGATTGTTAACAGGAAAGAATGCAAAATTTTCCAATTTTTTGCTAGCTATCACGGGGCTTAAGAAGACTGTAGTAGCCTGAGAAGTTGGCATTTGCTGACCACTAAGACTGTTGGGACTGGCTAGCTGTTTTATTTTCAGGATAGTGTTTAGTTGCTGACAGTAATTGCATTGAGAAATTGGAGTGGATTATGTAGCATTGCATACAAGTATGCACTAAGAGGAACATTTGGGGCTACTGATAATTTGCTCATTAATCTGCTAAGAATGGGTTTCGAGAAATACTTAATGCCAACAAAAATGGCCAACTATGGATCTTCAACCGATAGCTACCGATGTTCAATAGGCTATAGTTCACGTACAAGTTCCATAAAATGTTTTAAAGTTAAGAGCACGAAAATTGCACTGCAGGGTTAGGGATTGGTGCTTGTGGTGCATTTTATTGGGTTTGCAATTGCTATTTAGGGTGTCATCTAAAAATATACATACATTAGTAGATTTTTGCACTTGGATAATATAAAAAAACTGTATGATCTGATCGTGTCCACACATCTCCTCTTGATTATTTTATTTACTCCGAAAAAATTGCCCTAGATACCAATTCAAAAGTCATTGGCTTAATCCTTTTTTAACTACATCAGGTGGATTTACATGTTGAAGGTATGATACTTCATACCCAAGGAGACCTCCCTTAGTTTGAGTGTTTGACCCATACACCTTGCCTATTTTCTGTAACACTAGATTATGAAAAGATCCTATGTTAAGATGTTGCTAGGGAAGTCAGCGGTATCAAGAATTACATGGATAACTCCTATTGTAGTGATAATCGACTTTATTGCATTGATTAGCAATTGATCTGCAAAGAAAACCTATCCGACACATCAAATGTGGCAAATTGAGACAAATAGATTCTGGTACCATCTTCGGTTCTTGACAGAGGACAATCTTTGAGCATGCTGAAACAATGTTCTAAATAACGGTAAACGGTGAATGAACGGTCACCCTACCTTTTAGTGTTTATACGGTAAGCGGTCTTGTAAACGGTTTTACTATTTAAAATTAAGAGAAATATATAGATGTGTTTGCAATAACAAAATAAGCATATAATTCATCTTCTTTCATGCATAGAATGGCACTACCAGACTATCAACAATTGTCCACAGCGGTGACATGAAGAAAAAAGATGACATGATGTGAATGTAATTAAAGAATCATAATTGAATGAATGAACAATTCAACTGGCAATAAAAAGCAAAGCTAGCATTCACCTCATGTATGTCGTAATGTTCCATGTCATATGACAATCTTGTAATTTTGCCGAAATAAACAGCCTGATAAAACGGGCTTGTTAAACATTAATGGCCGTTAAACCAAATAAATAGCCCGAAAAAACGGGCAAACCTTGAAATGTCCATAAACGTAACGGGCAGAGGACTTTTACTGCTTTAACATCCGTTTACAAGGTCTTAACGGCCTTTATTTAGAACACTATGATGAAATCTGAATTTCATGTGTATCCATCATTAGCTGCCAAGTTTGCCACACTGTTGAATTAAACATGTTGCTTTGGACTTAAGTTATGGACATAGTTGAAGGTGGAGGTAGACTGGTCATGCAATTGGTATCATATGTAAAAGTAAAGATTGGTTGATCAGTCATCAATTAGTAGGCCCTATTTATTTGAAAGTATGGGTCACAGCTGGACATTTATTGTCATGATTACTTTGATAAAGCTTCTAAATTTTAGAATAATAAGGAGATAATATTTCTAAAAAGCAAATATTAATGTCGAACGAGTTAAAGTTGATGCTAGATGATAAATTGTGTCTTTCCTTTGGGTGGGAAGAAAAGAAAACGTACCAAGTCATGTCATGATGTTGATCTGCAGTTTTGCTATTCATATGCGGTCCATGTGGTCGTTGACAACAGCATCTGAGTATCTGACATTTTTCTGGATAAATCGGTGTTCTCTTGTATCAAAAAAGACCAATTGCTCATGTTCTCAATAGCGGTGTTTTGGTTACTTTCATGGGGCTAACCTAAACGGTATCCAGTAACCGCAATCTTAGACCAAGGTGCATGTGGTGTGGTATTATGAGAAACAAATGAAAATACACACTTAAAATTGGCAAACATAGAGATGCACAATCACTATAATCAGAAAAAGGCTTGAACTTTTTTTATGTATAACTAATGTTTCTTATTTCACTATTCTTCAGAAAAACCTGCACAGTGCATGGAAAGAAATATCAAAATTGCGTGACAATGCCAGTTCCAAAAGATGCAAACTCCAGCTTCAAAAACAAAAACTCAAGCTGTTTGCTATTCTTAAGGGAGAGGTAAGTGATTGGTATATCTTGTTGTTTTAACTGTTTATGCTGTTTGCACTATGATTTTTTAGCCTTTCAAAATTCTGATTAACTTTGCATAGCTTATGTATCTAAGTGCTTCCATTTGACATGGTCAGATGTCGTATCTAGAAGAGTGGTCTCATATTGAAAAGCATCATTCAAGTTCTTTGTCAGCAGCAATTGAAGCACTGAAGGCTAGCACTCTCCGTCTTCCTGTTGTTGGTGGTGCAAAGGTTAGGCATGTTCTCGACTAATCACAGTTTACTGGCTTGACTTGATATGCACAAATTAATATTTTCTTATCTCTGAGCAGGCTGATGCCCAAGGTGTGAAGGAAGCTGTTAACTCAGCGGTGGATGTAATGCATACAATGACATCCTCGATATGTAATTTGTTGTCAAAGGTGCATATATTGATCCTCTCTTCCTACAAAGCTTCAATTAAAATTTCTTTTCCTTGACATTTCTTATATTATATCAAGAATAAAAATCGGAATAAATACAAAATTTTGCATGATTACACTTGATGCTTTTTAAGGCCTTGAACAATGAGCTGACATTTATGTGGACATTCATTGCGAGTCAATTAGTATTTCCTGTGGTAATCTCTCACTTAACATATTTCTTTGATCTTCAGGTGGAGGGAACAAGCTCTGTGGTGTCTGAGCTTGCCAAACTTGCGACACAAGAACAAATGTTGTTGGACCAATCAAGAGATCTCTTGTCCACGGTTGCAGCAATACATGTAGGGAAAACTCTATTATCCTTTTACTCAATTCTACCATTGTACATTGTTGTTTAGATCACTGTGCTAATTATATACTTGCAAAACAGGTTAAACAGTGTAGCTTGCAAACTCATATGCTACAACGAAAGCAAAAGCAGAGCCAGACACGGTTGTAGATCAGTTTGTCTTGCCACGTTCGTGGCCGCCACTAACATCACACGGCCTCAACCTTTTCTCGCTGGAGACTGTGCTACAGGCAATAAAGCAGTAACCATTTGTTGGGTGTGAAGTGTCCTAATCTGCTTGATCTCACCGAGAGTAGCTGATTCATGTAATTTTTTGAGTGCATATCACAATAGAAATGGCCCTTTTGCCTGCAGTTGTTGGCAGTGGATGTATACAGAAAACTTAGTGTTGACCAATGACAAGCTTCCTGTAGATATGACAAAGCTTGTCGTTTGCGTGCTTACCGTTGCTGTGCTGAGTGCTCGAGTGTTGATGAGTGTTTGTATTCTGGAATGGAAACAATTGTTGGTTTGATACGGGTGTTTTCATGGGAAATCAACATGGAGGTTGTTTATCCTAACTTGCTCATGGTATATAGTCTTGTGTGCTCCTGTGCATCCTGGAGTGTAATTCTTAGCGCGGTGAAGATGCTGGACGTTGTAACTAAAGTTTTGAGTCGGGCGTTGGTTACTTCCTCGCCCCCTTGCGCTGCGGCTGCTGCTGTTCCCTTCCTCATGCTGAACCAGTAACGCGGAAGAAATGCAGTGTTCATTGTGTGGCATGTTACAATGGAAAACTGCCGATGTTAAGAAATGATTTGTTAAATATGTGGGGCATGTTAAACGTGGTGCGCAGTGCGGATTCGAGATGGGAAGCGATGTACGTGCCGTCCGTCATGGAAGGCCCCGCGCGGCCGGCGTCAGCCGGAGAGGTTGGCGCCTTGTCATATCATCGGCTACCCCGAAGTACATGCCGCGGAAACCAACCCACCCGCCACCTCGTTGCCACGCACGCACCCACCCACCAACCGTCCGGCTGCCCCCGCCTGAGAGCGACGGGGCCGCGCGGCAGGGCAATCAAGAGCGGCAGCCGCCTGCCCCCCTTGTCTGCAGCGTTTTTGCCCACAACAAGACGAATTCTTGGTTTCCCGGCGTTCGTTCTTCCGGTTGATGGGCGCTGTTGGACTGGAGGCTTGCGGGCGGACGATCAGCCCCGTGCGGGAGACGCCGTCGGGCTGCTTGCTCTCCACGGGCCGTTGGCACGTCCGCCGGTGTCAGGAGGTCGTCTTGACCGTCCTTCCTTCGAGGAGGCGACGGGCCACAGATGTCGGTGCCACCTCCGTCAATGAGCGTGTGACGGCGTCGACACCGACGCACGCTCGGCCCATGTCTCCTGGTTCGGCAAGTGGAGCTGGGCGGGGCGGGACAAGCCCATTTCTTGATCTCTAGCTTAGACCACAGGCTCGAGTCTCGGTCCAATCCATCAGGTCAGCCATCTCTAGCTTGGTTTCATTCAACCTATGAAAGTCTTCAAGCGTGTAGCAACAACTGCAGCCCTGACAAAAAAACTGCGACAGCAACTTGCATTGAGATCTCGCTTCCAAAATCCAAACTGATGAATCAATATTATGCAGCAGTGAAAATAACAGCCGCTGGCCAATAACTTTTATCAGTGCTCCATTCATTTTCAAACCGTTCCAGGATCCGAATTCTTTTCTCTTTTTTTCTAGATGTCCAGGATCCAAATTCTGGTACTGCGGGGTTGATTTGCTAATAATGTTACATCTTCAGCTCGATTTTGGTTATGACTTTCTTCTCTTTTTGACAACGTAGTCTCAGGTCGTCTTGTCCTTTCCCAAGTGGCCTTTTCAATTCTGGCGGATGGCAGGCGCTATCGCAGGCGTAGCAATGTGTTCTCATCTCGCTGCTCCGAAGACTACCACCGGTCCCCTCTTCCTGCAGTCTTCAAGCCTGCCTTAATTCACTCAAGTGTTCACTTTTCCTCCCCCTAGCTTTATTCACATCGATTTCATCGTTTCAATCATGAAGAATCTGTGCGCGTAGCAGACTGATCCACGCACTCGTTGAGAGTAGAGAGTAGAGGAGACAGATTTGATCTGCAGTCCACGTCAAGAATGAAATCGGTAGCATCTGCAGACTAATTAGCATTCATTTTCCGCGAGCTATGCATTTGACTTGATCATTACAGTAAGTAGACTAGAAGATCTATGCTCCTGAAACTAGGTCTCCAGTCCATACGCTGACTTTAGCAGTTTATTCAGCTTTGCCATTTGAAATCACACCTAAATCCCTTTTTCTTTTTCCCAATGCCCTTGATGATCTTTTTGGACTGAAAATAAGTCGGAACAGAACAAAACTAACTTGCAGTAGGCTTCGCTTGATTTCGTCGATTCAGCTGAGGTCGTTTTGGCTTTGAGCTAGTTTCCTTTAATTTTGGGGAAGTAGCAAAATAGCAAGGCGTGCCTTCACACCTCATGGCCTATGGCAATGTCAGAGCAAATCCATGGACTGAATCGCAGCAGTTATTTCCTCGAGGGCAACGTGTATCTGTTAGTTCTGTTGCTGCGACGAACTGATGACGGAAATGACACCTGGAAAACGTCAGAGCGGTTGGGTGGTCGGCTAGTTGAGCTCATGCATGCCTACCTAGCTTTGTTCAGAATAAACGTGCTGCAACTTGGCTCGAATGGATAAGTAATCACCTCAAAAGGGGAAAATGCCATAACGAGCTTGTTCTAATCACATTACTATCATAGATGAATCCAAATCTGGATATAATACAATTCAACGACACCTCGTTGATGGATCGAGAAACAACAGTGGACAAGCTAGTGCTGGCTAACAGCACATGCATGGCAGTACATGCGCCATGCTTTGCGAGGTCGGCTTGATCCCCGTGGCTCCCAGACGTACCACTGTCTCGGTTCATTCGTGCTTAGTACTGGGAGTTGGGCCATGCCGTGAACACGACGGTCCGCACAGTGGACCGTGCCTTGTGGGCACGATCGGACACCGCCGAGGTCCAGGCACACCATGATGGCACGCGAGGCTGCCTTTGTGCTGAGCCGGCACAGGCATAACACACTGATGAGAGAGTCATGGGTGGCAACGGACGGTGTCGGTGGAGATGATGATGTGGTTGCAGAAGAGAGGCCGGCAACACGGGCACGGGAGAGACAAAGATGGTGACTGTAAGTTCAGATTCTATTTAGTTTTGGTGACTAATATTTAATTAATAATTAATGACAAATCTAATTATTGTAAGACTGACATTATTATTGAGTTTACATTTTATTAGTCTCATTTGGATGAAAGGATAGAATTATCAAATGTGTATATCAAATGCAACTTTGTTAATTCTAGATGCATATTTTGGATTCAAGTTAAATGATGAACTCCGCTATAATTTCAACCTTAAAATGTGTATTTTATTTCAAATTCCATATATACATGAATACACACATTTAGGGGGAGTTCATGCTTTACCTTGAAGTTTCAACACTATTGATCCTGTTAGACATACAATTGTACATGTCCTCATCTTTGGTCTGCACGTCCAGTGCATGGATCTCGCGCCTAAGCGTGTTGCCAGTTGGGCAACAGCACCCGGATATGACCAGTTAGTTATATTAGGCATGACTAGGGTTAGATGCAATCTAATGATTCCCTTCGGTTGTAACCCAACACATATATATGCCTAATTGGCCAATGGAATAGATCATCGCGTGAAATTGTTCCGCTTTCATAGTATCAGATAGCGTCGTTCCTGTGACCTTTCGCTTCCGCAAATCCATCTAGCCTTCCATGGCCGGCGATCAGTCCGAACTAGAGCGCCTTCGCCAGGAGATCGAGGTGCTCGCCAAGAGGTCGCCGGCCGCGCCAGAGGATCGTATTTGCCGATGACGCCAAGCGCGTGCGTCGAGCGAGCTCGCCGTTGAACATCGCCGGTTGGAGGCTGAGCACGCCGATGCATCACGCCGTCTCCAAGAAGCCTAGGCCGATGCCCTTCTCGTCGCCAACCTCCATGCGCAGGCCGTTGCTGTCTCGAACATCCGGACCCTGGTCCCCGATGTTCTTGAGGTCGGCTCCACCTCCTACCCGAAGTGGCGCGGTCTTCATCTCATCACCCTCGGCAAGTACGCGCTTACCGATCACGTCCTTTCCGACGACATCCACCCCGACGTCGTGCCTTGACATCGCATGGATTGCGTCGTGATCTCTTGGATTTTTGGCACAATCTTTGCCAATCTTCTCGAGAGTGTCATGACCTCTGGCGACATCGATCGGCAGGCCACCAACCGGGACATCTGGCTCACCCTGGAGGACATGTTTGTTGGCCACAAGGAGACCCGTGCCATGATCCTCGACATCAAGTTTCACACTTTCGTCCAAGGTGATCTCCATATCTCCGATTATTGTCATAAGCTCAAATCCATGGCGGATCAGCTCGACGGTCTGGGCGAACCCGTCCTCGATAGAACCCTCGTTTTGGCTACCTTGCGTGGCCTCAACGAACGCTTCACTCACATGGCGGCTTTCCTAAAGCGTTAGAAGCCGTTTCCGTTGTTTGATGACGTCCACAACAATCTCCTCCTCGAGGAGCTCACTCTCAACGACAAGACCTCCACACCCTCGACGACCCTCCTCTCCGCCGGAGCTCATAACTCTCTTGGTGGTGTGCCGACCACGACCTCCGGTGGCGCCCAGAGCACTGCTCGTTGCGAGACCGGCACTCAGGGTGCCACCCGTGGCAACCCCACCACCAGCAGCGGTGGCCTGACCACGGTCGGCGGCAATCGGCCCAACAACCATCGGTGTCGCAGCAACCACAACGGCGGGGCGATCGAACGTCCAGCGCGCGGCAAGGCGTTTGGCCGCCGTCCTTCTTCAACCCCTAGACGGGCACTATGCAGGTTTGGCCTACCAGTTTGCCCCGCCCATTATCTGGTGGCCATGCACCACGTCCTCCCTTCCAGCAGCAAGCGCCGCACGCGCTCACTGCGGACGCTGGATACGGCGGCCTGCCATCGGCTACGGCGTCCCTCCCTCCGGTGCACCCTACGGCCCTTGTGACATGCTGCCAGGCCCCATGCCGGGTCTGCTGAGCTACACCCTGGGCCTGTTCGGCGTCCCTCAGGATCTTGCCCCTACCATGGGCGGCCACGGTGGATGGGATCAAGCTGCGCTCGCAAACGCGTTCAGCACCATGCAGCTGACACCACCTCCGTCCACCACCTGGTATATGGACTCAGGCGCCAGCAACCACTTGACGTCGGACCCCGGTAATCTTTCTACCTCTCATCCACTGTCCAATATTTTTCCTTCCAACATCGTAGTTGGTAACGGTTCCTTGATCCCCATTACCTCAGTTGGCTCCACACGTCTCCCTGCAGCACATGGTCCTCTGACCCTTCGCGACGTACTAGTCACCCCTCAAATCATCAAGAACTTAATCTCTGTTTGTCGTTTTTACCATTAATAATAATTGTTTCGTCGAGTTTGACCCATATGGCCTTTCTGTGAAGGACCTTCGCACCAGGAGCATGATCGCCAGGTGCAATAGCTCTGGCGATCTTTACCCACTCTGCCATCACCATCCCCTCCGCATGCCATGCTCACCACTATTACCACCCTTTGGCACCGACGTCTCGGTCACCTCGGCACAGAAGCTCTTCACCATTTAGCTCGTTCTACAGCTATATCTTGTAATAACAGTACCATTGATACACTTTGCCATGCTTGTCAATTGGGCCGACATGTTCGTTTACCTTTTTCTTCTTCTAGTTCTCGTGCCACTCAGAACTTCGATTTAATACATTGTGACCTCTGGACCTCCCCTGTTGCTAGTGTCTCAGGCTACAAGTATTATTTGGTGATTCTCGATGACTGCTCCCATTTCTTTTGGACTTTTCCCCTACGCTTAAAGTCGGACACCTTCCCCACCCTTTCCCACTTTTTTGCGTACGTCCGCACTCAGTTCGACACCACTATTAAAATGGTCCAGTGTGACAACGGCCGTGAGTTCGACAACTTCTCTGCTCGCTCGTTTTTTCTTACTCACGGCGTTACACTTCGTATGTCGTGCCCATATACATCTCAACAAAACGGCAAAGCTGAACACACCATTCGAACCATTAATGATGTTGCACGAACACTTCCCATTGAAGCTAGCATACCGCCCCAATATTGGGTTGAGGCTCTCCACACCGTCACCTATCTCATTAATCGCCATCCCACAAAAACCCTATAGCTTTCCACCCTATACTCTGCCTTGTATGGTTCCCCACCCTCATACGATCACCTTCGGGTTTTCGGTTGTCGATGCTATCCCAACCTTTCTACCACCGTTGCCAACAAACTCTCATCGCGTTCCACGCTGTGCACCATTCTTGGTTACTCCTCTGAGCACAAAGGTTACTGGTGCCTTGATATGAGATCCAATCAAGTCATTATTTCTCGCCATGTCACCTTTGACTAGAATTCATTCCCCTTTGCTGATGCGACGGCCACATCGCCGACTTTTGACACTAACCTTGATTTTTTATTGGATATGGAGTGCTCTCCGCGCCCATTGGGCCACGGCTCTATGCAAGTTCTTCGTCGCGCATCACGGCTGCCCCGCTTAGCTCCCCGCCGCCATTGGTGCTACTAAATACCGCCCGCCACGCCATCGACCCCACCCGACTTGGTCCGCCACGCTGCCCCTATTGGCTCTCCTCCACGGGTTGCTGCTAGCGGAGCCGGCCCAGCCACGTTGCTGGATGGCCTGCCTAACGCCTCGCCTCCCGCGGTGCCTCCTGGCCCAGGTGCTGGGTCCCCTCGCGTTGCGCCCAATGTTCCTCCAACCGGTGTCCACAACCACATGCCTGCTCCTGCCTTGGCTCCGGTCGCAAGTATCCGCACCGATGCTCCTCCTGTGGTGGTCCCCATCCCTCCTGTGACTAATGCGCAACGCATGACCACTCGAGGAAAGACTGGTTTTCGTCTTCCAGCAGACAGGATGAATCTACACGCTGTGGTGCTCTCACCCATTCCCAAGACGTATCGTGGGGCTCTTGGCCAAGCTTCATTCCCCTCTTCGTTGGGCCACTCTTGTTTATTGCGACAACATCAGTGTTTCACCAATCCGGTTCAGCATCAACGGACCAAGCATGTGGAGATCGATCTACACTTCGTTTGCGAGCGAGTCGCCCTCGGCCATGTCCACGTTCTTCATGTGCCTACATCCTCCCAGTACGCGGATATCTTCACCAAAGGGCTACCGACGTCTGTCTTCACAGAGTTTCGGTCCAGTCTCAACGTCCGCCCTTCTACCGTTTCGACTGCGGAGGAGTGTTAGACATACAATTGTACATGTCCTCATCTTTGGTCTGCACGTCCAGTGCATGGATCTCACGCTACGCGCGTTGCTAGTTGGGCAACAACACCTGGATATGGCCAGTTACTTATATTAGGCATGACTAGGATTAGATGCAATCTAATGATTCCCTTTGGTTGTAACCCAACACATATATATATGCCTAATTGGCCAATGGAATAGATCATCGCGTGAAATTGTTCCGCTTTCATATCCCTTTCATCTTGCCACATAAATTAAGAATCTTTACTTTGAAACAAATCTTTGAGTATCTAAAACTTGTGTAGTTGTACTATACTCATGTCAATATAGGATAAACTCCAAAGAAATCTCAAATTGAATATGTGCATTTTAGTTCAAGTTCAATTATATATATGCACACATTTAATAGAATTTATTCTATAGTTGATGGTCTTAATAGTATTGATCCATTTTCATCATTCCATATCAATTGGATTGTTACTTTGAAACCCATCAAATTGAGTATATGAAGCTTGCGTAGTTAAAATATATTCATAACAATTTAAATTATATTCGGTTGTCGTTCAATCATCAAAGAACTAGATCAATGGATCTAGGCTCTCCATCATGTGTTAATGGTGTGCTTTGTTGATTAAGGATAATCGAAAGTGCTTAAGTATATGAAGCTTTAGTAGCGCTAATATACTCAAGACAAATATAAATTTTCATTCAATTTATTTAGGTTGTGGTCAATCATCAAAGGAGTAGATCAAAGGATCTTGAGGCATACATTATGTGTTAATCGAGTGTATTGATGATCGAGACAATCGTGTATGTTGGACAATTTTTTTTAATGAGTTGTGAAATAGATTGAGTCCAAAGATGAATACTTTGGATGACATCATGTGTTGATGATCATCAAGTCAAGATTTGGGAAGAAAGATGTCATCATGTGTTGATGAGAATCAAGGAAAGACCCAAAGCAAAGAGAAGGGAATTCATCATATGTTGATAAACAAGACGAAGACCCACACTTGGAGAAAGGGTGATTGTCTTCATTGAAAATTCCAAGTGGTTGCGCGAGGCAAATGTATAACTAGCATAAGGATAAGGATGTGTTCCTAGTCTTTTACCGGTCTCGGTGTTTGGTTGGGAGATCGGGTTGCTAGGCTAGTATAGTATTAGGTTACAGTACTATTAAGAGGAGTCGAGTCTTATAGCTTGAGTCTCATCATGTGTTAATGTCTCAATCCTATTTTCTCTAGTTCATACTCTCTTGATTTGGTTTTTACATGGAGTAATTATTCGCGAATGTGTTTTGCAAATAATCGTAGCTCATGCTTGCTATCTTATTGACTTGATTCTTTGTATGGAGCTAAGTATTTACGAAAGTGTTTTGCAAATAGTTGTAGCTCATGCTTGATGTTGATTTATAAATGTGTTTTGTATTTTGAGCTCAAGATCATCTATCTTTAGAGCATGTGAGTAAAGTTTGCAAATATATTTTGCAAATAGCTAAAGATCATGTGTTGATCATCACATGGCTCAAACATGTGATCTTTATTGTTCCTTGTTGCATAATGGTATTTGTAAATGTGTTTTGCAAAAATATTGAAGTTCATGCAAGAACTCTTCTTAGGATGTAACTAGAATTTGGAAATATGTTTTACGAATTGCTAGAGATCATGTGTTGATCATCACATGACTATGCTTGAGTTCATGCATGTTCTTTGTGCTTTGATTTGCATGGATTTATCATTTGCAAATGTGTTTTGCGAACAAGTTGATAATTATGCAATTCTTGCGTTGCAAGTAACTAGGGTTTGCAAATGTGTTTTGTAAACTGTTGTGATCATGTATTAATCATTACTTGGCTAAAGAATTGATCTTGTTAATTATTAAGTGCTCTTGTTTTCATGATTTATATTTACAAAATGTGTTTTACAAAATATTGGTGTTCATGCATTTGATCTTAGAGCATGTGATGAAAATTTGCATATGTATTTTGCAAATTAGTGTGATCATGTGCTGATCACCACATGACTTAAAAAGTGGTTCTTGATTTGAAAAGAAAATTTTTGTGTGAAATCTGGATTTGTCTAGAAAAGTCAGCACTACCATCGTGGTGTGGTCGGTACTACCGCAAGTCCGGTAGTACCACCCACCTAATGCTGGTTTCCGCCCCTCAGACATAGTAGTTATTTTCAAGACGTGGATTTTCTAAGAGTTTTCTTGGGCCAGCACTACCGCTAACTGGGTCCATTACTACCGTAGGTCCGGTAATACTGCCCCTAAGGCCGATAGCTATTTTTCAGAATATGTGTTTCTCGATATTGTCCTCTGGCCGGTAGTACCGTATATAGAGGCCGGTACTACCGCTCGGGAAGTAGCACCCGGGTTACTGTAGCAATGGCTAGTACCCTGTGCATTTAATTCTCAAATTCGACCATTAGCATGGAGGCCAGTACTTCCGGCCCTACATGGGCGCTAGTACCGGATTTACTGATTTATGTCGGTTTGCCCTCAAACAGCTAGTTTTCTTTGTGAGACTATAAAAGAATGCCTTAGGCTAACATTTGAGGGTTGCTGGTGTTGTTGCTCATTTTGGTATAGTTATGCATATGTTGCACTCTCTCATTCGTATCCTTGAGCTAGAGTGTGCCTCTCCTCACAAATGTGCATGTGTTGCAATTTGTGAGTAAGGAGAGTGTTTCTAGTTGCATGTATTGCATTTAGAAAAGGATTGAGAGATCCTTGTGCATATGTTGCACTTGGAGAGGAGCCGTGTGTATATGTTGCACTTGGTGATCATCGTTGTGAATGTGTTGCCCTTGGTGAGAATTAACTAGAAGCTTGATTTGTTACTCTTGGTGTTTGCCAACACTTAGACAACGTTTGAGGCATTGTGCGCGGTGATCTTCTTAAGAAGGTTGTGAGAAAACTCGACGACAAATGCTGAAGGCCAGAGCTCGTCTACCCGAAGGGGGAAAGAGCTACCACTAGTGGATTCGAGGTGTGCGCTTAATTCGTAAAGCCAGTCCAATTCATTTGGGCTTACCTAATAGTAGATTAGGAGAGACTGTCAAGTCTCCGAACACCATAGTAAAATTGTTGTCTCTCCTGATGGTTTGCCTTACATTATTGCAACTTATATTCATAGAATTAAATTGATTGCTTGTCTTTTAGACATGCAAATCATTGTTAGAAGCTTAGATTTTTGTTGCACATAGTGAGCCTAGAGGATTTAGGTTTTAATTATCAAAACCTTAGATTTATACGTCCGCATATAATTTAGGTTTTAGCTAAGGTAATCATTAGAGCTAATAGTTTTTAAAACTGTTTATTCACCTCCCTCTAGTCGGCATCCTTGTCCTTTCAGCGGCGAACGACGATGGGAAAGAGGGACATGGCATCAGGTGTGGTGGACAGCGTTTGTGGAGACGACGGCGCGGTCGACGCGGAAGAGGGGCGCGGCATCGATGGCAACAGACGATGTTGGTGGAGATGACAACGTAGGCACAGAAGAGGGGTTGACGCCGCTGGCTTGGTGAAGGGAACAGGTAGGCTACTCTAGTATAAATTCAAAATTTTCTACCGTATAACTAAGGAACTGCTGCAAGTTATAGATCACGAAATTACTACTAGACGCACAAACCCGTAGCAAAAATAGAGTCGATGTAGCGTATTGATGCGGTTGTAGTCGTACTAGCCTCACGTCTCCTCCAACAACTCCTCGTGACCGTCACATATTGTAGATTGTCCTCGTCACCATCACAGGTTGCTGATTGTTTTAGCATTGAAGCTTCGTAGCACCTCTAAGATATCCACATGTGTGTATATATATATTAACATAATACTTCCGAAAGAAAACCATTAGACTCGGTTGATAGTAAGTCCACTGGTTATCCGTCTTATATTGTAAGTTCGGTGAAAAAAAAAACTCTTGCACGCGAAATTAAGCAAGTAGGCAACTGATTTGCTAATTAATTATCAACCGACCATGCATGACCAGGGTCACCCATCCTGTCCCGAAAATCGCCAGCGCCTGTCATGGAAAATGTTAGAAATCGAATGAATGCTGAAGTCAAACAGATTGAAATCGGCGACAAAATAAAAATAAAAATTTCAAAAATTGGCTGATTTTGCCAATTTTCGAGCGATTTTCACCGATTTTTCTTCGAAAATTGGCAACCTAATAGACGTTATTTTCCTCACCGATTTTTAGCGATTTTTGGTACACCCAAGGAAATTTGGAAAAAAATTCAAGAAAAACTGAAAAATGAAAAAAAATCATAATAAATAAAAATTAATATATAAAAATTCAACAATTTTTTAAATTAATTTAGTACTTCTGGAAAATAAAAAACAATAATTAATGAAAAGAAACATAGACACTTTTAGATTTTTATAAAAACTTTACAAGCTTGATCATGTTCTCAAATTTTAATTGTATCATAAAGAGTGACCAAGGATCATTTATTAAAATTTATAGAAATATTAAACTTCATTTAGTGCCCCTAGAAAATCAAAACAGAAGAACATATGTAAAGATAGTAGCACTGTTAGAATGTTTTAAAAAATACACAAGTCTGATAATGATCCTAAATTTTTACAGCATCATTAGTATTTCCTCATGACCATACAAAAAAAATTAACACCTTTTCATAATTTTTTTCCAATTTTTTTAAATTTGAATTCCACCGGTTTATTGAGCGGTTTTTGAAATCGAGCAGCGTCGATAGAGCCAAAAATTGTTAAAATCGAGCGATTTTCAAATGTTTTTGGAACCCAGCGCATGACAAATGTTTTTGGAACCCTGCGCATGACAAATGCACACGCGAGCAGTGCGTAGGCTGACGAGCAAACGAAGACGACGTACAGAAAGAGCTACTTTCAGCTAGCTGCGGTGTCGATCCAAGGCACAGCCGTCGCGGTCAGCAAATAACTGCGAACTCGTGCGAAAACAAGACGCACAGGAACACATCGCGCCCATGACACACATCGTCCGCAGAGCACCCGTGGCGTTCGGCCGTGCAGGCAGTCGTTGTCGGGGATGGCGACGCGGTCAGCTTTGGTCTCCCGACCTCGACGTTGCTTTCAACTCGCCACCGTCGCTGGTGTCCTGTCCTTCTCAATCGTGTCCCGTCAGAATGTACAACACGTAAGGCAGCCTCTGCTTGCTTCCCTGGCCGTTAGCGAAAGCATAAATTCCCTAGCCTGGCTGGTCGATACGGTGTATATATATACATATGTATATATACATATATACATATATATATATATATATATATATATATATATATATATATATATATAGGAAGCCTTTTCCGTACTCTCAGGAGTACATACTCCCACCTCTAATATACCACTTAAATGAATGCTTTATACTTTTTTATCACTTTCGGTATACTCCAATAATAATTTTAAGATACTCCAATGCGATATGGTTGAAAAAATTTCATCAAAGCCCTTATTTTTTTTGCTACATACCCTTTTCCATATGTAAAAGGAATATATAAACAAATTATGTTATAAAAGGTGGACTTTAATGAAATTTTTCATGGAACTCACTTTGGGGTATCTTATAATCAGTATTAGAGTATACTCAAAAGGATAAAGAGGTATAACAACGTCATTTAAATGGTATCTTGGTGGGTGTCGTGACACCTGTGAGTATGGAATCATTTTCCTATATATATATGTATATACATATATATATATATGTATATATGTATGTATATAAGAAGCCGAAATGGGACATCATGGTGCCTGGGCACCATGATTTCAAATACGCTAATTCAAACTATATTCGAGTATAATTTTCAAAAATTTTAGTTTTAGGGTACATACCCATCTATAACAATTCAAATGAAACACATACCTTTGAAAAAATATACTCAAATTCAAAGATTTTGAACGAGTTTGGATCACATACTTTGCTGATTTATATATAAAATCAGCACATACCTACAACAAAACTATCATCAAAAAGGGAAACTATAGTTTGAATTTCGTTTCAAATTTGTTTGAACTAGTTAGTAAACTGGTTAAACTTAGCATCCTAAAAATTTTAAAAAATTTCGCATGAAAATACATAGGAAAAATATCCCTTTTAGATCATAGTGCCCAGGCACTATGATGTCCTAGGTAATTATACTATATATATATATATATATATATATATATATATATATATGTATGGACTATGGAGTACGTTCTCTGTTCGTCCTTGATTCTTCCCGTCCATTCGCTGTCCTTGACAAGTACGCGCACTGCCATCGATCAGCGGAATAATGCCATATAGCTAGTCTAATATACGCATGCATGATGCATCCAGAGTCTAGGCGTATGAAGCAACGAACCACGTACACGTCGCGCGCAAAGAAAAATCTACTGACCAATCGTATGTTTGGTTGGCACTAGAAAAGCTTGTCTATACATCCCCATCACTGCCAGAAAAATTCTGACCGGCTCGCCACATGTGCACCTCGACCAAACTAATACGCGCGTAGCTGGGTGGCCTATCAACTGCGCCGCCCGTACCGTCCCCATACTGCATCAGTTTCTGTCGTGTACCCGCCTTAATTGCACCCGACGAGATGCCCGCCCGCCGGGAGCCCACCACGGCACGTCTCGCGTCGCGTCCCCATAGACCGGCCGCCATTTGCAGCCGCTACCCAGCCCATTACCTGAAACGGCGGCTGCGCGCGCGGCCGGCGCCGCCGCATCATTTTAATATTGTACGCCCCCTGTTGTTGCGTCAGTTTATACTACTGGTAGTTTGTCTTTAGGACACCAAAAGCTAGTTCTTCTTTCACTATGTCCTTTGGCAGAGTACAGGTTGTTATGCTAGCTTAGTAGCTTTTGGGTGGTTTTTGCAAAGTGTAATATTTGGTTCAATCGATCACCAACAAATTGGTTGCCTTGCGGCTCGGAACATTCACTGTCAACCGGCGCATTCCGGCTGTCAAGCAAAAGACCACTAAAATGGCCCATTATCTGAACCGGACGTAATCCCTTGCCACGAGACGAGAGAATCACGTCCCAAGGGACCACTAAAATCCAGCGCGAGCCGCCACTGCGCCACATCACATCGAAACCAGGCCACGCCGCTGCCCGCCGCACGCGCCGATCGCTCGAGCGGCAGGCGCGGCATTCCATGCCATGCCAGTATGCCACATTGCCAATGCCACGACCCACCTCGCGCGAGCTCGGCCGAGGGCCACGTCCCCCGCGGACACGCGCCGGTCGCTACCGCGACCGCGAACCAGGAGCCGAAACGAAACCAAACGGTGGCACCGCGCGGGCGGCACGTCGTTTTCCGTGTGAGCAATGTTTTAAATTTTCTTTTTCCATTCGTATCTTGGAGCGTTCGAAATTTCGGCAAAATCTCAGCATTTCGGACGAAATCCGACTAAAATTCAACAAAAAATTGAAATTCAGGATTTTTAAACCGAAATCTCAGCGAAATTCAACTGAGTGAAAAATGATCGAAACGATGTTAAAATTTTTTGTGGACAGTCATCAAACATCACTAATATTCTCATAAAAATTTCAAATAATGATCAAACCTGAGGTATTGTTCCGATAAAAGGCTGACCGATAAATTTGAATCGACTGAAAAATATAACAAACCATGTTAGAAAATTTTGAAATTATTTTTGGATGGTCATGATGAATAAATAATGTTTTCATAAAATTTTCAGATAATTATAAAGGCTTAAGTTTTTTTTAAAAAAAATTGACAGTGCTACAGTTCTGATAAAAATCTTACCGACAAACATCAACCGAATAAAAAATAGTTCAAACCATGTTAGAAATTTTTTAATTTTTTTGTGGATGGTTCTGATGCATCATCAATATTTTCATTTTAGATGATGATAAATCATAAGTAATTTTCTAAAATTCTAATAGTGCTACTGTGCTGATAAACACCTGATGATCAATACATAGATTTGGTTGAGCAACCAAAAAAGTTTAGAATTTTTGAAACTTTTACAGAAGGGCGCTAAGGCAATTCTTAAGCTTTCATAAAAATTTTGGACCATGATCACACTCTAGTGAATTTATAAAATTCTTACAAAGGTATTGTACCATTTATGTTCCACCTGTTTTTTATTTTTGAAAGATAACAAATGAAGTTCAATGTATTCATATATTTGATTGAGCAAACAAAAGAAGTTAATTTTTTTTGAAATTTTTTAGAAGAGTTCTCCTTATACAATGCTTAAGCTCTCCCTACCATCCTTCCCACTAGCTGGTCGCCCTCCCACTGGCCGCCACCATCCCCCATCCGCCCGCCCTCCCTTCCGTCACCATCCCTCCCACCATGCTTCTACCCACCTGTCATCACCCTCTCTCTCTCTGCCATCCCACCACTTTTCTTTCGCAATCCCGCCGCCTTCCCTCTACCCTTATGCCGGCCGCACCCTCTCGTGGCCCTGTCTCCACAGTCCACAGCTCCAACCTCCTGCCGCTCTTCTTTTGCCATCCCTTATGCACTTTCCCTTTTGCCTCTGTCCTCATGCATGTTGAACTCATAAGATTGATTAATCATTGCTATATATGAATCTCTTTTCGTACGATATCCGATATAAAATATTCAGTGCATATCGATTTCGCTCTGTATTCGCTTCAAATTCATAACATATATTATCCATGCTGTATTTGTATCTGACACTATTTATATCTAACTCCGAGTCTGAGAAAAAATATAGTTTAAAATATGAAAAAAAGAATATCCAGCTGAATTCAAGCCGATTGCACCAAGGCTACTTTTAGAGACCTGGAGCAAAATCGTTGCAATTCTTTTCTCCCTAAAAAAATCCCCTCGGCACTTTGTGCAATTCGGAATATGCATCCAAAATTCGTGGTTCCTTTACGAAACGGAGAAAAAAACGTGCCGTTGGTCAAGGGGCAATTGGCCACGGCAACCTATACTGGAGTTTTATTTATTTATTTACTGAGCATTTCGCATTTTGTAAAATTTGAGGGAGTAAAGGAAAGACAAAAACGCTCAGTATACAGCATATTCACCACACATATACGTGCACATTCCTTGCAAATGCTTGAAATGTGAGTATCCTCTATAAATGTTTAAAATTTATATAAGATATCAAAAGCCTCATGGAGCGTGATCACACTCTTTTCCACTGAACGTACATGCATGTATGTAGTTCTAAAATTAGTAGACATTGACACTAAGTTTAGGACTAAAACCCTGGTCAACTGAATGCACGTTCGTATGCCTAACCATATGGTCACAAGTCAGCTTAATTCCTATATTTTCTAAAATATAACCAAAGATTAAAAAAACATTGTATTTCTCCAGTTGGGTTCAATTCATAAGGCAAGTTGTTCGTCTGGATCTACCAGTTGGATGGTTCAACTGCTTGGAAAATCTAATACTCTCTCCGTTGATAAATATAAGGCCTATAGTTTGAATGGTTTTATTAAAAAATATAAAGCGTGCATGTAGATTTAATGAGTCTTTTCATATATACCCTTATTTATTCCCTCTCAGCCATATGCATTTATTCATTACCACCTACACAAAGTATTACTCCCTCCGTCCTTGAAAGTAAGGGAGAGAAGCGTTCAAATTGTGTCCTCCAATATTAAGGATTGAGAGTTCTCCCTTCTTAAATTGTGTCTTTAAATTGTGCCCATGCATGCAGATGCACGCAGATACATGCGACCACACATATTCCAAAACAAAAACGTGGCAGGTCATTCCCTTCCCTATAATCGTGATTAATTAATGCATACATGTTACCAATTAATAGAGACACAGTATTAAATAGGGGCATTAGAGTCTTTTGGCAGAAACCATAATCTGTCCTAAAATTTCTTCTGTCCCTTACTTTTCAGGACGAAGGGAGTATCTATCATCTTCTAAGACAATTAAGAGGGATATGTAAGTCATTTCCTCTCATGTTTTTCTCAATTTCACCATAACCTTAATCCTTGTGCCAAATCAAATACGCTTTATATTTATCAACGGAGGGAGTAATAACTTTGCCCGATAAGGTTAACTATCGGAGAGTTGGCCCTTAGGGCATGTACAATAAGGTCACGTCAGCTGGTTTTTAACATGTACACATCAGCTTTGGTCTATGTGGAGGAGAGAGAAGAGAGCTGGCTCTTATTTAGTAGTCAGCTTTACACGGGAGCATAAGTAGATCATTTATGTACAAGAGAGAAAAGATATTTATTGTATAATATCTAGAGATAACCTTTATAGACAGTTATTATACAAACTGACTTTTAGTTTACTATTAGCCAGTAGTTAACTTCACTATTGTACTTGCTCTTAGGGTGGAGGAGATCACATTGGCCTGCCTTTTGACTGACTCAGAAATCCATCCCGTGCAACGTCATGGTAAAACCGACCGTTGTTAGTGTTGTAACGTACGCCAATAAAGGCCCGATCTTCCGTGATAACTACGCGATCTCCCCCTACGCCACAAAAGACCAGCCTAGCCTCCTCTTATCAACGAAAATACTCGGTATGAGTAAACTACGTGTCGACCATCGGACGACGCCGCCTGAGCGCGCGACCGTGTGGAGCCCAATTAAGCGCGCGCGTAATCACATCCCAAGCCGTCGTCCTTTTGACGGAGCTTTTTAATCTTCACCAGCGTAGTAGCAGCACTAACACCGGTGACTTCTGATTTGGGATGCAGGCAGTAAGTCTCTCGTGATCAGGTAACGACGCCCGTTTCCTCGCAAAAAGGAAAAGAAAAGGAGAAAAAAAACACGACGCCCACTAGCCACGTCTACGCAATGAGAGAGTCAGACTTGACCGCTTTGTCGGGTTTACCGGCCAATTAGCAGTTGAGGAAAACGAGCTAGTGTTAGTTTGTAAGTTCACGAAAGCTGATCGAGCCGGACGCACTGATTGCTACGCCAAACTGACTAGACACGGATTAACACGTCTTGTCGTCAGGCGCTCTCACCGTTGAGTCACCGGTCACCATTCACTCATCAGTAGCCGCCAGCCAAGTGAGCGGAGTTTCGATAGAAAGGTTTCGGATATTTTTACACACAGTACGTGGTCGACAGGTGAGCCCAATAACATACCTGGTGAAATTCGAACAACACTCGTTTATCAGCTAGTCTTCGTATATAAAAAAAATCTTTAGGGAAAAATTGCAAGTTGTATATCTTGTGCGTGAGCGACGCGTAGCAGTAGTAGTATGTAGTGGTGGTAGGCGCAGTAATCTACCAGCTTCTTAGGTATGAAAAAAAGACAACGCGCATTAACGCTACAGGACTAGTTTAATGTAAAATTTCTCTTGCAAACACAGAACATTACGTTGAGCGTGGTTCATAAAATCGCTCGAAAATCATGAAAATCGAGTGTATCGAGCCTGTTTGGCTTTTAAAACCGCTCGATAAACCCGTAGAATTTAAATTTAAATTTAAAAAAAATCAAAAAATTTATGAAAAGTGATATTTTTTTTAAAAAAAAATTATGTGAGCTCCTGAGACAATGCTAATCACTATGTAAAAATTTCAAATTATCATCAGATATGTGTATTTTTTTAAATTCTGAAAGTGATACTGTCAGAATATATGATCTTCCATTTTTTATTTTCTAGGGGCAATAGATGAAGTCTAATATTTCCAAAAAAATTTTGTAATGTCCTAAGGAAATGCTAATGATGTTGTAAAATTTTCAGATGATGATCAGACCTGTGTATTTTTTAAAAAATTCTGAAAATGCTATAGTCATTGTATATGCTCCTCTATTTTTGATTTTATAGGGGTATTAAATGAAGTCTATATATCTAAAAAGTTTACTACATGATCCTTGGGTACTAGTTATGATTACATTAAAATTTTAGAGCATTATATGTCTTGTAAATTTTTATAAAAATAAGACAGTGTCTCTTTTCCTGTTCATTAATTGTTGTTTTTGATTTTCTAGAAGCACGAAATGATTTAAAGTTTTTTTGAAATTTCTCTGAGCTGTATTATAGATTAATTGGTTTTTTTTATTTTTTTCTTCGGTGTGCTAAAAAAATATCGCTTGAAAATCGGAAAAAATCGATCGAAAATCGGCAAAATCGTTTGATTTTTATTTTTTTCGCTGTAGTTTGACTGCTGTGTTAAAAAAATTTGGATTCAATCTTCTTCAAATTTTACCGACTTTTGATCGATTTTTGAAAAATAAAAAAATCGTTCGAAAATCGTACTTTTCATTTTGTGAACCTGGCTTTGTCTCGACAGATCAGCCGTGCTCTCCCGTCTCCACGGCGATGGGACAAACACAGAACTACGTTTCTCTTTTCGCATGGCCTCGCCGCTCCACAAAGCCGGTCTGGCCATTTCGCATGGCTTGCTGCTAGATACTCCCTAGCTGTACGCGTGCTAGCCGCGCAAATCTTTGACGTGTAAAGAAATTCAATGTAGTCATATTTTTAGCGGTCGTACGCGAACTATTGGATTAAAAAGAGATAATCTAGATGTTTCAGAATACTGTTTTAAAAACATTGGGCTCCTTTTGACACTGTGAAAACACTGTAGCTTAGCACTATTTACTATCTAGCTCGTTCGTTTCCTGGATCAAAAGATCCTAACGGTCAGAGGCTACTTAAATTACGGTCGTTATAATAACTGTACATGATCCTTTTCCCTTTGACGCGGCCCAACCAGAGACCTCAGCCAAGAAGCCAACGAGCTTCCAATCCAGCCTCGGTCTCAGCCCCATGGCTTTTCTTCGGACCTTTTAATTACCCTTTGCTGTTCGGTCACTGGACAAAGAGGGGACACGCGCACCAGGCACATGTATGATGCATGTCCTTGCGGACAAAGCAAGTTTCAGGACTCCGCTGAACCTGCCCTGTTGGTATTCCTCCGTGCAACTCCCTGATTTCTTCCTACTTAGTAGAAGATGACGGTAGGAGTATGATGCAGGCAATGTGGTGCCGTTACTGCCTTAAGCGTTTGATATTGGCGACTTGGATCATGTCTGTCCTTGTGAAATGTGAAGACTGAACCCTTAACTAGCATATTATTTTGTGTCATGTGACATGGTTCAGATGCTAGTTTGCGAAGATTTCAGTAGGTTATTGTTCAGCAAGTGTCCTTTTCCGCAACTGTCATTCTTAGCTCTGCATACCCCATGTCGTCGCATGACACAAAATAATTGGACAATGGGTTCCAACGATCTGAAATCGTATCGTCACAGCACTAGAACTATGATGCTAAGTTCCAACAGAGAAGGCCTAATCTTATAACTACTTCAGAGTATATGACACGAAACCTCACAGTAGCACCCAGGATTTCATAGGGTTCATCGCAAACCTACATGCTAATAAGATCACCTAAAATCAGACCTCACATTATGACATCCCTACAGACGTGTAAAATGGTAGTTCTTGCTTCTATGCAACATTCATAAGAAAGAACAGACGACAGCTAAAACCTAGCGCTCCTTAGCGAAACGCAGCAGCCGGCTTAGTGCTCCTTGAGGGAGTCCTCTTTGGATGCTCCTGGTTCTGCAAGACGGCACTGTCAGATGAGTCCGAGCTACTGCGCTCCCCTGCCTGCCCTTTGCTCGACATCATCTTCCCTAGAGCTTTCTTCGGTGTCGCAGAGCCTTTCGCCTTGCCGTTGGTGCCCTTGTTGCTACCATGGTTCTTTTCTGAAGCAGTACCTGCGGAGTCACATTTGTCTAGCTTTGTAGTCTTCGACAAGCTGAGGTCCTCCACCGCCATGACTCCATCCCACTCATCTTCAGTGTTTGTTGTGGCGCCTGACCTCGAGCTTTCATAGGAGCCAATGCCGATGCTGTCAGCTCGGATGGTTGCTGCTGCAGAAGACCTTGTCTGCTCATGGTATAGCACCTGCACCACAGTCCTCAGGGGTAGGCGCTCGTTCTGCACAGCATGAGTGCATGCATCGGGTGACAACTTCTTGCAGTCCATGAGGCTACAAAGCTTCTTTTTGTCATTCTTGCTCAAGTTTGGGTGCTCCTGCTCAAAATTTGGGGGATAAAATGTTAATTCTTGCACAAATAATAGGACCATGAAAAATGAGAAATCTATATGGCAAGTGTATTTTAAACCTCATAACATATAGTATCAATGTATGTGAAAGAAACTCGTTAACTAAAAGAAACTGCCAACAATTGAAAACGCATTACGAGTATATGATGAAGTAAGCATAAGGAAGTGTTTCAGTATGCACTCGTGCCAATTCGTTGGGTAGTTGAAAGAGTACCTTCAAATACATGTCAATGGCACGATATAGCCCATCATGAACTGGCCTTGAATTGCCTGAAACTGTCTCAGCAATATTAACGAACTTCAAAATGGGTGTATTTGGGTCCTTTGCGACCTCAGCGAGATACCCATCTACAACTTTTGCCACTGTAATCATTGATGCACTAGGTGCTTGGACATGATTGTTCATTTCACCAACATTATGTTTCTGAGCATTCTTACTATCCTGCCTGACAAATTCTTCAACTATACTATGGATCATGTCAATGTCATAAGCAGTGGCCTCCCCATCAACTGTAGGAATAAGAAGATCTGACACAGATGCTTCATCCAGTTGTCGTCCAATACGCTTCATAAGCTCTTTCCTGCACATCTCTCCGCATTTCAGCAAATTTGTTGCCCTCAGAAGCTTTAAAAGGAAGCTGCATGAAACTGAACCTTTCTCTGATGGCAACAGGCATGTGATGGTAACTAGCATTGCCCGAACTTTTGCATCACCATGGATCATTGAAACCTTACTTAACGATGGGAGCTTCTTGTATGTGTAGGCCTTAATTGCCTCGCCAATCACATCCTTCGGCACCATACCCTTGGCTTTGATTGCTGTAATGATTTGCTTATAGCAATCAATGTCGAGATCCATCAAATCCTCAACCCACCAATCCTTTGGCACAAACTGCTTCTTGACTCCATTCCATTGCAAATCGAGGCCATCCTCAGTTGGGAGCTTCTTGCGGTTGTATGAATATGGCCATTCAACATTGGAAGTGTCGGTAGAGGCTTTCAAAGCAATGGAGTCGATGCAGTGGCTAACCAGCTTAAGATCTTCTGACCAAGGTAAATGAGCCTTTGTTGTCCCAAGGACAATAATAGAATCTTTCCAACTCCTAAGTATGCTTGAGCTGAGGAAGATGTCAATCTTGTAGATGAGATTACCCTTGTCGACAGTTTCATGCATCTCTAAGTACTCAGCAGCACAGCGGGCAGCAATGACATTGTAGGCATTCAGTGTGACAATCATGCTGTAACAAAACTTGGCACAAATCTCAAAAGCCTTTGCACCACCAGGAATGTCATGGATATGGATGTCAATATTTTCATCACCAGTAGTTGGGATCAACTTTTGAAAGCGAGCACACTTGGATAGAAGTGGAAACTGCATGGTTGGAAAATGTAAATCAGAAAAGTATAGCTCAAAAGAACAGTACATTTAATAAAGGAAAAAAAGAAAACGAGCAGCATAACTATAACATTTCTTAAGAGTTGCATGCTACCAGCATAAAACAGCAGTCAAGTAAATTAACAATGCACAATGGGAACCAATTCAGTCAATAGTCCCTTTTTTAAAAGAAAAGAAGAAAGAAGCGATAGGGTAAAGTGAAACTACAGAGCAAACAAACCTCAACAAATGATGTAATAGAGAAAAAAAATTAAGCACTTGCTCTTGTGACAAGGGTTTTCAGAATGGAGACAGAAGAACATATTTGTAAGCAAATGCCAGACCAGAGGCCACAATCTTCTGAAGCACAAGTAATTTTTACTGTTATAAGTCTTAGGACGGCAGTTCTGAGAAGAAGTTATATGAATAAAAAGGGCGGACATGTTTACCTTGTGAAGGTAAAACTTTGTGGTCCCCATACGAACAGTGACATCGCTCACTAATTCTGTTGCCACAATACTGCAAGGATAAACAATTCCTATGAGTAATAGAATAAAAAGAACAAGCAACCAAAAACATTCCATAACTTGGAAGGAAAAGATAGCCTTTGATTCATATTTGTGCCTCATAAGTAATAAAATAAAAAGAACAAGCAACCAAAAACATTCGATTTCTTGGACGGAAAAGATAGCCTTTGATTCATATTTGTGCCTAAATGGACAACAAACTTGTAAATTTAGCATTGAATTATACGAGGGCTCACACTCATGAGACATTGAATACACAACGATAAGGCAGGGGACTTACAGAGGTAAATCAAGAAAGCATGAAATTAATTTTCTATACATATTTTTACAAGGGATGTATTCCATTGGATTAAGAAATAACCGTGTACACTTAACAGAAGGAAACCTAAACTCAAAAGCATTATCCGATTTAGTGTTTTGTCATTTAAAAAAAGGAATGTTAGTATAGAAGGACTAATCTACAAGTATAAGCTAACGTTTAGCACTTAAAAAATAACGAGAAAGTAGACCATAAACTTTAAATGAAGCACCACTACAAAATCAGTTTTAAGCTTACACCTCCCTTATCCCTTTAGTCCTTTCTGTAATTAAGAGCTATGTTTATCCAAAAGCATGGAACATTTAAGTTCATGTTGGAGTATCTGTCTGAATCCCACAAAACAAACCATGCACAACCATGGCTAACATAGGGTACACCAATTATCCATAAGAGATTTCGCACTAAGACCATATTGGTCAGGGAAATATTTACCAAACAAACAAGATTTTATAGTTCCTCAAACTGATTTATCTGCTAGAGGATCATGTTTTTTTACAGTAAATTTCACAAAACTAGATGTTTCTTTTTAATACAAGTTCTCCTAAAATCTGTAGTTTTGTGAAATAGAAGGTAAAATCTATAGTTTTCTTATAGTTTGTACAAGAAATACGTAGTTTTGTGAAACTAAGTTTTTCCAAAATCTGTAGTTTTGTGCATAGAAGCTAAAATGATAGTTTGTACAAAAAAACCTATAGTTTTGTGAAATTCACCCAAATATATATTACATATTTCATAAGTTCAAAAACAATACTTTCAGATAAGGAGAGCTGAAGAAAACTGCCACAAACCCAGTAACAGTTGAGATCATGTAGAAGTGAAAATTAATAAGCAATGAGATCGTTGTATGCTGATCAAAAGGAAGCAGCATAAAAACAATGTACAAGAACAAGGTAAAAGAACAAGCAAGAGAAGCGATCAATCACCTGACTTCATTCCCATCATCCTGAAAGGTATCCGGATTCGATCCAAGCTTCATGAACTTCATCTTGAAAGACGAAATGCAGAACAGATGTACACCTCACAACTTTTCACTTCCCCAGTCCAACGCTCTCACACACAGACCACTACCACCATCACTACAAGAAAAAAATACAGCACTACTACACCATATTTGTCCACAACATGAACAACAACGGCTCAGAGCTAAGTACAAAGAACAGAACCAACTTCACACTCTAGGCTGGTGGCTGTGCCGAAAACCGAATATTGCAACGTGCCCGGCCCGGCCCGGAGATCGTTCGTACAATGAAAACAAACAAATAATAAGATTGGTTCTGATGCAGCAGCAACAGTCCTGCTTCAAGCACACTTTCCCCAACCTACTTATGCGGTTAATGTTGCTGCTATCGTAGGCAGTGAGGCAAGAAGGGGAGGAGCACAAGCGCCTAAGGAGAAGTAAACTATATGGTGAGGGGGCAAGGAACCACGAGGGACACCAACAAAGCACAAAGCTGACACGACCCCACCTCCTCCTGCTATTGTTTATTGCCTGCCCTTCTTGATCTGGGAAAGAATTGTATAATTCCTTCCCACCACTCCTATTTTCTTCACTGCTTGTTTTAATAAATCAAGAATCACACGGGATCTTGTGTCCAATGCACCATCCTAACCAACTAGTCCACATTCCTCCCCACACCATTCCCCTGGGCAGTAGCACTGGTGATCTCCCTACAAATCTCTGCAAAAACAAGAGTTCGTATTTTAAACACCTTGGAGCAGGAGACAATGAGCATCTTTTTTAAATGCAAGATGGGGAGGCAATGGAGAGACCAAGAACCACTTGCTCACTCTGGTCTCATGGTCTGTGCTTGTGTGGGAATCTTATGAATATATGGCAAGATCTCACTGTTTTGTGCTGAGATGACGAGAGAGAAGAGAAAGATATGGAGGAAGAGAGGGGGGGAGGGGTGGGGGGGGGGGGGGGCAAGAGAGAAAATTGGTAATTAAAAACCATCAGCCCACCACAGCAACTGCAGCCACAATGTGACAGCCATGAGGGAGCATGTGGGAGGCATCAAGATTTTATAGCAACACAGGGAAGGCAACAAAACTGGCTAACCAACAAGCACACAAGAACAAAGGCAGCACCAGCGATGACCCGGGAAAGAGAAACAGTGTGAGACCCACCCCCAAGAAAAGACTCCCCGAGTAATGGAGCCACCCCCCCAACCCCCACCACCAGAACTGCTCAGGAAGAAGAGTGCATCCCGGATACACAAGTGTGTGCACATGTGCGTGTGTCTCCCTCCATGTTGGGACTGGGAAAAGACGGTGTGGCAATTAACCTCAGTGGCCTTGCAGGTGTCCTTCTCCTCCCCCTCCAATGGCTGCACTCAAGAGGCGGCCCAGCGTGCCTCCTCAAGTACCCACACGGCCACACCACCCTCTCCCTCTCCCTCTGTCCTATACTCCTATCTACCAACGCACTAGGGTGAAGTGATGCAACAGCAAAAGGGGAGAGCGAGAGAGAGAGAGAGAGATCAAAGGAGTAGAGAGGAAGAGGCTCACCGCAAGAGTCCAAGAAACGGCAAGGGAGCAGTGATGGTTGGGTGGAAGGCTTTCCTGCCTTTGAGCTGCTTGCTTTTGGTTCGGTTAGGTTTTCTTTGGTTCGTTGGGCGGTGTACTGTGCACTGTGCGTGTGCGCGCGCGCGCGTCTCCCTCCTTTCAAGAAGGAATAGAAAGCTCTCCTCTCGCCCGCGGTCCTGCTCGTGCTGCAGGTTGGCCGGCCGTGCCTCCCAAGGTCTCTCTCTCCTGTGCTTTTTTGGTATGCCGTATACTACGTATTTATGGCACAATACGGGTCTTCGTCTTTTCCAGCTATAGCCCATGAAAGTCAGCAGCACCTAAGGTGAGAATAGATCCGATACGGATAGTATTACTTATCTCGTATGCTAATCTATATTTTTTTCTTCGGATTTAGAGTGGGATATGAGAAAGTTAGATACAGATACGAATTCGGAGTATTTGAAATACGGATATGGAATGGATGCATGACAGGTCCAGATCGAAAATAGATAAAATATACGGATAGTGAGCGCATATAGAAAAAATATATTAAACACATACCATTATCATTTTAATAAGAGTACATGTTATAAGTCCTACAATAATTAAATTTTCATGGGGATAGGACAAGAACAATGTATATAATACCTACAAAGGTTAATGCACGAAGAAATGGCACTAATTTTCCTAATTATTTCCATAATATTAGACAAAAATAATTGGTCAATTTGAATTTGGTGCGTATGCTCTGTACTATATTGAATTCATAGTTTCATACATATTGCATGCGCGTATACGTTCCATACTACCTTTAGATAGCAGCCGGCCCAAAATGGCATTTCTTAGCCCAATCCAAAGCATATATCTGGATAGAATTTGACTCAATATCTAGATCTCAATCTAGATATGGTAGATATTACGTCCTCTAAATTCAATCCAATCCGAATCTGGACGGATATTAAAATGTGTTCACAAATCTAATTTTGATCGGTTCTAGTTCTGAATGACAAGGAATATCCGACCAATTTTCATCGCTATCAGCACCTACGTCTACGCGCACTCGTCTTTGCCTATCTGACCCGTTACACCTTAACGAGTGCTGGGCGGGCCTGGGCCTGGTTTTTGTCATGAAAAGGTCGGGCGAGGTAGATCTGGCCCCATGCACTAACCCATGTTAATTGAACTTATAACTTAGCGCTTTTTGAAACGTTGGATTTTTCAAGATCTTAACGGAATTGAACTGTTTCCAATGAGATTTGTGCAAAATTTATGTAGAATTCCTACATTGCAAATGGGACTGTACTCGTTTTGAAAATGTAGGGGCACAGTAGCAGTTGCGTTGCTGATCCATAGCTTTTTTTTGGGTGTAAATTGTCCTGATCTGATGGATATTGATGTATATAGATTTTAGAACAAACGATCAATTGCAAAATGTTTAATTATAATCAAGTGGCCTCACTGGGTATGAGTCCTGCCTCAGCCACTACAAAGCGCCCGCTCTAAATGAATTGAAAGTAGAAAGATCGACCTAAACCCTATGATCAATGCAGACTCGCAGTGATCAGATCAGCATTTTACCTGGCCATCAAACGGCATATATTATATTCAATGCTATACTACTATTTGCACATCGGCATTTGCTTGTACTATCACTACCACTACGAACACCTAGGATTCGTACAGACACGAAACAAGGGGGGAAAGGAAGCTGTCACTAAAAATACGACCTAAAAGAAAGCTAACCCTTTCTACACTTAATTAAGCTGGTCCCAGATCACACAAAACCAGGGACGCGAACGAATGATCATTCTTTTTTTGATGGAAATGGGCTACGCCTCCGATCGATAAAGCTAGCTCGCCTTTACGAGTTTGTCACCCATGCGGCTTATCCCGCTGCCCTGGCCTGCAGGTTGCGCGACTTCAACAATTTTAAAAATATCGTAAGATCATCTCTTCAATATGTTAAATTTGTTGATTGAACTTTAAAAATGGTGCATTGTTTATTTTAGTACGGGAGATGGGGATGTTACCGGCCAAATTTGTGAAAATGATTCGTATGAACACGCCAACGCTCGCTTATGCAATGGAATCATGCGCGTGCTGTATTAGTACACCAGAATCATGTCCTGGTTAGGCTTAGAACAGGTCACGCTGGTAATCGGTGAACGGGCCGCCACCTTTAAGAGACTGCAGCCTTGCGCCTAATTAACTTGTGCGGCTGTCTCACTGATCGCTCACACCCGTCTCCATCTAAGCTTAGATCAGATGTGCCTAAACGCATCACGCAAGGTTTTCCTTTGGCCTATATATAATCTACACAAGAAATGTAGTAGCATACGAAGCGGACGAGTGCATGCATGAACAGAGAGGCTGAGGTCAAGAGAAACTCGTAGGAAGGAGAGAGAGCCCGGACTGGGACGGGGAGGCAACAGGATGCGGTGCGGTGCGACTCCGTATTTACTGCGCTGCGCGCGTCTGCCGGTCTAAGCTCATGATAGTTTCAGGCGCGGTTCTTTTGAGGCTTGCCTTGCTTGCTCTGACCGCGACAACTTGTCATGATGTTGTGCTTCACGAAGCACAGCTGCTCTCTCTCTCTCTCTCTCCACTGCTGCTCGCTGTGCTGGTAGCCTTAGTTGGTGTTTGGTTAGCCGGATGAATCTACTTCCTCCGTTCTTGAAAGTAAGAGAGAGAAGCGTTCAAATTGTATCCTCTAATATTAAGGATTGAGATCTCTTCTCTTTTAAATTATGTTCTCAAATTGTGTCCATGCATGCAGATGCACGCAGATACATACGACCACACATATTCCAAAACAAAAATACGGCAGTCATTCTCTATAATCGTGATTAATTAATGCATGTATGTTACCAATTAATAGAGATATAGTATTAAATAGGGGCATTAGAGTCTTTTGACAGAAACTATAATCTGACTTAAAATTTCTTCTGTCCCTTACTTTCCAGGACGGAGGGGGTAGATATTATCCAATTGTTTGGATGAGTAGATGGATGGATATGTAGTTTTTTAGAATATTCTCTCAAGATACTGGATAGAGCTATTCAAAGAAAAAGGCCGGACGAGCTCATCTAGTTTGTTGTATGAAGAGGTGTACTAGGTTGAATTCAAATTTCGCCGAAGTTTACTCAGTCAAATTCATATTTTGCTCAACTTTTGTTTGAAAATTCAAATTTGGGTCAAATTTTATCCAAAAATTCGTATATTTTTTTTGAAATTCAAATTTCGGTTATTTTTTGTTCGAAAATTCGTATATATATTTTGCTCAAATTTTGTTCGAAAATTCAATTTTCAGTCGAATTTTGTCCAAAAAAATCAAATCTAAGTAAAATTTTATCCAAAAAAATTCAAACCGAAATTCGAAACCTTAATTACAACTAACCCATCCTTTCTCATCCATCCAATCAAACAAAAAATTGACTTATCATATCCATTCTCATCCATCCAACCAAACAAAAAATTATCTCATCCATATTCACCCAACCAAAAAATTATCTCATCCATATTCACCCAAACAAACAACCACCTGGATGACTCCATCCTATCTAGACTGTATAGTAATATCCCATCCAACCTTATCCAGACAACCAATCGCACCCTTATGTTTCTCAGTTGAGATCTAGTGTAGCGCCAACACTTAAGTAGATGGGACGACCGTTGGATCAAAAAGTAAAGATTAAGACTTTTTTAGAAACGCTCTTTAAAAATATTATGTCGATCACGAGAGCACCGATACTATTTACCCGGGGCTAACCTTGAAAAAAATGCTTCCACGGCGCAAGAAAAAGACTATTTTGCAATAGTATTTACCCGGGGTTATCTTTGAAGAAAATAGTATGAAGAACAAAAAATCCAGACTTCATTGCCTCTCTGTCTATCCTGTTCCTGTCTCTCCCACACACACCCACTGCCTTTGGACTTTTCCCGTACGTACGTGAACTCGAGAGCAGCGGCAGCTACATTACACACACTATACCCATCCCGTACTTCGTTCCGGCCTTTTCGATCGTCTGTTTCTCTCTCCGTCCACTTGCACGCATACAGAGGAGTATAGGAGGAAGAGAGAGTACACGCATAATGAAAAAAGTCATACGCCGAACCGTATCAGTAGCATGGCTCCACTCAGTGCTTCTCATTGCTACTGTATTTCCTAGTCTTTTGTGGTTGGCAATTGGCAGGGGCAAGCTCGTAATTAAGCCCCGTTGCCCATACTGTTGCCGACGGATAAGTAGTAGTACTAGGTGGGTCATGGTTTTGGTCGTGGGTCGAAAGTCGTAACAAGCATCGTTAGCTCGTACGTGTTGGATCCCCGCAACATCAATCATGTCTCCACAGTCTAATCCTACGGCAGGATCAGGATCCAACTTTTTAAGAAAAACGCACGTATATTTCATTATAATTTGGAATTCTGACGGTGCGAGCCAGAGTCCAATATACAGCCATAATTTTCAAGAGATTGCGAGAGATGTACGCCATACGCACACCAAACGCTATACATGTATGCGCGCATATTAGCCACATTTCCATTTTTGTGGACTATAAAATCAATTAGAAACGATTTGTATTGTGAGCGATTTTCATCGTTTAGACACCTTCTAATATCTTAGTCATTATTTTTCTAGTCTGTTGCCAAATTTGTTAGGAGATCTAGACCTTTACAAACATAATTGTAAAAACAGCCTTATTCTCCACCGTGGAAGAACCTAGAGGTCACCGCGCTCTCATAGCTCTCATAATCCACAACTTGGCAGGAGCTACCGCGCTCTCATAGCACGGTAAATTCTGTATGGAATGGAGCTATTTTTTGCAATTATATTCATAAGGGGTTGGATTTGTAAAAAAAAATATCACATACGGTTCTAGAAAAGTGGTCATTTATCTAATATCTATACGAGAAATTTTACTGTGCAAGCATCTTTGTACAATTAGGCCCTCTGTTTGGGACCTAGGAATTTCACTGGAAGGTAAGTTTTTTTAAAAAAAAAGTTCACCGCATTCCATAAAATGGTTTTAGGATCTGTCTCTGCTTTGCTATCCTTACAAACAAAACCAAATATTGGCAACACCAACAAAAATTGTTTGTTCATTTGCTACCAAATATTGGCAACGCCTACGAAAATCTAGTAACACCAGTGGAATCCAATATCACATGCGGACAATCTGAGGGTGTGGAAATCTCTCACCAAGAATTTAATAACACCGAAGTTTAACTTGATCACAACCCAAACAACATTCTTTTTATCAATATCCGGCTTTGTCTAGTTTTTGGCTATGCTAAAATTTTGACCTAGCTCATTTAAAAGCAACATATCTTATGGACAAGAGACAAACGGTGGACATATGAGCATACAAGCAGGAGGGCATTTTCTCAAAGAATCGGGTGTGCGCGGGGGGTTTTCGCAAAACACGCGTAAGTGGGGAGGTGGGAGCGTCCTCTGGACGGCCCGTTTCCGATCGGATGGCCAGGATCGCGTATGTCCACCAATTGTGCCTCTTGTTCACGAGATATGCCGCCTCATTTAGGCCATCATCAACCAAACAAACCCCTAACCATTTGATATCTTCACTGCAAGACAGGTCACAAATATTGCCAATACGGTCCCTTGCTTTTCTTGCACGGAGAGGATCCGAATCCCGTCATGCGCTGCCTGAATCTGACAAGTGCGCATTGAAAGTTTGGCAGCAACGGGGGGAGTATATGCATATGTTCTCTTGCACGGGAGAATCATGCACACAGGCGCAGCAGAGGCAGGCAGCCCAGTGTCGGACAGCTCAGTTCGCACAGAGGAGCGCCGGGATGGGAGTTTTTCTGAGATGCGAAGAATCATCACATCCATGATCCATCTTCGTATAGTTCCATCACGACGCATCATAATAGCTTGGACTCACAAAGTCACAACGAAGGAGGTAAGGCAAATGGGTGAGACGAAATGATCGCAGGTGCAGTGCAGTGCCGTCGCACTGGCGAACGCCATGTACCCATCATGCCATGGGGAATGCAACCTCCTGCCGTGGTGCCCTGCCATGCTCTGCCCATGGCGTGACGCATCATGCAGTCCCTTCCTTGCTTGCGAAATCTTCACTGTTGTAGCTACAAAATTTTTTTGTCAGAATTAGCCCACTATGTTTTTTCTTTTGCAAATATAGCCTCGAATCCGCAATTCCGGGTCCGCTGTAAATGCTCCCCTCGGCTACAACGTAAAATTTTAAAAAACTCAAAAAATACACTGGTACTGTAGCATGTGTGTTTTCTAAAAAATATTTGATTGTCGCTATGTGGATACGTGGTATTTATCGCCAATAGCGTGGTATCTAAATTTAAATATAGTTCATTATATATAAATTACCGATATCATATATTTGAAATAGTAAAAAAGTATCACATATTGAAAATATATACTAAATCGTGAGCATAGCACATATTATTAACCATTTTCTTACTCTCTCTATTATCTTTCTTTATGTCGTCATCCTCCCTCTCTTATTTAATTGCTATAGGCAAAAATCGATGATATGACTGTGAACATGACAAAAATCACATTGATTTCGATCCTTGTTAGCAAAACCACCCTTCAAAACTACCTTGGGGTGTAAGTTTTTTTTAATTATAATCTAAGTTGATTTGGATTTTTAAGTTTAGAGCGTTTAAATACCTGGTTTTGTAGTTGAGAGTATTAAATAAATTTTTTATAAAGTTCAAGATGTAAAATAAACTTATTTCTACATATGAATTTATATTATTATAGTAAACACTAGAACGAAACACCAGCATAGATCAATATTGAAACGTACACTGGTATAGATGTAAAATGGAACACCGTTTAAATACCTAGTTTTATAGTTGAGAATATTATATATAAATATTACTATTTTAAATATGTGGTATCGATAAATTATATATAATAAACTAAATATAAATTTAGATACCTCTCTATCGGCTATAAATACCGTGCTTCCACTCAAGGCAATCCAAATTTCTGGTAAAAAAACCGCTATAGTACCGTAATACTGTAGCAATGCAACGCTATTATACCACGGTATTTTTTTTAAATTTTGTGTCGCAGTCGAGAGGAGCATTTGCAGCGCCCCCCGTGCGCAGCATTAGCATTGCAGCGCACGGGGAGCGCGGGCCAGATGTTATATCTACAAAAAAAATCATATGAGGAGTAATTCTGGAAGAAAAAAAATTCTGAGGCCTACAAAAGCGTAGATTTCCTTGTTTGCTCGAAGAAAGTCGATGCAGATGCGCACCCCAGGTGAATAATCCGGTTGGCAAGTGCCCCCGCCTGCAATAACGAGAGAGGGTGCTTGGTGGGGCCCGCGGACCAGAGTCCAGAGCCAATGGAGTGACGAAACATAACAGAACATGCCCTCTTTCCCATGGAAAATTTGGTGCCTCCAGGGTTAACATTGTCGAATAAACAGGAAAATCGTCAGCCCGCCGAGACCGAATTTCGTCAAAAATTGACCGAAAATCGGTAAAAATCAGATGGTTTGCGAATTCAAATTCAAACTGAAAATTTGAGTTGAGTCGTGCCGGTCGAACTTGTGGAAGAACATGGTGCCGTTGCAGTATAACATGAAGTTTATAATGCTCATACGTGTCGGCTCAGTTCAAGAATCACACATGATGGTTACATCATATGAAGGCCATTCCTTCTTAAACTTCATCATATTTTCATTTATATCCGCTTCGTTAGTGTCTAGATATTTGCCGTCTATGTCTCTCCCACTGAGAGACGAGACACACTCGCCTACAAATGAGATATAGAATGACCATGTGAGCTATTATTGGATATACAAAGCTGTATATAGTTTGAAAGCTATTATTGGATTACCCCATTTTTGAGTTTCACTGACGGCGCTAACGAAGTACGAATTGTTTGCTTTCCTCCCCACTATACCAGCCGTGTGGAAGAATTTGGCCTATGCCGAGCCAAGCGCATGCTTCGCATTCCTCCCCTTCTATGTCCAGCTCCCAGTGTCAATCCGTGTTTGCACAGGACCACGAGCTGCACCAAGGTTGTAATCCCCCACGGCCGGTTTGTTCCGTTGCGATGAAGTCCGAAACATCCTTGGCATACCTCCTCCAGCCCCTCTAGATCCCCCACTGCCCCCACCATGCTCATACTTGCCACCTGCTCGCCTCATAAACTATGCCTCCACCCTTGAGGCATCTATCGCATGTTGCAGCTGGTCCTTCTCATCAACGCCACCCGTGTACTCAGAATATACACTTCTTCTCGGTGAGGAATCGTCAGCTGCTGCTTCTTTCCTGAGCCTCTCCTCCCTAGCTCCTTTCTTCTTGTACTTCGTCCTTTCTAGCTTGGGAACTTGACTGCACTGGACGACATTCCCACCGTGCCCTGCCAAGTGCTGCTTCAATCTGGTTGCACCGCCCCCTTTATTCTCTTGGTAACAGTACTCGCATCGAAAATCGATCTCTATCTTACTGTCGTGCTCCCACACAACGTCACCCTGCTCTTCCATCTACGCATCAAAACAACAAGAAGTCAGCTAACACAAAACATCAAGTGAATGCTACAAATAAAAATTATCATCAAGTATTCTGGCAACATCTACCAAATGAATTTGTTTAACCACTTTAAGCTAGTAATCACAAGATTCACTACATTTGTGGAATAGCACCAAAGAAGACAAAATCGGGTCAAAGTTGTAAGGACAGAACAACACATGAACAAATCCTCACTAACTATAATAAATGTTATTTATCTCTTCTCTCATACAACCCCCCCTAAATTTGCAAGTGAATGTTCTAAATCTTCAATTTAGTTAGTTTGGTGATATACATCGAATCCAATCTTAATTTGTTTCACTAATTAGCCACAAAATTTCCAGGACACTAATGCTATAGTCTTTTGCCTAAACAACCAGTGAGTAAATCAAACAGCACATTTAACTTAAACTACCATACTAACACAACATGCACTGTCATAAAACTAACCCTAACCCTAACACCTTGAGGTCCTTGACTAAACCTAACACTAACACCTTGACTAACCCTAACACTAACTATCCCTAACTCTAAATCATAAATCTAACCCTAACACTAACACAACATGCACTGCCATACTGCCATTCATTCACAAATATAAACCATAAGCACATGCTAATGAGCGTAATCAAGTGATATTCCTTACAAAAATTCAAAAATCGCGAAAAATTATCGAAAATCGCTCGGCTCCCCACGAAAATTGATCGAATGCTGGTGATTTTCCAAGCGACCGTGGCTAGTGTTCTCCCTTTGCGGACCTGCCGATTTTCGGTGCTAATCGACCGATTATCGTAGCTTCGGCAGCGATTTTCGGAGAAACGCCGGATCGGCCGAGTTCTCCTAGTCGGGAAAGAGCTTCGCGAGGTGAGTGAAGTGGAGCAATAATTGTTCCCGAACCGGCGTGCAGACGCGTGAAAACGACGCTCATTTGTGACCAGGCCGGAGCGGGCCGACTGTAACAGTACAGGCCCATTATTGTTTTTTTTGTTTTTCCATTTCGTAATTTATCTTTTGACTCAAATCTGTCTCCAATATTTGGATTTTTCCGAAATTGTCATCCTAGAAATCATAAATATGTTAATACTAATTTTAGGATAAATTTTTTTTAAAAAAATTCAATATTTTTGAATTTGAATTTGAATCCGGCCGGTTCACGAAACCGGGCCGGACCGATACAACCGATTTTCACGATTTTTAACCCAAAATCGTCGGTTTTGCTAACCCTGGATGCCTCTATGTGTTTATCAATGGCTACAGAGAGCACGCGAGGATCTAGTGTGTGTGGCTGTGTGATCCGCTCAAAACACTCAAAAGTTGCATATTTGCGGCTCATGGCTATCTTGTTTCTAATCCCAGTGGAGTTCGGATTGAGCTGAATTTCGAGATGATATCACCAGGTAGCTTGCCTTTTTCTTTGTTAGTCAATTTCTTAGCTCAAGCGAGCCAAATCTGTCAAGTAATCACCATTTTTAGCGTCTGTCATCTTGGTTTTTTTACAAATCTAGTCGCTTTCTAAACAAAATTACAAATCTAGCTTTCTCCCCACCACTTAACCTCCCACGCTCGTTAGCCGTAGCAACCCCTCCCACGCTCCTCTGCGGCAGGAGGCTGCCTCCCGCGCTTGTCGAGCGCGGGAGGTGGCCGTCGCCACCTCCTCTACCTGTCGTTGTTGCTCCCGCGCCCACCGTCTGTGGTAGACCGTTGCTCCTACGCTCTCGCTGGCCGCCATGTTCCCCAAGCGCGACAGACAAGTGTTGCCTGCTGTCCCTTTTTCGATGAGAAAGAAGATTAAATTTGTAATTTTATTTAAGAGAAAACTAGATTTACTATTAAAAAAATAGGTACGAGAGACTAGAAAGTGATTAGTGCCGACGCATACATCTCGATAGCCAAGGCCCCGTGGCAGCTAGGAATATCATGGACAGGACAGCCTCTGCATTCCTTGCGCTACGTGGATAAAGCATGGCAGTACGGTGTTTCCATCATACGATTTGATTGCACGTAGTCTCACAATCAATTGCGTATCTTCACTTCAGAAGCAAGACGATTGATTGCACTAGATATTCAGAACGGATCGATCCACTACTCGCAGAGCAGATGATCATGATGTATGGCTGGTGCTTTTGAATCCGAGTTAGTAGTCTTGCAAGAGATAATTGCATGAACAAGGGAAGACAGGTGCACATTCTACTTCACCTTGCAAGATTTGGACAGATAATCACACACTTCGTACACCACTAGCCCTGGCTTGTCGAGCCCCTCTTCCTGGAAACATATACACCGTTGGCTGACTTGTCCGGTCAGAGCTATGTCACCTGGCCTCCTAACTAATCTTGGATACCTTGTATCGCACCAAACCTAACACAAGTAGTACAATCATAAGGTTTCCAAAGAAATTGTCATATCCAGCAAGTGTGATTTAAACTGCTCTGTTCAGACTTCACAATGAGGAGTAACAACCACAAAAAATAAACATTTTAATTCAAGTCAATGTATTAGTTATGCAGAAATGCTCCACGCACTAACAAATTCCGGCCAAAATTTGATTCGTATATCGCATTTATCGACATAGCACACACACCCCAGGAAAGCCACAGCCTTTAGGTATGAATATGTACATATTGCTACCTCTAGAGGGTGACAGGAGTATCAGCATCACTATTTATCACATGTGGTTGGAAACTTGGAATACAACTGCCAAGCACACATCAAACGTATGATTCCTACAGTAGGTCTAAAGCAAGGACGAGAAAAAGGGAAGGAAAAAGATCAGTAGACAATAGACCATATAGGCTATAGGCACCGGGTATGGGAGCCAGGCTTAAAAAACCTGCGGTAAACCGCTCGGTTTTCGTGGTTTTCGATCGTACAGCTCCGGTTCGAAAACAGAAACCGAACGGTTTACCGATAAAAATTAAAAAAATTGAAAAAAAATTGAAAAAATTTATACATTGAAAACCGCTCGAAAACCGTTGGAAAACCGCGATTTTCGCAAAAAAAACCCTCGAAAAACCGTTTTTCAATAACGTTCAATTGGTCGGCTGTTTTTTCGCGAAAACCGAGCGGATTTTCGTCAAAAACCGCGGTTTTCACGCATAGATTAGACCAAAATTCAAATTTTTTGAATTTGCAAACCGTTCGATTTTTCATGATTTTCGAGCGATTTCTCGCGAAAACTGCTACCGTCTAGTTAGCGGTTTTCGACCTCGAAACGAAATTGTGAAGGGAGCAATCTCAACAAGTTAGACAAAGTTATTACTTATTCTCATCAATACCATTTCTTTTTGCGATAACTCATTAATATCGGATGTTTTTTTTATCAAAATATATTGCTCCATGGCTCAATTTGCTGCCAGCTTTGTTGAAAATCAGTAATTTTCAGGCCGAGCTGTGTATGAGTCGAACCTCTGGGGTTAGGGAGAAATGTCCGGTGCTTCCCTCCCTTATAGCGCTACCTCCGTGCTTCCTACACATACAAGTTTTTAAAAAATCCCTAATATAATAACCCTACTATAGTTTGAAGAGTCCCTGGAAGGGCAGCCTGCCCACGTGTCTCCGGAGCCGGCTCGGCTCGAGCCGCGAGCCGAGCCAAAAAAATTTTTACGGATAGGTCCTTTTTTATTTACAGATAGGTCCTTTTTTAGAAAAAAGAATTACAATCGGGTCCTTGTCTGTAAAAAAAATTACAAATAGATCCTTCTTCCCAAAAAAGAATATATATTACGCTTTGGTCCTTTATGCGTTTTTAAGGCTTGCGCTCGGGTCCTTTTCCACAAAATAACAATTACGTTGAGGTCCTTCTACGTTACGAATAGGTCCTTTTTTCAAAAAAAAATATATATCACACTTAGGTCCTTTTTGCGTTTTAAATGCTTGCGTTCGGGTCCTTTTCCATAGAATCAAAATTACGTTTAGGTCCTTCTTCGTCCGAAAAAAAAACGTACGGATCCTTCTTCCCGAAAAAATCATACATTTTTTCCGCTTTTTTTTACCACTACGTTTAAGCCTTTTTTCCGAAAAAAAACTCAACTTTCTCGTGTGGAGAGCGGCACCCGCGACGTGGTACGCCGCATCCAAGTTGCTAGTATTTTAGATATGTATGGATATTATAGCCACGTAAAATCTCAAGATCTAACTCGCATTTGGAAGGTACGGAATAACATGCGGCGGAAACAAAGCGTGGTGAAGAGTGAAAACACTATTAATAAATAGTATGTCTTTTCCATGCCACCAAAGTGAAATCTAGTTTGATTCTGAAATTTTCTCCAAAGTTTTTAGGATTTTTTTATATCTTCTACATGTAGGTGTTAGATAGTATACTTGTTGCCTTATATAGAGATTGTTAGTTGTCCTGTATAGAAACTGCTAGTCTTGTATAGATATTATCTTATATAGGCTTTTCTTCTGTACTCCCATGTAAATGTATATATACTAGCCCATTGACTTCATGTTCAATACAAGTGCTATTCATAACATGATATCAGAGCCAAAGTTTTATGGTCAGATTCCTCACCGGCGTTGTACTTGCGCCTTTTTTCCCGACGGCTCTTCTCGTCGCCTCGTCGTTGCCGCTCCTTCGTCCGGTGGTCGTTCCTCCCGTCCGATGCTCCGGCCACCCGTCGTTCGGTGGCCGCTCCATCCTTTGACGCACATCCGGCGCCGCCCTTCTCTGCGGCCCCCATCACTCTGTTCGGCCCCGAGGACCCATTGCTTCGCCACTTGGTCTTCTCTGCTGAGGATGCCACCTTGGCCTCCTCCCGTGACGAGACCTCGTGACACCGGTCGACGAACCGCCTCGACTCCCGCTCGCCTCGTCTTGGCAGCGTTGGTCTCCGCCCGCCCGAGCTTGACCACTTCCCACCGACCCCATCGCCTCTTGGTCGGTCGCCCGCCCCCAGTCACCTACTGCCTGGCTGGCTGCAGCACGGTGATTCTACCGTGCATGAGTTTTATGGGCAGCTGTCTTCGGAGTGGCATCAGCTCGATTCTCTTGGACCGGAGGTTTGCCACACTAGACAGTGCTGTCAGCATCAACACTCTCATTTGGAGCTCGGTCGTATCTACGACTTCCTGACACGTATTTGGACTGAGTTTGAGCAGATTCGTGCCCAGCTACTTACTCGCCATCCTCGTGTGACTTTGCTGAAGGCTCTTGCAGCTATTCATACTGAGAAAACTCATCTTCGTGGTGCAGGTCTGCTAGTATCTCCTTCAGCCCTGACAGTGCCTCGTGCTACTCCTCCACCAGTGGTGCCTACTCTAGTGTCGGCTACTGGGGGTGGAGGACTTCACTGCACCTACTGCGACAAGAACGGATATGTGGAGCAGTTCTGTTACTGGAAGAAGAAAGATCTTACTCGTCGAGGTGGACACCCTTTTAAGGGCACTGGACTCTTGGGAGCCTCCCCTCAGTGGACCTCTGCTGGTTCTGACTCCACTCAAGAGATTCTTACACTACTACGTCGCATGGCTACCTCTACACATACATGTTCTGCTGGTTCTGCACTCAGTCTTCCAATGAGAGACCACCTTCCTCCTCATTAGGTATCACACCATGGATTCTTGTCTCTAGAGCTTCTTTTCATATGACATTTAATCCTATGAGCCTCTATTCCATTAGTCCTATTGTTACTCCTATCATTGTACAGACCGCAGATGGTGCTTCTCTCTCTGTTGTAGGACGAGGCACTCTTTTTTCTTCATCTTTCATGTTCCTACTGTTTCTCATGTTCCCAAACTGATAATGCAGCTCATATCCGCTGGCCAGTTCACTGATTATGGCTATTGTGTTATCCTTGATTCTGACTCTTGTTGTGTTTAGGATCGCCGTATGGGGTCTCTGATTGGTGCTGGCCCTCACCGCCGTGACTCTCAGTGTCTCTGGGGGCTTGACTGGCTTCGTCTTCCTTTCGCTACCTTTGTCAGTCTCTCAGTCTCCTCCACCGCTTTCGCCTTTGTTGCATCTTCTACGGAGTCGTTTGCTCAGTGGCATCACCGTTTAGGACATCTTTGTGGGTCATGTCTGTCTTCTTTAGTTCGTCGTGGTCTTTTAGGATCTATGTCTAGTGATACCTCTTTAGCTGTGCGGGTTGTAAGCTTGGTAAACAGCTACAACTCCCCTATCCTTCCAGTGAGTCTATATCTTAGCGTCCCTTTGATCTTTGTTCATTATGATGTTTGGGGTCCGGTTCCTTTTGTTTCAAAATGGGTTCATAGATATTATATTGATTTTATAGATGATTTCTCTAGCCACACCAGGATGTATTTTATGTTTCTCTTAGTGAGATTTTATCTATTTATAAGAATTTTGCCACCATGATCCATACTTAATTTGATTCTCCCATTCGTGTTCTTCGTGCTGACTCAGCAGGAGAGTATTTATCAGGAGCCATTCGTGTTTTTCTTGCTACGCAGGGCACTCTTTCTCGGTTTTCTTATCCTGGTGCTCATGCTCTGAATGGTAGGGCTGAGCGTAAGCATCATTTTCTTGAGACAGCTCGTGCTCTTTTACTTGCTTTCGCTGTTCACCTCATTTCTGGACTGAGGCTCTTTTCACTGCCACTTACTTGATTAATATTCAATCTTTTTCTACTCTTCAGGGTGAGATTCCAGTAGAGCATCTTTGTGGCATGTCTCCCGATTATTCTAGTTTTCGCCTCTTTGGGTGTGTACTATGTTCTTCTTGCACCTTGTGAAAGCACCAAGCTGATCGCTCAGTCTGTTGAGTGCGTTTTTCTAGGATATAGTGCTGAGTATAAGGGATATCGTTGTTGGGATCCTGTTGGCCGACGGATGCGGATCTCTTAAGATGTTACTTTTGATGGGTCTCGTCCCTTCTACCCTCATCCTTCTTCTACTCTAGCATCTCTTGTCGAGCCGCTTTCTTTTCTGAATTTTTCAGATACTCCAGTTGCTACTTTTCCCTTTCCACGATTGGTGTCTCCTTCATCGTTGGTCTCTCCTTTGGTGTCTTCTTCACCACTGGTACCTCCTCCCGAAGTTTCTTCTGACATAGTTCCCTCCTATCCTCTATACTACACTTGTTGTCTGTGAGTTGAGGATTCTCCTACTGAGCCACCTTCTGTGTCTCCTCCTCGCTATGCTCTTCGCGATCACCAGTCTATTCGGTCTCCTTAGCGCCTTGGCTTTCTTGGTATAGTTCTTGCCGAGCCGACTTCTTACCGTGATGCTGTTATCCATCAGGAATGGCAGCATACGATGGCGGAGGATGTTAGGTCGAGGATGCCGACTAGAGGGGGGGTGAATAGGCGGCTTTTAAAAATTTCCTCGTTAATTTCTACAAAGCAATTCACCCCTAATTATCCTAATACCAAAACCTTAACAAATATTAATGCGGAAGCGATAAACTAAGGTTTTGACAATTAAAGCCTAAACCAACTAGGCTCACTATGTGCACTAACTAATTATGTCTCTAACAATAATTGCGATTCTAAAGACAAGCAATCAATCAATTTAATTCTATGAATATAAATTGCTTGAATATAAATAATGAAAACAATGCAAGCACAAGAGACACAATACTTTTTACCGTGGTGTTCGGAGACTTACCGGTCTCCCCTAGTCCACGTTGAGGTTAGCCCAAACAAATTGGACCGGCTCCACGAAATGAGCACCCACCTCGAATCCACTAGTGGCAGCTCCTTTTCCCTCTCGGGTAGACGAGCTCCAACCTTCACAAACTTTGCCGGGGTTTCTCACAACCTCTGTTGAGAGCTCCCGCGCACGACGTCGCTACGCCGTTTAGGTGTCAGCAAACACCAAGAGTAACAAATCAAGCCCTTCCGCTTGAACTTCACCTAGTGCAACACATGCACTTCCGGTGATCTCCTAAGTGCAACACATGCACTAGGATCCTCCTCAAGTGCAACACATGCACAAGAGGCTCTCAATCCACTTCCTAATTGCAACACATGCAATTAGGGCTCACTCTTAGATTAAGAAGCAAATGGAAGAGGGCAACACATGCACTCAACTCCTACAAACACCCAAATGCTCTAGCAACAACAACCACTACAGCCCTTGCTCCCCAAGGCCTCCTTTTATAGCCTCCAAGCCAAAACTAGCCGTTGAGGACGAATTGGGCAAAAGTCCAGCAAACCCGGTGCTACCGCCCTCTAGGCCCGGTAGCACCGGCCTCCTCGTCAACGGCTACAAAACTAGCCGTTGCAGGAAATCCGGTAGCACCGGCCAACTGGGAGCGGTGCTACCGCTCGGGCGGTAGCACCGGACTCAAGCCGAACACAAAAACATCTCCTCTGAAATTTTCATACCGGCCAGAAGAGCGGTAGCACCGAACCTCCGGTGCTACCGGCCTACTATGGGGGGTAGCACCGGACTGCCAACCCGCCCAAAAACATCCCTCTCTGGATTTTTCACACCGGCCAGAGAGACAGTAGCACCGGCCTCCCGGTGCTACCGGCCAAACTGTGGTAGCACCGGACCCCAGTGCTACCGACCTTACAAGGGCGGTAGTACCGGCCAAGCGGCAGTAACGCTCCCATAAGTGGTACTACCGGCCAGGCGGTTCACCGGCCCTACATGGGGGGTACGACCGGCCATAAGGAGAAAACACGGTTTTTCACAAAAACTTTTCTCCAAACCATTAAAGATTTATTCTTTGAGCTATGTGAGGATCAATACATGATCACAACATTATGCAAAACACATTTGCACATGTTAATCACATACTCCAAAGAATCTCATTAAACACAACTTATTTGCAAAACACATTTGCCAATAAACCAAGAACTTATGAGATCAATCCTCTTAGCCATGTTATGATCAACATATGATCAAGTCAATTTGCAAAACACATTTATAAATCCTATTCACATGCTCTGGGATCGAAACCCATAATCTCAAGTTCATTTGCAAAACACATTTGCAAATAACAACTCCAACTTATTTGCAAAACACATTCGTAAATAAACCACGAACCTATAAGATCAATCCTCTTAGCCATGTAAGGATCGACACATGATCCCGCAAATACCAATACATGCTCTAGGATCGAACCTCATAACTTCCAGCTTATTTGCAAAACACATTTGCAAATAACAAGTCAACACTTTGCAAAAACACATTTTGCAACTAAATCAAGCTTAGCCTTGTGATGATCAACACATGACCCAATCACAAGCTAAAACACCAAAGCATGAGCTCTCTATTTGTAACACATGCAAATCTCTAGCACCATGCAAACAACCACAACAAATTCAAGTGTATGAGCTCTCTATTTGCAACACATGCAAAACTTAGCTCCAAGCAAAAACCAAATTAAATAAGATTCAATTAAGATGCAAGCATGAGCACCCTTATTTGCAACACATGCAAATACTTAGCTCATACAAAATCCAATGCACAAGCTTCACCCATTTGCAACACATGCCAAATGGTTAGCTTCATGCAAACACCAAACAAGAGAGTGAGCTAGAGTGAACCTGATTGAGTTCATCAACACATGATGAAGCTCAAGCTAAAAGACTAAACCCCTCTTAATAGTACGGCGATCTAAACTAGACTCTTTAGTCTATCTAGTTATACCTTTGCTGCACGCGATCCACTTGGAGCTTTTATGATTTCCAATCATCTTTTCTCTGGGATCAAATCTTCTTCTTCTTGTTCACCAACACATGATGAACCTTCTCTAGCCCTTCTCTTTACTTTGGAATCATCTCTTGAAGCTCATGAATACATGATGACTTCTTCTTCTTTCCGATTCTTTATCATCTTGGACTCAACCTACTTCATAACTCATGGAAGATGTTAGTCCAACAAACACGGTTGTCTCAATCATCACCGCACTCCATTAACACATAATGGATGCCTCCAAAGTTGATTGAGCACAACCCAAATCGATTTGAAAGATTAATTGTGTCTTGAGTACTTTGATGCAACTAATGCTTCATTACACTCAAGAACTTTTCGCTTGTCTTTAATCAACAAGGAATACCATCAACACATGATGAAATGTCCTTTTATTGATTGAAAGACAATCGAACTCAATTTAAATTTCATTTAAATTGATATGAGTATATATATAACTACACAAGTTTCATATACTCAAATGATTGTTTCAAAGTCTTGATCCTTTATATGTTATTTAGCAATAAGACATGGATCAATACTATTGAAACAACAAGTTAAATTATAAACTCCCCCTAGATATGTGCATTCATGTAGTATATGAATTAGGAACATAATACACATATTTGGACTAAAGCAATGGAAGAGTTCATACTTTAACTTGAATCCTAAGTATGCATTAATCAATAAAGTGAATACAAGTGCATACCTTAGGTTTTCCATTTTCCATCCAAATATGAGATTAATAAGAATAAGGCTCAATTAAACATGTTAGTCTCATAATGATTAGATTTGTCATTAAACAATGATTAAACATTAATATTAAACCAATCACTAAAACTAATGGAGCTTGAACTTACAGAGGAGCTTGCTGCCCTCGAGTGCACTGGCACGTGGGATCTTGTACCCCTTCCTCCACGTGTCCGTCCCATTACATGCAAGTGGGTCTATAAGGTTAAGACTCGCTCTGATGGTTCTCTTGAGTGCTACAAGGCTCATCTTGTGGCGCGTGGTTTTCAGCAGGAGTATGGTCGTGATTATGATGAGACTTTTGCTCGTGTGGCTCATATGGCCACTGTTCCCACTCTTCTTAATGTGGCCTCTGTTTGTGGGTGGTCCATCTCTCAGCTTGATGTCAAGAATGACTTTCTTAATGGTGAGCTGCGTGAGGAGGTCTATATGCAGCCACCACCGGGGTATTTTGTTCCTGAGGGCATGGTTTGTCAACTTTGCCGCTCAAGCCCCTCGCGCTTGGTTTGAGCGTTTTTCTTCTATGATCACCACGACTGGCTTTTCTACTAGTGCTCATGATCCTGCGCTCTTTGTTCACACTTCGCCTCGTGGTCCAACTCTTCTTCTTCTATATGTTGATGACATGATCATTACAGAAAATGATTCTTCGTATATTGCCTTTGTGAAGGCACGTCTGAGTGAACAGTTCTCATGCCTGATATTGGTCCCTCCGTTATTTCCTTGGGATTGAAGTTTCTTCTATATCTAATGGCTTCTTTCTATCCCAAGAGAAGTACATTCAGGATCTTCTTGATCATATTTCTCCTACTGATCAGTGCACAGCCGAGACTCCCATGGAGCTCAATGTTCACCTTCGATCTACTGATGGTGACCTCTTGAGGATCCTACTCGCTATCGCCATCTAGTTGAGTCTTGTTTACCTTGGTGTCACTCGTCCTGACATTTCGTATCCAGTTCATATCTTGAGTCAGTTTGTTTCGGCTCCCACTCAGCTCCACTATAGTCATCTTCATATTCTGCGATATCTTCGTAGAATTATCTCTCGTCATCTTTTCTTTCTACGCCCCAGCTCTTTACAGCTCCAGGCATACTCTGATGCTACCTGGGCTAGTGATCACTATGATCGTCGGTCTCTTTCTGTTTACTGTGTTTTTCTCGGTGGTTCTCTCATTGCTTGAAAGACTAAGAAGCAGGCAATAGTTTCCCAGACAGCCTTAAGTTTCTTATCAAGATTTGAGGGACTTATATATTTTACATTCATACTGCCCCTGAAATCCTTAAATAGCATGTAATGGGCATCTACCATACAACCCCTTTTGGCATGAGAAGCATTTGCAAGATGGCAATTTTTTGATTCATGGTTTGATTTATGACAGTAATAGCATTGAGTGCTTTTCTTGACAAAAATTTGTTTGAAATGACTTGATCCACTTTTCTTGGGCACACAGTTGGGTTTATACCTAAGCCCTTTTGCCCAAGTTGGATTCTGTTCAACAAGAATTTTGTCAAGAGTAGCACTACCTAAAACATTTTTCTAAACCTTTATCAAATTTGGCTACCTTGGCTTTTAGTTCTTCATTCTCAATATTAAGCTCCTTAGCACAGGAAGCATATTTGCAATTATCATTACAGGCACCAGAAGAATTAAAGGTCATGATTTCATCTTTAAGTAAGTCACATGAAACTGATATATCACATAAAGAAACATGATTGGATTTGCTGGCTAGCATTTCATTTTCAATTTCTAGCTCACAATATTTAGTCTGCAAGTCTTCATGATTCTTAACAAGCAAAGCATGACTTGTGACTAGATCATTATGAGTTTGTACAGACTTTTCATGTTCATGCATAAGCTTATCATACTTGTCTGTTAGCAACTTTTGGTCATTAAACAAGCCAGTAATAGTCTTCTTAAGAGCTCTTGTTGAATTTGTTTTATCATGCAAGGCATTATTTAGCTCTTCAATTATTTCTACTAGCTCATTGTAAGAAGGTGAGTCACTAACCTTTTCCTCATCTGATCTTGCCATAAGACACAGAGGAAATGAAGGCGGTAGTGGAGTTGACTCATCTAATGCAAGTCCAGCTAGTCCTTTTGACTGTGAATTTTCATCATCCGAGGATGAGTTTTCACTTGTACTTTCTTCATCAGTGACCCATTCTCCTATGTGAGCTTATCATTTTCCTTTCTTTGCAAATTTCTTGGAGTAGCCTTTCTTGAAAAACTTCTTCCTGGGTTTTTCATGAGTCTTCTCCTCATCCTCATCATCCTTATTCTTGTACTTGCTCTTTTTCTTGATTTTGTTGGGGCACCGAGCAGCTATGTGTCCCTTTTCATTGCATTCAAAGCATATAACATTAGAAAAATGATTTTTTTAGTGGTAAGAGTTTGACCTTTCTCTGTCTTTGAAATTGACTCTTCTCATGAGTTTGTTGGCTCTTTTCATGAGTAGGGCTAACTTCTTCACATCCTCATCCTCACTTGACTCATCATCATTCTCGTCAGATGAGTCTTGAACAACTTCCTTGGCTTTGAGTGCTATGGATTTCTTCTTTGGAGCATCTTCTTCGGCCAATGTGAGCTCATGAGCAGATATTTTACCTAGTAGCTCGATTGGAGTAAGCCTCTTGAGATCACCACTGTTGGACAGATATGTGATCAAACTATGATATGCTCGAGGAAGCACTCTAATCATCTTCCTGCATACCTCAACATCAGACATTTTAGTTCCTAGGCCTTTTAGTTCATTGACAATAGGATTTAGCCTAGAGAACATATTAGCATTTTCTTGAGGAAGCATTTTGAATTGATCAAATTTTTCTCGAACAACATAATATTTTTCTTCTTTTATATCAGAAGTACCTTCATGTATTTCTTGTAATGTTGTCCATATGTCATAAGCAGAAGTAAGATTACTTACTCTATCAAAAACTTCTAAACTAAGATAGGAAAATATGGCATTTCTAGCTTGAGCATCATACTGCATATTTTGAATCTCACCAGGAGTGGGTTCACTATACACAGATTGCCCTTCGGGCATGACACGAGGAGGCAAAGGTTTTTCTGTAACTCTCCACACATCATACCCAACAGCTTCTAAATAACATCTCATTCTAATTTTCCAATAAGCATAATTAATACCATCAAAAACTGGTACTCTACCAATATTAACAGTTGCAGATCCATTTCCCTCGGCCATTTACCAAAGCTAGTCAAGCTAAACAAGGTAAACCTTGCTCTGATACCACTTGAAGGATCTAGTTGCCCTATAGGGGGGGTGAATAGGCAACTTTTTTAAGTTTTAACTTCTTATAATCAATTAACTATTCTCTATAAGAGAATAGAACATAACAATATATATATATATAAGACAAGTAAAACAAACAATGATAACAGCGAAAGTAATAAAGAAAAATAGAGCACAAAAGAGACAGAGATTTATCCCGTGGTTCAGAGCCGCACTCCTAATCCACGTTGAAGCACTTCTTCCAAAGTATTGCTTCATCAAAACTAGTCGCAGTAGCTCTAGTGATCACTCAGGTAACTCTTTCACTACTCCAATGAGGTGAGTTTCGAACCTCTCACAATCACAGTGGCCTTCCACAATCACCTTTGGACAGATCGCACTGTTCACTTTCTCCGAGCTGTCTAGGATCACTAAGATCCAAGAGTAATAAACTTTGCACAAGTTCTATCTCTTGGTTTACTCGCTAATCACACAGCTAGACTTCGGCTTGAAGCCAAAACACTTAGAGATGTTGAGGATTTTTGGTTTGAAAGTGAAGCACAGACTCCTTTTGGGAATGAAAGCTATTTTTCAATGCTAAAATGTCAAGGAGTTCATTCTATTGCTTGGTAGATGGCTCAGGAAATGCTTATATAGCCCTTTGGACTGAATATAGCCGTTACACCTGCTATTGTAGCCGTTGGACGTGTCAGATGTCAGAAATATCAGAAATATACGTTTACAATGGACTAAACAACAGTACCTAGCGATACTGGACATGTGTATGACGGACCAAATTTGGACATTTACGACGGACCAAAAAATTTGATCTGTTGTACATGTGTTTTTCATAGAGTTTGGTTTGCCATTGAACTGAAAGAGATACATATATGTTGGACTAAATAATTTGGTCTTTTTACGACGAACCAAAAAATTTGGTCTGTTGTACATGTGCTTTTCAAACAATTTGGTCCGGCATAAGAAAGAAAAAGTTACATGTATGTCGGACCAAATAATTTGATCTTTTTACGACGGACCAAAAAATTTGGTCTGTTGTACATGTGCATTTCAAAGATCGGTAGCCAAAGACCCTTTTTCAACAAAAAAACAAGATTCTCCAAGCGACTTGCTTTAGTAATGGACTGAAATTTTAAGCAAGAATATTTGGTCCGTTATTAAAGCAAAAACTTTTAATGAGAGGGAATATCCATCTAGGTTTTAATAAATAGGACTCCAAGTTTTGGTCAAGCAAGAAGACTTATAAACCGAATGAGTGCTGGGACTAAAAAAATTGGTCTGTTGTAGACGGAAGCGAGAGGATTTTTGGTGCATCACGGAAGAGTGACTTTTACATGTATGCTTAGGACCAAATTATTTGGTCCAGTCATACATAGACGATACTTGGATGACAAATGTTTTCAAGGAATTTTCACCAAGGACTAAAGAATATGAAAACAAGACATTTAGTCCGATGAGCGTGTATTTTGATAGAAGTTTTGACACGTAAGATTTTTTAATCTGGACCAAAGAATCTTTTGACTTAAAAATGATATGTTGATATGCAATGAGACTTAAGAAGAAAAAAGCTGAATTTTAGTCTGTTGTGTACTAACCAATTAGATTCAAAGGTTTAATAATTAAGTGTCTTTTACTCCCAGAAATCTAGTTTTGTCTTTGCCTTATGATCCAATCCACTAGCTTGTGCAAAGTCCTCTTTAGACAATAAATCGAATATAAACCTAGCTATTTGACTTGAATCTTCTCCCAAGTCAAAAACTAGTAACAGAGCACCTTAATCTTGCTAGTCCCACTTGCTTCATCCTTGTTTTCAGCACATGTTCTTCAACACTTTAAGCATTATTAACTTAGTCATCAATACCAAAACTGAGATAAAACCGGATAAAAGAAATTGAGGGGGCCTAGATGCTATCAACGTGTAAGATATTGTTTAGATTAAGATCACGATTCTGGGTATGAATAGTAGATTTACCAACATGACTAATATCCATACCTGATCCACTCGCCGTGTGGATTTGATCACCGCCATTGTACTTGTCACGGAAGGACAGCTTCTCCAATTTGCTTGTTATATGATCAGTGGCTCTCGAGTCCGTGTACCAATTTGTGTCCACGGTGTAGGAGTTTGTACCAGCAGCAGCATGTCTGGCATCAGGAACGTAATTTTCATCATACCTGTGCCAACACCTATCAGCAGTGTGGCCAATCTTGAAGCAGACTTGGCACTGTGGGCGATCTGAAGAATTGTTGTTACTGTTGACATTCCCGCGCGCGCCATTGCTTCCTTGCCGAGGATTGTTGCCGCTAGAGTTGAACCCGCGGCCGCCGCGTTGTGCAGGAACATTGGCCGGTCTTCCTTCGCGACCACCACGCCCGAACCGCCCAGGACCACCGCGCCCTCGTCGATTTGCGACGTTGGCCGAGGACCCGGATGAGTGGTCGTTGCTGCGCAGATCGAGCCGAGTCTCAAAAGCGAGCATTTGAGTATACAGCTCGCTTACCGTGATCGGCTCAGATCGAGCGAGAACCGAGTTGACCACCGAGTCGTACTCGTCGTCCTGCTGTAGCCATCTCATCGCCGAGAGCTCGCATCTTCGCGACATATTCAGTCATTGTCATACTCCCTTTCTGGGCGGTGACCGGAGCTAGGTGCGTGTTCACCGTGCGAGCTCGTGTCTTCGACACGAACATGATCTCGATCGTGCGCTATACCTCCGCCGCGGTTTGCTTAGCCGTAACCTGAGCCAAGATCTCCTTGGACACGGAGGTGAGGAGGAAGCTAAGGACCTGCTGGTCTGAAGCTAGCCAGTCTTCATAGGCAGGGTTAGCGATCTTGATGACCTTGTCACCATCCTTGCCGTCGATCTCAGCAGCATGCATTTTGACCTTGCCGGTGAGGTAGCCTTCTAGGTGAGCGTCCCACATTGTGGCGACGACTTGGGCTCTCCATGTTGAATGGTTGTGTTTGGCGAGCTTCTCTGAAACGGGATGAGTGATCATGGAGACGAGTCCAAATGCAGAGGAGGAACTGCCAGCCATTTTGTGGATTGGATCTATTCCTAGGCTCTGATACCATGAAAGTAATCAGAGGTGCGGAAGTATTTTGGTGGAAGTAGTCGCACCTTCTCCGTGCTCTGCCTGCATGTTTATATGGGGCGACCAAACACGCCAGTTTGTTACGTACGCAACAACTTGATAAGGCCAGCCTTGAGTAGCGTAACAACTAAATACAACATGTCTATCTTAAGCTAACAACATGCGCTACTTCTAGGCCGGCCTCTATCCTGAGTTGTTGCATAATTACAATGCACGTTACATGAGTTACAAACTTATCTAACAGCAACCCCTCATCCGTTCCGTTGTATATCGCCAATTCCTCCGCTGTCCACAACCTCTGCACATTGTAGCAAATGCAAAAAGAGAAATGGGTGTTACTGTTGAGGAACCTCGCTATCGAATAGTCCGGGGTTCCCGAACAGATCTGAAGTGGAGAACAGAAAGAGAGAGAGACATGTGTTTAGGGAGAGCGAAAGCGGAAATTCTTTATTGCTAATGAATTCTGTGTACATGGGGGGGCCCCCCTCCTCCTTTTATAGCGCTCTCTAGGGTTTGGCATTAGGGACCACATGGGCCTTGGTGGGCTTTGTGGTTTCTCAACACTCCCCTTGGGCCCTTTGCGCGAGATGCATATGCCTCATTAAAACTCCGAAAAAACCAAATGGGAAAAATACTTGGAGAAAGAGTACATAGCATACGCTTACTATGTTGCACGAATTGCCTCGTTAAAACCTTACGCAAGAAAACTTCATGAAAAACTTGCTAAGGAAAAGAGTACAATTCTCCCAACTTCAATTGCTAATCTTCGAGATTCATGTTGGGTATTCATAATTCATGCTCAGATTCATGTGGGAGTATGTGACATATCTCCCCGAAATCTGCACTTCTCTAAGTCTCATCATCCCAATTCCTTTCACGCACCTTTCAAAGGTAGATCTTTGGGAGTGATTTAGTGAACAAATCTGCAAGATTTTCACATGACTTAGTATGCAATATCTTGATCTCGTTCATCTTATGCAATTCATGAGCATAAAAGAACTTGGGGTTGATATGCTTCGTGAGATTGCTCTTCACATAACCCATTTGTGCTTGGGCAACACAAGTCGCATTATCTTCATAAATTATTGTAGGAGTTTGCTCAATGTTCAAACCACATGACTTACGGATGTGGTGAACCATTCTTCCGAGCCATGCACATTCACGAGATGCTTCATACAAAGCGATGATTTCCGAGTGGTTTGTCGACGCCGAGACAAGAGTCCGCTTAGACGACTTCCAAGAAATTGTTGTTCCTCCACATAGGAAAACATAGCGGTTTGGGACTTGCCAAGTATGCTGGTCCGATAAATACCGGCATCGGCATAGCCAACCAAATTCAATTCATTGTTTCTTCAAAAATGCATCGAGGTCTTTGCTTCCTTGGAGGTAGCGGAAGATGTCCTTGATCCCTTTCCAATGCCTTTTGGTGGGTTCTCAGATTGCATCGAGCTAGCAAATTCACAATAACGCAATGTCCGGTCTAGTGCTATTCGCAAGGTACATGAGCGCCCAATTGCACTCAAATATGGGAATTCTGCTCCCGTGACTTCCTCCCCTCTTCTCTAGGTCCGTATGGATCTAGGTCGCTTGGAGTGACCTTCCACCATTGGAGTCTTCGCAGGATATGCTTTTTCAAAGCTAAATCTTTCCAACACTTTCTGCGTGTAGGTTGATTGATGTACCAAGATTCCTCCTTGGACATGTTCAAGCCGCAAGCCTAAACAAAACTTGGTTTTACCCAAATCTTTCATTTCAAACTCGGACTTCAAGTATGAGCATGCCTCTTCAATTTCTTCATCCGTCCCAATGATGTTCAAGTCATCTACATAGACGGAGATTATACGTAATCCATTCGTGGATCATCAGATAAACACACATGGACAATCTTCATTGCTTGTGTAGCCTTTCTTGCAGAGAAAGTCACTCAAGCGATTGTACCACATTCTTCCCGATCGCTTCAAACCCATACGTTGATTTCTCCAATTTCACATCAGCATGTGTTTCTATTTGCTCCATCTTGGTTCGGGATAGGAATTCCTTTCGGTACTTTCATGTATATCTCGAATCCAAGTTTCCATACAAATATCTTTGTGACAACATCCATTAGCTTCATTCTCAACTTCAAGTTGATCGCCATTGAGATCAAATATCTAAAGGTAATTCCTCCCATGACCGGAGAATAGGTTTCTTCATAATCAACTCCAGGACGTTGAGTAAAACCTTGAGCTACAAGCCTTGCTTTGTACCTTACAACTTCGTTGTTTTCATTTCTCTTCCGAACAAAGACCCATTTGTGACCTACAGGGTTTATATGGGGAGGTGTGCGGCATACGGGCCCAAACACCTCTCTCTTGTTCAGAGAGACTAACTCTGCCGTGATTGCCTTTTTCCATGCTTCCCAATCTAGCCTTTTCTTGCACTCTGCGAGAGATGCAGGCTCGGGATCATGATCAATGATCGAGGCAATCTTCTTTGCGAAGTAGGCATCAACGTTGGCTGTTGCTCTATTCAGGGATTCTCCTGTTATTACAAAGTTTATGGCCATTTCTTCATGGGGTGCTTCATGCACTTCTACTTGCTCTTATTTGCTTTTCCCTATCGCAGAGCAAGTTCCTTTAGCTTTCATCGCCTATGTGTGCGCACACATTATTTCCGTGCTTCTGCAGTGGAAGATTCAAGTCCGAATTGCCTTTCTGTTGGCTTCTTTCAGTGCAGTCTCAACTGCCCCTTCTTTCCTTGGGGCATTTTCGTGATTGGTTGTGGTAAGTCCTCTCGCTTGATTTTCTCCAGACGTCTCCGGTACTTTGGGTTTGAGGAGCCGATTGCTCGCTCTTTTCTTTGAGGCCTCTGAGCAGTTGAGGATACCTTCTATTTTCTTTGGTATTTCCACCCTCTCGGTGCATTTCTTGCGGGTACATGCGACTTAACCACGCCCTTGGATCACAAAATGATCAGCGATTCATTTGCTAAATTCGCAAATCAATTATCTTCGGACTTCTTGATTTGCTTCATTAGTGCGGGGTCATGTGCGGGATCGGTGGAATGCCATATGATTTCCGGCATTTTTCATCCAAAGGTTGATTTCTCCCCTAATGACGGAAACGATCCTCGTCAAAGATGCAATCAATGACGGTCAGATGCAAATCTCCATCATGGGTTCTAAATACCGATTATGGATGCACTCTCATAACCAACGATATCCCGGACTTGTGGAGAGGGCCCATTGCGATCACGAGGGGTGGTATAGGTACATATACCATACACCCAAATTTTCTAAGATGGGAGATCTTGGGATGATCCGTGCACAAGCCGCATAGGAGAATGGATGTTGTAGGCCGACGGTCTAAAATTGATAAGAGCTGCTGCGTGCAGATCTGCGTGTCCCCAACAAGTGTTGGGCAAGTTACAACTCGCAAAAGCGGTCCGCAATGAACTTAATCCTCTTTATTAGTGCTTCGCTAGTCCGTTCTGCGTATGAACGTGCGATGGAGTGCTCAATCGCTATCCTCGTTCTTTGTGCAATAATCATCAAATGCCTTTGAAGTAAATTCTCCGGCATTGTCCATTCTAATGGACTTCACGCGATGATCGTGGAAAGCGTTCTTAATTCTTATGATCTGCGAGATCACTTTGCAAAAGCATGGTTTCTTGTTGACAACAAGCATACATGCGACCATTTCGAGGAAGCATTGATGAGCACCATAAAGTATCGAAACGGCGACAGCGGCTGAATCGGACCGCAAATATCCCCCTGGATGCGTTCCAGGAATGCAGGGATTTCATTTTGCACTTTCATGACAGAGGGTCTAGTTATTAATTTCCCGGTGGCACATGCAGGGCACACAAAATCTTCATGATTCGGGAAATTTTTAACATTTATGCCATGACCACGTGAGTTGTTCACTATATTTCTCATCATTCTAAGACCAGATGACCTAATCTACCATGCCATAAAGAAAATAATTCGAGCTTCTAAAAGCAGTCTTCAAGGAAGTATACACTTGGTGCATGAATATTCGTGTAGTACAACCCTGATTCATATGAGGGATATTTTTCTAATACCATTTTTCCACATACCGCGTGCTTCACAATGCACAAGTATTCTTTGCCATTTTCTTCATTGGTTTCTACGTGAAAACCATTGGCGCGGATGTCTTTAAAGCTTAAGAGAGTACGTGTTGATTCAGGTACAAAAGGGCTTCTTCAATTACCAAAGTTGTACCCATAGGCAATATAATTGTGGCTCTTCCGAGCCGATTACATATGAGTCGCTTCTGCGATCGTAGTAATCTTTCCAGCGTTCTTCGTGATCGATCGAAATATTTAGACTCTCTTAAGATGGTATTTGTTGTGCCACTATCAACAATGCATACCTCTTCCATTTGGGCGCTACACGATTTCTAGATAAAAGAAATATAATTCTAATCAAATAGAGGCAAAACAATCCAAATATTACTTGCAAAATTGAAGAATCCGAATAAAGAATAAATTGCATATATATTCATGAGAGAAGTATGCTCTTCTAGAGCTTACTATTCATTATTCAAAGAAAATGCTAACAACCATAATCTAAAAATAATAATGCGATTCATGCATTAGCGGGCTTTGGACTTTTCCTTGGCTCGAAACTTCTTTTCTCCTTGCTCGCCCTTCTTTCTATGAATGAGCTTTCTCACCTTATAGCTATTGGCATTAACTTCGTGCGGTGCCCCTTCCAGTGGTGTGAGACATAGTTCTTGCGTAGAACATTGTCTCGCGATTCGCAACTTGCATTACATCAATCGATTCGCTATACTCCTTGTATGCGTCCCGACGATAGTGCGTGCACTCTGGATAGCATTTAGGTGGAAGGTAGAGAGTTTTCTCAATCTTTTCCTCATCGGTGATCTTCTTGCCACATAGGAGAGATTAGTACCAATTCGTGCAAGGCTTTGATCGTTCGCTCGACGGTAGGTTTCGCGCCCTGCAAGGACCCTAGACCAATCGCAAAGACGGAGCTTCTTGCCCCAAGAACGATCTTCACGTCCGATGCCCAAGTGAGGTAGTTTCGACTGCGGGGCGTTCTTCAAACTCACGATTCACGATGCGGACATCTTCATGATTTCAAAATTCGACATTAGATTACTGCGTGTAATCTAATAGAAAATGGTTGCAATAAGCATAAAGTGCAGAAAAATTAAATTGCTATGCATTGCAATATATTAAATAAAGCAACAGATTCAAAAAACATAAAGAAAATTCAAAAACAGAGAAATAAAGCAAGAAAAATTAAAACAGAGCCAAATAAATCTTCTTGATTTTTCGCAATTTTTCAAAATTTTCTGCAATTTTTTCGCAATTTTTCTCTTTTTTTTTTCTTTTCCTTTTCTTCTTTTTTTTTTCTTTCTTTCCAGCCGAACCGGCCGGGTGGGCCTTTCCTTTTCTTGGCCCAAGTCCACGCGCGGCTAGGGTTTCCCCTAGCCGCCCCCCAGCCGCCTTTTCTTTGCGTTTGCTTCCGCCGCACAAAAAACCGCCGCCTTCCTTCTTTCTTCACGCTGGCGCGGCGCGACGCTGGCTCGGCGCAGGGGCGGAGTGAAGCTGCGGCTCGGCCGGGCGAGCACGGTGGCGTTGCGGCGCAGTGGGCGGGCGGCGCGGCGGTGGCGAGACGAGCCCAGCGACGCGGCGACCGGGCGGGCGGGCGCGCGGTGGCCTCCGAGCCGAGGCGACCGCAGAGGCCGAGGCCGGACGGCGCGGCAGAGCCCGGAGGCGTGCCGAAGCGTGGCGGCGGCCGGCCGGCCGAAGGCGCAGACGGCGACGGCCGGGTTCAAGCGCGACGTCGGGCGGCTAAGCTGACGGCGGCGACGATGGCGCGGCCGGCCGGAATGCCGGTGCCATGTCGGCGGCGCCACCGAGCCGTCGGCGCCGCAGGGGTCCGGAGCCGACGGCGACGGGCGCGGCGGCCGACGGCTTGAGTTGCCGAGCGGCGCGCATGGCCGAGGCGGTCCGTGTCTAGGGGCGCGGCGCCGCAGCAGCGGGCTGGCGGCGCGCTGCTGGCCGGAGCGCCGAGGCGGCCGCGAGCCGTGGCGATCCGGCGGCGGCGGCGATCGCATGCATGGACGCGAGGGCCAAGGCTCAGGCGTGTGGCAAGGCGACGCTTCAAGTCGACGCCTCGTCGCCGCCGAGCCGGCGGTAGATGCCAGCGAAGCGCGCGGCGCGAGCGCAATGAGTGGAGGCGGCCGCCGGGCTTCAAACCGGCGTGCACGCGAACCGAGGCGATGGCGATGGCGGCGGCGAGCGCGGAACCAAACGCATATTTCCTTCTTTTTTCGTGGATGATGCATGTCCGATGTTGCTTGTAGCCGTGCCACGTGATGCAAATATAAAGCAGATCACGACAGTAGATGCATGCATAGGAACGACAGCGATTAGATACAATCACCGATTCTCACCTCTTCTCACCTTTTCAATTCTGATCTCCGTAGAGCAATTCGTGCTGATAACGTGTTGAGGAACCTCGCTATCGAATAGTCCGGGGTTCCCGAACAGATCTGAAGTGGAGAACGAAAGAGAGAGACACGTGTTTAGGAGAGCGAAGCGAAATTCTTTATTGCTAATGAATTCTGTGTACATGGGGGGGCCCCCCTCCTCCTTTTATAGCGCTCTCTAGGGTTTCGGCATTAGGGACCACATGGGCCTTCGGTGGGCTTTCAGGGTTTCTCAACAGTTACAACTCCACTAAAAAATGGCAATGCTTCTTAAATCCTAAAGCTCTAACCCGGAGAAGCCGCAATTAAAAATCCATTACATAGTTACAGAGCACCCCTTTGTTTTCACTATAAGCTCATGTAATCCGCAGACTGTAATATACCGCAGATATGCTCTAGATCAAGCTCTTAGCACATGGATACGTCTAACCAATAGCGAATGCTACTGTAGATTTTGGATCTAAATTGGTTGCAAGCATCAACGCACCCGGCAGTTTCCGTAGATTAGATAACAAGAGAACTCTCTAGCTCATACGATCAAGGCGTATCAAATTCGAGGCAGCGGAAAATTGATTTGGGGTGAAACAAATAGAGAACACACCGGCTTCCTGAGGCGGTAGAGCTGGAGGAGGACGGCGAGCAGCGCGAGACCCAGGAGGCGAGCGCGGAGCGCCATCTTTGCGCCAGGCAGCCAGTCCACCTCCACCAACACAACACTGCCTCCACGGCTCTCCCGGCCACTACCAGTCGACCGAACCGCCTCCGCGAACTGGAACCGCCCTTGAGACGCGACGACGCCGAAGCTTCGGCCGGCCGAGGTTGCTCTCGTTTCCTGGGGTGCGTACTCTACGCATACAACTCTGCATTTACAATTATTTTTGTAGCATCGTAAATCTAATACATATATTTGAAATTGACTAAAAGTATAATCTAAAAAGTTCTAAGGTCTTAAAAATCTCAAACCACCAAAATCAAAACCAATTCAAACAACAAATTTGACTCATCAACAAAGTGATATTGTACCCATATACCCTCTATTACCGTCCTGACCATAATTGATATAAGTATTTATTCTCTGTACTGTTTATGTTCCTGAATCCTAACAAACACCCAAAAGATTAGGCAAACTAATTAAGCATATTTTGAGAGCACAAATATTCTTCTTCTTTTGCTCATATAATTTTTTTGATTTAATGGTCACGTAATTCTTCACCAGAGTATCAACTAAAAAGTAAAGTTACATCCTGATTGTCAATATTTTAGACTATCACTAATCTTACTTCAATGCCTAACATGTAAGCGAAAGTCTCAAAATTTTGGGGGGGGGGGGGGGCTCCGCCTCTGCGCGAAGCTGCCGTGCCACTCGACTCGTGGTCGTGCTTCAAAAAAAGACACCAGACTGCGTCCAAACATACGGAAATAGGCGCGGTAAAGGAACAGGAACATGAGATTTTTTTTTCTCGTATCAGAGTAAGGATATTTATCAATCGGTCAATCCTCTACGCAACGACTAAATTTATCTCAGATCATATCCCAAATTCCCAACCCTATTTCCACCTCCCATAACCCATTATCCAAATAGCCCCTGTATGTTCTGAAAAAGTGGTTCTAGGACTTTGGGGGGCCAAAATATTCTGCTTTGCTGACACCACACCAGCACCGAATATAACTTCGCCTTGCGGTTAAATGATGGTCGGAATAGAGCAACAGAGGTATGATGTACAGATCTGAATGTTTACCGCTACTAATATACATGGATACCTGTGATGGCTGTAAGCCTGTAGCTAGCAAAATGATCTACTGAAACAATGTTCTCACCAGCATGTTAGTATTCACGGACTGACTTACAGAACAGTGCAGCAACCGCGTGATCTACAAGGTTGCCGAACAAAATGTTAGTGCACGCAGCACTCGAACGAAGCACGCCAAAATGCCATGCAAGGCGTGACGCATTTGCAAATATGTCATGATTTTCTACTACGCTTTGTAAGCGTAGGCATGGCACTTAAACCACGGCTACCATTACGTCTCAGAGATGAAGATGCACCTCGGGCTTCCATATTCGCATTCCCTGTACACTCTCCAGTCGTCGGCAAGCTCATACTTTTGCCACTGTCTGAAACCCCACCGATATCCTCACGGGCATCACTTTTTCCATCCTCCATTTCTGCACCAGATCGATCACCTGCTGTATCTTGTTCGTCACCCTCTTCCATGCAAAATCCACCCCCAATGAAAAGGTAGTCTTTCGGTGCAGAATCTATCTGATGATCCTCGCATAACTCAAAGGCCGGGGTATCTTCATTATCTTCGGTAGTGCCTGGATCTCTATGCATCCGATCGCTGTTCAGTTCAGTGGTATCCTGATGGACCAGCTTAGATTGTGTGTCCTGTGCAGCCATGTCCCCCTCCGCAGCAGCTTGGCTTGGGTCATTTTCGTCAATTTGGTGCATGGGAACGTCATTGTCATCAACTTCACGACCATCTTTCACGTATGTCACCTGTTTCCGCTTCCTATTTGACTGCAGGAACACCATTAGCATGCAAATATAATAAGTTCTCTTTCCAATGCAAATATTACCACTCTTCATATGGAGAACAGAAGAAAGACATCCACACCAATTCTGATTCTGAAAGAAATACACATTTGTGATTGCAAGCAGGACCAAAAACAGATGTAACCAGCCAGTAACAAATGGTAATTGGTTTTTCTAGGCCAGAACAGTTTTTTATAATGTTTTCTATGGATCACCAACATGAATATTGGATAAAACCCTAAAAAATGAATATAGGATAAGTTTCATATTTTTCATGCACTTAACATTAGTTGGCAATATTCCAGTAAAGACTCTTTATGGCTCCCTCCTCATTTTAAAGCGTGATAACATGCATGAAATACCTTTTCTTGCAACTGAACAGACTATTAGGCACAAACACTGAGGGACTGAAGCATTCCAAACTGGCAACACTGAACTATAACTATAGTATGCAAGGAGATCTAAAGTTAACCTTTAGAGTTTGCATCACACAACCATGATAAAATATAGTCCATGACAGAAGTTTTCTGGTGCACTGTGCAGCAGTGTCAAATACTACACTTTGAAACATGAGATAAGCACCATACAATACAAAAGGCACAAAACAACGTGGGGAACTTACTCTTCGCAATGCCAACCCTGTTGATTTGTAGTTGTTGGTATGTTTTTCATGCCAATCCTCATCTGAATCTAAAGCAGAAATTTTGATTTCAGAATCTTCCTGACTTCCCGTTGTCTCATGTCCAACATTCACCCGTCTCCGTCCTCTTGCTCTAGAACGACCAGAGGAGCTTGCAATTTTATCCTTACTGGCATTGCCCTTTTCTTTCGTAAGTTCATCCATATCTGCGAAGTTATCAGGATGACCAATTTTATGATCCTCTTGACTTCCCATGTTTCTGGGTCCAGCATTGTTGTCCCTTTTCCCTCTAGCTCTGGCACGGCCAGAAGAGCTTGTCTCTTTCTTCTTGGTGGCATTACTAGTACTGGGAGTATCACGATCAAGATCATCTGTTTCTGCAAAGCTTTTCCCTGTAATACCCTTGATAGCTTTCTTAATCCTCTTGCTACGAATTTTTGCAAACCTCTCATTGAATGAATAAAATGCTTCCATGCGCAGCTGAGTCTGCATGTGAGAAAAAGCATTTCACATTAAAATGCAAGAATTTTAAATAACCAATATTTTACTTGGACTTTGAATCACCCTCATTCCAGTTAAACCATCCTACTATTAGCTAAACCACTAGATTTACCCGCGCAACTACGCGGCTAGATTTTATGATACAATTGTCTTTGATATACAACTCTATTTTCTATAATACAATTGTATGTTATATAACTCTAATATCTATATATGATTAATCTGCATCATTATAACCTCTTTCTGTAATACAATTGTATTTGTTATATAACTAATATCTATATATGATTAATCTGCATCATTATAACCTAGCCCCACCAAAATAAGTGGTAGAGACACTTATCATTTTCTTTCTATTAATGTGAGAATTTCTAGGATTTTTTTTCTTTTTTAGGATTATTATGGGATTTTCTTGCCCTTAAAACGAAGGTGCCGTGAATGTTACCTGTTGTTTTTGTTTATATAGATGAACTCGAAGCACAGAAGACCGTAGCTGTTCTACTTTGAAAAGGCAAGAGATTTTCAAAATGCTATAACAGATAAGACGAAAGGCAACAAACTCCCAAAAACATGCCTTTTTTAGTTAACAGATGTCTAGATGGCAATTTTGCATAACAAGGTATAAACCAACACGAGCAGACCCAAAATGACAAAACATAAGGGTGAAATGCTAACATGTTAGTACTTCATGTTTGTACAATTTTCTTTTCAAACTTTGGTGACATCCTTCTGACAACTCAAACCACAACAGTAGGTAAAATTTAGAACTCAACAATATACATACACATTCCATAACATCATATCATCCTAGAATGCTGTAGATATATTTGATAATTTGCTAGAGACTCACCTCACGCTTATTATACTCCCTCAAAACAGGAAGTAGCAGTTCATCAGCTTTCTCCTTGCTCCACCCAAACCTTTCCCAACATAACCTGAAGGAACTCAATATTAGATCTTCATCTGTTGCACCAAAGACGCAAAATAAACAGGGCATGTGTACTTTTCAATATCATCATTCTTGCTTTTTGAGGGAAAAAAAACCCCACACGGATCCCATTGAGGAAGATAAAGGCATAAAGCTCATAAACAAGAAGTCAGTATAGAATACAAGAAAATTACAATTTACACATTTTTGCACTCCTCAATGCTGTCAACTTTCAATGTTTTAGAAGTACATAAATTAGTTTACTTGCACTGTGCATACTACATAGTGCTCTACAAAAAATATAATATTGCACATGAAACTTAAGATTATTTACATGTTGACTTCTAAATGGGTATATCTCGAAACAAAAACACAATTTGAATTAATCTCTGGTTCAGTTTGATTAGATGAACTCTCTTACCTCAAATACACCTTCTATTAGAACCAAAAAGTCAAAAACTCTAACATGAATAGTATTAGCATCATTCCAGTTATATTGCCAAGAGAATAGCCATAATGCTAATGCTGATATAAAAGTACTTTAGTCTGCTGAATCCACACATGCCCAAGAGCGCACACACAATCCAGGCCAATACTACTTTCTTACATGCACAATCTAAATTAGCCAGTATAGCCCAAACCATCAAACAGATAAATTGACGAACAATGGATGAATTATAAAACCAAACAAATGACAGAAGCATAATTTCTCAAAAGGGGAAAAAAATAGGCATTACGTGTTACAAAAACGAATTGATTATTAAAATCTCAGAGCTAAAGGAAACAAAAATGCTCTGCTTGCAACTATAAATTTACTCAGGGTTTTGCCTACCACTCTGTGAGCACTACTAGCATACTAAGCTGGCATATGGGCACACTTTAGGTATTCGAGCTGCTAAGGCCTGATTGCCAGAATGCCAGACAGTATATTGTCAACAATCTGAGAGCAATACCAGCAAGAAAAAACCTGCTCCACTTACAAATGATTTGATCTAAAAAAAGGAAGGGAAAGGAACGTAATGCACAGGATGGTATGCTCGATTGGTTATTTGTATTCATAGAAAAAACAGGTCTCTCTTCAAGACAACTTACTTGCGTAGTAAGCCTGAATCTGGTCTTCCCCAGGAGAAAGGTTCTGTTGAATCGTCAACTTGTGGAGAAATGTATGCGTTTTTTACTGACTCACTGGGAAAAGTTGAAGGAATATGCCAGTTCTTGCTCACGTTCCTCTGATATAACAATAAAGAAATAACAAGTATAGAATAAATAATAGTAAAGCACTTATCTAAAATAACCAAACAATTACAGCAGTTCACAAGATGTTCCCTAAAAGAAAACTTACATGCTTACTCATAAAAATTTTCTTGATCTGTTTGGTCTCATCAGAAGATTGTTTATCATAAGAACCTTCAACAGATTCAGGTTCCAGATTATTACCATTTCCATCTGAATTATTTCCATCATGTTTCCTTTTCTTTGAGCTGCTACCGGTTTCCATATCAAGCTTCCCCAATATTGTTGGGTCCGGTGACTCAATCCATTCTCTGAACTTCTGAAGTCCATCTTCCTCAGGAAATGCATGTACAACTTCAATAGCATTCACAATGCCAATACCACTGCAGCACCAGAATTATTATATAAAATAAAGCAGGACAAACCAGGATAAATTGACTGGATGAAATGCTACATCACAGCTGGCTTAATTATAAAACAGTATCATGAGAATAAAAAGACAATCCATTAAACTGCTATTGCGGCAAAATTTCTTTAATTATAAAGCTTGACTTGCAAATGTTAAAACTAAAATGGAATGACTAAAGTACAAAGTTTTGTAAATATAAGTTTAGATAGGCTTTCGAAATGCAATTACTTGTAGAACAAAAATATGGCAACCCTTTCCTGGAAAACAAAACTCGCACTCAAGTTTTGGATAAGAAAATTCGAGCTGCACTTCTTACATAAGAATGTCCAACAGCACCAACTAGACAGATCAAAATTTGATTTCATTTTAATAATGCAATTGCCATCAGATTCTTAGTTTGCAATACATTAGACAATTGCCACTAAGAAATAATGTACATTAGCAAAACTGTTTTAAGATCTAGAAAAAATACAAGACAAATTCCTGCAAGCATATATTACCTAATTCCTTCAGTGTAGTCGCTACCAAGAAGCATAGCCATACGTATTATTTGTTCTCTTGTTAGCCCAAGCTCACACTCAATGTCCTGAAAAAGAATGATCCAAATCAAACATATATACTTCCCTTATTGCTTCAGCTAGACAAAAAAGATTAAATTGAAGCAAAAAAAAAGATGCAGAAAGAGGACAAACCTTCATAAAATATGTTTCCACATACTTCCTATCATCAAATATGTTCTTGTAAACATTCCTTGCTCCAAACAGGAAGACATCTGAATCATCAGTAACAACTCCATCAACAAGGTTATTCATTTCCATGTATGCACATTGAGCTTCAGCTTCCATGGGTGCAATTATATATGGCAAACCAAACATTTGGAGTAACTCCTGTATCATGCAAGGTAGCAAAGTTAGTAATTTGTACTAGTAAACTAAATCATTTACTGTTATTTCTCCCTTGAACGGACCTCAATTCATAAACCTCGCCTCAAGAATCTTAAGTTATTCAGGTGGGGAAAAAGGGATTACAGCAAACCTGGCATTCAGCAAACATCTCACTGCTGACAGACTCCGCATGACTTTCAAGCTTTCGCCTTTCATTACCTAGATCTATCTGTTCTTGTCTAAGAACAGATATTTCCTTTTCTAGATTACCTGCTGACATACTATGGCCATCACCATTGTCACTCAATTTTGTGTAGTTTATCTCAGAAGTGGAAAAGTTCATATCTCCCTGGATAAAATTTTCTTTATTTATGGCAGTATCAACTACCAGTTCTTCCATCAATAGGTCCTTTTGGGGTGATTTGGAGGATTCTCCAACATAAGCATCATCAGTGTTGCATTTTAAATTATTAGAATCTGTTCTGTTGTGCTTGATAATTTTACCATTGTCATCCTTGGGCCTTTCATGATTTCTGGTTGTATATACCATCACATCACTGTCCTGAACTTTTGAGCTGCTGGATGGTTTTGCAGCAAGAGTACTGGTGGAAATATTACATGGAGGATGAGAATCCAGAGAATATGCTCTGTTCATATCAGTCTGTCCATCATTATCCTCCAGTTGAATTCGGTTTTCATTTTCTTGTCTATCAGTATCAGCTTCAGGCACTCCAGGGTCATGCATTACATCATTCTCATCAGAATTGATTTCTATCCCCAATTCTTCAACAATCTCTTTCACAAGAGCCCCTTCACAATGGGAATGAGTTTTGCCAGGAGATCCAGATGGTTTAGGACCATCATCATCAGATTGCAAAGATTTATGTTCAACAGATGCTTGTGAATCTTCATGGATCACAGTTTCAGACTCCTGCTTCTCAAAATCCTCTAAACTTCTCCTTATTGCTTCCTGTATGAGAGCTTCTTCTTCCAGATCCCCTTTTGGTAGCTTACATTGATTATATTCACTACTGGAAGGAACTCCAGGAACATCACAACCACCTTCCTCCCATTCCACCTCATCATCGGTACAGCAGTTATCTGGCAGAGATGGTTGATGGTCCTTCTCATCAATTTTCACAGGAAGTGCTTCTTTTTCAATAACACCTTCTTCCCAAATGCACTCGGAGTCATCAGATTCAGCTGGTTTTTTGGCCAAACAATCATCTTCAGTAAATAAGTTGGATGAACTTCCAGAAACTAAACGCAAAAATATCTGCTCATCATCATCCTTCACTTCAGTTCGATCATCAACAAAAGATATCTCTATTTTTTCTTTGCTTCCATGACAGGAACCCTCAGAAATGTCATCAGATCCTCCCCCTAGTGATGATGAGTTATGGTTTTCATTGACAGTTTCAGCAAGATCTTCACTAAGCCCAATAGAACTCTGTAGCCCATTACTTTCAAAAAGATGATCAGGGAAATCTGGGGGCTCTTCGTTGCTAGTTGATCCTTTGTCTACATTGGTTTGTCGCCTAATTTTGACCTGTTCATGCTCTTTGATAAAATCCAAATTCCTTTGAATATCACGAGTCATGCGAATTCCCATTGCTCTGACCCTACTTACTCTAATCTGTCCTCTCTCATCACGATCAGTCTCAACGTCAGGCCCAAAATCCCTCAAAGGTTCACTGTTATGAGGCTTAACTGTTCTAGAACCACTTGTGGTGTTGGATTTGTAGACAGCGGAACTAATGGCCTTTCTTGATTTAACAGAATCAGCAATCTGTTCCTTACCACCTCTTTGTGCCAAAGTCCTGATATAGAGAAGAAAGTATAATAAACTAACTGATATTACAATGGAAAATCACAAACAGATATATGCAGGAATTGGAAGTTTCAAAATGGCCAGCCCCTAAAATGAGAATATGTGATGCTTATATACACTTTATTTGATGCACACATCCAAAGACACAAAGTAATACATCACTTACTGTTTATCGCCGGTGAATGATGAAGAGAAAATGAACTCTCTGTTAGCTTCTGATGCTATTTTCGATGTCTGGATGCCCCCAACACCCTTACCTGCAGCACATCTCTGAACTTCATCTATCTCTCGACGGAAAGCAACCGTTTTCAGATAGGACTGTATTTGAAGCTCTGAAAATTTTGCGGGTTCCTGCAAGGAGAGAATGCATTATAAGACCATACATGCCACCCTTTCGTTACTAAAATGGGCACAAGTTCTTTAAAATCATACAAATGGGTGCAAGGACTGATAGCCACCCAAAACAAATAATTTACTAAAAGAGTGGCATTGGTAAGCTCTGGTGTAAGTACACCCCCTACAACTGCTGTTCCTTTTTGTTGCTCTCGTCGGGATGTGAGATGTGTTAAGCCATGTTATAGAGTCATTTGCAGCTTGGGGAAACGGAGAACGGCCTAGGGGGTGTAGCTAAAGTTACTCTTGGCCTTTTAGAGGTTCGAGGGCTGCTGCATGGCTTTGGCCCCCCACCCCTACGTTTACTTGGATTGGTTATAGCATTAGAAAGAGAATGAACCCCACTTTTGTGCTTGCTATATATATGTCCTATATATCTTTCTTGTGGTCATGATTTCTCTTTTTATAAAAGCATGATTCAATCTTTTTTTTTATTTCCAGAAGATATCGATCGGAAATCTATTTTTTCGGTAGAACTAACATTTTAGTTTAGACACAAAATCAACATAAAAAGTTTTGAAAAAATATAAATGTACTTCTAAATTTACTCTATTCTTGTGTAAAATTTCAACTTCAAAGTCAGTCTATGTTGAGGCAAATAAAATGAGAAAATTATAACCATGAGAGTGAAGTACCAATTATAGGCAGGGGATGTCTTTTCAGTAAAGGTAAGACAAGTTTCATACTCAAGTACAAAACTGACAGATTGATAGGTGGAATGCTAAAATATACCAAGGAGTTAATATAATAGCAGGGAATGTCTTTTCAGTAAATTTCTTGATAGGAATGTCCCTGCCTTTCTCTATTCTTTCAACTCGATGCCCTGTGGCTCTTACCCCTCTATATCATGAAACATTGCAAAATGCCGGATGCGAATATACAAAAGTAGGCAGGGCTCATATCCCAAGAAGACTGTACGGCTAGGATATAAGGTGATATGCACCGAGCTTAGTTGGATTTTTCCGTTTACTAAAGGATACAACAACTCCTAGAATTACAATGACTGCATTTTTTTAGCTAAAATTTAGCAAAACTAGTTATATATTTAACCATTGAGATAATTCAAAAGTAAGTATAGTACCTTTTTTATTTTCTGGTACTTTTGCCTGTTTTCAGCCATCACTCTCTCCCTCATCTAAAGAAAACACAAAAAGGAAAGAAGTTATCTTCCTCATCAGTTTGTAATAATACACAGCTGAAGGTACCAAGGACAAACAAAAGAACCACTAATTTGGCCTCTTTACCAGAACAAGAAGATCCAACTGCATTGATGGAGGCAGAGAAGCTAATACTGCTGGATCAATGTCACCAGTTGTCATAGGCTGCAATTGCATTAGAACAACCAGTATCTATTAAACCCACTAACAAATGCAGCAAACAATTAGTGTACCAAAAAAAATCGACAAGCTCTTTTGTGAAACAAGAACAAGAAAGCCAATAAAAGAGGATATTTCATTGACTTAGATTGGACAATACATTCGACTAAGAAATAAAAGCCAGACACTTACAAAGATCATCCCTCCATCGTCATCATCATCATCCTCATCAATGTCAGCTCCTTGAAATGGAACGCTTGCAGAATGGTGTTTCCCTTTGTCAGTCAAATCTGCCTCATCCTCTGCAGCAAGTGACGCGGCCAGCCTTAACACATGCAATAGAAATATTAACTCACTGACCTTAACCAGCAAGAAACATGCAGAAATTACAGGAAGGCACACACAGTTCATCCAGCTTTTCCTGGTTGATTGGTGCAACAGTTCCCCCACTGTTCTCGCCATCATCATTTCGGTTTTGATCTCCATTTGTTTTCTTGGTTTCTTCACCTCTACTGCCCTCAACTTGCTTGCCCTTAGCGTCATGCTTAGCCCTGTCATTTTTCATTTGTGCTGCCAATTCTTCAAGCTTCCTCGCCTTGAGCTGTCACTCAGGTTCAAAACCATCAATATCTTGATCTTTCCTTGCTCAACAAAGCTACAAGACTAGTACACCTAGAAACTGCCATATCGCTGCTACAAGAACGATCATTGAACTATACGCTTTTAGGAAGAAAAGGCACATTTATGATGAATTGTTGGACTATCCAGGACAAGAAACTAGAAGTGTTAAAATAGAAACTACACTCTTTTCCTCGATGGGCAAACATTGGAAATGGAAACTCGCGATGAACAAACTACTCCTGCGCCCATGGACAAACATTGTGAATCGGAGGGAGTACGATAGAAATAGGGTGTGTCGTGCAGATACTGGGTTCACCACTAGTCAACATGGATTGCACGCTTCGGAATAAAGCGTAATTTACCTCTAAATCTACCATAATCCGCATCATCAAAAGTAAGGAGGATACCTAAATTACGCGCACGCAGAGGGAGGGAGGGAGAGGTGACTTACGTGGGAGAGCAGGAGCTTCTCTGCGGTCTTCCGAACCTTGGCCTGGGCGGCGTCGCGGTGGCGGCGGCGGGCGGCAAGGGTGCGGCGCTTGAGGGCCGGGGTGGCGCCGTCGAAGACGAAGACGGGTCGGGCCCGGAGGAAGAGCAGCTTGCAGATGCGGCGGAGGAAGCCGAGGAGGTGGGCATCGCGGATCATATCGCCCTTGTCGTCCCGCATCGCCCGCATGAACTGCACCATCCAGATGCTCGCGTCCACCGCCAGCCGCTTCCCCGCCAGGGTCTCCACCGACACGCGCCGCCCCACCGGGGCCAGCAGATCCCACAGCCCGTGCACTCCCATCTCCCGGCCCGCGGCGGCCGGCGAAGAAGCAGGCCACGGCTCCGCCTCGGCGGTCTGCGGGGCGTGGCGCGGTGGCGCTGAGCAGACGGAAGGGTAGTTGCGACTCGCGGAGTCGCGAGTCCGGAATTGGGAGAAGCCGTGGTAGGAACAGGTCAAGTCGGTTCTCGTTATTTCCTTTTGGGCTATTGGGCTATTGGGCCACGCTAACGGTTGGCCCGATCTATGTAAGCCCAACTCCGTGGAGAACCCTTCGCCTTTGCGACCGTTTGCAAGGCAGTTTCACCTCACCGATCGCAGGCGGCGACAGGCTCCGGAGTCCGGAGGCTGTCGAGAGGGCGCAACCGCGTAGCTGCGGCAGGAGCGGCCTCGGCTCGGAGGCGGAGGCGGAGGCGGAGGCGGAGACGGAGACGGAGGCGCGCAGCTGCCCCCAAACGGCTGGGTATTTGCAAGTTTGCTTCTTTTTCACTCGTAGCTGCGATTCCAATTCTGATTTCTTGCGAATGTAGCATCGATTTTGAGTGGACCGCTGCTTATTGGCCACGAGTAACCCTTGCTGCGAATTCCTTAATTTATTTAGTGTGTTTTGTAGCGTGATTAGTAGTTTGGCATGTGTATGATTATTAACTCGATTGCTGCATATTAGTGATGGTCCATATTAGATTTGTGTCGTGTTATCCCACGGCCTTGTATAGCATTATGAACTTTTGCGGTCAATGATCACAACAGGTAACGGTGACCTAGGGTTGAAATCTCCTTTGGTTTTAAATATCGTTCGTGACCGGAGAACGAAATCTCGATGAGATTTAAAAATTTTGAGCAAATTCCAGACGAACTGCAAAAACGGATTTTCAAATCCGTTTTTTTTTTCTACCGAGAAAACCGATATTTCGACCGGTTTTGACGAGATCTCGGCAAAATTGCACCGAGCGAAAAATGGCTCAAACGATGTCGAAAACTTTTGAAAGTTTTTTTTCCTCCTGACACATCAGTGATGTTCCCATAAAAATTTCAGATGAATATCAAATCTGAGGAATTTTTAAAAATTCAAACATTGCAAATGTCCTGATAAAACGCTGACCGGCAAGTTTGAACTGAATGAAAAATGAAATAAACCACGTTGGAAAATTTTGAAATTTTTTGTGCAAGGTTATGACGCATCACTAATATTTCCATAAAATTTTCAGATGATGATCAAGCTTCATGAATGTTTAAAAATTTGGATAGTGCTATTGTCCTGATAAAAGTCATACCGGCAAACTTCAACCAAATGAAAAATGATACAAACCCCATTAGAAAATTTTGAAAATTTTTATAGATGTTCCTAATGTATCATTAATGTTTCTATAAAATTTTCATATAATGATCAAACTTCAAAAAGTTTCAAAAATTCTGAGAGTGCTACGTCATGATAAAAGCCTGATGATCAATACATATATTTTCTTTAATAACCCAAAAAGGTTTAAAATTTTTGAAAATTTTGCAGAAGTGTTATAAGGAAATTATTAAGATCTCATAAAATTTTTGAATCATGATCACACTCCAGTGAATTTATAAAATTCTTACAAGTGCACTGTACCATTTATGTTTCTTTCTGTTTTCGATTTTTGAAATATAACAAATGAAGTTCAATGCATACATAGATTTGATTGAGCAAACAAAAATATCTGAAAAATTTTGAAAAATTTTTAGAATGGTATTGAGACAATTCTTAAACTCTCATAAATATTTTCGATCATGATCACACTAAAGAAAATTTATAAAATTCTGACAAGGTTACTATCCTAATTATGTTCATTCGGTTTTTTATTTTTTAAAGATAATAAATGAAGTTAAATTATTTTGAAAATTTTTATATATGATCCTACACTTCTTAGTATGGAACCATAAATTTTTCACATCATGATAAAGCATCTACAATTTTATAAAAATCCAATCGGCGAGATCTCGCCGAGATTTTCGAGATTACTGTAGCAATTTAAATTTTTTTTACTTCAATCGGCATTTCAAAACTCGTCCACCTCCAGTAAGCAAGATCTCACGAAATTTCGGCGAGATTTTAATCCTTGACGGTGACCACCATCTTAGCCTGTCAACAGTGATATAGCAGCAGCGGTTTTTCCTCCGTTTGATGGAAATACAAAAATAACCTAAATTTACTGGCAGATCCAAAATGTGAGATAGTTCTGAATTTGTGATGGCATATGCAAGTCCCCTGATGGGCTGAAAAGCTGAGCCTTTCGGGCCTTGGTCTAAAATTACACAAATTCCCATGTTTCTTTTGATAGTATCCATGGAAACTAAAATTACACAAATTCCCATGTTTCTTTTGATAGTATCCATGGAAACACGTAACTTGATCAAGTTCCAGTTTGATTAGTATCTTCTTTCTCAGGGGTTGGGATTCATACCAATTCACATGGAAAAATGGTTTATTACTGCAGGTCATGTATAGCAACCATGAGGATTCTCAGTTACTGTTTGCCACAATGTTACTTTGTTGACAACTTAATGGAGGATGAGCTTCGGTAGGTATAGTGCAAAATTTCGATCTTGATGGCTTATACCACATTGTTTTCCTGCAGATTCGATCACGCTGCCTGCGAGTCATGTGAGTAGTCCCTCGTACGTACGTGTGCCGCCAGCCGCCGGACCACCGCGCCGCGCGGGCTGGCTGGCTGGACTTCGTAGATCGGCCACCGCCTCGCGGCATGCACTTGGAGTGTGTTTGGTTGTCTGCACCACTCTAGTCTGTTCCGTATGAGTCATCCAGGCTAGCTTTGGCCTGCATGAGTGGATGTATGTTGAGTTGTTTGGTTGCTTGTTTATGCATCTCATGGGCTTGCATTACAGAGAAGCCCAATTTTTATGTTTCCTTCATCCTGTATGAGTGGATGCAATTGCATCCACCTGGCCTGGATGAACAGAAAATCAAACACTTGTCTAATAGATACAGTTGCATCCACTCATGCGATTCAGGCACCCATGCAGGCAACCAAACACACCCTTGGTGTCGCGTCAGGGAATTTTTTTTCTTTAATATTTATTTTTATTCTTTTTTTCAAAACTATGCGTCCAAAATAAAAATTTACGAAAATATCCCCGTCGCCCGTGTATGGGGCGATCGCCCCATACAGGCGATTAGCCTGCGCCATTTCTGCCGTCGGGCTCGTCGGTGTGGGTTCTCTGTCGCCGAGAGACAGGCATGTGGGCTTGCTGAGATTTTTTTAGTATTTTTTTGTAATTACTATATGCCTTTTTAATATGAACCCCATAACTTTTGCTAAGAGTGTCCAAATGAAATGAAACTTGTTTCTAAATTTAAATTTTGGAATGAGGAATTAGATTGTAAAATAAAAATCTATGTGTTGTTTGCACAAAAATATTTTTATGTGAGTTCGAATGCTAGGCTCTAACTATGGATTGTGAAGGAATTACAATGTGTGTTGATCCATAAATCATGAAATAAATAGAATAAGTTACTACAACCTTATGCACTTGATTTTTGCAAAAATATCTAAATATGACTGCATTTTGAATCAAAGATGGCTAGTTTAAACCCTTTATAACATTCATTGTTTAAGCAGTTAGAATAATGTCTAAAGGACCTCAAAACTTGACAGAACCAGTTTTGTTGCATTCTTCGGCTTGCATAGGTTACAATTATGTAAAAATATTTAGATGTCACTTTAGGTCGCACTATTTTATTGTTGTCCTAACATGCAATCGGTAAAACATCAAAATGACCGTATCTTTCGCAAACGAGGTCAAACTCGATGAAATGAAATCTGATGAACTTAAAATGCTATAACCTATCTTGATGGACAAAAATAACATCATTTGGGACAACTGAGCAAGAGAACATATACGAGCCCTTCTGGACGGTGAGCATACACTTGAAGGTTAGGCCGCACTCTTTATTACGACTTAAAACCGAAAGGAGTACCACGAACAAAGAAAACCAAAGTTAACACCAGACGCTCATCGAGTGCTTGAGGCCACTTCCCATTCGCCCATGCCTCCGCTGGGCTTCTCCGCACGCCGCGCTCTCTCGCTTTCTCTCTCTCGGCCTCCTTCTCCTCCGCTTCCTTCCTACATGCCTCCTCGCGGCGACATCGCATTGTTCTTGAAGCCACCGCGTGAACTCGTCCGCCGGCTGGCTTGATCAAGAAGCCGTTGGTCCTCGGGTTGATCTCGTATCAAACCATCGCTCAAATTCACACATGGCGGAGGTGACCGCATGAAACGTAAATTAGCAAAGTTTCATTCACAAATATTATGTAACCCGACGATTGTTACCATGCGGCGATCTTTCAGCTCTTCTCCCGCGGATCAAGGCGTAGTTGCGGCACTTCCAATACCTTCTCTTCCAAGTTGAAATTTCCCAAGAGCGGACAAGCTCGCAAAGATCTTCGCACATACACATGGGTGCTACACTCCACGAGGTAGGAAGAGATCTTGGTACGCTAAATTGCGCGGCATGCACTTGCTTCTTCCTTTGCCTTCCCTTTCCCTTTGCACTTGCACGCCTCGGCATTTTCGATTGATCCCGAATTTTTTCCTCACCCTCTATTCTTTCTTCCCGTATTCTTTGCGAGACCGCTTGTGAGAACGAATGTTATAAAGGCCGATATCGCCGGGTATGAGTTTATCGCTCATATTAGGCGATCGCCCATATTAGGCGATCGCCTACTAGAGGCGATAGGTGCACCGAGACGTTAGTGTGTTGTCACGTCGTGTGGCATAGACAAGCAATGCATACATGAATTTGAACAATTTAAAGTGATAAGGTGTCATGTTACTAACTCGGAGAGTTATACAATATCTTCGAACGTAAAGCCATTACAAAAATACATCCGCATAACAAGTCAATCACGCCACGCTTCCCGATCCGCCCGTGGGGTAGGTGAGTGGCGACGGCGACGGCGTCCCTCCTAGGCCGCCTCGCGCGCAGCGTAGAGTAGTGTGGCGCGACAGGGCGTGCCTCGTGGCGGCGCTCCCGAGAGCCGAGAGGGTCGAGGTAGTCGGTCGAAAGGTACTCCTCCGTGTCGAACTCGTCATCCACGTGGTCGCCGAAACCACCTGTGGGTCTCCGCTGGGCGCGAGACGACGAGGAGCCTCCGCAGCCCATCGCCCCCACCTGCGCTGCGTGGGAGCGTAGCGAGGAACCGCGGGGTAGGGTGAGACGGGAGGAGCCTCTCAGCCCACCGCCCCACCGCGGTGAGTGGGAGCGTGATGAGGCACCGCGGGTAGGGCGAGGTGTCGGGCGCAGGACGTGGTGTGCTACGTCACGACGTCTCGCGCCCGGCAGTGGCCAAGCGAGCCAACCGCCTCATCCTATCGAGGACCCGAGCCCAAGCCGTCTCGGACTCGACGGTGTTCACCAGATGCCCCCGTAGGCGCGTCAACATGGACACACCTCCACCTCAATCTCCCCATGAGCTGAGTCCGCATGTAACGCCGATTGTTATTACGTAATTTACATGAAAAAGACGTGTCCATGTAGCCGGTTGCGACACTTACCGAGGCGTTGTCCTCCGGGACATCTCGTGAAGGGTACGTGTCCGCTACCGATGCTCGCCGCGGTAACGACGGTCTTGGTGTGTACCCCACCGAGGCGAGCGCGTGGGCGAACCACTCCATGTATCGATCGTACATGTCATGGTCGACGGCCGGTCTCGGTGACCCTCTCGCCGAGCGCGGTGTCCCATCGCGACGGCCCATGGCTGCATACGGTGCGCGAACTGAGTGCCCACTGCAGCACTCATCCGGGTCATCCTGTAATGCAAAAACAGTAAGTACACACCACATTAATTTCGCAAAGATGTGGAGTAGTAGGATCAGGGCAAGTACCTGTGAGAGCCACGTGCGACAACGTGACGAGGCGGCAAGGGAAAGGACTGGAATAGGCTGAACTGCCGCAGCACTCGGTGCGGGGAGTACTCCTCGACACATAGGTCAAAGACGAGAACCTTACGGGTGAGCCAGAAGGCCTCATCTCGCGTGCAAAGCACGGAGACCCCGTCAGGTGCTCGGGCGTGGATGTCGTACGCGGTGTATGGCGCCCACCGCACGCCTCGTCGTGGAGGCGGTCGAACTCCGAACGAACTCCGTGTAGGACCTCCTCACTGCCGATGCGCTGCACCTCGCCGCGAGGAAATAAGAAATGGCGAAGGTTATTCAAGTGCGTTAGTGGGGAAAAAGATACGAGGAGCATACCGCCGCCGGACCAAGAGTGGCCCATGGTGGGCCGCCCACCGGTCGCTCTCAGAAGGCCCTCGGTACGGTGTCGTGTCAACAACAGCTCGCTGATGGAGAAGCGCCCGTGACTACAATCGAGGAGTAGGACGCAACCCGACATCGCCGCGTCGTGTTCGACCGAGAGACAGCGTCGCACGCACCTCGATGCGTCGCCGCTAGCACACCGAGGCCCATGACCACCGTGCATCATCCGCTTACAAGGGTGGAGTTAGACGTGCTCACCGAGACGAGATTTGAACCGAGTGTGTTACCTCATCCAACGGGTGTCGGCGATGTGTCGGGCGTACTCGATCGGTGACGGTCCACCGTGTTCCGTGGGAGGACGGAACATCACCCAACCGAACAACAACAAGAGGTATGCCTCCAAGTGGCGGGTCACGTCCGCCTCCTCCTCGTCGCGGTGGAGAAACCGAGCTGCAGCTGTTCACAACAAACATTATCAAGAACTTAGCGCTTCTCTTTAATTCTCAAAGAAAGAGGTACTCACCGTGAATCGGCAACCACGCTTCGTCGGTCCGTGGCGCCACCTCCCCCGAGGCCGGTGAGGGGCTGCCGGGTGCCGCCGCACCGCGGTGAAACGCGCGGACAACTCGGCGTGCCACGTGGCGAGGCGTCGTGCGGCACGATTGCCGGACCCGCATGGGGAGGCCTAAGAGGTACGACACGCCCCGCAATGTCGGAGCCATCTCTCCGCACGGAAGGTGGAACGTGTGCGTCTCCGGTCTCCACCGGTCCACGAGTGTGGCCGCAGGACCGGTCATACCGAACCGCGGACCTCCTTGCCCGCCAACAGGCGCCACCTCCTCCACCATCCTACAAAGAGGAAGTAAGCTACCGCCGCAACCCGCATGTAGTGCATTGCGTCGTTAGAATTGCATTCACGTGTAAGTACATGTACGTAAAAGAGTGCAAGCGTTGGCGACTACCGTGGAACCCAGCGTGGGTCGATGCGGCACTCGTTGGGCACCCGAGGTCGGAGTGTCCCTAGCTCTCGGTTCTCCTCTGCGGAGTACCTAGATCGGTGGGTCGCATCGACGGTCACGTCCAGCAGCTCAGGGCAAGGTCGCGCCATCGTGGCCTGTTACAAAGCAAATACAACAAATTTGTCAGTAATTACATGTGCACACAAAATGAAATGCGAAATAACGAATTGTACCATACTCATCAAACAATACAACCAAAGTGCAGAGAGCCAAAAAAAATCTCATATTACAAACATACGAAAGACAAAGACATGTTCGACGAGGCACACAACGTCGAGAATTACATTATCCTCGTAGCTATTAACTGGTACATGGAGAATTACATGATGCGAAAAACAACTTACTAGTACATTGAAAATTACATCGATCATTACAACTTACATCACAACTTACCAGTCCATTGAAAAATACAAGATGAGAACAACATGGAAAATTACATTATCCGCGGTTGCGACGCGCCTCGGACTCGCCCATATCGTTCGACGCGCCTTGTCCTTCGACACCGACCTTCACTTCAACATTCGGATGTCCGCACCCATCGATGGTCCGGAGGGGGTTGTGAACGATCCATCCACTCGGTACCCGTACACCTCGTGATGCCACGTGTTGAGAACGATCTGCTTGTAGTAGTACGGGGAGACGAACGGACGACAGGATTGATGCGTCTCGGCGGCTGCGGCTATGACGCGCGAGCACGGCAAGTGCAAAGCAGCGTGGTTTCGCACTCGCACTCGCACTCACCGCCGGAGTATGCATGATGGGAAGTCCTCTCCTGGCACCCCTACAACCTCGGCCACCGCAGGCACGTGGTATCTCCGCTCCACGCCACTCTCCGGTGTAACCCGATGTGTCTGCGCGCTTTCTTGTTTTCTTGGACATGTAGGTAGACACAATGCTTGAGTACGACAATCGATTATCCGACATACATGCTTGTGGAGGTCTTGTATCGCTCAATGAAATATCTCTCGTGTCCCTAATAAGACACCTTTAACTATACCCACCAATGGAAGGCATCCGTGCCTTTCATTACCCAGTTGTAAATCTCCACCGTGTTCGTTGTCATGATCCCATAACGCGAGCCGCCTCGCCATGCGTAAGGACCATTTCTCCAAAGGCTCATGTCGATCCAATCGGTGAAACTCTTTATGCCGGTACCGACCTACGCCGGAGGTTTGGGGGTCTGTCGGCAGCCGCACACAAGGTCGTGGGGTCCTCTCCTCGCTCATGGTACACCATCGGGTTCCTTGATGAACTAGCGGTACCTCGGGATCCATTGATTGCTTCTTCGTTAGTTCGCCCAACGCCTTCCAAAGCGCGTCGAACTTCCTCCGTTGGTTCTGTTTGCACAGCGCTTGAACATGTTCATAAGCTCCTTGTTCTGAATCGACGGAAAAATTGGCACCCATGTGCCTCATGCACCACCGCTCCTCGTGTCCGCCACTTTGTCGCTCCCACGACGACGGACCCTTGTTGCATATCCACGATCGCTCTTAATGACCTCGCATGTCGGTCATGGATGACACAAACATCGTGCTGTCGAGAACAACCGCCACTTCACTCTTTCAAGGAACCAGCATCAACTCTCCGTGTTTTCCTCCACGAATGCCAACGCAACCGTAGAACTCGGTTGTTGGCATCCACCGCGATCGCAGATTAGAATCGCCCTTGTACTTCCCGTGAGGAACCGCCGCCCATGCAAAGGACCGGCGATGCGTTTAACGCATTTATGCATGCGCCAGGCGAAGAATGCACGCCGCAATACCCACTTACCGTGCACACACCACCCGCAGGAAACTCCGCAAGGTCGATGGATGTACCGGGTTCCTATGTGCGATTGCCCCGAGCAAGTGGGAATATTCTCGCACGAAGCCTCGCACGCCCCGAACCGTATTTCAGAGCTGTCCTTTTGCTCTCCATGCCTTTGCGTAGCTAATCTTGTATCAAACCTCTCCTCCACGGCCGTGATAATAGATCGAGGTCGCAGATGGGGATTGTCCACGATCCGACCATAAAACACATTTGCCACCCAAGTGGACGACAGATTATGTGTCCCCGCCCGCTTCTTCCAGCTCGCAGTTATGCTCAATCACTATGGAGCATTTCCAGTAGTCCTTCCACTTCCCCTGGTATGCATGCACCCGCCATGGGCACGAATCAACTACGCACTTCACGTCGTAGTCCTTCTTGCCGGACTTCACAACCCTGAATTGCCGCCGAGAGACATTGCCCAAGATTTCACCGCATCCATCACAGCCTCCTTGTCTTTATATATGGCCCTCCGTCACCTCGTTCTCACGATACTCCCATGCATCAATGTTCCTTCATTCATTGTTAGGTCTTCGAAATTGTAATTGGTCCACGCACCAGGGATAGGCACCTCAGGGGCGTTGTCCTCCTCGTCGGAGTGCTCACCATCAGGGACTTCCTCATCCGCACGGTCCTCCTCTTCCATCAGGTCAACAATGTCCTCCACCTCCTCCCTCGTCGGTCACCTCGCGCCTCCACCGCTGTCTCTCTCCGCCTCGGTCCCTTCGCCACCGCCAGCCTCGTGCTCCTCGCCTCCGGCTCCTCGCCGCCTTGCTTTTCGCATCTTTCTACATTTGACGCCCCTCCCCGTAATGTCCACCCGACATCACGAACTTGCGACATCGATGAAGCTACCGGTAGCATCAGACCAACAACATGAGCGCCAACCCCGCTCTACGGCAAAACCAACATAACTCCTCCATGTTGACGCCGAGTTAATAGGAATCAACTCTCCGTAAAAACGGTCTTGCGCCGCTCACTCACCGCTCGACCCACAACCAACACTCGGGCATCCAAACCGAACATCCGAGTACATCCACTCCAACAAACCCTCAGTATGTCCTATCGCCGGTCTACATATGCCCTGCATAACTCTTGAAAATGATGATAGATCCACCCCATCCGCCTCGTGCTATCTCCCCATCTCCATAAAATATTTGAAATACAATTTCTCCGACATGCCGCAACGTCCGACGGAAAAATATTACTCTAAAATACAATACACCTGAAATTTCTAAAACTAAATACTACATTAAAGTTCTAAATATGAATCATGACATTAAATTTCTAAACAACACTATCCGAGAAATTGTAAACGCTACACAATCCTAAATTTTCTAAACACTACAATAAATTTCTAACACTACAATAAATTTGTAACGACTTAATACTATACATCCTCCGAAAATTCTAAAACTAAATACTACATTAAAGTTCTAAATATGAATCATGACAAAGAAATTTCTAAACAACACTATCCGAGAAATTGTAAACGCTACACAATCCTAAATTTTCTAAACACTATAATAAATTTCTAACACTACAATAAATTTGTAACGCACTTAATACTATACATCCTAAAATTCTAAAACTAAATACTACATTAAAGTTCTAAATATGAATCATGACAAGAAATTTCTAAACAACACTATTCGAGAAATTGTAAACGCTACACAATCCTAAATTTTCTAAACACTACAATAAATTTCTAACACTACAATAAATTTGTAACGCATTTAATACTATACATCATGAAATTTCTAAAACTAAATAGTACATTAAAGTTCTAAATATGAATCATGACAAGAAATTTCTAAACAACACTATCCGAGAAAACATAAACGCCACACAATCCTAAATTTTCTAAACACTACAATAAATTCCTAATACTACACTAAATTTGTAACGTACTTAATACTATACAGTCCTCAAATTTTTAAAAACTAAATACTACATTAAAGTTCTAAATGCTACACAATCCTAAATTCGACTAAATATTACATGCTACATTAGAATTCTAATAACAAACAGTCCTACAGAATTTTCTAAACACTACAAAATCGTAAAATTCCTAAATAATAGATTTATAAAATTTGTAAAAAAATACCTTCATAAACGATTTAATCAACTTTTTTTCCCTTTTCTTCTTCTTTCTCTTCTTTTTTTTCTTCTTTTTTCTTCTTCTTTTCTTCTTCTTTCTTCTTCTTCTTCCTCCTTCTTTTTCTCTTTCTCTTTGTTTGCTTCGCCTACCGGTCGCTGCGTCGCGAGCAAGGGGCGAGCTTTCAAAGCCGCCTGTCGCCCCTGGCTCGGGTGATCGCCCCTGTCTCGGGCGACAGGAGGGCCCACAGGTAACGGCTCACTTTTTTACCGTTTGCTCTGCTGACGGCGAGGCACATATCGCCCGTGTATGGGGCGATCGCCCATACACGGCGACGGCGATAGTTTTGCAAAATTTGATTCGGACGCATAGTTTTGAAAAAAAGAATAAAAAGTAAATATTAAAGAAAAAATTCTCGCCAGCACCGCCGCTATGCAGTATACCTTCCGCTCAGGCGCTGCATGACACATTTTTAAAAGTTTTTGAATTGAAAGTTTTCTCTGTTGAAACTTTCGAGCTGAAACTTTTTAAATTGAATTTTTGTATTTAAAACATTTCGAGTTAAAAGTTTTAGATTTGAAACTTTTCGATTTGAAAATTTTTTAGTAGAAACTTTTAAATTTGAGAATTTTTTTGATTTAAAATTTTCCGAGTTGAAAATTTTCAATTTGAAACTTTCTAATTTGAAATTTTTTATTTTAAATTTTTGCGTTAGATAGGAAGGAAAGGAGATAAGTGAAGTGAGTATGGAAGAGGGAAATGAGAAAGATGGAGGTGGATGAAGAAAATATCATATGACATCACAAGAGGATGTCTAAGAGACCATGTGATGGTATACATATGTTTGTGATGAGTATTTGATTGTGTTTGAGTGTGCGAAACTCAGGTTTATGAGTTTGAAATAAGCTTGTTTTTGTTTTGAGTAACTTGAATTGAGTGGTCGTAGAGCCTTAGAGTGGTTATGGCTTTATCTTGAGCAATGCTATGTGATGATTTGCTTGTCTGAGTTAGTTATATTGTAGGACTTCGAAGTTAGGTTATGGTGAGGTGAAGGAGATTAGGACTAGACTAGGAGAGTTGAGGTCTAAACGATCAAGGTGATGTCAGCATATGACTAAGACTAAGGAGTTGCTGTAATCCTAGATGATAAGTAGATGGATGAGATGTTAACTTAAGCCCTACTCAAACGAAAGAGGATCGTTGGATCAAGGATTCGCTGGTGGTATAGAAGTTAAGTTAGTGTTAAAGGGTATGATCAAAACCTGTTATGTTGTTGTGTTTCGAGTTAGCCTATGTATGTATGAGGAAGTGAATCTTAACCCTTAATGAGGTTTCTTGAGGGTTGTTCCCAGTGTGCAATAGAGGAGTGAAGGGATATCTTCACACCAACTCTGTCTAAACCAAGTTTAAGAGAAATCTTAGAGAAAGGTTATGTAGTTCCTTTATGCTCTTTTGAGTTGCCCATCTGGAAGTGTGGCTTTGTAACTATCCTTTTCTAAGTAATGCAAGATCTAAGTTCATCTATGTTCTGAAATTTATTTCTATTCTGGTATTTTTCTTGGTTCTTTCTTGCAACTTTAGTTGTACTTCACCTCCTTCTACTTGCTATGTCTCTACTAGATCTAGGACGTATAAGAGGTTGAGAAATTCATCTAGAATATATTCTTACCTAGCAAGATTCACTAGAATTTATTTTTGCTCAAGTTTTTTGTCTCTCTTCTCTTTGAGTCTTTGATCACTCTTTGATTTCTTTCTTTCTTGATCTTGTGCTGCTAAAGATGAACGATTGATAGATGAATCTTCTATAAATCATATCCAATCATCAAGCTTTTAACAAGATCTCCAAAGCTCTTCTCAAGAAACCAGTTATTAGCTTGAAAAGGGAGAATTCTTGGTAAATCTCATCTTGCACTTTTGATGGGTGTTTTTTGTTTCCTTGCTTGCTGTGATATGTGTGGGATCATCTAAGATCATCTTGATCATAAAATACCCATAAGCAAGTTCAGGATAAAGTTTGTAAGTTTTCCCTATCTTAGCGAACTTTGATATCAATCCTTACTATTAAAGGTTAGAATAGGTTCCCGACATCCATAGGAAGGTGTGCACAAAGTTTCACGGTATTTGAATCAGTCGATCAAAAGTTATCTTGATTCTTATTTTTGAAATCGTGCTGATTTTGCTGTTCACCCGAGAGTACTGGATTTTTGCTTAGTACTGACCTAGCTGAGTCTTTTATCTAGAGAAGTGGCTTGAATTTTTTGAGAAAATTTTTATTTGGTTCCTATACACCTCCTCTAATCGTCATATTCGATACTTCAATGTGCTTAAATCTGTTAGTCATACACAAAAAAAAATATATGTACGTTATCTTCCATTATGTGCTAACCCCTAAGTTCAGAAACCTGCCTACGCTATCTAGCTTCTCTGCAGGTCATAATCTATCTTAAGAAAAACGAAGGAGTAACTTTAATATTTACATAAGTTTTAAAAAGAGACGTAGAAAAGAATACTGCTGGAAGTAGACCAAATATATGGCTTCAATTTTAACGGTACTTGTTTTCTTTTGGTTGTTGGAGGTGGTCATAACGTGGCTTTAATTTGATGATATATGATGTCGCGCCTTCTCTCTCTAACCCCCCTCCCCCCTTAGAGTTTGAGGCTGTTGCCCAACTTTCTTTAATAAAATAATTATCACGAGACTGGGGGTGCCATGCTGACTTGGTAAGGCAGCTAGCTGTCCCTTGATAATTGTCTCAGAACCTGCTGAAAATTTGTAGCAAAAACTAAAAAAAACCTACTAAAAAATGGTGTTGAAGTACATGTTTGCTGAATGAGAAAGGCATGAATCATGACGTACAAGATTTGCTAAAATAAATACATATGTGGTTACCTTTAGATCTGACAGCTGAAGTTTGCAATAAGGAAAGCAAAGCATGTAAACATTTGCATATTACAAAACTTTTCTTCTTCTTTTTTCAGAACTCGACAAAGCTAGGACTAATCCAAGTTCCAAGTTCAGACGAGTACAATGGGAAAAAATTGTACTGCGTGATGCTCAAGTACTACTGTTCTGTACAATTTAGTTCGAAAATGTGTGGAAAAGAATGGCTTTCCAAGAAGTTACTATGCAATATTGTTTGTCGAAGCAATTAATCAGTGGTCCAGAGTTACTGGTTATTGCCGGCAAGAGAACAGATCGATAATGCATTGACATGGCGTAGGAGACCAACAAACACACACACACACAATGAAAGTAAACTAATCCAAATCTTTTACTAATCACGAGCACCAATGCCCAGCTCTTTTGTCTCCCTCCCTCAAACTTAAGCCAAGAAACTGAAAGCACAGAAATAATGTGTTAGTTATGAAGTCTCTGTGTGGGGAGGCAAAGATCAGAATCAATGATACGAAGCAACATATTTTATTTTCCTTGTGAAATTATGATGACAGGAAACTCTTCCCCACGATCTTGCCAACTCTTTCACAACCATATTTTTTCTTTATTGGCAACTACAGTCCTACCATCCGAATTTATTGTTTTGTCAAGATCATCCAATGCAAATCACTTATGTAAGATCACCCCTGTACGTTACTCTGCCAGTCACCTAATCATGAGCTTATTTACTCCAATCATTCATATGTACTCTTTAGGCTCACTCATTGCATCCGTTCCAGTCGCCCCACGGACGAAATCGTGTATTTTGTCTGCATTTTGCTCCTCATTTTTCTATTCCATCGTTGCACGAATTTCAGCGGTCTTGATTAGCTGTCTAGCATCGCCAACTGGAATGAATTTCCCCAACATGCCTCGAATTAAACTATGCACCAAGCTGATGCTGAAAGGGCAATGGTCAGAGTTGTACGCGCGAACATTCCGTTTCTGAACCGAAAACTAAAGAGTAGTACTACCACTATAAATACTGACACACGTATCGCCATTCACAAGATACTTAGCCATTAGCGTCTAGCTCCAAAAGATGGAGTCCTTCGAGGCGAGCTGGCACTCGTTTGATCCGTCAGTCGCCGTGGAGGACTCCGAGGCGATGGCGCAGCTGCTCGGGATGCAGTACTTCGGCAATGAGCAGGCGCAACAGAAGCAACCGGCGCCACCGTCCATGTACTGGCCTGGCCATGAGGCTGACCAGTACTACAGCTCAGCACCATGCTACATGCAGCAGCACAACGAATCTGGTGCAAGCTACTACCATGGGTACTACAACAGCAGCACGATGACCGGGGACTTCTTCGTTCCGGAGGAGCATATGGCCGATCCGAGCTTCACGGTTGATCTGAACCTCGAGTTTGAGGACCGGGACGGCGCCAGCAAGACGTCGGCGTGCAAGAGAAAGTTCGAGGATCAGAAGGACGAGAGTACCACGGACACCATTCCAAGGAAGAAAGCACGCTCCACGGCAATGACGGTAAGTGTCATGAACTCGTGATCAAAGGACAGCAACATATTTATCATTAGTGCATCAGATTAGGGTACCTGACCTTGTTTCAAAAAAAAAAAAAGATTAGGATACCTGACGGCATGGGGGCCTCTCTGATGCAGGTGCCGAAGAAGGGTAAGAATGCGCCGTCCAAGAAGGCGCAGAAGGGCGCGTGTAGCCGAGGCAACCAGGAGGAGAGCAACGGCGACGGAAATGTGCAGAGCTCAAGCAACTACCTATCTGATGATGACTCGCTGGAAATGACCGCGTGCAGCAACGTGAGCTCCGCGTCCAAGAAGTCGTCGTCGGGAGGTGAGCGCGGTGCGAAGGCGAGGGCTGGACGCGGGGCAGCGACCGATCCGCAAAGCCTCTATGCCAGGGTACTGGAATTGGCATAAACGAGAATGATGTTGCATAGTTTGACTAATTAACTGTTGCTGTTCTGAATCTGAAGTTTGTTCTGCTTTTGGTACAACAGAAAAGGAGAGAACGGATCAATGAGCGGCTCAAGATTCTGCAGAAACTTATCCCTAATGGAACCAAGGCAAGTTATTCAAATCATCCGACCGAACCAAAAATGGTATAAATATCTAGGAAAAACGTTGTTCTAATGCATGTAAGACGTGGTTTTCAGGTGGACATCAGCACAATGCTCGAAGAAGCTGTCCACTACGTCAAGTTCTTGCAGCTCCAAATCAAGGTTGGTTCTTGCAAAGTTCCAATTATACTTTAAGAAAATATGAGCGATTTTTCTTAGACCATGCATTTTACTTCAAAAGATGTATCTCTCTGTACGTTACAGTGATCATTGATCATCAGAAAACTGCACCTGACTTCTGTAAACTGCAGAGTACTACGATGTTCCCAACAATTAGATCCTGATCATTTCTCTTTCTGTACAGCTATTGAGCTCGGACGATATGTGGATGTTCGCGCCGATCGCTTACAACGGGGTCAACGTCGGCCTCGACCTCAAGATCTCTCCGCCGCAACAATGATCGAAGTCTGAGCCGACGCTGGAGCAATGCTTCTTGGCACTTCGCATAGCACATATACTCACATTGATTCAATGATTCTTCTTCGTTTTTTTTTCCTTCTTGGATTCATTTGATTCATCACCGAAGGACAGCCAATTCATGTATATCTTATTGATCGATTTTTGCCATCTCCCCCCTTGCTTCCTCGAACAGCAAATTAAAGAAATCCTGTAACGAGATGAATTCTGTTTCGGCATTGGAATGGGACAATGGGAAACCAGCTCTTTGTCAATTTTATCTGGGTTAACTCGTAACCAAAAGATGAGTGTAATTTTAGGTGTATGATTAAATCAGAACTGTAAGAAGACTAACAAAAACGCAAGACCTGAAACGACGCTGGCTGATTTTAATGAGTAGTGATGCTGGTGGAGTAGTGGTATAAACATGTGATCAGTTAACTAAAATCACTACAGTAATCATTACCACATCACTTATCAAGTAATTTCAAGACTCCCTTTTCAGACCGATTATGGGAATGCAGATTCTAGATTCTAGGAGGATCAAGTAGTTGATAGCTTCTGATTTTATGTACAAATTCTGCTTCTGATTGTGAGTGGATTATAGGAAACTTCTTCCACAATTAAAAGCAAAATTTATACATAAAATCAAAAGTTATCACCCTAAGATCTAGCATGTGACCTTCATGCTTCGCAATTGCCAATCAAACAATCTTGACGTATGCACTTAGCCATATATTTTGAGGTGTCCAAGAATAATCTCAGTATTTTCTTGTTTAACAGTATTCAAATTTTAAGTCTTCCGATCTAAATTTAGTGGATGGAATCAAATTGCCTCTCCTCATTCCATTTTAGTATAATTTTATCAAGGAGTACTTATTTTTTAGGTATTAGATGGGGAATATTATTATTTTATGTATAGCCATTTTAAATCAATTATATATTACTTTTACACAAATTAAATTACATAAAAATGATGCGATAGTTTGTAACAAAATAATATTTTTTTTCTGCATGGCCCTTTTTACTTCAATTATATAGTAGTCTTACACAAATTAAATTATGTAAAAAATAATGTGATAATTTTTTTTAAAAAAAATATCAACAAAACAAACTACAAGGAATACAATAAACAAAAACTTGGATCATAAAATCAAAAAGGAATGATTATGAATCGGAAGTTCGATGGAAAGCTTTCCATCATACATGGTGCAACATTACTAAATAATGCATGCAACATTTATAATCAACATATGCAACAAATACCACTGATTACAACAAAGTGTACAGTAAAACGCAACAAAAATCTATTAGGTTGTAATAGAAAACACTAAGGTGTTCTCCCACGCAAACATTGAAATAGCTCATGAAACATTTTGATTGAGATAGCTCTGGAAACATCAGTAGGTGGTGCTTGTTCCTCAGCATCCCAGTGGCCTGACCTGAGATTGCGTTGCTTCCTTGGCCTCTCTACCAGATCTGGAGGCGCACCCACTTCCTCGGCATCATGGCGGCTAGATCCGAGATGGCGCGACCCGACGGTGACTGTGTTCACAAACAAAAAAAACATCAATATCTAATAGACGAAAAAGTACTCAAAAAAAATACTCGAATACCATTTAGTGATCCTCTTCATATTTTTTTTTTTCAAATTTCTACCGTACCTAGTTATTACCTGCTATAGCATGCAATTTTTTTTGATTACATGTACGTACTACTAGCACACGCTAGGAGTCAAGAGAAGATGACCGACCGCCGGCCCTAAGCCCTCTACTACTCCGTCACGCCTAAATTTTATTTTCAGACTGTATCTCGGAAGCGGTCGAAATTCAAAATATCGGCGAGATTTTAGAATTTCAGACAAAATCCAATAAAATTCAAATTCAGAATTTTTTAGACAGGGATTTCCGAGATTTCAGCCGAAATTACTAAATCTCGGTAAATTTCAACATAATGAAAAATAGTTCAAACCACGGTAGAAAATTTTAAAAAAAATTGTGGATGACCCTGACGCATCACTAATATTTCCATAAAACTTTCAGATGATGATCAAGCCTGAGGAATTTTCATAAATTTTGACAGTGCTACTGTCCTGATAATGGTTGAATGCATGTATTGCTTTCATATATTTGATTGAGCAACCAAAATAGGTTTATAATTTTTGAAACTTTTAGAGAACGATTCTAAGACAATGCTTAAGCTCTCCTAAAAATTTTGGGTCATGATCGCACTCAAGCAAATTTATAAAATTATGACACGATTACTGTCTCATTTATGTTCCTTCCATTTTTGATTTATCAAAGATAATAAATGATATTCAATTCTTTTAGAAATTTTTTTGTAAGATCCTAGACCGCTAAATATAGTACTATAAATTTTTCAGAGTATGCTCAAACTTGTATATTTTTTATAAAAATCTGACAATAATTCTGTTATTTTTATAAAACGTATCAAAAATTTTATTTTTCAAAAAAAAAATCATAGAAGATGAAATTTTTAAGAGATATTGCCCCAAATCCGGTAAAAAAAATAAAAATCTGGTCGAATTTTCTAAAATTATTTAGCAATTTGATTTTTTTTTCAAATATTTTTTATTCGGTCGGGAGTACGGATGAAATCCAAAATTTCGCTGGGATTTTGAACCGCCTCCTGCTCCTCGCCCTCCCTCCGCTCTGCTACCGCGCGGTCTCTGCGGCCGACTGCTCGACTCCGCTGCCGCGTGGCCCGAGTCACCCGAGCTCGCCGCGAGAGGGGCGGGCGGGCGCCAGGAGGGTGCTGCCCCACGTGATCGAGCTGATTGGGGATCCGACTGACGGGTCTGTGCGTCTCGAGGTCGCCACCGTGGTGGTCGGAGCGGTGAAGGCCTCCGCTTGGACATCCCCGTGAAGGTAATTGGTAGGTATTGTAGTTGTAGAGTTTGCTTTCTAATACGTGATATTGTTAGTGTTGGGTCGCCAGATTTGACGGCTACTGTGGATACCTGTTGCTGCAAGGGCTCGATTTCTGAAGCCGGTGAAAGAATTTGATAGGACCTAAGCATTGTTGGATCGCCCAGGTGAGCGTTAGCGCTAGGATGAACTCCTCTGCACTAGATCACAGACATGCACACACGTACTGGACACTTAAACACACACTGAATTTGTGCTGCAATACTTGCTGCTTTTCTATTCTTCTTCTTCTCTGTTTATAGGAGGGAAAACGAGCTTGCATGCAAAGGAAAGAAAGCTTACAAAGGAAAGGAAGCTTACAAAGGAAAGGAATCGCAGTGATTTCTGCGTCAATCGTGAATTAAGGCATGCACGATCTAATCTTGCCATGTATGCAAAAAGCATGAATGGAAAATGCATGTGTCAAGGCTTAACTAACAAATCTCCCCCTAAGCCCTGCACACCTGCTTGATGTCGACGAGGCCGAGCTTGGACCGCAGCTGCACGAACCGATCTCGCCAAGAGCTTTTGTCGATGTCCGCCGGTGAACTTTGGTTCGATTGGCTCGACCTTCACCGCCTTCTTCGACGACTCTCGATGTAGTGGTATTTGACATCGATGTGTTTATCGCGGTCGTGAAAGACGTGGTTTTTACTCACCGATCGCGGATGGTTGTCAATCTTGAGTGTGACAAAGCGTCGGCCTCCTCTCCCCGAAGCTCGCAAGGAGGCGCGCCACCAAACCTCGACAAGCAGCAGCGCGGCGGTAATGTACTCGGCCGCAGCTAGACAGAGCCACCACCTTCGCTTCGGGATCGCCAGTGATGATGTTGTCGCCGAGGAAGAACAGACTCGGTGGTGCTCTTGCGGCCGCCGACGTCAAGGCCATGATCGCTGCCGCCAGAGCCAAGAAGAGCAACGCCTCCTTCCTTCCTCCCAGAGTGGCACCATAGTGCATCGTCCCGCGACGCATCGCAGATGCGCTTAACGGCCACTAGGTGCTCGGTGATGGGCTTCTCCATGAACCGGAGACATAGCCCATCGCAGACGCCAAACCGTCTCGTGTTCACTGTAGCGAAGCGCCCCACGATCCGCCTATATTCGTGAGCATCAATCGTGGATCGGAACTCAACTTATCGAGTTTGAGGCGTGACTCCATGGGTGTGATGTCGACATTGCGCTTGTTGTTACCCACGCCTCCAAGATCTTCATCGTAGGCACCCGACCGATGGTGATGCTCGCCGGTCCGTTCACCTCGTGCCGAGGTAGTAGTGGAGTAGCCCTGCATCGCTCATCCGAATGTGTTCATCATCTCCTTCTTGAACCGCTTGAGCTCGATGTTGTCACCGCCATGATGACGAGGTCGCCGACGAGACGCCACGAGTAACCGGTGCGTGTTCGCCCGCGACATACACGGTGATGCTCGGTTACGCCGCTACTGGAACCCGAGCGACACCGAGAGGCGCCCACCTTGGCGTATCATGCGCTGGGCTTGACGAGGCCGAGAGAGCCTTGATCGACGCAGACCTTCTCGCTTCCTTGTCGGGCGACCACGAACCCCGGTGGTCGGGCGACATAGACTTCTCCCGCAGCCCCGCTGAGGAAGGCCGATTTAACGCCCATGTGATGGATCAGCAGCCCCGCCGCGCGAGTGCCAACAGAGCCTGACAGACTCGAGCCTTGCCACCGCGCGAAAACCTCGTCGTAGTCGATCCCTTGATGTTGCACGCACTTTGCCACAAGCGTGGCTTTGTGCTTGATGATGATGCCCGTGGCGCCCTTCTTCGCCTTGAAGACCCACTTGAGCCCAATTGCGGTCGGGCGGTGGTGGGTCGACGAGCTCCTGTGTACCGCTCGACTCGATCGATGTCATTTCGCCGAGCATGGCCGCCCTCCAAAGACTCGTGCGCTTGAGCCCGCTCGAATGTGGTCGGTTCGTCGATGCTCGCCAGAGCAGATCTCGCCCGCATCCGCGCGCCATCCCGGTGGTGTCGTTGGACCGAGAATGTTGTCGATAGCCCAAACGGCGGACGTCGTCATCGTGTTCAAGATCCAAAGGCCTCCTCCACATTAGCCGGCGGTGAAGTTAACTCGATTGGAGCGTGCCGATGCGGTGTGGACGACCCGCCCGGCTTGGCGCGCATGTTGGTGATCGTGGCGTGATGGCGCCGCGTATGAGTTGGAGGGCGCCGCAGCCTCGCTGAGGTCGTTGTCAAACGTGGTCACCACCTCAGCCGACCACGTGGTGTACTCGATGACGAACTCATCGCCGCCGCCCGCCGCTTGATCACCGCTCCACTCCCATCGCGCCTCTTCGCCAAAGACGACGTCGCGGCCGATGTGGACTCGCTTGCCACCGGGTCGTGACCCGATATGCCTTGGAGCCGGGTTCAGAGTCGACGAAGATCATTGGTCGATCGCGGTCGCCCGCCTTCTTGAGGTTGGGCTTGACAACTTTGACATGGGCGACGATCCGAACGCGGCGAGGTGATGTATCGCCGCGCACTCCGCTCGAGCTTGTACGGGTCTTGCCGCGGCACCCTTCGCCGCCGCTCGGCTGAGGATGTACACCGCCGTGGTGATTGCCTCCCCAAAATTTGCCCGGAGCCCTTCGCTTAAGCATGCTTCGGCGGTCCCGACCACCGCCCGTTCCGCCGCCGACGACGCTGCTTTGTTGTGGTGCGACGGCGCGGTCACCTCACGCCATACCCGAGCTCGCGCAGATTCGCTGAAGTTCCGCCGCGTGAACTCTCCCGCGGTCGCGGCGAGCGCGCGAATCGCTTGCCGCTTGCGCGCTGCCGCCGCTTGATGCGCTTGATGGCGCTCGTGCGGCGTCTTTGGTGGGGCGCAGCACCACCTACATGAACCGATCGTAGTCGCCAACGAGGAGGAGGAAGTAGCGGTTCCCGCCGTGTCGCCGGCCGATTGGGCCGCAGATCGCCGTGGATCACCGAGTGCTTCGTGGAACGGCGTTGTGCTTGGTGCGGAATGGTGCGCGACGACGCTTTCGGCGAGACAAGCCTCGCACACCGCTCCACTTGGGATAGCGGGGAAGGCCACGACGAGGCCTTCGCGCCCATCTTGTGCAATGCGCGGTTGACATGGCCAACTCGGCGTGCCAATGCCTGCATCCTCACCGCACGCGAGGCAAGGCGATCGCCGCGTGCAATGTTGATGTCGAGCACGCATACCGACCCGCGCCCGGTGGATCTTGGCGAGGAGGCGCCACGGTCATCACGCACTCCGCAGATCCCGCCCTCAATCAGATTTGGAACCCACCTTCGCCCAGCTTGACCGCGGTGACGATGTGGCGTGAGGCGCGGATGAAGTAGGTATTGGGAAGAGTCCGGTGCTCGCCGTTTGCATGCGAAGAGCACGGTTCCGCATCCTCGATCCGACCATAGATTCGTCTCCAATCGCATGCAGCCGTGATGCCTCGTGGTCGAGGTCGGAGAACGCCGCCCGACCCCGCATGTGGTTGGGCCCCTGTCGAAGATCCATCGCTTGAGTCGCGGTCCTCCTCACTGCCGAGCGCCGCGAACACCTTGCTCTCCACCACCGACATGCTTCGGCGGTGGTCGTGGATGAGGTGCCGATGAGGTGCAGTGCCCCGGATTGAGGGCGCTTAGCGGCATGGCTCGCCGGGCCGCGCGGTGAGCTCGTAGCGGTGGCGGCGATTTGGTGAGGATGGCGCCGCCTTGGATCAAGAGGAGGTCGGGCTCGCTGCCCGGGCCACGTGGGCCACGTGGGCTCGCTGTCCCTCTTCCCGCTCCTCGCACTCCTAGGCCCAGTGGCCACCCCGCCGCAGAGTCACATTTGTCGCCGTTGCGGGCCGGCGCCGGGCTGGACCCTTCCCGCACGTCCGCTCTCTGCCACCGCGGTTTCTTTTGGACCACGGCGCTTGCCGCGGTTGTAGGAGCCGCCACGGCTCGAGGGCTCTCTCGCTCCTTCGCTTGTACCGCTCCACCATTGCTCCTCCGTGAGGTACAGCCTTGCCCCGCCTGGCCGGAGGCGGCTCGATCATCCTCCGACGCCGGTCGGCCGGTGATCTCTCAACGGAGAGGGTGGAGATGTCGAGAAGGGTTTCCATGGAAAAAACCAATTGTTTATACCTGCCACGTACGATGCGGAGGTACTTCTCGACGACCTTGATGGGGGGCTCTGGATCGCCGAGGGTGGCGAGTTGATTGACGAGGCCCGTGAGGCGAGCGAATTCTCGCCGCCACGCCGCCCCTAACGCCAGTGCTCGATCGGGCGCCGCAGCCGCCGTGGCGCTCATCTTCCGGATGCGGTCGTCACCGATCCGCATGACTCGGAGACACTCCCACGCCTCCTTCGCGGACGGCTTGACCGCGACAAAGGAGATCATCTCGGTGGCATCGCGGCCGCAGATGGCGCCGAGCGCCATCCGTCCTCGTGCACGCCGATGTCGCTGTCGGATCGATGGCGCACCAGAGGTTCCGAGCCTGCAGCTTGATCTTCATCAACAAGGCCTAGTCGTTGTAGTTTGTCTTGGTCAACGTGGGGTAGTTCACCGGCCCGCCTCCCCCTTCCTTGACCACGCGGTACATGACCAGCCGGTCGCTTCGCGCCTCCACCTCCCGTGGAGCGATCGCCGAGCCGAGGGTGGTGGCGAAGCTGTTCATGCTCGAGGCATTTCGACGCACGATCACGTGGCCAACGCCGATAACGGGCTCTGATACCACTTGTTGGATCGCCCAGGTGAGCGCTGGCGCTGGGATGAACTCCTCTGCACTAGATCACAGACATGCACATGTACTGGACACTTAAACACATACTGAATTTGTGCTGCAATACTTGCTGCTTTTCTATTCTTCTTCTTCTCTATTTATAGGAGGGAAAACGAGCTTGCATGTAAAGGAAAGGAAGCTTACAAAGGAAAGGAATCGTAGTGATTTCTGCGTCAATCGTGAATTAAGGCATGCACGATCTAATCTTGCCATGCATGCAAAAAGCATGAATGAAAAATGCATGTGTCAAGGCTTAACTAACAAGCATTTGTGTTTTTAGGTTGCCACATGTCGCAGGCCGAGTTAACCTGCCCTTGAGTTCTACTAATAACATTTTAGCCCCTCTAATGGACTTTGTCATGCTGAGCTTGTTAAATTCCAAGGGCATTCGATACATGTGAGAATTGCTCCCTATGATCCCACCTTTAAGTGTGGGGTTGATGAAGCTGTTTTTGAGAGGTTTTGGTTGAGTGATAGCATGGTAGCTACAGCGGCACAATTTGGTACTATTTTGAGTCTGTCATAGTGTCATATGTCGTCCTGGCCATCCTAAATTTCTAGTTCCACCACTATATGTATGGTTAAAGTGAGATAATCGATTTATCCATGTTTTTGTTGGTTGTTGTTCATGTGAGATGTCAAGCTTCGCCCATGTTTCATCATTGAAGCAGAGTAGTTCAAGTAGCGAGCTTATGTGTTGTGCAGTCAACAATTTAATTCGATAAATTCTTCCTAACCGAGGAATTTGGGCTTAATTTTTCTTGTACTTAATACTTGAATCGCTTTGTTTACTCACACTAGAATTTCTTTGGCATGTCAGACTATAGCCGTTTGGCAGGAAAATTTCAATATCTTCAGTCTTGTTCAACTTCACAGTCAACACTTTGTAAGTTTTTTTTTAAATGGTTGTCTGTCCTGTATGACACTACAAAATACATCTTGCCAAATCTTTGTAGTTGAATTGGCATTAACACAAGTTTGTGTTTGAATCTGTTTATCCATCTAACATAATTCTCCATACTTGGGATATCTCCAATCAGTTGTAATCGCAGAATTCTGAGATTTTTATTCACATGTGTTAAAGCTAAAATTGAACTTAAGTAAAGGTCAATGAGACAATGTCATACACCAGTACTAGGAAGGAACTTAACATAGGGTGAAGCTCTGAATTAGTTGCATGCTTGAAAAGCTTTCTTTAGATAACAAAACTTGTGCTACGCGTGACATGCATTTGTAGATTTGATTACACAGCATACAATGGACAATCTGCTAGCTTGATTAAGGGTTATTGTTATTAGATAACACAAAGAATGTATTACATGCCATTTATACATTTGATAATTGTACAACAGATGAACAGATGTAGGTTTATTTCTATCTTGATTTGAAATGTTTGTCTAATAGAACATGTCTAATTTGATTCAAAATGATTTTGTAATAGACCAAGTAATTTGCAGGAAGCAGTATCAAGTTTTTTTGGTGATGATGGAACCAAAGCATTCAGCTGAAATGTCCAAGTACAATTTCTTTACTATCTTTTAGCATTAAATTAATCATCATGATTCCAATTCATTATGTAGCATAAAAGGGATCTGCATGTATTTGGATAAGCGAAATCATGCCCTAACAGAACCGAGCATTGTCACATGAGTTGCATAAACTTCAGGTGAGCTGTAAATAGTATAATCTTTTTTTGTTGAGAGTACCCCTTGGGTTAATATTTTTAGATAGTTGCTACCATTTTACACAGGTAGAAGAAGAATGCGAGTTATATGAGTTTATGTCTACAGAAGGGCTTCTGCCACAGGTACATTGCTCACCTACATGCAAATGATTTGGAAGGATATACTGTTGATGCCAATGCTCTGACCATTCAGTTGGAGCTGTTGAGCTCAGCATCATTCTGTTGTTAAGCCAACAGATGAAATTTCATTGAAAACTAAAAGATGTAGGGCATAAAATAATAGATAAAAGAACGAGGAATTTGGAAAGATAAGAGGAACTTAATTTATCATACTGCTGAAAGTGTTAAAGATTTAAAGTTCGGTGTTATTATTTAATCCTTCTATTTTAGGTTGAACAAATGACCGGCAAAATAGCAGTCTTTGCTGAGAACTGCTCATATGAAAAACGTAATTCATTCTTACTAAACATTCTAGAGCCAATGTTCCTCTTCTACTGTTCAAGCAATTTAGCATGCATGCTTACAGACCAAAAGGAGATGTAGCATGCTTTCATAAAACAGTTGTACCTCAGTATTGAGCTAAAGTATCTTGTTTCTAGAAACCATTCTACATTTAAATTGGGCTAATCTCAAACCTACATGCACATATGTATGTCGACACTTCCAGAAGTAATAGCATATTTGATAAATGGACACCTACTCCCCTTTTAACTCTGTTCTTGTATGAATTGACTACATTAGATGCTTCTTATGTTTATGTTGCTTACATACTCCATTTTCTGTCTTCTACATTTAGATGCAATGATCAAATGACTGCACTGCTATGCCGCTTCTAACCAGTTCTCTAATAATTAACACAGCGCAAGAAAGAAAGGCAACTGGAGAAAGCTGGGGAATCAACTCAGGAAAACGAAGAACGAGAACCATAGAAAGTTTATTGTGAATTTGCAATAAGATATTACGTGGGGATACGAGTTCAGCTGAAGAACTGGATAGATGGTTGTCATCTTCTCCGTCACAATTTTCCACCATCACAGCTTGGGTGATCACTGCTTTTAAATTTCCACAATGATGGTTTTACAGTGCAGAAATTTGGTCTCAACTCCAGAAGTTAGTATGCTCTCAGAGTTATCCAAACTGCACAACTGAATCTTGAATCTGATTATTGTTCTGTGAGGAAGCGACAACAGACCGGAATCAGTTCCTTTTCGTGCCTTTTAATCTGAGATTCCTATATTTTTTTAGGTACGTTTGCTGTAGAGCTAGCAGTTCTCAGACGCTTAAACTTGGGAGTGTGATTACACATAAATTTTGTAAAGTTCGTTCGTTACTCGTTAGCACTTAGTATTGTGAACTGCGATCTGATTCTTGCGAAACCCTATTAATTCAACGCGCCAGAGCATTGTAATCATAGTTCTATATTTCTTTTCCTTTCCTTCGAGCGTTTGGCTTCTGTGAAACCACTCGAGATAGCATTAACTACTATACATTTGTAAGGCCGAACAGCCTGAATGCAATCGATATTCTCTAGGCAGTCGTAAAAAGTTCTCAAACTGCCTCTGCAAAATATGTGAAGCCCCGGAATGATCAGTGGACGAATGATACTACCATATATAAGGAACAAAGAAGTAGACGGGAAACTGAGACATAATCACTATGTCGAACATAGATATACGTTAAATACAGGAATAAGTCTAATTTACAGCCTTGAACTATACCCTCGATTCGATTTTGAACCATGCACTTTGAAACGGTTCAAATCGGTACCTTGGCAGTCAGGGCTTCAATCCGATGGCGAGAACGAGTGGAGCTCACTCCGCCCGCCCACGTTCGAGCTCAGCTCGACGTGGGTGCGTGTGAGAGGCGGTTGCTGCGCGGGTATGCGTGTATGTGGGGTGTACATGTCGCTCGTCTGTTATTCTTTCTTCTATAATAAATGCCGGTGCTTCTGATCATTTTTTTAAAAAAAAATCGGTACCTTACCCAAATTAGGATAGTCTTGATCAGTCAGGTCAATGTTGTTAATTGAGGTTCAACAATAAGATTGGCATGGCCACTTGGCCAGAGATGGGCGATGGCGCCTGGCGTCGGAGAAAAAGGAGGGTCAGCAACGCCGCCGCTCACATCATTACTGTGCTTGCCCGACACTCGTGCCACCGACCAGCACGTGAGCGCCCAGTCCGCACAGTTGCGCCATCGCCTCGCATCGCATAGCAGCCCAGCCGCTTGCCCCACTCGCTTTGTCTCGCGACCTTTTTGCCCTGTTTAAGCCATGCCCAAGCTGCGCATGGTGCTCACCCGCCCATCAGCTCCGTTTCCTCCATCTCCATGCCTCGATGTTCTCTTCCCGTTCCTCACCTCTGTTTTCTCAGCTCCCACACAGGACCATGAGGAATGTGACCATCTTTTTCCTCCTCTCTGTTCGTGGCCGCCGCCTCCACACGATGTTCGTACCGAATCCGGCGAGCTCTCCCCAAATCACCCTTGTCACGACGTGTTCTTGCCCTTAAGGATGTCTTCCCTTCAATCAATTCATTCTTTCTCTACAGGAGCATTGCAAGCCATCATCTTCCCCCAAACCCGCCGAATCCGTTGTTACCGCCACCACTGCTTTTTCGCCCCCGATGAGTTTCTCCGCAATTACTTGCACCGGTTGCGTCTCTATCGCCCCCTAACTTTTCCCCGTGCATTTTGCTCGTTGCATCGTTGAGGAGAGCCGTCGTCACGCCACCTTCTTGTTTGGCACCGGGCGCCATCACCCCACCATCTCCGGCCATCACTGGCTGCACCAAACTCACCATTAGACTCCCCTCGAGGTCATCGTGCTTGTGCGCACACCGTGCCCTAAAGGGCATCGCCGAAGCACCGCCGCCACCATACGTGCCCACCATGGCCGCCGCCGCTAGCGCCACCACCATGCTCCCCCACCCGCACTGCCGCCTCCCACCGCTTCCCCAAGACCGTGACGACCACCCATTTTGCCCGTCGGTGCGTCTCCTGTGCCGCTGGCAGCCACCGCCATCGTCGCCCAGAGCTGCACCGCTGCTCCCCTATTTTGCCCAAATCTCTCTCTCTCTCTCTCTCTCTCTCTGTATCTGGGTTCTACATGAACACCACACGGGAGCATTGACCTTATTCGGATGCCGCGTCAGATCAAAACTAACCTGATTTGGGTTGAGGGTGCGAAGAAAACAATTTTGTTAGTTCGAGATCCCGATTTGAATGATTTCAGAGTTCAAGATTAAAAATAGAACCGAGGCTAGTATTTAGAGTTGTAAATTGAACTTATTATTTAAATATATTACCAATAAGGGTTGCGGTAACAAAATTAGAGTGATGAAGTGGAAGGTTGATAACGCACAGGTTTGATAACGTCGGTTGGGCTTCCGCAATATATATTTGTAATTGATCGATTCACTCGTTTTGTTGCTGCATTTGTTCCGGTTGATCTTTCTACCGAGGTTCTGATTTCTCAAGCTCTAGTCTTGGAAAAATAAAACTAAAGCATCGACCTTTTAAGAATCAAAGATGCAATCACTATCTAATATCTATCAAGTCCTAAAATATACTCGCTATTAGAATAGATCCGGAACTTTGGATTTTTCAATAGAAGTGCCATTACCTACAAAATAGCATCAACGATCAACCTCAAGAGGTTTTATTCACTAAAAAGGATGCCATAGATAAGAAACAATAATCACCCATGTTGATCACCTCCAGGTGTGTACAGATGTAGAGGTCAGAGATGGATGCATACACTGATGCACTACATGATTTGTTTCTAGTTCTCAAGATCAATCTAACGTTTGAGATCTGTGTAGGGATTTTGTGCTTTACTTAGTAAACTTTGATCCAAAGCTATGATAAACAATCGCATAAAATTCTCGAAGGGATGGACGGGCACCACACACACTAACACGCGTAAAAACTTCAGAAGTTAGAATTTAGAGGTCTATATTAGCATAGATCGAAATATTCCTGCAATACAAGTTTTTCATAATATATATCACATGAAACATATAATCACATTAAAAATTTAGAAACTATATTTACTGTAATATAATATGACTCTAATTTATAAATCCTAATACGACACTTGCTATAAAATGCAAAGTAACCAACATTATCAACCACCTATACTCTACAATAGGATTCAGAAAGAGATGTTGATCCATACTTGCATTTCATGTAATTTTCGCCATAGTACTATTAGTAAGTACTTATGAGTCGGATATATATTTTGCACACAAAATATCAGTTAGCTACTTAGCTGATTTTTTTGTGGTCAAATGGCATCTTGAGGAATTTGCCCAGGTCCAACTCTAAGTCTCCTAAGTATTGCCAAGCTCATCTACCAGCGTAATTTCCACTAATTTTTCAACCGAAGCAGTATTTTTTTTGGCAGCCCTAATAATTTAATGAGCTAAAAATGTAGTTTGACAAATAAATTGGTATTAAGGCAATTAAGGTGTCGAGTGAAATTAGCAAATGAAGGCTAATCACAACCGCTTGATCATCAAACAAATGGAGGGGGTGAGATCAAATGTGCCAACTCAAGGTGTGAACAAAGCATTTTGAAACTGGTGCCTTTTATATTAATATAGATAGATATATTAGCGGATATATTATATTTCTACCTGTCAGACACATATTACAGTAAATTGCATTCTAAATGGATTATTAATGGCCTAGGGCCCACTGTTCAGTGAAATATTAACTAAATTGATTATCATAATAATCACTAATTATCACAGCCCAATAATAATTAGTATGGGTAATTATACACTAATGGACTTAATTAGCTTTTAGGAGATTTGGATGTGAGGAGAGCATGTACAATAATAGAGACGACTGCTGTCTATATACTCTTTCGTATCATTTAAAGATAAAACTAAAGACAATTTCTACAATAGATATCATTTTAAAGTTCTCTCTATAAGATTCTACAATCTTTTAATTATGATATGAAAAGATATTTATTATAGATAGTAATTCACGTAATTGTGTTTTATGCTATCTGTATGGTCGTCTCTTCACAAAGAGACAACTATACTCCCTTTCTTCCTTATCAGCAAAAATCTTACGTGGCAAAGTATATAGACAATTGACATCACACCATTAATAACATAATTATTACCATAATTAGATGACATGACTGACTTTAAGTTTTGACCATTGGATAGGATGGATGGATGGTAAAGATTGTTAGATTATTGTATGTTAATTGCATAAGAGTAACTAGTATAGTGCCCTGTCTTCCGGTTTCCTTTTCCCAGCACGTAATATATGGTCTTTTTCTTTTCTAGAACGTTTGTTTCCTTTTCCTTAATTCCAGGATATTTGTTTCCTTTTCCTTGAGATGATGCTGGAGGTGGGAGGAGATCTGTTGTGGGTCACAGGGATGAGTTAGACACATTAAACAATAGCCATCGGATGTGGGTGAGTAAAGTTGAGGAAAGATCTGAGAGGTTAATTTTGATGGAGGCAAGTTTCTGGGGACGTTTCGCTGGGTGCACGAAGGTTGGGCCATCTCTAATGGGGTGCGTTATTTGGGGTGGACGTAGAAAAGAATGCTTAGGTGCATTATAAAGGGGTATAGATTACAGGGTAAGGATTTAACTTTGCATACCATCCCTTGGATCGAAAGAGACGGCGCTAATATGCTTCGGATCATCCATGTAGTTAACCAGTGTGGCAAGCGCGCTACGCTGCACCGTGTAAGGTACCGGCCGGGTGTGCTCAGCGATAATGAGGAAAATAACGTGATTAACATTGTATGATGTAGACAAAGGTGCTTGTGAACACATGTAGATGTACATATGAGTGGGCGGAAGGAGGAGGCGATAAGGGCGATGCTTTGTGCAGGATGCTTTGTTTTAGGAGCAGACGATTTGTTTTAGGCGCATCGTTGGGCCTCGTGGGTTCTCCCCGAGCTACGTGCGGTTAAATATGGGCATTGAAGCATAGTTTTTTTACATTAGTACTAGTATAGTGCCCTGTCTTCCAGTTTCCTTTTCCTAGCACGTAATATATGGTCTTTTTCTTTTCTAGAACGTTTTTTCCTTTTCCTTAATTCCAGGATATTTGTTTCCTTTTCTTTGAGATGATGCTGGAGGTGAGGGGAGATCTGTTGTGGGCCACAGGGATGAGTTAGACACATTAAACAATGGCCATCGGATGTGGGTGAGTAAAGCTGAGGAAAGATCTGAGGGGTTAATTTTGATGGAGGCAAGTTTCTGGAGACGTTTCTGTCGGCGTTTCGAGCACCGGCAAGTAAATTTGTAAGTCTAAGGGGTCGCTGCTCCACTCCTCGAATGGTTAGACTTAGAAGTCCAAGATGTATACCGGTTCGGCCGAAAGTCCCTACCCGGCTTGTGTGGTGGTGTTGTATTCTTCTGCATGCATGATCGCACAAAGTTTTACAAGTGAGAGTGCTAATGGCTTAGCGCGATGAGTTCGATTGTGATCCTTCTTCCTACGGGGGTTCCTGCCTCCTTTTATACGAAAGGAAGGGGGAGGTTACATCGAGAATTGGGAGAGGACGAGATGACCTACACTAGGAGCTTCGGTCCTTCGCTCACGACTCGCCATCGCCTGCCTTTGCCCATGCTGGGTCGGTAGCTTAGTTGGTCGGGCGGTTAGGTATTTCCCGGAAACGGCGCACCGCCTCGCGAACCTTACGAGTGTTGACGTTGTTGCGCTCGACGTGGGTGCCGCCGGAGAGGGCGTGTCTTCGCATCAGATGTGACCGATCGATGGATCGGGAGCATGACTTGGTCACCATTAAACCTTCTAGGAAGGAGCCACCGCCTTGTATAGTCACTTCGATTGACCCCGCTCGTGGGGTACGTGGTCATTGGGTTGTAGAGGCTTTGACACGCGCCCTTGGCGTGGGTTTGCGATCGAGTCAGGATCCCGACCAGCCGCGAGGGTCGGAGCTCGCTTGGTCGGAGCCGGAGGGTCCCGCCTCGTGGCGGGGTCAAGCCCCGCCGGCCGAGACACTTCTCGGCCGGTCGGAAGGGGTATCTTGTGTGACCTTGCGTGTGCTTTGGTCTCAGAGGGTCGAAGCGGCTGCTGGGCTTGAGTGTGCTTGAGGTCACGCTTATCACTTTGGGCCGCTAGGGTACCCTTGTTATAAGTATTCGTCAAGAGCCCCGAACCTCGAGCGATTTCGCAGCTTGGCTGAGGGTTGAGAATAGTGATCGGGCCAAGCGGTCATCCGACCGATTAGGTCAAACGATTCGCCAGTGTACTAACGATCCGACGGCTGCCTCGAATTTTGCCTGGTCATTCGAATCACGGGGCTTTGAATCACCTGTCGTGCACGCCGCAAGACAGCTTGGCGCGCGCCCGCCCGCTCTTCGGATCGCCGGTTTCGTGAAGGGCGCCGCTTTTCCGACGCTTGCATTTATTCTCGAGACGTTCAATCTCCTCCGTCCGGTATATAAGGACGCCACGCTTGCTTGAGTGATAAACCCTTAAACGAGAATCCTTTTGTTTTCTTGATATGGCTTCGGGCACCTTTAGTCTTCGCTTTTGGTGATGATGTCGGGTAGAAGAAGAAGACCTTTGGTCGAAGCTTTAATGAGTTCGACCAGCGATGGCCGAACTCGAGGAAGAAGCCGCACCGTGATGTCGCTGCTGCGTCGATGCGCCGCCGAGGTCGCCCCGAGACTCGAGGTAGCAAGGGGGCCTCCTAGAGGCGATGGCGCGAGGACGCCGATCGAGTTGGTGCGGCCGCGTCGATGTCGCCGAACGGCAGGAGGCGATCGGCGCACTGCTCCACACCGCGCGGCCGCCCCGCCGACGTGCAAGGGCCTACCAACATGTCGCGGTGGTGCCGCCAAAGGCCGTGACGGATGTTAAAAGGCTTTGGCGCGAGGAAGTCCCGCCGTAGTGTAGCGTAACTATTCTTGTATCCGCCGAGTACTATATTGTAAAGTTGTGTAAAGTTTGAGCTGTTGGCCTATAATGAAATCTCTTTTTCCTTTATGGATGTCTTCGCTTGAGTTGTCCGAGTTGCTACGTCAGTAGCTAGACCGCGCCTTGGTCGGGGCAGGACGACCGCGATGCCTCTCGCGCGAGGTTCGGCGCCCGAGTGCTCGCTTAACGTCAGAGCTAGACCGCGCCTTGGTCGGCAGGACGACCGCGATGCCTCTCGCGCGAGGTTCGGCGCCCGAGTGCTCGCTTAACGTCAGTAGCTACACCGCGCCTTGGTCGGCAGGGACGACCGCGATGCCTCTCGCGCGAGGTTCGGCGTCCGAGTGCTCGCTTAACGTCAGTAGCTAGACCGCGCCTTGGTCGGCAGGACGACCGCGATGCCTCTCGCGCGAGGTTCGGCGTCCGAGTGCTCGCTTAACGTCAGTAGCTAGACCGCGCCTTGGTCGGCAGGACGACCGCGATGCCTCGCGCGAGGTTCGGTGTCCGGTGCTCGCTTAACGTCGAGCCGGACGTAGGCTCGCTTTACGCCGAGCCGGACGTAGGCTCGCTTTACATCGTAGCCGGACGAGGCTCGCTTTACGTCAGAGCCGGATGTGGGGCATCCGTCCCAGTCCTCGCCCCGCGAGGGAGCCGCGAGAGGAGTGGCCACCGCTCATCCCACACGATACTCCATCCGCAGTGTGGGACCCGGAGGGGTGAGCGACACGCGCTACCCGCTGGTTTGAACGCCGTGCTCGTGGAGCTTATAATGTAGTCCGAGTGGGTCCCGAGAGGTCCCGCCAAGGGGGACCATTTCGAGCGACACCCCAGAGTAGGTGTCCTGGCCCGCGTGGGGCGACCCATGAGAAACCTTTCTACTCAATCTCAGATGGGCCTCGGGTCGTCCGCCACCTGTGGCACAATGGCCGTCGCCATCGATGAGCTCCCGGGAGAGTGTTAAGTATGGTCTCGACGCGAGTAGAGGTGATTGGGTCGTCCACCGACCTAACCGAGGGCCCACCGTGGGGCTCACCTCATACTTGCCCCTTGCTCAAGTTTCACTGGGCGCCCTCCCCATCCGGTGGGGTAGGCCCTTTGAACTCCGCAGTTTTTAGTTGGGCCTCGGCGCAAGCCACGTGGCTTTTGCTGCTTGGGCCGCAGCTGCCCGCTGGGCCTCGCTCGCGTGCCCTGAGCAACCGCCCGGCCTCAAGGCGAGACCGAGAGGTTAGGACACACCGCCCGGGCGACGGCTTTATGGCTCGCTGTTTTGTCGATTAAATGCGGAGTGGAATTGGAAACCGGAGTTACCAGTCGGGCGTGAGGGGCACGACGCCGCCGAGGGGCGCTGTTCGGTTGGCGCCGCCGCCTTCTATAAATACGCTGTCGGGCGCTTTGAGTAGTTACGCTTGCTTGCTTTCCTCGCCTCGTCCCTAAGATGTAAAAGGAACAACAAAGAGCCAAGGAAAGGAAAACTCACCTTCTCTTCTCCTCGCTTTCGCTGCCTCTTTCGCAAGGATGTCGTGGCGGAGTGCTCGCCCGCCGCACCGCGCTTGGCTTGGTGAAGAAGGGCTTCCTCCCTGCGCAAGATCTCTCCGGTTGGAGGGTGCCGACGGGAGCGGCTGCCCCCTCGCCAGGGGACGACGAGGTCGTGGTGCTTGCTTCTTTCTTCGAGCGCGGCTTCGGCTTGCCGTTGCACCCGTTCGTCCGGGGGCTGCTCTTCCATTACAAGGCGGAGGCGCACCATCTTAACCCCAACGGGGTCCTCCACATCGCCATATTCATCACCCTTTGCGAGGCTTTCCTGGGAATCGAGCCGCATTGGGCGCTATGGAGGCATTTCTTCCAAGCGAGGCTCTGGAAGGACAAGCCGACGGACGCCGCGGCGCCCATTGGTGGCCTGGTCCTTCAGCTTCGGTCCGGCCGGAGCACAGAGTACCTCGAGGTCAAGCTGCCGTCGTCCAACAAGGGGTGGCGCTCTGAGTGGTTCTATGCTCAGAACATCGGAGACAGTGCCCCGCCCTTCACCGGCAAACTTCCCGTGGCGGGGGGGAGTGGAACTGGGGCACCGAGAAGCGAGAGAAGAACAAGGTGGCCCTGATCGTGGAGCAGATCAGGGCCCTAAGGAGGCAAGGGCTCACCAGGGACATGTCGTGCGCGCCTTAATGAGGATGCGCGTGCAACCTCTCGCGCACAGACCCCGCCCCTTGTTCCGGTATGAGGGAGCGTCCGATCGGATGAGGATGGCGGAGCCCGAGCTGGTCGCGACGGAGGTCGGAGCCCGGGTGGCCGCCGTCATGGGAGGAAGCGCCACGGAGGCGGCAGGCGGCCACCCGGAGCCATTCTCGACGGCCCACCCTCCAAATCTGGTAGGTCGGCCGGACTTCTTCCCGCCCCTCTTTTCTTTGCTTAACGCCTGTCCGACCAGTGCTTTTATCTTCTAGGGACTTGGGCATGTCCTCCTGCACCGCCCGGAGACAAGGAGGTGAGGGCGGCCGGGCGAAGGTCGCAGTCAGCTTTCGACTCTTCCCGCAAGAAGCTAAGGAGGAGAGGAGGAGGAAGAAGAAGAAGGAGCGCTGCGGTGAGGGCAGGGCGGGCGAGGACGTGTCTGAGGCCATCGCCTGTGGGTGCAACCTCCACCGACAGCAGTGGAAGCACCCCGTCACGCATATTGTGGGTTCCTTCGACCACCGACCCGGCGGTCCGGCGTGGACTCGCCGGAGGCGACACCACAGCCCCGCGCCCTGGGCCTCAAAGTGAGGGTGACCACGTGGTCGCCGCCATCGCCGCACCTTCAACGGAGGCGGCTGTGGAAACGGCGGCCGACCGCCTCGGAGGGGGACCGCGAAGAGGCGACCGCCGCGCACCCGCCGCTCGAGAAGTACTTCTTTTCTTTTATTCAAACACTTTTGGCGAAAAGCCGCTGGCCCGCTTTTTGCGCTTTGGCGACGCACGGCGCTTATACGGGTGTGATCGTGACGGCCCCGTGGCGGTTCTCGCAAGGGATAGCGCCGCCAGAGGTTCCAGGCGCCGAGAGGCGCCGATCGGTCGGCGCGATCGTGGTGCTGGCGGCCGAGGGCGCGCCCGCCTATGAGGCCGAGGCTGGCGAGGAGCTCCCGACGCCTCGATTGAGGACACCACCGTCCGACGTGGTCATCCCTGCGGAGGAAGAGATGGCGGCGCTGTCGGCGATCGTGCCAGCCGAGACGGCGCTGGTGCCAGAGGTGCCCGACCTCTCGCCCCTGGGGGAGGTGCCGACCGAGGTCCCGCAGGCGGAGGTCACCGAGGGGACCCCTGGGGGACCAATCCTACCATCGTTGCCGATGGTGCTCGACGGTAGCGCCCGCCGAGCAGACGATCAGGCCCGTTGCGGAGAGGCCCCGAGTCGGGCTCGTGGGCGAATGTAAGAGAGCGAGTGGGTCGCTCAAAGAAGGCGCTCGACGCCAAGCGAGATGGAGCTGGTCCAAAAGGGCCTGACTCTTTGTCTGGAATCTTCCAGCCGAGCATTGGACGCGATGGTCGGGGGAGTCCGACCGATTAGCTTGGTAAATTGGCGAAAGAACCCAACTTATAAAATTATGACGTACGCGCCGTGAGACTAACGGTTAGTCATCGCCTTGCAGCATCTGCGGGCTTGCTCGGATAGCCAGCGAGCGGCTGCCGTGGAAGAACGCGACCGGCTGCGCCTTGAGTTGCGCTTAGCTCAAGAGGCGCTGAGCGTGAGGCGGTCGGAGGCGGCGAAGGTCCGCCAGGAGCTTGAGGGGGCCGCTAAGGCTCTCTTCGATGAGCGCCTGGGGGCCCAGTCCCTGAGGATGAAGGTGGCGGAGTTCGAGTCCTCCTTGGCAGAGGCCACCGTCGCTAGGGATGCCGCCGCCACCGCCTAGGGGGTCGCGCAAGCGCAGGCAAACCGTCTGCGGACCGAGCGAAACCAGGCTCGGAAGGACACCGACCGAGTTCGCTCCGAGCGGGAGGCCGCTCGGAAGGATCTGACCTCCTACGAGGCGGTCAAGCAAGAGGTCGGCAACCTGGCGAACTCCGCGGCCGATAAGGGTCTCAACTTCTTATTTAATTCCGTGGGCACTTTTCGTAAGTCGTGACCATCTGGCGCTGTTGCCATCTACAGAGGTGCAGAAGAACTTGGGCCTTGCGGTTGAGGAGCGGAAGGACGCCCAGCAGTTGACGGCGTCACGGCACGGCGGCTCGCGGCCTGGATGTTGCTAAAACGGCCGGGCCGAGCTGGCCGCGAATCGAGGCCCTTCGCAAGGCCGCCAGACGCTCGCGCTCGTCCTTGGAGCCGCAGAGGCCCGAAGCGCTCGGGCGCCCTCGCTAGCCCGAAGTTCCGGAGCGTTGAGAGGGCGGTGATCACCGCGCGTGCTTGAGCTTCCTGGCGCCGGTCAACACCATCTCGCACTATGATGGAATTGACCTCGCGGTGGTGAGCAATGGCTGCGCTGGGAACCGACCGACGGAGAGATCGACGAGTTCGAGCTCTTGGTCGAGCCGCACGCCGGAGATTGCGACCACGCCTCGCCGCAGTCGCCTCGATGAAGAACAAAGCGCTTAGATTTACCCTCCTTCTTAATTGTAAAGACTATTATGCTTGTAAACAATCTTTAAGGTTAACAAGTTCCAAGACGCCTCTTGCCCTTTTGTGTTTCGGTGAACGCTTGACCGACCATAGCCTTAAGGACCGCAAGGGTCACGGCGCGTAGGGTCGGGTTGCTTCGAGAGGACTAAGAGGATAGGAATCTTGGTTACTCGCCATTATGCGCACTTATGAGGGATAGGAGTGTTCTGATCGACAAAAGATCGCCGACTTGGGCATTCCTTCTTCCGCGGCGCCAGAACCATAGCCACTGGGCGTAGGCCATAGCACTCGGGTCGAGAGGATTACCGCTCGGGAGGACCTCATGACCGGTCGGGTCACCAACCACGCACGAGCGTGAGCTAGCCGAGTTTGAGCAGAGGAGGAGTGTTCCGATCGACTAAATGGTCACTCCACTCGGCACTTCCTTCTTCCGCAAGCGCTACTTAGCAACCATAGCCCGGGCGAGGCCCGAACGCTTGGGTCGAGAGGTTACCGCCGGGATAGACCTTGTGGTCGGTCGGGTCACCGACCGCATGAGCCATGTGAGCTAGCCGAGTTTGCGCTGGGAGGAGTGTTCGATCGACTAAAAGGTCACCCACTCGCACTTCCTTTTTCCGCAAAACGCTACTTAGCAACCATAGCCGCTGGGCGAGGCCGTAACGCTTGGGTCGAGAGGGTTACCGCCGATAGACCTCGTGGTCGGTCGGGTCACCGACCCGCACAAGCCGCCGAGCGGCTGACCAACGGGTGCTAAGGGGCAGCCCCGAGCGCCGCAGGCGACCGTGCTCGGAAGGGTAAAGGTAAAAGACCATGCCAGAAAAAGAAAATAGTTTAGGATAGAATCGCCTTAACTTTTCTATGTTCCAAGCGCGGAAGGATGCGACCGTCCGCGCCCTTGAGTCGAAGGTGCCGGCCTGAGAACCTCTACGACGGTGAAGGGCCTTCCTGTGGTGGCGATAGCTTGTGCTTGTCTTTGCCGGTTTGGATCCGTGCGGGACCAGTCGCCCGGCGTTAAAGGATCGCCTCGAACTGGCGGCCGTGGTAGCGTCCAGAGCTTGTTGATATTTGGTCGATCGCAGGATGACCACGTCATGTGCCTCGTCGAGCTGGTCGATGGCGTCTTGTTGCGAGGCGAGCCCCCGAGCCTCATCGAAGGCTTGTAGTCTTGGGGCGCCATACTCCAGGTCTGTTGGCAAGACGGCTTCAGCGCCGAACACCATGAAGAATGGTGTAAACCCAGTCGCTCGGGTGGGCGTGGTCCGCAGGCTCCAAAGGACGGAGGGCAGCTCGGCCACCCACCGCCCCGCGAAGTGCTTGAGCCGACTGAAGATCCGTGGCTTGAGTCCTTGAAGGATCATGCCGTTTGCACGTTCGACCTGGCCGTTAGTCCGCGGATGGGCCACGGCTGTCCAATCGACACGGATGTTGAAGTCGTCGCAGAACTCGAGGAACTCTTTTCCTGTGAACTGCGTTCCGTTGTCGGTGATGATGGAGTTGGGGACTCCGAACCGAAAAACGATGTCGCGGAAGAAGATGGCTGCTTGTACCGACGTGACGCTCACGACCGGCTTGGCCTCTATCCACTTGGTGAATTTATCCACCGCGACTAGGAGATGAGTAAAGCCCCCGGGCGCTTTCTTGAAGGGTCCGACCAGATCGAGTCCCCAAACTGCAAACGGCCAAGTGATGGGGATCGTCGCAAACTTGAGCCGGGCATGATGTCCGCCGGCAAAGAATTGGCACCCTTCGGTGCGCACGATCTGCTCGGCGTCGGACACGGCGATCGGCCAATAAAAACCTTGTCGGAAGGCTTTTCCAACGAGGATCGGTGCAAGATGGTGGCCGCAGACCCGCCATGGATATCGAGCAAGAATGCTTCCCTTGGTCGGCCGTAACGCACTGGAAGACCGGAGGGACTCCTTTTGTAAAAGTCCGGGCCGACCAGACGAAGATTTTGCCCGCCGAGCGAGGCGCCGGCCTCGGTCGGTCAGGGGAGCGACCCATCCACAAACGATTGATGAAGAGCTTCCTCCAATCGGATTCGACTACAAAGACGTGCGGTTTGACCCGACCAAGTCTCGCGCCCGGCGCGCGGCGGTCGGGTGACCGTGTTAGGTGAATCGGAGATCGCCGACCACCGAGTCCAACTGGATGGAAGGTTGCAGGAGGTCGCAGACGAAGATCCCGTGGGATCGACCCCTTTTTGGAGGCAAGATTGGCTAGGCAATCGGCCTCATTGTTGTGGCGCTCAGAGCTGTGGTGGAGCTCGAAACCCTTGAACCGCTCCTCGAGCTTGCGCACTTCCCGACAAGATGCGACCATACGCGCCTCGCGGCTCAAGCCTTCATGACCTAGTCGACGACAAGCTTGGAGTCCTCATGACGCAGAGTCGGCGAGCGCCGAGGTCGGCAATGATCCGAGACCGCTGACGAGAGCCTCAGACTGGCGATGTTGTTGGTCGCGGCCAAGAGCAACGATGGCGATTGAAGTTTGTTCCCGAGTGGGAAACAAGGACGACTCTGCGCGCGTCGTTCTTGGTGTAGGATCCATCAAAGTACATTGTCCAAGACTGGGGTCCTCGACACGGTGGCGCCTGGGCTTCGGTCCACTCGGCGATGAAGTCTGCAAGGGCCTGCGACTTGATCGCTGTCTGAGGGACATACGTTATGCCGTAACCGCTGAGCTCGAGCGCCCACTTGGCTATCCTCCCCGAGGCGTCGCGGTTGTGGACGATCTCGCCGAGCGGGGACGCGGTCACCACAGTGATGGCGTGCTGGTCGAAGTAATGGACGAGCTTTCTCTTGGCGGTGAGCACCGTGTAGAGCAGCTTCTGCACCTGCGGGTACCGAGCCTTGGACTCGGAAAGAACCTCGCTGATGAAGTAGATTGGCCGTTGTACCTTGAGTTCATGGCCTTCCTCCGCTCGTTCCACCACAAGGGCCAGACCGACGATTTGAGCGATGGCGGCGATGTAGAGGAGCAGCGTTCGCTGTGCGAGGCGACCAGATTGGAGGTGAGGATAGGAAGGCCTTCAAAGGGTGAGGGCTTCTGAGCCTCCCGGGTCCAGTAAGCGGTCGGATTTCTTGAGCGACCAGAACGGCATTCGCGCCGAGGCGAGACACGAAAGCAGCCAAGGCGGCAAGGCACCGCTAGCCTCTGGACCCCTTTGAGATTAGGAATTGGGCCCATTCTTGCGATCACGAGATCTTCTCCGATTGGCCTCGATTCTCGCCGTAAACGATGAAGCCGAGCAGCTTCCCTTGGGGACCCCAAGACGATTTCGGGGTTGAGCTTTATACGGAACCGTCGGAGATTCGCGAAAGTTTCTTCCAGGTCGGCAATAAGGTCGTGCGCATTCCTGGTCTTCACGACGATGTCGTCAACATAGGCCTCAATGTTGCGACCGATCTGGTTGTTGAAGCACGTTTGCATACATCGCTGGTACGTAGCGCCCGCGTTCTTTAGGCCGAACGGCATTGTAACGTAGCAGAACGAGCCGAACGGCGTGATGAAGGAAGTCGCGAGCTGGTCGGACTCCTTCAGTGCTATCTGGTGGTAGCCTGAGTAGGCATCCAGAAAGGAAAGAGACTCGCACCCCGCGGTGGAGTCGACGACTTGGTCGATGCGGGGCAAGGGGAACGAGTCCTTGGGATACACTTTGTTGAGACTTGTGTAGTCAACACACATTCTCCATTGCCCATTTTTCTTTTTTACAAGTACAGGGTTGGCCAGCCACTCGGGGTGGCGGACCTCTTTTATGAACCCTGCAGCCAAAAGCTTGGCGATCTCCTCCCCTATGATCCTGCGCCTCTCCTCGTCGAAGCGGCGCGCGGCGTTGGGCGACCGCTTTGAGCCCGGTCTGATGCTCAAGGAGTGCTCACGACTTCCTTGGGATTCTGGCATGTCGGAGGACCTCCATGCGAAGACGCCATTGTTGGCGCGGAGGAAACCGACGAGCGCTTCCTATTTGGCGGGAGCGTGGCTCCAACCCGACGGTTTTGGTCGGATCGCAGGATCGATCGCGACCTTCTTCGTGTCCTCGGCGGACTTGAGGATCCCGCCCCGACTTGCCGGACTCGGGGCGGACTCGAGGCTTCCTCCCGAGGTTGTCGAGCTGGCAGACGCGATGATCGCCGAGGCGAAGCCACAATCCTGCAAGGCCAGATTGTAGGCAAGCCGAAAGATGATGCCACGGTGATGACTCCTCGTGGCGGGCATCTTCGCCTTGAGGTAGGCGAGTGGGATCGCCATGAACTTGGCGTAGCATGGCCGCCCAAGATGGTGTGATAGGAGCCGAAAAATCCACAACCTCGAAAGTGAGGGTCTCGGTGCGGAAATTCCTGGTTCCCAAAGGTGACGGCGGTCGACCGCCTGAGCGGATGGGCTCACGGCGTGGATGACGCCGTGAAAGGAGCCTTGCTCGGTCGGAGACTCGAACGAGGAACCCCATGGCGTCGAGCGCCTCCACGTAGAGGATGTTGAGGCCGCCGCCATCCATGAGCACCTTGGTGAGGCGCTTCTTCCCACGATGGGTCGACCACCGCGGGTATCTTCCTGGGGGCGTGGTCGGGTGATCACCGATCGAAGGTGACCGGAAATTCGACCACCGGAGGTATTGAGGGACGGCTAGTGAGGTGTGGACCTCACGGAGGCGAAGTTTGAGCCGACGCTTGTCATCGGCGTAGCACGCCGTCCGCCAAAGATCATGAGGCAGCCGTCGGGTTCGGGGAACTCGTCGTCCGCCTTCTTCTCCACGGCCCGTGGGGCCGTGGCTGGCTTCTTTCCTTTGCCCCGTGGCGTCGTGGGGGCGCAGGAAAGGAAGTGCCTCAGGACTTCGCAGTCCCGGTACTTATGTTTGACGGGGAACCCGTGGTTCGGGCACGGGCTGTCCATCAATTTCTCGAAGTGGTCAGGCGCGACGGTCGGTCGCGCCGGCACGCTGGCAAGGCGGTTGTGATGGCGACCACCTGGGGCTCGTGGACCTGTTTTCCATGCCGCTTCCGCTTGTCGGAGCGGTCGGAAGGGGATCCGATTCGGACGCCGGGCTCTTGCTGGGCCTTTCCTCCTTCGAAGATAGCCCCCACAGCCTCCTCGCCGGAGGCGTGGTTGGTGGCGATGTCGAGGAGTTCCTTGGTGGTCCTGGGCTTGAGACAGCCCAGTTTGTGCACCAGGGCCTTGCAGGAGGTGCCAGATGAATGCTCCCACGACATCGGCGTCGGAGATGTCGGGAGCTTCGTTGATCGGGCGGGAAACCGCGGATATAATCTGGAGGGTTTCACCGGCCGCCGCTGAGCCCTTCAGTCCCAGGAGTTGCCAGGGCGCTTGTAAGTGCCCTGGAAGTTGCCGACGAAGAGGGTCTTCAAGTCGGCCTAGTTCCTGATGGTTTTAGCGGGCAAGTACTCGAGCCAAGCTCGGCCGAGTCCATAAGGTAGATGGGAGGTCTTGGATGATGAAGAGATCATCCATCGCTCCCCCGCCCGCATGCGAGCCGGTAGTCTTCTGCCGGACACACGGGTTCGTGGCCCGATGTACTTGGCGATGTTAGTGGGTGCCCGAACCGCAGGAAATCCGCCGTCGGATCCTGGCGTAAAGCCCGTGGTCCGGACCATCGGGGCTTGAGGCTGCGGTGGTGGCGCCCGCCGTCCACTATACGTGAGTGGACGGCCTCCTCGCCGCCTTTCTCCGCGCCCGAGGGTGGCACGAACGTCGAGGCGCCCTCGAGGCGCCGGCGCGACCGGGTGCGCGAGGCCCGGGCGGCTCGTGGTATGGCGCCGCCTTCGCGGACCAACGGCCGGAGCGGCGGTGCGGGCCTGGTGGCCAGAGGTGGCGCCGGAGCGATAGGAGCCGGAGGCCTGCATGTGTTGCACGGCCGCGCGCTCTACCAGCCCCCGGAGGTTCTGGTACGTGGCCTTGGCCTCCGGGTTGGCCGGCTCCGGAAGGCCTCGAAGCAGCATCGCAGCCGCGGCCACGTTCTGGCTTGCATGGGGGAAGAACTGAGGACCGTCGGATTCTTCCGCCTGCTTGTGGTGTGCTCGACGCGCGTCGCTGCGCCGCCGGCACTGCTGGGTCGCGGGCTCATCCTGCTCCAGGTTGGCCTGGAGTTGGTCGAGCTAGCCATTTGCCTATCCAGCTCTTCGCGTTGTCGCTGGAGTTCGGCGCGGCGAGCTTGAGCACGTTAAGCACGCTCGCGCGGGTGTTCCCCCTCCTGCGCCTCGGTCGCGGATGGGGCCCTCAGAATCAGCGGGGTTATGATTAATCGACCGTGCGCCATGTTGCACTTGCGAGTGCCGTCCATGGTGGTACTTCATATCGGAGCCGGAGTCGTGGTGTAAGAGTCTTCCAGACTCGTGGATAGAGGCCGACATGTAGCCGCCATAGCCACAAGTCGCGAGCTGCGGGAGGTGACACGGCCACTGCCCGAGCCAGCGGAGCTTCGCCAGACGTGGCGGAGCGCTCCTCGGGCTCCGGCTCTGGGACTCGCAGGGCGCCCAGTGCCGAACTGGCGGTCGCCGAGATGGCGCCTGAGCTTTCGATGGGCGCCGGGGCTCGATGGCGGCGAGGATGAGCGTAAGCCCTCCCGCCGAGGTGACGGCAAAGTTGAGGGAGCCGAAGCGGATCTGGCTTCCCGGCGCAGCCATGCCGTCGCAGGTGGAAGATGCCATCAGGGAGGCAAGCGGAATCCGGAGATGGTGATGAAGACGCACGAAGACCCCTACCTAGCGCGCCAACTATCGGCGTTTCGAGCACCGGCAAGTAAATTTGTAAGTCTAAGGGGCCGCGTTCCACTCCTCAATGGTTAGACTCGAAGTCCATGATGTATACTTGGTTGGCCGAAAGTCCCTACTCCGGCTTTGTGTGGTGGCGTTGTATTCCTTCTGCATGATGATCGCACAAAGTTTTACAAGGGAGAGTGCTAATGGCTTAGCGCGATGAGTTCGACAGATCCTTCTTCCCACGGGGTTCCCGCCTCCTTTTATACGAAAGGAAGGGGAGGTTACATCGAGAATTAGGAGAGGACGAGATGACCTACACTAGGAGCTTCGGTCCTTCGCTCTGCTGACTCGTCATCGCCCGTCTTTGCCCATGCTGGGTCGGTAGCTTAGTTGGTCAGGGCGGTTAGGTATTTCCCCGGGAAACGGCGTACCTGCCCTCTGCGAACCTTACGAGTGTTGGCGTTGCTGCGTCGACGTGGAGTCTTGCCTCGAGAGGGCGTGTCTTCGCATCAGATGTGACCGATCGATGGGATCGGGAGCATGACTTCGGTCAGTCATTAAACCTTCTAGGGAAGGAGCCACCTGCCCTTGTATAGTCACTTCGATTGACCCCGTTCGTGGGGTACGTGGCTGTTGGGTTGTAGAGGCTTTGACACGCGGCCCTTGGCAGGGGTTTGCGATCGGAGTCAGGGGATCCCGACCCGCTGCGAGGGTCGGGAGCTCTGCTTGGTCGGAGCCGGGGGGGTCCCGTCTCGTGGCGGGGGTCGGAAGCCCCGCTCGGTCGGAGACACTTCCTCGATCGGTCGGGAAGGGATATCTTGTGTGGCCTTGCAGGTGCTTTGGTCGGTAGTGGGCTGGAAGCGGCCTGTTGGGCTTGAGCTGTGCTTGAGGCTGCCGGCTTGTCGCTTTGGGCCGTTAGGGTACCCTTGTTATAAGTATTCGTCAGTTTCGCTGGGTGCATGAAGGTTGGGCCATCTCTAGTGAGGTGCATTATTTAGGGTGGACGTAGAAAAGAATACTTAGGTGCATTATAAAAGGGTATATATGAGTTGCTGGTATGTGCTGCAAGGAAAAATACACAGATGAGGTATTACGCGAGGCAATAAAATAAGGCGGAATTCGTTCAAAAAAAAGCGATGGTTATATGAGGCACCGTTTCCATCATTGTTTCTTCGGTTTGTCCTCAAATAGCTTCCTCTTAATAGCAGTTCTCTGTTGCTCAATGATGGAACTGTATACATGAGCCAAAACAATATGTTTAGACTGTATCGCGGCTGATCATATTTATACGAAAAACGTAAGCATATGAACAAAGGTAACCTGTCGGAATTTGTAAGACCAGATAGGGCTCGGTTGTCTATCGGCAATGGTCGTTTGAAACCAGACTCCAAAAGTGTCGACAACTGCACCCCATGAACAGGATGGCATCAAGAGACAATATGCAGTCCATAAGATCACGACAGTTGGTTAGCAGTCCAGATGGCTAACTTGCGGCATCTGCAGCGTGGGTTGAGGTGATGCAACCGATTTGATATCACTATTTTGTTGCCAAAATCATATGTAGCTTGATTAGAGAATGTACTATGGCAATGGAAAAGAAGCGCTATGTAAGGGGCTTATATAACAATGTAACATATAGTTACAGGAGACAAGCCTTTGGTGTGGCGGATGCTTGATCATCGATAATAACAGAGGCAGAGGCGTGTTCCTGCATGTGAATCCAATTTCTCAAGGATGGTTTGGCATTAATTATTTAGGGACAGCATTGAACAACAAAAAAGCTAGATATGATGCGACCATGAGTTTGCATCATATAAAACAACAAGAATAGCATTGAGCACGTGAGCGAAAATAGGGATAGAAACTGAAACTCCTGAGCCACAGGAAGCTCTTGAATTGGTTTATCTAGCACAGCTTGACGCTGGAAGGCAGTACAGGACAATCAGAAAGGCTGAGCGATTTCACAATTCTGCGCCAACTATGATAACAAGCACCTCATTCCCGATCGGAGTATAACTGGATAGGGATCCAAGCTAAGTGGATAAACCACCATGAAAATTCCAAACAAGAACTACCGAAAAAGATACGTCTAGTATACAAAAGAGATCATTGAATATGATTATAGAGACCAAAAAGCTGCAAACCTCACATATTATCTAACTGCAGTATAAATGAAGCACTGAACTGCAAAAGAAAAATACAGAAGTTAGGCAACATAAAAAAAATTCTAAAGAACATAAATCTTTGGGTCACCACCCAACAAGTTTCATTAACGAAATAGATTTTACAAATGTACTGTACCTTCAACTGCAATACTGCCTCACAGAAAGCACAAGATTGAGTATAGCAGCTTCCCCAACCATCACGTATATTAGCACAAACCGGACGCATCATCTAAACTCGCAATTGTAAATTCTTGTCTTCAGCGCAATAATCGTAAGCGTATAGTACTAAGTAGCAGCCTCGATAATCAATGAAGTTACCTGCAGAGACGCAGAATTTCAAATGACTGAAAAGCCGAAAGAGGACAAGAATTTGGTAGAAGCAAAGGTTCTAAAGCAGTTGCCATAACTCCACTGAAAAACAATTGTCGCACATCGAAGACCCGTATGCAGTTCTCTGTTTAAATAGGAAATATTACACAGAGAATAAACAGGACAATGAAAAAACGGGGGAGAATTGCTTCAAGTTAGCAGTTTTAGTAAATAAAAAAAATGATGCATGGTCAAATAAAGTAAAAGCAGTGGAACAATATACCTGTTGGTAGAATACAGTAAATATTGCTGCTTCAAATAGCACATCCTCTTGGCTCTTGCACTAATGACTTACTGAATTAGTCGTAACCATTTTGAGGAACAGAAAATCATTAAAGAACCATAGCTGCAATGAAGAAACAAGTGTGCCAACCAACACGATTCTTGTGTCACTCAAAGCAGCCCTGGAACTGATAGAATGGAAGAGTAGACGAAAAAGGTGAGCTGCAGGGCATGATAAAGGAGAAGAACGATGAGAATATATATGCACTTATTTGATTTACTCTGTAACTAAAATAGAAATCTATATAAAATTTGCAAAGTAAAAAAAAAGTGGTATTTGAACATGCATTAACTAATCAGAGATCAAAGCAATCACATGTGTCTCCATTGGCATCATTCTAAGTATTAGAGGACATGTGAGCTAAGAAACGAACCAAAGCGACATCTAACTGCAAGTATATAGTAGATTGTAACTTAAACCCTCGCGCCGATCGCCACGAATCACAAGCGTGACTGCAGGGCGGAGGCGACGACGATGGAATCCCACACGAACATGGAGAGAGATGACAGGGATGTATATACCTGGCAGGCGGATGTCGACGAGGAAGGCCGAAAAACCAGCAAATAACGCGCACGGAGCTGGGGAACGCAACCGCTTGGAAGATAAAGCAAGGCTAGGAGCAAGAACCGCTAGAACAAAACGACGAGGAGGGCGAAGGTCGCGGCCTACCCAATCGGAAGTGGCGACGCCGAAGCAAGAGAAAACTAAGGGACAACGCAAATAGGGAGGGGGCGCTAAAAGAGTACCTTGGGGCAAAAGAGATGGAGCAGGGTATAATCAGGGCCGAGCACGGCAGGCGCACCAGCGAGGACGAACCAACGGGGGGCGGGCCGCACCCGTGGGAGGCACGGCATCCGGAGCGGCGCAAGGGGCAAGAACGACCAAGGGCGGCGACGTACCATCGGGAGGGGTGTAATGAGTGGTTAGATTAGCAAGTAAGTGGGATCGGGTGGTTGAGTTTGAAGGAAGCGGTAACTAGTTGGAAAATGACAACACTGTTGTTGTAATTGCTGTGTCGTTGTAAAGCCAGATGGGTACAAACTGTTTTACAGAGGAAGGGTAAAAGAAGAGTTGGTGTAGTATAAAAGGGCTTTTGTATGGGGAGATCAAAACAGATTATGAAAATGAAATGAAGTTCTTGTCTTCTTTCTTCCTTCTTCTGCATTATCTTCTTGGTTGTACCCGAAGTTCTCACGCTGCTAAATCTAGCTACACACGAGAATAGTCGGGGACATTACAGTTTGGTATCAGAGCCGTGTTCGATCGGTTGAACCTGGAGTTGTAAAATCCCAGAAGAGGGTGGGAGAAATTCGGAATCGAGAAATCGATTCTGAGTATTTCCACAAAATTCCCAAATCTGGTTAACTCAGTTTAATTGAGCGACACGGTGCCCCCAAAGCCTTCAGTACAGATGAAATTTGTCCTGGAAACGATGGGGGAAATGACAAGGAGGGCGGAGGAACATCACGCATGTATCAAAGAGAGTCTGGATTTGTTGTTTGCGTGGGTGGAGGGAATTGACTCGGCGCAACAACATCTGATGGTGCGATCGGAGATCACGGCGAAGGCTGTGGAACAAAGTATCAAAGATCAGCAACTTCTCGCAAAGCAGTTGGAGGCCATGGCACAAGCTGTGGCAAAGATCTGTGCGATTTGGGCATCAGAGGCAAGGGGTCACGGAGAAGGATCAACTGCTGCAATAGGAAGAGCTCTGCTTACACCGGCACCACAAAATCCATGGGTAAGAGAAGATGAACCAACATCCTCAGCAGGAGGGGTACAGAACAGATGTTCGGCTGGGGTAATAAATGAAATGATTGGTTCAAATGGCAAACTACCGAGGGAATCTGGGGAAAATATGAGAACTCCATTACCTAAGTTAACCTTTCCTAGATTTGATGGTGAAAGTCCTCGGTTGTGGTGTGACAAGTGCTTAGATTATTTCAAAATTTTTAACATTCCACAAGCACTGTGGGTCACAGCAGCAACTTTACATATGGATGGTAACGCTGCACGTTGGCTACAAGTGTTTAAGACTAGAAATGAGTTGGGACAATGGGAACAATTTGCACAAGCTGTGGAGCAGAAGTTTGGAGCCTTTGATCATCGCAGGTTATTGGAAGAACTAGTGGAGACCAAGCAAAAAGGTACAGTAGAAGAGTATAAGCATCAATTTGATGAACTAATGTTTGAAATCTCAATTCACAATCCTTATTATGGAGAAGAATTATTTGTATCTCAGTTTGTGAAAAGGTTTGAAAATGGACTTAAGAGGAGCAGTGCAAAGTCAAATTCCAGATTCAGTGGATAAAGCAGCCTTGTTAGCTAAAGTGCAACAAATTATACTAGATTGCAATAAAAACTGGAAGACAAGAGTGAGTAACAACCGCGCAGGTGTAGTGGGAAACAGACAAGAAAATCAATCAAACAATGCGAAAATGGGACAGGGAGAATTGTGGAAAGCTAGACAAATACGTGAATATAGAGGTATTAATGGGTTATGTTATCAATGTGGGGATAAATATGAACCAAACCACTACTTGCAGTGTAAGAAAAAGAGTCAGGCACAACTTCAAGCTATCTCTATTGAAGAACAAGGGGAGATTCTATCTGATGCAGTTCTGGACTTGTTAGAAACAGAAGAGATAGACAAAGAAGAAGGGTGTAATGTGTCACTGAATGTGTTAACAGGAGCTGAGGAGGGTGAAACAATAAGGATTCTGGCTTTGGTAAAAAATCAGGTAATGCTTGTGTTGCTTGATTCGGGCAGCTCCCATAGTTTCATCAATGCAAATTTTTTACATAAAATTGGTTATCTGGCTCAAGAAGCCAAACCAGTTGGAGTTAAAGTGGCAAATGGAGAGATATTGCAGTGTAATAGTTGGGCACCCAATTTGGAATGGTGGGCACAAGGTCAAACTTTTCAAACAAACTTCAGGGTGTTGGAATTAGGGGCTTATGATGCAATTTTGGGAATGGATTGGCTGAAGACATATAGTTCTATGATTTGTGATTGGAAAGATAAAACAATAGAGTTTGAACATAAAGGGAAAAGAATTAGATTGTTGGGAGTGAAAGGAGCAGAGAAAACTGAAATCAAGTCTTTGACTGTAGAACAGCTTGAAAAATGGGGTAGAAGCAATGATATCTGGGCACTAGCAGTTTTAGAATCTAAAGAACCTGATAGAAATGATTCAATTCCAGCTGTTGTCAGAACACTCCTTGCACAATTTGAGGATGTGTTTTCTGAGCCTAAAGCACTACCTCCCAGAAGAGAATATGATCATGCTATTACATTAATACCTGGGGCTGCACCTGTTAACTCAAGGCCTTATAGATGCTCTCCTATGCACAAAACTGAGATTGAAAGGCAAGTAGCAACAATGTTGGAGACAGGGATAATCATTCCAAGTGTGAGTCTATTTGCCTCACCGGTGCTTCTAGTACAAAAAAAAAGATGGTACATGGAGATTTTGTGTTGATTATCGTCGTCTCAATGATTTGACTATTAAGAACAAATTCCCAATGCCTGTAATTAATGAATTATCAGGCACTAAATATTTCTCCAAATTGGACTTACGAGCTGGCTATCATCAAATATGCATGAGAGAGGAAGATGAAATTAAAACTGCGTTCAAAACCCATCATGGACATTATCAGTTTAAAGTCATGCCGTTTGGGCTCATGAATGCTCCGGCTACTTTCCAATGTGTTATGAACTCCATATTAGCACCTTTTCTCAGAAAATATGTACTGGTTTTCATGGATGATATACTTGTGTACAGTCCTGATATAAACACTCATGTGGAGCATTTGAGGACAGTGCTGCAGACATTGCGAGTTCATCAATTCTTTGTTTGGAGATGTATTTACGGTGTGCAGTGCATGAATCGCCGAAGAAATGGAGAAATTGGTTGGCTCTTGCAGAGTTTTGGTACAACAATAATTTTCATTCATCATTGGGTTGTTCTCCCTTCATAGTTTTGTATGGAGTTGAGCCTAACTATGGTGTTGTGCCATTAGCTTTGTTCAGTGAATCAGAAGAGATAAATGAGTTTATGAAGAACCGAGGAGTGTATAATGAATTGGTGAAAAACAGTTGGCAAGGGCACAAAACAGAATGAAGCTCCAGGCAGATAAAGGTTGACAAGAAAGACAGTTTCAGGAAGGCGAACAAGTTCTGTTGAAATTACAACCATATGCGCAATCGTCATTAGTCAACAGACCTTATCCAAAATTGGCCTACAAATTTTATGGTCCATTCTCACTAGTTGAAAAGATTGGTCGAGTGGCATATCGGTTGAATTTGCCGCAGGATAGTCAAATACACCCAGTATTTCACGTGTCTCAGTTGAAAACTTACATTCCGAATCATTCTCCTGTTTTTGCTGAGCTTCCAAGGGTAGCAGAATTGGATATAAACACTACAGAACCGGAAGAAGTGTTGGAGCGCAGATTGGTGAAAAAGGGGAGTGCGGCGGTGGTTCAGGGCCTTATCAAAATGGACGGGATTACCGGCGGAAGCTGCAACCTGGAAAGACTTGCATGTTCTGCAGAGGAATTTTTCGTCAGCCATTGCTTGGGGTCAAGCAATGTTTCTGGAGGGAGGAGTGGTGTAATGAGTGGTTAGATTAACAAGTAAGTGGGATCGGGTGGTTGAGTTTGAAGGAAGCGATAACTAGTTGGAAAATGACAACACGTTGTCTTTGTAATTATGTGTCATCAGTAAAGCCACCGGTATGCAGTGTTTTACAGAGGAAGGGTAAAAGAAGAGTTGGTGTAGTATAAAAGGGCTTTTGTATGGGGAGATCAAAACATATTATGAAAATGAAATGAAGTTCTTGTCTTCTTTCTTCCTTCTTCTGCATTATCTTCTTGGTTGTACCCGAAGTTCTCACGCTGCTAAATCTAGCTGCACACAAGAATAGTCAGGGACATTACAAGGAGCAAGAGCTGAGGGAACCGAGACAACATAAATGCGAACGCACGAACCGAAGAAGAGAAAACAGGTCTAACCAACGATTCACGAATCGCCGAATGAGAAAGAACCAGCGACGACATCGACACGAATAGAACGGATCGACCGAACGGGTGAAATCGAGGTTGCGTAGGAGCGTGGGTTTCAGGAGAAAAGTCCGGACCGTGTACAGGGAGGTTCTAGGGCCTTCCCGCCGCAGCATACGCTTTCCCCGCAAAAAACCCAAGCCGGGGACCCAAACGCAGCTTCGTTTTTTTTCGAGGGTGTTTTCCGCGAACAATGTGACATGGCATGGCTGGCATTGCGACAATCCTTCCCAACTTAATAGATACTAGATGAGTGATTGCGGCGTGCCACGCCGCGATCGCTGCTCTCCCACGTGCATGAGGTCGTGCGAGAAAAAAGATTGACGGCTAATGCCCACGTTGTGACCGCCTGCTATAGATGCATACATGAATTTTTTGTTAATAAATGTTAACGATCTTCCTTATATGTCTACATATGTAGACATTGCAATTTTAATTCGGAATCAGAATTTGCTTGAGTGCAATGTACAAAATAGATTTTATCCGCCTCCATTCCATCCCTCGGTATAATCAAGTTCTAGGAAATAAGAAACACAAGTTGCTTTTGTGTTATTGAAACATGGTCAATGTGGCCCATGTAACAGAAACTAAAGCATGCTTCTAAAGTGGAGAGGAAAACTCTACAGCCACTAGTATAGTGCCCTGTCTTCCGGTTTCCTTTTCTCAGCACGTAATATATGATCTTTTCCTTTTCTAGAACGTTTGTTTCCTTTTCCTTAATTCAAAATATTAGTTTCCTTTTCCTTGAGATGATGCTAAAGGTGGGGGGAGATCTGTTGTGGACCACAGGGATGAGTTAGACACATTAAACAATGGCCATTGGATGTGGGTGAGTAAAGCTGAGGAAAGATCTGAGAGGTTAATTTTGATGGAGGCAAGTTTCTGGGGACGTTTCGCTGGGTGCATGAAGGTTGGGCCATCTCTAGTGGGGTGTGTTATTTGGGGTGGACATAGAAAAGAATGCTTAGGTGCATTACAAAGGGTATAGAATAATATTTTGCTTCCTCCAAGGAAAGAATCTAGTATAGATTGCTTAGAAGATTATGTGCGAGCCTGAGCCCTAGAGTAAGGAGTTTTTGAGGACAAATAACCCAGAGAGTATCCTGAATATTTAAAAGTTCTTAAAAAATGCAGTGACAAACAAATCATTACTGTTATGAATAGCACTTGTTGTATTCAATATGAGACCAATGACCAGAATATACAGAGTACACGAGGGTACAAAAGGAAAGCCTATATAAGACAATCATCTATATAAGGCAATATATCCTTAACACCCCCCACAAATGTAAAGCATATGGAATAGCATTGCATTTGGAAAGGTTAACACTAAAATAGAAAAAATTCAAAGTCCTAATCTTGAAGTAGTCGTTGTAGCATTCAACTTTTGAAAAATCGAGCCGACGAAGAGCTGAGTTGACGAAGAAGAGCAGATGGTGGAGCCGAGTCGATGATGGGAAGCCGATGAAGGAGCCGAATCGACGAAGAAGCCAAGTCGACAAAGGAGCCGAGTCAACAAAGTCGACAGAACGAGCCAAATCGAAACGAGCCGATAAACAGAGCTGAGCTAACAAAAGAGCCAAGATGCTAAGAATTTGGATGGACGCAACGGAAGCTAAAAATAAAAGACTCGAAGGAGAGCTGGAAGAGCCGGAGACAAATAGTTGAACTGCTGGAGTGATTCGAGTAGCCGAAAACGAAGCTTCGCGAAGCATGCGCATGCGTCGAGAGCACCGGAAGCTTCGCGAAGCATGCTTACGCGTCGAGCGAGGCATGATGAAGCAGGCGAGCGAGTCGTCGAGCGAACAAGAGCAACGAGCGACATGGATAGTGCGAGGAGGCCGGAAACCACGAACGACTGGATCTGCACCGACACGAAGAACAGGCGGCCGTCGACAGCCGGAAGCTCCATGCAAATCCAGAAAACAGGACTTTCTTGCAAATACCGTGACGTGGCTAGCTTCTCTAGCCGGGAAGTCGGCAGAATTTAGGAAAGGTATATATATATATATATATATATTATAGGCTAAATTCAAACTCGTGCCTTTTATATTACTCCAGTATAGAAATATTAGAATCTAATAACTGCAGGGTTTTATTCGTTAAGGATATTATCACCATGAACCTTCCGATTCCCAAAATTCTTGGAGAACCCCCTGAAATGAAGAAAACTACTGTCTTTGACTTCTTTCTCGTATTCGTAAGACTCCCTTGAATGCCGTAACCGAAGGCATCTCCTCCTCCCCGATCCAGCCATGTCGTCCGCGCCGCCCGCCCACCACTCCAAACCCTCCTACCACCGCCGCCACCCCAACGCCGCCCCGAGGCACCAACAGCAGCAGCAGCAGCGCTACGTCCCCAAATCCACCGTCCCCTCCGCCCCTAAACCCTCGCCCTCGCCATCGCTCACCACCGCCCTCCGATCATCGGCGGCCTCATCTGCATCTGGCGCCGGCGGCAGCTGTGGCGGTGGAGCGCCCGATGGGTTCGTGGCTTACCTGCCGCACGACGAGGCGGTCGCGGCCGGGCTCGGCGGCCTCGACGCCCAGGAGTCGCAGGCCGTCGTCGACCTCCTCAACGATGCCCTCGCCGCGCTCCTCCGCGCCAAGCCCCGCGAGTTCTGGCGCCAGGGTAACCATAACATTCGATTGTGCATTACTCGCTGATCGAACCTGTGCTGCCATGATGCATGAAATATATATTTAGTTTTTGGATTGGGGAACCAGGGTTGGAAGCTTAAACTGCTAATGTTCGGTTTGCTTGTTTTGTTCAGTAATATTGGTCAATCGCATTTAGTGCGACTTATAATGCTTTTGCGTCTTTTGAAATTAGTTTAGTCTGTAGATTTAGCATGAAACTCTAGCGGATATCGACTTATTCAGATGGGTTTGATTCACTAAAAATGATTTGAGTGCTTACTCACATGGGTTTGATTCACAAAAAATGATTGAATGCTTGATAATTGGGATCTCGTAGACGTTTCTTATTGCGTAGTTTTAATTTAGTGGTTTATTTTAGCTTCTGTGATGTATGAACGAGTAGTATAGTGGCTTAAATTGAGGCTTCATGTTTGAATTTAACCTATTTTATCTATAGGAATGTAACACGTTGCGCATCTGAGTGTATTTTTATGACCTATAAATTTGGTTGTATTTTCTTAGAAATACTACCTGCATAACGTGCATCTGAGTGTATTTTTATGACCTATAAATTTGGTTGTATTTTTTTAGAAATACTACCTGCATTGTTATGAACTTATCACTTATGATATTTTCCTGCCTACGTGTAAACGTGCATATCAAGGTTTTTAACAATTTTATGATTTGCAGTACTTTTATGGTTAATTGAAGTGTCTGGTTCATGTCTTAAACATATTTCTAGCTATTAGTTATTGTCGTGTTGTATGTTCGATTATGTTTGGAATCTACTGAAAATCCCGGCTGCTGTTGAAAGTCTTAAACTTTACGGGTTAGAAAGGCTATGTGCAATCTTAATTTCATTGAATTGCTGTCTTCCACCTGACATGCGTCTGCAATGCTTTATATATAAGTTGTGGCAATTGGTACAGCAGCGCAGATACGTCGCGCTAACTCAAGTGTACTAGTCAGATGCTTAAGAATCCAAATTTTGTTTTCACTATCAAGCACTATATAGCTATGTGCATGTAATTTCTTACAACATCCCTCAATAAGTAGCTACAGAAACAAAGTAAAGCTGATGAATACATATTTCTATTGGTTATGAATACTATTATTATGACTTAACTGCACAAGGCTCTCTGTTGTTGTGTTCAGGATTCTTCAACCAGAAGTTATCTCAATAAACAATAATTAATTGACTAGATCAGTCAACATGATAAATTGGAGACGACAAAATATGTCTATATCTGTGATGTGTCTAATGTTTTCGCTCCTAGAATTGGAAGTTATGAAGAGAGCTGCATTCAACCGAACTTCATTAATGACATCTTAATGCTTATAGTTACTTCTTTCCCCAGTGGCGCAAAATACTTCTCTGCATGACTTCCTAGATAGCTACCTACAATTCAGGCACCGGTGGTATGATTTGCCACACCGGGGCCCCAAAGGGACAGTTGCTGGCTTGGTTGTCGGGGAGCTTGAGCTTTGCCGTCGTGTCTTTATGGTCCTCTACCGCATGTGAGATTTCTTTCAGTTCTCACCTTTTCTCTTTTATTTTCTGTACACTTTTTTCATAAGATAGTTTATGCTGTTAAGAGTTGCATTATATTTGTTTTGTCTTTCAATATGTCTCTTGTTTGTGTTGTAGATCGTCAAACAAGGATCCTGGAGCAGGCAGGGGTGAGTCCCTTAGCATGAAGGAGCATACAGGTGAGATTATGACTACACATTTGATCACCATGTGCATTTACTGAGTTTAGTGCAGAACGCAGTGGAATCCATAGTTGCCACGGCGGTCCGGCTAGGCACGGGGAGCCTAGACCTCCTAGACGCTTAGGCGCCCGCCTAGGTGATGATTAGACGATGAAAATAATAAATAATATCTCATATGACATGAAATTAAGTCGAATATGAAGCAAAAGATGTGTAATTTTCAATGTAGCTACCAACAAATTAAATGTTGCCTAGGGAAAGTTTGTGGCAATGAAGAAGGGTTACCTGGGTGGGCATCCAAGAAGATACTGGAGCAGTTTCATTTCCCATTGCTGCAAAAATGTAAACACAATCATCATGAGAGATGCATCCAGTTTTTTGTGATGACAAATATCATTTTGAAATTTTAGGACAGATAGAAATCTTCAATACTTACCTTATAAAAATTAGGTGGAGGTGCAAAATATACCTCATATGAAAGGAAATTAGAGATGACAAGCAAGCAATAAGTAGTTCCAAATAGAAGGGCATACATAATTCCAAATAAAACAACCTCTTGATCCAAATAGAACAACCTCTTGAACAACTTCTGCACATCCCCATAACCCCCTATGAGATGTTGCTTCAATCTCTTGATCCCCGAGAGCAGTTGCTTGCCACAAAGACTACATTCCACCAAATCTTTGTCCTCAGTCGGCCAAAACCCGTATTTCCATCCAGGATCCTTAAGACTTCGCCTTCCTCTTCGGATCATTTCTTGGATCATATACATTGGCAGCACCAGCAGCATCGCCGCTCTCGGCGACGGCGACACTTGGTGCTTGATCTGCCATGTATCTGTACAAAACAAATTCACACACATCAGCAAGCAATCATCAGCAAGCAATAGCATTCATCTGTGAGCACGAAGGGTAAGCATTAGACAACACATTGGTTCTAGAATCTGGACATTTAAAGAGCAAACATTCATTTGCATTAATCAGAAAGCATTTCATTTAAAGGATATGCATAAGAAGAGCAAACATTTCATCTAGCTGCATTCATCAGTAAGCATTCATCAGTAAGCATCACATCAGCATTCAACAAGCATTCATCAACAAGCAAAAATCATCAAGCATTCATCAGTAAGCATTCATCAACAAGCAAAAATCATCAAGCATTCATCAGTAAGCATTCATTAGTAAGCAACTAAGCACCACAACATCATTCATCAGTAATCACCAGGCACCAGCATTCACCAGCGTAGAGGGGAGATAATCGAGGAGGAGGGAGGAGCAGCGAACCAAAGCAGAGGAAGGAGGGACGAGCAGAGGCCCGAAGGAGCAGCGCACCAAAGCAGAGGTGAGCTGCTCCAGATCGGGGAGGAGGGAGGAGCAACGCACCAAGCCACCAAAGCAGAGGGAGGAGTAGAGGACCGGAGGAGTGCGCACCAAAGCAGAGGTGAGCTGCTCCAGATCGGGGAGGAGGGAGGAGCAGAGGGGGATCTCCAGATCGGGAAGGGAAGAAGGCGGATCGGGAAGTAGGGTTCTCACCGGAGGTCCGGAGCTGCGACGCGGAGGCGGTCCAGTTGTGGAGGCGGTTCGGCGGCGGCGGAGGCGCGGAGCTGCGGCGTCTGCGCTCTTCTCTAGGGTTAGTCTTTAGCTCTGCGGCGTCTGCGCTCTCTGGCCTCTAGCTCTTCTCAAGTCGCGGCACCTTATCTTCTGACCTCAATGCCGCGACGCCCGTCCAGATCCCGCCGCCGCGACGCCCAGTCGGCCGACTCATCGCCTGGACGCCTGGGCGGGCGCCTAACTCGCTCCAGTCGAGGCGGCCGGCCCAGGCATCCTCCTCTGGCCGACTGGACGACTAGGTGTCGCCTAGTCGACGCCATGACAACTATGGTGGAATCATTGGTTTAAATATACTGTTTTCACATTGTTCCCTTGTAGCCTTTCTGCAGGAGAAAAGATTGCTTGATCTGCCGAAGTTGTTGGATATATGTGCTATTTATGGGCATGACAACGGCAGGTTGACAAGTTCACTGGTTAGTTCCTGAAGCATTTTTGTTGTTATTGTTTTCTTGTTGCACATGGATGGTGGATGCTAAATTAAATGCAGATTCAATTTCATTCCTATATTCTCAACTAACCCTTTTCTTTTCATTAGTATGAACACTTGGTTAATAAAGAGTGCAAATTTTTGTATCTCCAGGTTACAAATGCTATCAATGTGCAGCCAAATGTTTTAGATGGAATTAATATTGTCCTTCCTCAATTCCTGGGCATTTTCCACACGATGCAAGAGAGGTGCATGAAGTCATTACAGGTCATTTTTGTGATTTTTTTCATACCTGTTAATCGGTGCATGCCATCTATAGGCCTCTCTTCATTTATTTGAAAGCAACATCTGGAGGATAGTTTGATAATCTCTCTTTGTATGCTTTAGTCTGGAGAAATCATATGTGGGTATGGTAGAACTTCTGACACTTCCTTTAGTTCACATAGTTTTCTTTAAATCAAGTTTTTGGACAAGTGCAATTGCGTTGTTTGTAAAATGACTTCAGTTTGTTCATTTGTCCTATCAATGAATTTACTCCTGATTTCTAATCAATAATAATTAAGTATGTGTTCCACTGGTTCTGTGGATGCCTGAATGGGTGTCCATATTTTCCAAAATTCACCTACCAGACCAAAGTTTGGTGTCTCCTGTTTCCTGGACGGCTGGACCTGCTCATTCTACTTTTCTGTGCAATACGTAGTCATATTGGTTTTGGATCCTTTTGTAGTGCCATATGTTACCAGCTCACTATGATATGTATAAGTTCATAGTCTCTTACCTAATAGTTTTTTTTTCAATGCTGCTATATCTATCTTCTTTCAAATACTCTGTTCCTGTTCCCTGTTCCTTTTAGCATTCCTGGTACATTGCTTGCTTGGTTAGAAATTTTGTTACTGACAATGACATGGTGTGTTAGCTGTTTCGACCATGCATTGGCAGAATAGAAGTTGGCAACGATTACACCTAATGGTAGATATTTTCGACTTTTCAAAAAAATGTTCAAATTGAATATATTATTTGCTTAGTATGATTAAAAGTTGAGGACCTATGATAGCAATAAAGAATCGATGCATTTTCAGCGATTTAATAACAGTTTATGATATATCTTAGAGAAGTATGCATAAACACAACTTAACCATAATTGACTTATAGGTGCTCACTTCACTTGGACCAAATGATAGTGCATACACCCAACTTCAGAAAGATTTCTCGGAGGCAAGTTTATCTACACTGGATAGTTTTTGATACGTCTGCTGTTTTTCTTTGCCTATTTTTATACATTGTTTAAGCTCAATTTCCCTCAGGTGTTGGATTTTGTAAATGATGCAATTGTCACTCTGGATGCCTTTGTTGATGCTTATCAACCTGCTGCTTTATTGTTCTGTACTTCTTTTGAAACGAGGTGAGCTTCTACTCATTCACCCCATTGATTGTTGCCTGTTTCCTCACTAGGCATTGATGCATATCTACTACTTGATTTGCAGCTATGGAGTTGAGGAATTACTGAGCACCCTTGCAAGATTGTACGATTTGTTGTTACCATCATTGCTTCAGGGGTTTCAAGTTATGTCCAGGTCCCTAAGCAATGGAGAGACTTCATCTGACAGTATACTTGGTGGCGTAGTTCTTGGTATAAGGATGCTGTCAAAGAGAACTGTTAGATTTGGTTGGAGATTATTTGAGTTCTGCTATTTAGATGATCAACTTAAGGAGCATGATGCTCAAGCCTCTACAAAGATGTTTCCAGCCAAAGTCGAAGACCCTATGATCAGGGGAGACATCTTAGTTCAAACACTCAAGGATATCAATAGAGAAGCCACTTGCTCTTCTCAACAGAATCCTGTAAAGACATTCCTCCAAGCTCTCGAGAAGGAATTTCAGTTGATGAGCCGGATTGGCAATATTCGGAACAAAGGTAAATGATCAAGGTTCTCAATGAAATGCTTACTTAGCTGCTTGTCATGTTTGTAAAGTTTCACACAATCTTAGTGTCCCCCTGCTGTTATTATGTCAATCAATATATCTTATCTCCTTAGTTTTTTCTTTCACAAGTAGCATTGGATCTAGTAGTTGTAGAAGTCACATAAGGTTTTAGTGCCTCATATAGCGACTTTCTACATGTATGCACTAAATTTGTTAATCTGTTGGCACACTATTACAATGCCTGCTCTCACGATCTCTGTGTGAGTTAACACAGTTAATGGGCCTATATTCTTCAGTGTTGTTTCTTAGAAGCTTAGAAGTTCCAGTTTAAGATAGTAGAACTAGAATGCTCTCAATCAATGGCAGAATATGGAAGACTGGAATTGAGTGTTAAACAGAAATGTTGTTCTAGCTTTGTTGGAATCGCTATCCTGTAGGATTTGTTGTCATGCTTACGAGTTTCTGATGGCTTCTACTGTTCTGCCCCATTTAATGCACCAATAATATTTCCTTACCATTCGAGTGCTTAAGTGCTTCTATTTGTGCTCCTACCATCTTGGTACTGTTGAGATAACTTCATAATACAACACTTGTTTTGGTTTCCTATAGCTTCTGTCATGTGAAGAATTTACAAAACTGACAGAATCATTCCATATATCTACATGTCACATTTTCCTATTATCTTATAATCATTTTATTGTATGTTACAATTCATTTTGGTGCCAAAAACCTTTTATCGATGATTTGATGTATTCTATGTATTCCTCCCGATTTTTAACAGGATGGATATACATGGATGATGAGCAATTCCAGTTCATATCACGTGTGTGTGGATCCACTATCACTTCTTGGAATAATGTACCTGATTTGCCAGTATCTTCCCATGGTGGTGAACTACAACAGAAGGATGAGGAAGCTGCGATTATTGAGTCCAAGATTAGTCAGATAAGGGACCTTTTTCCTGATTATGGGAAGGGTTTTCTTGCCGCTTGCTTGGAAGCCTACGACCAGAACCCCGAGGAAGTTATCCAAAGGATATTAGATGGAACACTTCATCAAAATCTTCTAGCTTTGGATACTTCATTACAAGAGATGCCGCAGCAAAGACCTGCACCTACTGTTGGGAAAGATAAAGGCAAAGGCATACTAGAGGAGACTATGCCTCAGATTACGAATAAACCCCATAAAGTTGATACTGAGATGCATCGCTTTGTTGAAGATGCTCCATCTTCAGTTTCATCAGCTTCCCAGGGTCCATCCTCATCTGTATCATCAGTCCCACAAGGAAGATTTACAAGGAAAACCGTTGATGATTTGCCTGAGTCTGCAACTCTAGACTCACAAAACGCCAAAGATGCTGTTAGGTCTGCTGTCCTCGAATCCCAGTATGAGTACGAGGATGAGTATGATGACTCGTTTGATGATCTTGGCTTCAGCGTGGTAGAATCAAGTTATGAGGAAACTGAGGGTGCCAATGATGCTGAGACTTCGTCACATGGCCCACAATGGGCTTCACAGAAGAAGCCCCAGTTTTATGTCAAGGACGGGAAGAATTACAGCTACAAGGTTGCTGGTTCAGTTGCTGTATCCAGTGCCCGAGAAGCCGCAGTCATGCGCCATATTCAAAAAGAGACGATCCATGGTCTTGGCCGTGGTGGAAATGTACCTCTTGGAGTTCCCAACAGGCCACATAGAGATGTGGAGTACGAGGGTGATGATGCAAACAACTTCAGCAGAGGAGGCTCAAATCCCCGTGGTCGAGGCAGAGGTGGTAGAGATCGCGGCAACCCTCCAGAGGAGAATGCAAACTCTGATGGCCCACAAGGTTTTGGCCATGGTGGAAGCAGAGGTGGCAGGAATCACGGCAACACGCCAGAGGTAAACGAGAACTCTAGTGGCCAGCAAGGTTTTGGCCGTGGCGCAAAAAGAGGGGCCAGGAACCATGAGCATCCAGCTGAGGACAATGAAGACCCTGATGCAGCACAAGGTGGTTTTGCTCGGGCAGGGCCAGCTCCCCGTGGAGGCGGCGGAAGAAGAGGTGGCCGGAATCATTACCGGAGAGACCGGGCGATGAAGAAGCATATGCAAGGGATGACAGGGCTTTAGCTACTGGTAGCATCATCCTTATAAGTGCGGAAACGGTAAATGTGCAAGTTTTTGTGGGGCTTATACAAATACAATAAACAACTAAGTTTGTATACTTTTGTTCCATTTGACTTTCAAGTTGCTATGAAACACCTTCATACTTTATCAAATGTTTTTTTATGGAATAGCTTTCGACACATATTAGCGCTTCTAAAATGTCTTCTCAAATAAAAGTATACTAGGTTATACTAGGTTGATTCGTGTAATATGACTTACTGGGTGAATTTTGGTCTAGAGCTAGATACAATTTTCTGAAACCACAATGGTTTTGTTGGAGAATATCTAACTGGCGACCCACTCTACAACACGCAAATCAAAGAATTGCAGTCATACCTAGAAAAGACAATATTGTCTCTCACTTGTACTCGTAGACTAGCTATTCTCATAAGGGGTAGTTTGGTTATTTGTGCAGGCCCTAAAGCCTATAAATACTTATGTATTTCTCATTTGTAACTTAAACTCTTTTGAGTAAGATGATAAGCAAATTGGTGAGCCCTCAGGGACTGACCTCTCGAGGCACCCCTGCGGGCCTATCGATAGGAGTAGGGTGGTTCTCTCGAATCTCGAACCTGTATAAATCTTTTATATCACTCTTACTCTCGTGGATGAGGGTCCGTTAAACGGTTTACGTCTACCCTTCACTTGTGTTTGGTTTTCACACCTACGACAGGTTTTTTTGCAAAAGGTCAAGGTCTAGGCTTGGATGCAATATTCTGCAATATTCCGGAACCGTGAGGGCTTAGTATTGAGGAGGACATGAACTTGCAGAATCACAAGAGTTTTTTTTTGGTAAAAGAGTTAGTGGAAGGCCTGCACACAATTTTGGAATTCCCTAGGGGACTCTTCGCAAAAAAGTTGATGTGGCCTGCGGCATCTAAGAATAGATGTTGGAGGCTTCAATTTCTTATATCGTGATCCGGGCTGTCCAATTTCAGTCGAGTGGTCCTTAATACATGTTATTATTCTCTGCCTTGACTTCGTAAAGGCTGAGTACACGTGTCCAGAAGAAACCCAACGTGAAGCTATCGCCGCCATCGTTGGGAAGACGCATCGTTTCATTTCCATCAACAAAGACATGTGGAACATGAAGCTGGCGTTACAAAAGACACGAGGAAGATGAAGCTGGCGCTCTCCCTTCGCTGAGCAGACAAAGTCCAAGGTGCTCATTATCTTCTTCTACCCAGCGACGACTCCGTCCACTGCACTGGCCCCGGCGACGACTCCGTCTACTGCACCGGCTCCATCAACGACCCCGGCGACGATTCAGACCCCTACGCCCTCAAAGATCAAACCGCTCCCCTCCGGTAGTACTATGCTGCGACTTCTACATTTTTCTCTTCTGCTGTAGTACAAAAAAAAGGCTTGCAATTTTATGAGTTCCATGTGTTTCAGTTGTGTGAGATCACATGATCCATGTTCTTTCTTGTTATAACTATCAATTTTCTATTCTTGTGATGTATATTTCCAGTTGTTTCGTGAAGCTGAACTACAGAAGCCTACACAAGAGGAAGAAAACTCGAGTCTTCTTTTAGAGAAAACACTAAGTCTTATTATCGTATGACCTGGCAATACATTAGGACACTTACATCAAAATGAGGCTTTGTTACCTATTATGCACTTACAAAACCATTCGATTATCGGCACATGTAATCCACCGCTCCACAAGAGTACTATATCTTCTACAAACAATTTACTGTATAGCATTACCCACATAAATATCATAGGATCTAGATATTTCCTTTCTTGCAAAAACATCTAGCTATAAGTGTCAATAATTTGTATGAAATGACTTGCGATCGGACGTCCGATGTGAGATATTTTTATCGGATGTCCGCAACATTTTTTACCCATGCGTGTAACAATTGTAATCACCGTGTGCAACAAAAACGCGTGATAACAGTAGGAATGTCGATTCGGATCGGTGCAACATTTTTCACCCATGCGTGCAACAATTGTATTCACTGTGTAACAAAAACGCGCGATGACAATAGAAATGTCTATATAAAAAAATGTTACACACGGTGATTAAATTTGTTGTACACGCTATTAAAAAAATGTTATACCGACGCGTCCGAGAAAAAAAATCTCACGTCAGACGGCTGATTCCTAGCAACGCCCCCTCCTCCCGGTCGCCGGTCGCCAGTCGCCGGACGCTCTTCCTCGTCGGCCTCACTCGATCGGCAGGGTGCGCCTCATGTAGGCATTGGGGGCAAGGCAAGCGCGCGCGCGCGGTGATCTCGTATAGCTCAACCGGGTTTAGGCATCGTACGCGTTCCATTCCAACGACATGTGTGTTATGTTAGACGAAAATAAAAACACTGCACTGTAACGGCACATGTCAAGTATGGTGCACCCGAGCTTCTTACCGCTTGATCGGTCCTAGCCCCTCAAGCACGCGCTATGCCGTAGAATGGCAAAGCAAAGAATATTATTATTCCACCGTAAGTGTGTCCTCACAGCAGACGAAATAATGTAGGTGGAGATTTGGGCATAATGCATGGCACCCTCAATGCTGTAAGTGAAGTCTTTGATCATCCTTAAACCATGCACCATATACAAGTAGAACAACAAAGTAAGAAAACTCATCGCTAGCGCAATTGCTAGTATAGATTACCGGCCAAACCGCTCATGTGTTTCTGCCCGTCATGTTAAGGAATTGTGCAACAAAACAAATGTAACAAGGAACATATAGATTCAGTTCTCCAATCCACTATTTTTGTTTCCTCTTGAAGTTTACCAACTGAAATTTTGCAGGCCATATTAGACAGAACACTTCATCAAGATCTTCTAGCTTTGGGTAGTTCATTACGAAGAGATGCCATAGCAAAAATATGTAGCAAGGCCTGTACGTTGGCAATATAAATTTTGAAACTATGTTCGAAAAAATATACCACATATTTTTAAATAATTAATTAATTAATGGTTTTTAAAATTGTATATAAAACATTTTTCAATTCCCGCAGCCCCATGTGAGCAAGGATAGGCCTAGCAAAGGTGGGTTGAGGGGCCTTAGTAGGGATCGGGGTGGTGCATAGGCAATTCCCGTTACCACTCATAATTCCGGTAACGATCTAAAAATCTCTAAAAGTGTGTTTGGATTAGAGGTATTTCATTAGAATGTTTTACGATATAATTCAAATTTAAATTAAATCTCAAAACCTTCCAAAAAAATTATCACGCTCATCTAAACAGAGCCTAAAACCCTAACTGACACGGACGCGCCGCTTCCACCGCCAACCTCACCGTGGAACAATAAGAATCCTTTGTTTTATTCTTTTTCCTCGCAGGTGGGCAACGCCGCGCGATAAGAGTGTAGGTATCGGGGAGGCGACGAATTAGGCAGCCGGTGGTGCGGACCAGGTTAGCAACTCTGGGGGTGGGTGGCGGCCGGGGCAGCGCAGGATGATCCCAGAGGTGATTTGAGTTATTGGGGACCATGGCTGCTGGAGGCGGTGGGGATGAAGGCGTCGCGAAGTTTGTTCGTGATCTGTCTTGCTTGTTTAGGCACTGTTTGGTTGTTGGGGGGAAGTTTTCCTTGCAGGAAGAAAATACCATGGATGTTTGCATCGCATAAATCCCCTCATTTTAGAGTCCTCATAGGATGAATTAGAAGAGTGTTTGACGAGGTAGGTGAGAGAGAGAGAGACAAAGCTTGATGGTCTAGACTAGAGTGTGTGATCTGCGATAAGGTGAAGGGGCCTGAGATTAGCCGTGCTTTCATGAGCAAGAAGTTGTGTATCAATTCTCTGTGATTCTAGCTACACTTGAGTTTTGTTTTGCTTTGCATGTGTGTGGGGGGTTTTCTTAGTATATATTTCCTCTGAATTAGTTGCTACCTAGTTATCGGTAGTTCTAATTAGATGGACATATTCTGCAGTTGCCTACATGAATTTGTTTCTCTTTCGTTGTTCCTGATTACAGAATGGTAATCCCAGAGTTGGGATTCTGCTGTAAGACATATTGTTTTTGTTACAAAAAAAGGGGTTACCATTTGTTAAGAGGAAGAATGCTGATGTGAGGTAGAAATAGGTAGGGGTGGGCATTCGGTTTTAAAAAAATTCGGTTTTCAAAAACTGTTAACCGAACCGAACCGAATAAATTTAAAAAACGATCCGAATTAATCGAAAAAAAATCAGTTCGGTTATTCGGTTTTTCGGTTCACCGAGCTCTCCAAGCACCAGATCGATCTACTAGCTCGCGCGGTTGCGCACTCGCGCCCACGCCGCCTCGGCCGCGGCCTCCAGCCAGCGTGTCGCGCCCGCCAGAGCCGTCGCCGCTCAAGACTCCACCGTCGCCGAGCACGGCCACGCAAGAGGGAGATGAAGGTGGTGGGGGCAAGGGGGTTCCGAGCACAGCCACGCGAGAGGGAGAGTGGGAGACGAGGGAAGCCTCACACCGGGAGAGGGAGGAAGGCGGCGGGGGCGAGGGGGCGCCGGGCGCGAGGGAGACGAGGGAGGGAGGGAGGAGGGGGTGGGAGGCACAATGCCCACCTGTCGTTGCTCCCGACGAGCCGCAGCGTGGCGGCCCCACCCACCGCCACCATCCCGTCGCTCCGCACTACCATGGTGGCCGGCGTGGGAGGCTTGAAGGCACTGATCATGGTTCTCGTGGCGCCGTCCTCCATGTCGACGGGGAGGAGGTGACCGGTGTTGGGCTGGCCCACGAGCAGGAACCCGCGGCTCACTTGCACGGTGAGGGAGGACACGAGCGATGAGGGGAGCGTCGCAAGGTTGCCTTCAGGGGACACCAGGACAGCTTGTAGATTTTGGTGCCCAAGGTGAAGAAAGCGGCGTCGGTGTGCGAGTCCACGGCGATGCCGCCTAGCGGGGCGAGGTCGTGCGGCGTGGTGGAGAAGAGGAGGCGGTGGGGGCGTGGGGTGCGGCGGAGCGTAGGTCGAAGGAGGAGATGGAACCCGCGGATGTCACGATGAGGCGGCGAGAGGGAGCTTTTGAGCCGCGCACGGGCCACGGGGAGAGGACAGGAGGCGGCACGCCGGTAGCGGCGAGGGAGGGAGGCGAGAGGCGCGGGGAGAGGGAAGGAGACGACGAGGGGACGGTGCGTCGGTGTGACCGGCCGTGTGGGCTGCGAGGAAATGGTCAGTGGAGGATTGGATCGATTGATCGACCGAAATACCGAATGGAGGCATGGAGCAGAGCCACTGAGCAAGCTTGGCATCAGGGTTAGTTCGGTTCTGTCGGTTAGTTTGGTTTTTAAGATCCAAAAACCGAACCGAATACCAAAAACCGAATAAAGTCGAAATACAAACCGAGCCGAAAACCGAAAAAATCAACTTTTTCGGCTAATTCGGTTCGATTTTTCGGTTTCGATTAAAAATTGCCCACCCCTAGAAATAGGGCATGAGAGGGAGTGGTGGTACGATGCAGGTAGAAACAATGAGATAGATTGCCACTCGTTTATGATCAATCAATCCTAATGGCCTGAACCTAATCCTGATCCTCGCAATTGAATTTCCATGGGGGTTGAACCAAACACCCCCTGTCCAAAAGGGCCTAATCCGACAATGGTTACTATTTAGACAAACAAGCTTTAACTTATGTTTTACTTTATTATAACTAATTATGCAGATGTATGTATCGCTGCTTTTTTACTAAAAGCTCCAAAGATGTTTTCAGTTGGAAGTATGCCACAATCTATTGTTTCCTTTTGTATTAATTATTTCTTACTATTCTTATGGTGGTGTTTTTTCACTCAACACTTCTGAACATTGGGTTGTGGGTAAGCCGAACCTTGAGAATGCCATCAAGAAGAGCAAGAGGCTGCTTGTCTTAAGCATGAGCGAGGAGGAGGCTGCGCCTCAAGTCTGAGGTTGCGAAGATGGACAGTATTGAAATTGCAGCTCACGCAAAAGTGGCAGCTTTGAAGTAAATACTTATGATCACATTTGTTTGAGTTGTTAACTTGTTATATGTATTTGATAGTAACGTTTTGTTTGATTTTGTTTCTATTTACAATTTGTGTTCTCTAAAATTTATATGGATTATGCGTACAATGTTATATTTGTTTGTTTTTGCATCCGTACATATATTTGTATGTTAAGAAACTGATTACTTTAATGAAACGATTGAATAAGGGTGTAATGTTGTATATGTAGATATTCATTGGTTGTTGTGTAAGATCCTAAAATACCATCTACTCCTTCCGTCCAAAAATATAAGGTGTATTTTTACTGTACACAAAGATTAAGGTTGCATTGAAATTGAGAAAGGTACGAGAGAATGACTTAGATATCCCCACTTAATTGTCTTGGAAGATGAGAGATAATACTTTGTGTGGGTAGTAATGAATAAATGCATATGATTGAAAAAGAATAAATAGGGGTATAGAAGGAAATGCATCATTAAATCTATATGCGGGCCTTATATTTATGGACAATACTATTGAAAAAATAAACCTTATAAACTTGGACGGAAGGAGTATTCGAGAACGGGAAAGTACTTCTTTCTAAAGTGGCTAATCTAAGTCTTAGCACTATAGTAATTATCCCTTGGCAGTACATAAGGACAATTGTGGGACTTCCTAGGATTTGCCCTCAAATGAGGCAAGGCTATTGAAACAACCTAGGCATTTATCAAACGCAAAAACAATAATCAATCAAGTAATGACGTATATAATTAAAACATGTCACAAGAGTAATCAATATTTTATTAATTTACTAATGTTATACATAGTTTATACATCTGAATCAAATACAACAGTAATTAAAACAATTGAAATACACAAAAAGATTACAATAACCTACAATCTAAAGCTTCAGAAGTCTCTCCAGATTCAATCACCTGAAATAATAGTAGCCAATACAAACACATACATATATACAAGCAAATAAAGCATTAGAAACTAAGCTGTCGTTAGACCCATATGTGATTAAGGAACGCTCACTGAGATACCAGACTATCCAGGGCCAATCGGCACCTCTTGCTAATTTAGGTTCATCATCCGGCGTATTCAAACCTATTTTTATCTGATACCCTTAGCTAAATGCCCCAAATAGTGACAAAGATATCCCATAGTAAAAAGGTAGCCACACCCCTAGTAAAAAAGAAGAGGCCAAGCCTCCCTCAGGTAGCACATCCCCAGGCCACCGAATTTTCCAAGCCCTCGGTTAGAAAGGATAGAACCAGCTACACCCAACCAAACCCACCTCATTTCACCACACCCAAACATAGCCAAGACTGGGAGCAAGGCCAAAACAAGGAAACTAGAACCCACACCCCAAATCCACTTCTCCTCAACACTTAGGAGCCAATCGAAGGCCAGGCACAAGTGCAAGTCAAGTACAGGAGGTCAGAAGCTAGGGGGAAAGCCACCACCACCAAGCCAGAAAGCCAAGAGCAAGGAGGCCAAGATTTCGGCCACATCGCCATCACCCCACCTCAATATCACAATCGAGCACAACCCCATCACATCTCAAGCATTCATTTCATCAGGTAACTCCATACATACTAGGCTAAGTCCAAAGAACATAGGATAGATAATCAAGATAGTGCTAGACATGAACCATATAGCAGGCAGAAAGGTAGCATAGAGTACCAATAGCACTAGAATTGGCCTCTGCTTGATGCGCTCACGACCGGCACCATGCGCGCCCAACAGCCACCACATGCTCCCCAGCACACAGGAGAGCCCGGGTACCATCACTGTCACGGCGCCATAATCCGAAGCACATAAACCACATTCCTTATCAGCCACATCACACAGATCGAATAATAAAGATGTAACATCAAGCATTAAATCAATTCAAGTAAGCATCATCAAGGAAAAAGGGAAGGGAGACTAGGAGCACTTCTCAGGCAAGTCCAGCAGTGAGGAGGAGATTAGGGGTGACGGCATGGGGAGGAGCCGGCGGGGAAGACAATGGCCTTGGCAGTGCCGTGGAGAAGGATGGGACCCTAGCGGCCCGGAGGCCACAAGCGGTGGGAGCAGGTCGAGGGCACGGGGGAAACAAGGTGGCCAAGGAGACCGGGGGCCCCATGGCGGCGACCCAAGAGGCTGGAGGAAGGGGAGGGGAGCAACAGAGGCGTTGGCCCAGCCTAAGCCAGAGGCAACGTCGAGGGCATTAGAGACAGGGCTGGGGTGGCGCGGGAGGCCGATTGGCCACGGCGCAGGCGGTGGCCCGAGGGTAGTAGGTGGGGCAGCGCATGCATGAGGGTGGGGACCCGAAGGCAGGTGGTAGGCACGGGGCCGAGGGGAGCAGGCCGGGAGCCATGCGCTCACGTGAGCGCAATGAGCGGGCCGAAAGACGAGGCACGTGCGCACGAGCTGAGGACCGATGATAGCCAGGCTAGAGAACGATGGGCAACCGATGATCGGTGCTGGTGGGGGCTGGTGGACGCCGATCGTCGACTGGTGGCCGGTGGGATTGGGTGGATCGGATCGTCGTGGAGAAGAGCCAGGAGCAATGGGGAAGATGAAGAGAGAGAGAAGAGGGAGGAAGAAAAGAGGATAAGGTTGGCCGGTAGGGAAAGAAAAGAAATGGGGAAGGGAAAGGAAAAAAGAGAAGAAAGAAAAGAAAGGGAGAAGAGAAGAAGAGAGAAAGAAAGGAAAAATAAAAAATAATTAAAATTAAATTCTAATGAATAATTTTTTAAATAAACAAATTAAACTCATTAATTAAGTTTTATCTATAATTTGATTAAATCTGTCACATTATACCCTTTTCAAAAATCCTTCAAAAGTAAATTATCAATTTATTAATCTTCAAATAAATCTCACCCAGATTCAAACTACAAGTTATTCTACCATATGGCCAAACCAACAATTTAAAATCTTCTATGAAAAACACAAACTTATCTCTCCGAGTAAAATCCTATTTAGACGAAAATCTAAAATTAAAGATATTTTTTTCTAAAAATAATCTATGTGCAGATACTCATCAAAAATATAAAAGCAGAGGGAGGATAAATGCGAACGGATAAATAAGTAAAGAAACAAATAATATTAGTAGCCGCCATTATGATTAAAAATAGGAAAATAATACCTCTATTGAAATGAAATCATGATCCAAAAGTATAATGAGCAACACATATTAAAATATGCCAATTTAAAGTACAACAAGTTAAAATATTCCTAAATTATAATGCATCAAGTTAAAATATAATAGATTAAATCCTACCAAACTAAAGTATGCCCAGTTAAAATACATCAAATTAAAATACACTAAAAATGGAAGCATATAGTGTACATATATCAACTTAACATAAGTCAAGGAAAGGTTGGACATCATAAAACACGTAATAATTGATTACCATCTGAATTATAATATTCCATAATTTCAGGAAATAAATTCAATATGACCAGTAATCTCCTTCAGCAACCGTGTGAAGACAATTATTTTCACTAAAATTTAGGCAAGCATTTCTTGATCATATTTGAATAGTTTCAATCAAATATATTTGCTTATACATGATATCACCTATGCATGAGAAAGTATTTTTAAGAAAAACATAAATCGGATGTGGTTGGAAATATGGTTTGTTGATAAATTGCTGAGGCAGTAATTGATTTTGGATATATTGAATTGTTGGTAAATTGTTGCGGTAGTGGTTGATTATTGATGTGATTGTGAATATCCCATCCAATGAAAGGAGCCGGTGACGTATGTATATATGATGTGGGTAGATGGTGCCCGGGATGTAGATATTTGTGTTGCTAGTGGGGCCCTCTACATATGCTAGAATATAAGGTTGAACAAACTATACTCGGGCAACGAGTCGTATAATTCGTATCAACCATAGTGTGTGGGAAACAAGCAGAAAAGATTCTCCTATGAAGGTGTATGATCTCTACATTGGGTATATATTAGATAACTAGGTTGGTAAGACCAGTATGGGTCTTGTGAGGCATACTGGTAAGACTGATAAGGCTTGTTGATGCAAGATCGGTAAGACTAGGACGGCTGACAAGAGCGTTAAGGCCCATAGTGCAAAAGCGCTAAGGCCAGGGGTACTATATTTAAAGCCATGAGATGAGTACTGCCATTGTTAGTTGGAGTACAACTGGTACGTTACGAGTAGGTGGAGAACAGTCGAGGATATCACGACTCGTCAGCTACCAGGGTTAGAGATCTAATACCTGAATAGTGATAAACATTTTGAGTTCTCAACTAAGATTTGATTCACTATATTTGAAGTGGTACGAACTTACGCAAGGTAAAATCATAAATTCATGCCTATCTCTTGGATTGGAGGCTACGGAAGCTAAGCCTGCCTCATATACGATTGCTAGTAGCAAATTTCAGAAATTAAAATATGAGACCAACTCTTCTCTAATAAAACCCTAATTTCCTAAAAATGGATTTGAGAGAGATGAATATGTGATGAATGATGGAAAAATTCATCCGATGCATTTTGTTATTAATGCTTGCTTTAGTACAGTTGTACTCACTCTTACTTAACTCCCCCTTTGCTTAGAAAATTACACCAGCGAATAGGTGAACGACTGGGATATGGATCCCGATGGTTATGCCTATGAGGTATGAGGTGAAGATTACCAGTAGGATCAGGGCTACGAGGAGGTGGACTATCAGGAGGGCTAGGTTGTTGGTTAGACTGTATTCCAGTTTTCGTCGGTCTTCAGTGTAATTAGTATTTGTGTTATGTTTTTGTTATACTTGGATCTAATATATAATTTGATATACTTGACATGTAGCCTTACATGGCAATAGATTGTAATATGTTTCCACTTCAGTCTCTAATTATTGTTCTGCTGCAACACTCTAAAAACAGTGTATTACTAATAAAATTGAAAGGACAGGGGATGACGCCTAGAGGGGGGTGAATAGGCGAATTAAAAACTTTGTAACTAAATGCAGCGGAATAAAAAAATTGCAGCTAAATAAAATCTCCCGAGGGTCTAAGTCCGGAGTGTCCGGGATTTTTATCCGGATACTCTGAAATGTCCGGACTGTCCGGGTTCAAGAGTCCGGATACTCTGGATTGGATCCGAGGGACTCAGACCGGAGTGTCCGGGACTTATCTCTGGATACTTCGAAATGTCCGGACTATCCGGGTTCAGAAGTTCGGATACTCCGGCTTTAAGACCTCGAAATGAGATTTTAAATCCCTACAATTTTTCAACAATCTACTTGAATACAAAAGATCTAAATGCTATCAGGTACCTGGAGATATTGTAGATCTAGAGCCAAACACAACAATAGAGTAGATCGGGCAATTTCAAGATTCAAAATCAAATACTAAAGCAAGAGTAAGAAGCAAACTTGGAGACGATGATTTTTCACCCGAAGTTCGGATCCTTGAGGGGATCCAACGTCTCCGTTGAGGTGGCTCGGTCACACTTGAGTCGGGGTCTCTTTCAACCCTCTTCCTCCCGGTGTTGCACAAATGCACTCGCCGGTCTTCACTCCTTTGATTCCTTCTATTACGGAGGCGGAACCGGCCTTCACAAACTTCCCACGGCCAACCACACAAAGCTCCGGTGGCTCGTAGGTGACCTCCTAGCCGTCTAGGAGTCCTCAACCTCCAAGAGTAACAAATGCTCACGAAGAACAAGCTTAGAGATGAAATCAAGTGCTCAAACAACTCAAAACTCACTCAACCTAGCATCTCACTTCTCAAACTCTTCCCAACCCTTCTCACCAAGGGGATCACTTAGATCTAAAGGTAAAGAGGTGTTTTGGGGGCTCAAGAACAAGGGTATAGTACCTCTAATCAACAGAGTAAAAGCTTCACCAAAATGAGGGAGGATGGGACTATAAATAGAGCCCCCCAAAAACTAGCCGTTGGAGACAGCTGCGCACAACCCGGAGACTCCGGATGAATACCCTGGACACTCCGGACTAATTCAACCCAGAGTGTCCGGACTTAACACCGGATACTCCGGATTGACTGAGAGCAGCCACCGAGGGTGTCAACCCGAAATGTCCGGACCAAATGTCCGGATACTCCGGATTGCACTGAGCAGCCCGACGAAAACGAGCATAACTTTTGACTCCGGACTCCGATTTCAGAGATCTTGGACTCTACCGAAAGATAAGAACGAGGGCTACACAACCAACAAGGTTTCACTACCCAAAACTCAAAGGATAAATACAGATTTCACAAAGAATCCAAGGGAGACCTACAACCCTCACTTTTCGGCACCACCAACACCACTCTCTTTCTAAGATTCACAAGGATGGATCACTTGACACATATAAAAGTCATTCGACATTGCACCCTCTTAATAGTACGGCAATCCTTAGACTCAAATTAAATCAAAGATAATATAAGTCTAGAAATAGTCACTTGCCGTCTTCTTTCTTAATGCCGGTGCATGAAGACCTTCACCATATAATTGATGACATCTTCGCCTTGTCCAACTCGACTCGACTCACCTCATGAGACTCTCGTCCTATCAACCTTGACTTGATCATCCTCTCTGATGATCTCCACGCCAAGTCGATCCTGACTTAGTCCTCAACTCTTGGTGATACCGCCGTCTTGTTGACCTTGGCTTAACGATCATCCTCCAAGATACCTTGGTCATCATACACATACGGGACCTAAGTCTTTCTAATCCACTTATGATAGACATTAGTGCCAAAAGTTCAATAGATATAAACAAGTTGATATTTGTGAACAATTGATTACAACAAGTGTTTCATATAAGGAAGCACAACATAAATGGAAACACTTGACATAAGAAATGTTCTCTGCTAAGTACATCATGATGAATATGTAATTGATCTATATGCACTAGAGAGATAATTTCCAATATGATGAATCAATTAAATAATGGCAAGGATCACAGTCTTTACTTAAATGAAGCACATGATAGAATATACACGAATTGTACATGTGCAAATAATATTTTGAATAAGAGTAAATATGTGATCCAACACTAGATTAAACTTCACTAAGAGAATTGCATGAGAAGATATACAACTAAAACATGTATGCACCAAGTCAATCTATAGCAATATGAAGTTTAACTCTAGTTAATACATGCATACTTAAAAACAAAGCACATAATGAACTCAAATGAATATATATGCACAAATAAATATGACATGAACCAATGTTCATATAGAACCAATGTTCATATATATAATCAACATGCTACTTGGAGTTCACTATGCATTTGCACAAAAGGAATGCAATAACAAATATAGAATAGATACCAAAATTGCATACCTTATCTTTGCTTAACCATCTCACTTGATTTTCCTCTAAATAGATGAGACTGATACTCAACTAGGCAATAACAAGTTAGTCTCATACCAATATAATCATATTAGAGGTTTGTCATTTGTTAAGCAGTAAGTTAAGCATTTACTCAATTTCATAGATTATCATTATATGCGTTTGTCATTAATCACCAAAATAACATAAGTGCCTAGATGCACTTTCAAAAATGTCGGGTGTGCTCGATATTTTGTTAGATAATATGCCGATATCAGTGTAATTGATTCAAAGTAATGGCAATGCTACTGTTGTTACCCTGGACTAATTATATTGGTTGCCACAGCTATATACATATTGACTTGTTACTACAACTTTGGATTTTGTATACATGTCAAGATCCTATACGTGCAACAAGAAATATCTTGTATCAAGAAATTTCTAGCTTTCCTTGATAGATATTTGGAATTTAGAACATTCTCCCGTAGTCATCTAAACATACTAGGATATAGATATTTTCTTATAAATGTATACTATGTATTAAAGAGCTGAGGATTGTCGGTCATCCAGAGGTGCCACCTCAGCCTCTCCGTGTAAAAGTCCTCCAGAAAAAATTGAAATCGTGATTAGATCCTTCGGTCGGTTTTTAACAGAAAGGACAGAACAAAACCGAAATTACATTTAGGTCCCTCTACGGTTTACGTTCAGATCCTCCCAAAGGTTTTTATAAGATGGAAGTGGACCCGAAAAAAAAACGTCCGCGGTTTTCTCATAAAAAAACGCAGATTCGACGAAGGTTTATAACAGTTCACAAATTTGCTGACGGGTCCTACCGACTCATTTTTACGAAAAATAAATAAATAACGTTTAAATCTTTTTTTCCGAATGGACACGGTTTTCTTCCAAAAAAAATACAGATTCGCGAAGGTTTATAACATCCAGAATTAGCCGACGGGTCCTACCGACCTATTTATATGCAAAAAAACTAAATGACGTTTAAATCGTTTTTTTCAAAATGGACCCGAACAAAAAACAAAAAATACACCATCGATTTTCTCCTAAAAACAATATAGATTCGCCGAAGGTTTATAGCAATCTACAAATTAGCCGACGGGTCAGACAGGTCATGCTGACCCATTTTTACGCAGAAAAATTAAATGACGTTTAGAACCCTCCACGGTTTTCTCAAAAAAAAATCCACACATTCGTCGGCGGCTCCTAGCAGCCTTTCAAAAAAAACATAGATTCACCGAATGTTTATAGCAGTCCACAAAATTAGCCGACGGGTCCTACCGACCTATTTTATGCTAAATAAATAAATAAATTTTAAATCCCTCCGCGGTTTACTCCAAAAAAACCACAAATTTGCCGACGGCTCCTAGCATCCTATTTTTTTTATTAAAAAAATAGAAAATCAAAGTTACACTTTTTTTCAGAAATATCCGTCGTGCCAAATTTCACATGTCGCAGCGTCACGCGACCGAATTTTCCAAATTTCACACGTCGCAGCGTCACGCGCCGAAATTTCGCACGACGCAGCGTAGCGCGTGACCCTGGCTAGTTGTTTTTAACTAGCCGAATTTACTGCAAAACTTTGCAGCTGGCTACTACCATACATATCTTTTTATTTGAAAACAAGCTTGCATTTTCTGTTTAACTCTAATACTTATGATTAAAAATAGAGTTGTAGTTCTTATACAAGTTTGAACTGAAATTTAAGCTAGAGTTTCCTTTTTTGATGATAGTTTATTTGTAGGTATGTACTGATTATATATATAAATCAGCAAAGCATGCAGTCTAAATTCATTTAAAATATTTGAATTCAAGTATATTTTTTTCAAAGGTATGTGTTTCATTTGAATTTTTATAGATGTGTATATACTCTAAAATTAATTTTTTTGAAAAATATAACCGAATTTGGCTTGAATCCGCGCATTTGAAATCATGGAGCCTAGGCTCCATGATGCCTAATTCAAGCGTCATATATATATATATATATATATATATATATATATATATATATATATATATATATATATATATATGAGATTAGTTTGCACTGTTATAATCAGAACTCACTAAAATAAGGGTATAGATCTTTATTTTTTTCTGATTAACACGGAACTTGTAGCTGTCAAGAGATTCGTGCTAAACTAGCACAAAACGTTGCATGGTAAACTTAATTTTAATGTTGCCTAGCAAATCCTGTGCTTTTTGCTCTAAACTTTGATCTTCTACACTACCGTTTTCAATGTTTTCTCTTCGTTTGGTGCCGACTAGGGTCGTAAAAAAAGATTTGAGGCTCGCGAGCTGTTCAAACTCGGCTCACTGTAGACTCGATTCGAGCTTCAAACGAGTCGAACTTGAGCTTGATCTCGAGTTTGCAAACTTCACCAAGCTGAGTTCGAATAGCTCGCGAGGCTGGTAAATTTACAAATTACTTGTTCAATATTATTTTATATTAACTCTTACCGAGATTACTCGAGCCAAGCTTGATTTGAGCATTTTTTAATTGTTGAAAAATAGTATATATTAAATTATTTACTGTTACCGAGTTTACTCAAGTTTGGATCGAACCGTGCTCGAGCCTAGGTCCAAGCTCGGACCTCAACTCGAGCTCAACTCGAACTTTTACCAAGCTCAAGCCTAAGGAGCCAAACTCGCTCAACCTTGACTCGTTTACAGGCTTAGTGCCAACAAGGTTGTTTACGCGTGTGCTTCAGTTGGTTCACCTGGTTCTTCTTAGATAACTACGTCATTGTGCTTGATGAAAAGTAACTTATTTTTCCTTCTTCACTTGCCTTTTTGCCTCTCTGGTAGTCAAAACTAACTGTTGAGCATAACTACTCCAGGAAATGTAGCTTTTGGCACACATGAGACCTGTGTGATCTTGATCCCCTTTTCTTTGACTTGTGTAACCACCAGTTTATTTGGACAATGCTCCTTTATTACATACAAGCTGGCATATACATTGCTCTTTGCTTGCATTCCATGTTAGTGACAGTCAAGAAGTTATTCACTACTTCTAACTTGAGCTGAGAGCACGCAACTGATAAAGGTGTCACTACTCTAATCTCTACCAAAGTCTTATTACTGTGCGTGCATTGATTTTCTCTAAGACGGTAAGATATCGTCTCAATTTGCTGATCCTAAATCCTAACAATCTGTTAAGAATGACAATGCATATTTAAATGCTTCTATAAAACTTAGAGCTTAGAAACAAACTCTCATTTCTACCTTATTTGAGCCCGGCCGGATGGATTTCTAGTACCTGACGGAGACTGGATAGGCAAACCACCATAGGCCGCAAATGTACCGCATCGTTACATTGACCGCGTGTGCCTCCATGCTCCATTCTTTGCCGGATACAATTGCGAGTCGACCTTTTCCGGCCACCTTTGACCTTGCTCATCCTTGTTCAAAGTGTTGGGGGAATTTATCATGTTCTCCCTGTACAAGTACACCCACCAAGTTCAAATCATGGTGTCTATTTTTATGCACGCGTGAAAATTTATGAGGTTATAGATTTATCCTCGGTCTTTGTTTTTCTAAGCGTGTGCTAAGGGGATGCACTCATCGTATGGTGTGCGTCTGTGGTAGTGCGTGTGCATGTTAGTATGCATCCTCAATAATAATTCTAAGATACCACTTAAACGAACATGTTATACTCCTTTATCACTTATGTTGTAAGGGTAGTATAACAACTCAAATGAAACGCATACCTTTGAAAAAATATACGTGAATTCAAAGATTTTGAACGAATTTAGATCGCATGCTTTGTTGCACATGCCTACAATCAGACTATCATAAAAAGGGGAAACTCTAGTTTGAATTTTAGTTCAAACTTGTTTGAACTAGTTAAACTCAACATCTTAAAACTTTCAAAAAATATTCTATGCAATGTATAAGGGAATATACCCGCTTTGAATAATGGTGCGCACAAAGTAATTATGCTAGGTTCTAAAACAGTAAAACTCAATAGTGAACTGGTAGTAAGCAGAGTAACTAGTTTACTGTATTAGTAAGTAGTAACTACCTACCTACTAGTAACTTTTACTATGTACTAACTAGCATAAGCAGTAGCAGAGCATTGAGAGAGTGAGAGGCAAGGCAATAGCATAAGCACTAAAACAGTGGAGCAGAGCAACAGCATAAGCAGAACATAAGTGAGGGGAGGGGATGCAAAGCAGGGCACTGAGCGGCAGTACCTCCTGCTGCGAGGTTGAATCGACGATAGCAGAGGCCAAATCGATGGCAGGGAAGGTGATTCGTTTTGTTTGGCTAAGGTGGGTTAGACTGTTGTACATGTATGGTATCAAGGTTGTGTCGAAAGTTAAAATGATTTATTTTTACCATTTAATTGTCTCATATATGGCTAATACATATCGACGATGTGTCGGTGTCGTATCTATATCAGACACGGTATCCGACACCAATACGACAACAAACTCACCTGTTGATGCTACGGAGATCTTCAGTGCAATCAGCCTCCTCTACTTGAGACTGAATCGTATAAACCCCCTCCAATCCATTAATCCTACTGATACAACTCAAAAGAGAGAATTATGAACTCAAACGTAATCATGGCGCCACTATGGACCCATCAACCCTTCATTATGCCGTCTTTTTTCCCATTGCTCGTTGCTACTCTTTGCTGCAGGGTTATTTTCGTTCTTGTGTCCGTTAACTAACAGTCCACTTCATCTACAGACATGAACAGGTGAGGAACTCATGAAGCTTGGAATCATTCACTTTCTCCGTGGCTATGCTGCCCCTATGTTTTCTTTATCCGTACGCAAAGATGGCATGCTCAAGTGATCACTTATCACCTGTGCAGAGGAAAATCGGCGACAGTGATGAAGAAGGCTGCTGCTGGCAAGTGGCAACGGAGCAGATTATGATGGTGGCTTTGCTGGTAGTCATTCTTGCCCATCCATTCGCTTCACTGTGCTTTACAGTGATCGCAAACATAGTGATAGTTCCTTCTTTTTAACCTTTATTGTGCTTGCAGGCATCTGGAAGCATCCACTAAGGCATGATCTAAAGATGAGACATTTGCTATTTGTTTCAGAGTAAGGTGTAGCCGGCAGAAGAAATTCGAAAGAGGAATGTGCACATAAAGTACAACATATACTTGCTTAGGTTTTTTTTTCAAGAAAAGATAAGTTAGTTAAAAATCATTTCCAGATTACGGGCACAGACCAAAATTTACCATATGGAAGTGAATTCCATGTTTTACATAAGAAAAGGTGTAACCATCTTCCAAGAAACTGCAAGATTAGAGAAGCGGGCCTCTTTTCTAATCCTCAGTTTTGGGGAATACCCATCAAAAAGAGAAAAAACTTGATACAATTATTAATCTTTTGTACAGGAAAAAATTCCACATAATCCAAACGTATACACCCTGATCTCACCTAACCTTGGTCTTTCCAAGATTAAATATGTGCTTCAATGTCATTGTCATAGTAACATTTGCTGCAGCCGCTGTAGCTGTCAAAGTTCATGTGGCTATGCTCATAAAAAAATCAGTCTGTTCCTTGATCTCCCTGTCCTATGACGATGAACTATCATCGTCGGAGTTGTTCTCCCTTCGTTGACCGTACAGGCTTAGAACTGGCAATGAGGTCGTTGCTGAAATACGAAATGACCTCGCCGACCCGATGACGGTTCTGTCCTTCTGCATCCGACCAACCTCCTTGCAGACATGATCCAATGTCGAGAGGAAATCCCTCACCACCATGAATATCCTCAGAGGGTGTGCTTCCTCTTTAGCGGCGTCACCATGGAAATACTCAGTGATGTCTTTTACTCTTCCCAGAGCCCTCGTCTCCTCCCCTCTGACTCGTTCAATCTCCATTTCAGCTTCCTTCAGAAAGCCTTGCATTGTCATAAAGAATCTCTGGCCTTGCGTGCATTGCCTCCCGAGCTGCAAGACCGACTTGATCTTTTCAAGTCCCGTTTCGAGCTTATTGAGATAACCATGCAGAACGTCAAAGTCCATGGTAGCTGTTTTCTTGACGTTTCCTAGCTCGCTGCTCAGCCCGGACACAACTCTAAGACCTTGCTTACGGAACTGATCACCTTTAGAGCTAGTAATCATGACATTTTCTTTTTCAGATTTTGCATCTTCTGATCGAATGATTTCTTGGACAACAAAATGCAGTAGCGTGGTTTTACCATCAGCTCCCTTGACATCTGCGAGCTTTAGGAGAGTATCAAGCTTGAAGGCTTTAGCCTCACCCCGGTTTGTGCCAACATTCATCCGGTTCCCTGTTCTGAGCACTGCTTCAAGGAGTTTCAGGAACAGCCTACTGCCTCTAAGATCTTCACAAGCTGCCTGAAAGTAAGTGAAGAAATGTAAAGTTACTATAATTGTAATTGCTGGAAATGGAGATCGATACACAAGTCAATGATGGTAAGGTAGCCAGTGCGTGAACGAAATGGGGTAAGAATTATAGCAAACTAGAACCAGAATTATTGTATTCAAAATGACGAGAAGGATTTATGCAGTATGAATTTAAGTACCTCTAGTGTTTCAAAAGATTTCCTTAGGTAATTTATCTCAGTCTCAAAATTGGCTCGGTATAGCATAGCATCAACTCTTTTGAAGGCAAAAGGTATATCCAGCACGGCTTTGAGAAAGCGTTCTGCAGAACCAAGCTTCGTTAAGTCACCATTGTAGTCTCGTAGTTTGAGTTCTTCCTCTTTAGTAGGTGCCATCTTGACTAACGTTTCCAAAAGTTCAGTCCCCAAACATTCAGCATTGCCTGTTCAAAAATCAAAGTTACAGCAGAAATAATGTATAGCCAGTGGACTCGTATAGAGATGATATACAAAACATCAGTACGCTCGGCTCCAGTGAGAAACATTAAATGAATATGTATATGGACTGAGTTTTGTTCGGTAATTACAGAGGGGGTTCTGAGAAAGAGTTTGATTCAGACGAATAATGAATTGCTCTGATGATAGTAGCTCTGGTATATGAGAAGAAACACTAATGGCTTAAGGCAAAATGGGATTCACCAACACATGAACTTCAGTTTCCGTAATGTGAACTGACAACACACAGAGTCACAGACACAAGTGCATATATATGATATTTTCCAGGTAAATTTACCCCTCTTATAAGTGATAGCATCTATAATAGCAGAAACGAAAAAAGAAGTTGACTGTAACAATAGACGGGTGTTTGTTTCGTAAGGATGATCACGACCTTCATACTAGAAAAAAGATTTGTCGAGCCGTCTTATCCCCTGAAAGATCTCAAGTCCTTGTAATTTCTGTTGAGGTCTTATTATCAACAACCAGAATTTTATGTTAATTCAACATTTCTTAAGTACCTGTCACTATTGAACGGGAATGCCCACCAAGCTCCAAAAACAAAATATCATTGAAAGCAAAACACGAGTCACAAAATTTGAAAAGAACGTCCTACCAAAATATCCTTATGTTAAATGCCTAATCACGATCAAATAAAATTAATCCAGTTTAGGATTTGCAAAAAAAAACATCTTTTTGAGCTAAAGAATAGTAGAAGCTGGTTCAATATAATGAATATAAAATCAGATCAAGGATTTACTGTTAGCAAGACAAATGAGCTGACAAATTCATCCAGGTACGCAAAATTGTCACTGCAACGGCACAAGCAGCGGTGTTCTAACACTCACCATCCAACAGTGCATCCGAGACCTCCTCGCGCGTAACATTCAACGCGCGAAGCAGGATGGCGATGTTCTGCGCTTTCTTGGGGTCGAGCACCCTCTCCTCCTGCCGGAACGGCGGCACGCCGGCTTTCCTCCCGACCTCCCTCGGCAGCACGGCGGGCGTCGAGTTGTTCATGAACAACGCCTCGATCATGTCCTCATCCAACCTGAAAGAAACGCCTCAACATCACGCATAATTCAGAAACCAACCTACAGCAATCACGCATTCAGTATGAACCAAGTCTCAACTGGAATGAGCTTGACTTCAGCTGATCCCAGACCATGGCGCGGTCGGAGGTCGCCCGCACCTTGTCCCAGTGCAGCGGCTTCAGCTTCGGCCGCGGATCCCCGCTGTGCAAATGACCATCGGCCGCGTCGTCCCCTGTCCGCATCGACGTGCTGCCGTTGTTATTCACCGTCGTCGCCGCCGTGATCGGCATTGGCATGGCAATGCGGGGCCCTTCCGGAGGCAACGGCTTGAGCAAACGGCGCCTCGATGTCGGCCCGGACGGTGGCTCCGCAGGCTTTGGGGAGCTATTACTTGACGGCATCGGTGGTAGTGGTGGAGGAGGATGTTTTGGATCTTTGTTAGACTTCGGCGGTGGTGGTGGGGGAGGAGGTGGCGGCGGCGGCGGAGGCGGGTTGGACGGTTGCACCGGCCTCGGGGACGGCGAGATCACCTGTTTGATGTCGGGGGCGGAGCCGGTGGAGAAGCGCGTGCGCGGGGGCGTGCGGCGGGAGCGCGCAGGGGGCGGGGGTGGTGCGGCGATGGCCGCGTCCGGGGGGAAGAAGTCGCTGGTGAGGCTGGGGAGGCTGCGGCGGGAGGCCGTCGTGGTGGTGGGTGGGCTGAATGCGCTCGCTTCGCTCCACGCTTCGCCGCCCGCGCCGCCGCCGGAGCCCCCCGAGCGCTGCCGCGGCGTGTAGTACGCGTCCTCGTCGGAGGAGCCCAGAGTGGTCGCGCGCCGCAGCGGCGGGAGCGGTCGGAGCTCCGGGCTCGGGTGGTCGGTGGCCTCGTCGCGGCTCACCCCGCGCCGCGCGCGCTCGCTTCGCAGCTTGTGGTACGGGGACCCAACGAGATCGGCGGTGGTGGGACCGTGGTGGTGGTGTGCGGGGGTGGTGGGCTCGATCGTCCCAACGTAGAGGAAATCGGTGGCGGAGGGGCCTCCGCGGTGGTGTGCCGGCCCGCGGTCGGGGCCGAGCAGCTTCTGCGAGTCGCCGCGGCGGCGGGCGCGGCCGGTGATGAGGAACGCGCAGGCGAAACCGAGCAGCGCGACGGCGGCAGCCGCGGCCGCCCCAGCAGCGACTATGGTCGCCTTCGCGGGACCGCCTCCGTGCCGGCCAGCAGCGGGGCCCGACGGGGTGTTGGAGACGTCGGCGGCGACGGTGGTGGGGGAGGACCTCGCACCACCAACAGCTGCAGCGGGCGTCGGCGGTGCCGGAGGGAAGAATTCTCCGGGAGGTCCGTCAGGCGTCGCCGGACGGCTGGGGTCGGAAGTGAAGTCCGGGGCGGGTGGAGGCGGAGGCGACGGGGGCGGCGTCCATTCAATCGGGAAGAGCGGCTGGTGCAGCACCCGCCGGGCTCCACCGCCACCGCCGCCGACATCGCCGGACGCGGCCGGCGATAAACGATCGCACAGCAACAGCATCGGGAGCGCGAGGAGCAGCGTCAGCGTGATGGCGGGAGGCATTGGCGGTGCGAGCAGAAGGGGTGGAAAAATAAAAATGAGAAGCTGCGGTTTCCGCTTTCTAGAGTGAGAAAAAGAGAAAGCCGCCATTTTTGATTTCGGGGAGTACCACCATATGCCATCGGTGAAGATCAACGGTCTCCTAACACGTGGCACGGACTCTGTTTTCCGTTTGCTTCTTTACACTCGCTTTTATTTTCCCTTTTCTTTTCTATTCTTTGACAGAGTTGTCGTGAGAATTCTTTTAAAAATGATACACGGTTTAAATAATTTTACAAAAATAATATATCAAAAGAAATTACAAAAATATACCTCTATCACCATTTTAAATGACTACAGATCCGCAATCACTAAATGGATTGGCGGCAGATGTCTGTTCTATCGCTGACTGAATTGACCGACCGACAGATATTTAGTCGTAGATTCGTTTGGCTTACGCTAAGGTTTCTATCGCCGTTTCAATTGGCGACAGAACCCTATCACCAATTCATTTGGCGACAGAAGGCTTGTCGTTAATTTATTTCATACGGAGCTTCTATCGCCAATTCAAATAGCGACAGAGGTATATTTTTGTAAATTTTTCTTTCGACGTAATATTTTTTAAACTTATTTAAACAGTATATTATTTTAAATAAAAATCCTGTTGTCGTGTGCCCTAGTCCATCCATGTGTGTTCTACTTTGATGTGCATGCTCCGTTGCTCACTAATTAATTCCTTAGTATGTTAGAGACACGCGCGTGCGTATATATAGTGCGTGAGTGTGATATACGTAAGTTGTGTACGTCCACCTTTACCCCTTAAAAAAAGCTCTAGAACCACACTAGTATGGAAAAAAAACGTAGATCCAATAAGTGAATAACCTACGTCCACCTTTACCCCTTTAAAAAGCTCTAGAACCACACTAGTATGGAAAAAAAACGTAGATCCAATAAGTGAATAACCTTTTTGACGAATACTCATACCAGGGGTACCCAACGGCCTAGGATAACAAGTAGGCTACCTCAAGCCCATTACCGACCAAAGGACCCGAGGGACCACAAAGGACGCCCCTCCCCGACCGATCAGGATTAGCGTCCCCGACCAAGTAAGGCTCCCGACCCCCGCGGCGGGTCGGGATCCTTCGACTCCGATCAAATTAAGGCAACCTCCGCCAGTCTACGGCCACGAGCCCTGCGGACGGGGACAATCGAAGTGATTGTACGGGAGCAGGTGGCTCTTTCCCAAGATGGCATAAATGGCTGCTGAAGTCAAACTTCCAGTCCCATCAACCAGTCACGTACAATACGAAGGCACGTTCCCTCCCGAGGTAGTACCAACGTTACGCACTGCAACGTCAACCATCGTCGGAGTTCACAGGCGGTGCACGGTTCCGTATGCCAAGAAGAAGCCTAAGCGCCACGCCTACTGGGCTACCGACCCAACAGGCAAACCGGGCCACGACCCATCACCAAAGCGAAAAGACTAATGCTCCCGGCGTAGGTTTTCTCTCCTGCCCTCTCCCAACTTCCCATGTAACCTGTCCCCTCCAGTTGTATAAAGGGAGGCAGGGGCCTCTGGGAGTGGGGCGCCGGAGAGATCTGCTCTTCTCGCTAGGCCTTTGCGAGTACTCTTGTGTTCAAACTCTTTGATCTCATTTGTGAAACGTTGTGCAGCCATCTGCACCTAAGGCAATACAACACCACCAAACGAACTGGAATAGGGACATTCGGCCCGAACCAGTATACACCTTGGGCTCTCGAGTCTAACCATTCGGGACAGTGGAACGCGTGGCCCCTTTGACTTATAAATTTACTTGCCGGTGCTCGAAACGCCGACAGTTGGCGCGCCAGGTAGGGGCTTCGCGCGTCTTCATCGACATCTCCGGATTCCCTTTTCATCTCCCTGATAGCTTTCTTCACCGGCGACGGCGTGTCTACGTCGGAGGGACGAATCCGCTTCAGCTCCCTCGACTTTATCGCCACTCCAACGGGTGAGCTCGCGCTCGATCCCCGCCGTCGAGACCGAGCTTGGCCGAAAGCCGTGGCTCCATCTCCGACAATCTCGCCGGCCTCCGGCTTGAGGCCCCCCTGCGGGCCCCCAGGCTGGAGCCCAACGAGCGCCCCGCCATCTTTGGCGGTGGCACCTGAGGGCTCGAGAGGACGACCGCGTCGCTTCCCACAAGCTCACAATTCGTGGCTATGGCCGGCTCCGGCCTCTGTCCACGAGCTGCTGGAAGATTCTTTCAGCCACGACTTCAGCTCCAACATGGAGCAAACCCCCCATAGACGACACTCTCGTGAGTGCAACATGGCGGGCACGGTCAACCTGACCGTAACCCTCGCTGCTACGGGGGCTCCCCTCCAGCGCACTAAGGCACAGGAGGAGGAATACCAGCGCGAACGCGCTGAGCGCGCTCAAGCTCGCCGCGTCGAGTTCCTCCGGTAGCGTAAAGAGCTGGAGGATCGAAGGGCCGAGCTCGATAAGGTCCAGGCCGACCTGGAGCAGCGGGCGCGCACGTCAGGTGCGCCACAAGCTGGTGGAGGAATCTGATGGCCTTCAGTTCTTCCCCCACGCAAGCCAGAACGTGGCTGCAGCTGCGATGCTGCTCCGAGGCCTTCCCGAGCCGGACGACCCGGAGGCCAAAGCCACGTACCAGAATCTCCGGGGGCTGGTGGAGCGTGCTGCTGTACAGCACATGCAAGCCTCCGGCCCTCACCATTCTGGCGCCACCTCTGGGCGCCGAACCCGCACCACCCCTTGGGCCCGGCTGGGTCCGGCAAAGGTGGCGGCACATCAAGAACAACCCCAGGCCTCGCGCACCCCGGTGCGCCAGCGCCTCGGAGACGACTACGACGTCCGCGCCACCCTCGAGGCGCGAAGAAAAGCGGTGGACGAAGCCGCCCACTCGCGTGTTGCGGACAGCGGGCGCCGCCACAATCGCAGCCCAAGCCCCGATGGTCCGGGACCACGAGCTTTCTGTCAGGGGATCCGCCACGCGGATTTCCCCGCTAGATTCAGGGAACCAACCAACATAGCCAAATACACTGTGGCTACGAACCCCGGCGTATGGCTCGAAGACTATCGGCTTGCATGCCGGGCGGGAGGAGCGACGGATGACCTCTTCATCATCCAATACCTCCCTATCTACCTTGCGGACTCGGCTCGAGCCTGGCTCGAGTACTTGCCCGCAAAGACCATCAGGAACTGGGCCGACTTGAAGAGCCTCTTCGTCGGCAACTTCCAGGGCACATACAAGCGCCACAGGAACTCTGGGACTCAAGAGTCAGCAAGCGGCCGGGAGAAACTCTTCGGGATTACATCCGGCGATTCTCCCTTCAATGCAACGAGCTCCCCGACATCTCCGACGCCGACGTCGTGGAGGCGTTCATTTACGGCACCTCCTACAAGGCCTTGGTGCACAAACTGGGCTACGTCAAGCCCAGAACCACCAAGGTCCTTCTGGACATCGCCACCAACCACGTCTCTGGCGAGGAGGCTGTGGGGGCCATCTTCGAAGATGGCAAAACTAAGCAAGAACCCGGGGTCCGAGCCAGGTCCCCTTCCGACCGCTCCGACAAACGGAAGCGGCACGGGAAGCAGGTCCGCGAGGCCAAAGTGGTCGCGGCCGTCGACCGCCTCGCCAAGCAAAGGCGGACGTGGCCCGTTGTTCCGACCACTTCGAAAAATTGATGGACGGCCGTGCCACACCACGGATTCCCCGTCAAACACAAGTACCGGGACTGCGAGGTCCTAAGGCGTTTCCTCTCCGGCACACCCACGACGCCGCGGGGCAAAGGAAAGAAGCCGGCCCCGGCCCCACGGGCCGCGGAGAAGATGGCGGACGACGAGTTCCCAGAACCCGACGGCTGCCTCATGATCTTTGGCGGACCGGCATGCTACGCCGACAAGCGTCGGCTCAAGCTCGCCTACCGCGAGGTCCACACCGTCACACCAGCCGTCCCCCAATACCTTCGGTGGTCGGAGTCCCCGATCACCTTTGATCGGACCGATCACCCCGACCACGTCCCGCAGCCTAGCAGATACCCGCTTGTGGTCGACCCCATTGTGGGGAAGAAGCGCCTCACAAAGGTGCTAATGGACGGTGGCAGTGGTCTCAACATCCTTTATGTTGAGACGCTCGACGCCATGGGGGTCCCCCGCTCGGGTCTTCGACCGAGCAAGGCGCCTTTCCACGGCGTCATCCCCGCCGCGAGCCCAACCGCTCAGCGGAGTTGACGCCCGTCACCTTTGGAGGACCGGAAAATTTTCGCACCGAGACCCTCACCTTCGAGGTCGTGGATTTTCCCGGATCCTACCACGCCATCTTGGGGAGGCCGTGCTACGCTAAGTTCATGGCGGTCCCCAGCTACACCTATCTCAAGCTGAAGATGCCCGGGCCGCGAGGAGTCATCACCGTGGCTTCGTCCTTCCAGCTTGCTTTCAACTGCGAGCGAAGCAGTTGCGAGCTAGCATCGGCGGTCATCGCGTCCGTCGAGCTCGCCAACCTTCGGAGGGAAGCCTCCGAGTCCGCCCCTGAGTCCAGCAAGTCGGGGGCGGGATCCTTCAAGTCCGCCGAGGACACGAAGAAGGTTGCGGTCGATCCCGGTGATCTGACCAAGACCGTGCGGGTTGGAGCCACGCTCCCCGCCAAATAGGAAAGCGCGCTCGTCGACTTCCTCCGCGCCAATAACGATGTCTTTGCATGGAAGTCCTCCGACATGCCAGGAATTCCCAGGGAGGTCGTCAAGCACTCCTTGAGCATCCGACCAGGCTCAAAGCCGATCGCCCAACGCCTGCGCCGCTTCGACGAAGAGAAGCGCAGGATCATAGGGGAGGAGATTGCCAAGCTTTTGGCTGCAGGGTTTGTAAAAGAGGTGCGCCACCCCGAGTGGCTCGCCAACCCTATACTTGTAAAGAAGAAGAGTGTGCAATGGAGAATGTGCATTGACTATACGAGTCTCAACAAGGCGTGTCCCAAGGACCCATTCCCCTTGCCCCGCATCGACCAAGTCATAGACTCCACCGCAGGGTGCGAGTCCCTCTCCTTTCTGGATGCCTACTCGGGCTACCACCAGATAGCACTGAAGGAGTCCGACCAGCTCGCGACCTCCTTCATCACTCCGTTTGGCTCATTCTGCTACATAACAATGCCGTTCGATCTAAAAAATGCGGGCGCTACATACCAGCGATGTATGCAAACGTGTTTCAACGACCAGATCGGCCGCAACATTGAGGCGTACGTCGACGACATCGTCGTGAAGACCAAGAAGGCCGACGACCTCATTGCCGACCTAGGAGAGACTTTCGCGAATCTCCGGCGGTTCCGCATAAAGCTCAACCCCGAGAAGTGCGTCTTCGGGGTCCCCAAGGGGAAACTCCTCGGCTTCATCGTCTCCGAGCGCGGCATCGAGGCCAATCAGGAGAAGATCTCGGCGATCGCAAGGATGGGCGGTTGGCAACCTCGGAGGGTCCAGAGGCTAACCGGATGCCTTGCGGCCTTGAGCCGCTTCGTGTCTCGCCTTGGCGAAGCGAATGCCGCTTCTGGTACGCTCAAGAAATCCGACCGTTTGGTGAACCAGGGAGGCTCGAAGGCCCTCACCCGCTTGAAGGCCTTCTTGTCCTCACCCGGTCTGGTTGCCCCAAGACGAGGCGAACCGCTGCTCCTCTACATCGCAGCCACTGCCCAAGTCGTCAGTGCGGCCCTCGTGGTGGAACGAGCGGAAGAAGGCCATGAACTCAAGGTACAGCGGCCAGTCTACTTCATCAGCGAGGTGCTTTTCGAGTCCAAGGCTCGGTACCCGCAGGTGCAGAAGCTGCTCTACGCAGTGCTCATCGCAAAAAGGAAGCTGGTCCATTACTTCGACCAGCACCCCATCACCGTGGTGACCACATCGCCACTCGGCGAGATCGTCCACAACCGCGACACCTCAGGAAGGATAGCCAAGTTGGCGCTCGAGCTTAATGGTCACGACATATCATACGTTCCTCGAACGGCGGCCAAGTCACAGGCCCTCACCGACTTCGTCGCCGAGTGGACGAAGCCAGCGCCACCGGCGCCAAGACCCCGTCTTGGACGATGTACTTCGATGGGTCCTACACCAAGAATGGCGCGGGTGCAGGAGTTGTTATTGTTTCCCCGCTCGGGAACAGACTTCAATACGTGATCAGGCTGCTCTTCGATGCGACCAACAACATCGCCGAGTACGAGGCTCTCGTCAACGGTCCACGGATCGCTGTCGACCTCGGCGCTCGCCGACTCTACGTCCACGGGGACTCCAAGCTTGTTGTTGACCAGGTCATGAAGGCTGCGGAGCCCCGAGACACCCGGATGGCCGCGTACTGTCGAGAAGTGCGCAGGCTCGAGGAGCGGTTCAAAGGTTTCGAGCTCCACCATAGCTACAGACGCTACAACGGTGAGGTCGATTACCTAGCCAATCTTGTCTCCAGCAGAGGGCCAGTCCCGCCTGGGATCTTCGTCTGCGACCTTACGCTACCTTCTGTCCGGATGGACCCAGTGACCGAGCGGTTTTCCGACCCGCCGAGCGCGGCTACCCCGATCACTGTACGGTCGGGCGTAGATCCGGCCGGGTCAGGCCGCAGCGTGTTAACGACTGAATCCGACTGGAGGAAGCCCTTCACCGACCGTCTGACGGACGGGTCGCTTCCCTCTAACCCGATTGAGGCCCGGCGCCTCGCCCGTCGGGCGAAACCCTTCGTCCTGGTTGGGTCAGACCTTTATAAAAGGAGTCCCTCCGGAGTCCTCCAGAGGTGCATTCTGGCCTACCAGGGGAAACAACTGCTGCTCGATATCCATGGCGGGGTTTGCGGTCACCATGCCGCGCCCCGATCCCTGGTAGGAAAAGCCTTTCGACAAGGTTTCTACTAGCCGACCGCCGTGTCCGACGCCGAACAGATTGTACGCACCTGTGAAGGATGCCAATTCTTTGCCCGGCAGACACATCTACCAGCTTAGGCCTTACAGACGATTCCCATCACATGGCCATTTGCAGTATGGGGACTCGATCTGGTCGGGTCCTTCAAGAAAGCGCCCGGGGGCTTTACTCATCTCCTTGTCGCGGTGGACAAGTTCACCAAGTGGATAGAGGCCAAGCCCGTTGTGAGCATCACGTCGATGCAGGCGGCCACCTTCTTCCATGACATCGTCTTTCGTTTTGGAGTCCCTAACTCTATCATCACCGACAACGGGACGCAGTTCACGGGGAAGGAATTCCTCTTGTTCTGCGATGACTTCAACATCCGCGTCGATTGGGCAGCCGTGGCCCATCCGCGGACTAACGGCCAGGTCGAACGCGCGAACGGCATGATCCTCTAAGGGCTCAAACCGCGGATCTTCAGTCGACTGAAGCATTTCGCGGGGCGATGGGTGGCCGAGCTACCCCCCGTCCTCTGGAGCCTGCGGACCACGCCAACTCGGGCGACCGGGTTTACACCGTTCTTCATGGTGTTCGGTGCTGAAGCTGTCCTGCCAACCGACCTGGAATATGGCGCCCCAAGACTACAAGCCTTCGACGAGGCTCGGGGGCTCGCCTCGCAACAAGACGCCATCGACCAGCTCGGCGAGGCGCACGATGTGGCCATTCTGCGATCGGCCAAATATCAGCAAGCTCTGCGACGTTACCACACCGTCGAGTTCGAGGCGATCCTTGGCGCCGGCGACTGGTCTGCGCACGGGTCGAACCGGCAAAGACAAGCACAAGCTCTCGCCACCCTGGGAAGGCCCCTTCACCGTCGTAGAGGTTCTTCGACCCGGCACCTTTCGACTCAAGGACGCGGATGGTCACGTCCTTCCCAATGCATGGAACATAGAAAAGTTAAGGCGATTCTATTCCTAAGTTCTTTTCTTATTTCTTGCATCGTCTTTACCCTTCCTTCCAAGCACCCGGTCGCCGTGCGATGCTCGGGGGCTGCCCGTTGGCGCCCCCCGTTCAGAGCCGCTTCCGGTCAGCGCTCATCGGGTAGGTGACCCGATCGACCACGAGGCCTTTCCGGAGCGGTAACCCTCTCGACCCAAGTGCTACGTCCTACGCCCCAGCGGCTATGGTTGCGAAGTAACACTTCGCGGAAGAAGGAAGTGCCCAAGCGGTGCGGCCCTTAGTCGGTCGGGAACACTCCTCTGCCGCGCAAACACAGCTAACTCACGCCTCATGCGGGTCGGTGACCCGACTGGCCACGAGGTCCTTCCCGAGCGGTAACCCTCTCGACCCAAGTACTACGGCCTACGCCCCAGCGGCTACGGTTGCGAAGTAGCACTCAGCGGAAGAAGGAAGTGCCCGAGCAGAGCGATCTTTGGCCGGTCGGGAACACTCCTATCCCTCACGAGTGCGTGAGAATGCTGCGCAGCCAAAGTTCCCATCCTTTTTGCCCTTCCAAAAAAATGACCCGACTAACGCATAAGCGACCCCAGCGGTCCTTAAGCTATGGCCGGTCAAGCACGTACCATAACGTAAAAAAGGGCAAGAGGCATGCTGGAACTTGCTAAGTCTTAAGATTATTTACGAACAATAGTCTTTACAATAAAAGGATGTATCTAACTTCTCCTTATTCTTGTTGGAGGGCACTCCGTGACGAGATGTGGCTGGCAATCTCTCGAGCGTGCGGCTCGACTTGGAGCTCGAGCCTGTCGATCTCGTCATCGGTCCGGTTCCCGGCGACACCGCTGCTCACCACCGCGAGGTCGATGCCGTCGTAATGGGAGACGGTGTTGACCAACGCCGAGAAGCCCGATCGTCGCGCCACGATCATCCGCGCTCGGCGTGCCCGGCACTCGAGCCAAGACGATAGCGGCCTTCGGACCCGCCACGGTTCCAAGAACCCGGTCGCAGACATCTTGGCCGACCCCGCGAAGGGCCTCCAGCTCTGCGGCCAGCACGGCTCGGCTACCCTCGGTTTCCCTCAGCGCCGCTTGCGCCACGTCCCGCGTCGTGACCGCCTCGTCACGGGCCTGCAGGGTGTCCTTCCGCGCCTCCACGGCGCCACCAAGGTTCTTCTGCAACTCTGCAGATCGGGTCGAGTCGAAGCGCGCCCGCCGGCTGCCGATCTGAGATCGACATAAGAATCAGAGCTCTTACCGCTCGAAGAGATCTCCAAGTCGCGGAGACTGGCCTCCGACTTGGCCAGATCCCGTTGGGCGGCGTCGCACTCGCGCCGCGCTAGCTCGGCGCCCTCTCGAGCCTGGACCAACTCAACCTGAAGGTTGGCCGCCTCCGACCGCGCGGTCGCCTCCCCGGTCACAGCCCGGTCCTTGGCGTCGCTCGCCCCCACCAAGAGGGATTCGAGCTCGGCCACCCACGCCGCCAAAGACTGGCTCGTCTGGCGCTCCTCGAGCAAGGCCCGGCTGGATTGAGCCAACTCCTGGCGGGTTTCCTCCGCTGCCTTTTGCTCACGACCCAGGGCCTCTTGGGCGTTGCGCAACTCAGGGCCAAGCCGGTCACGCGCCTCTTCGGCGGCTAATTTATAGCCGTGCACGCCCATGATGAACCGCGACTTGTCCCCCGAGCGGGCACGCAAGCGCTACAAGGCGCAATACTCCGTTAGCTCACAACAAATCTGCCGAAGGTTATGAGAGCCAGGCCCCGACGACTTACCAAGCTAACCGGAAGAATCTTTTTCGAACCGCGTCGGCGCCTTACGGAGCTCTCGGCGCGACCAGCTCCTCTGGATCCGCTTGGTCTCCACGCGCGCGCTTAATCTTGTCGGAGGATAGCCCATTCGCGACCCTCCGCCGGTCGATCCATCGAGATGGTCGGCCCGCGGATTGGCCGCCCACCGACCAAGTCAGCGTCAGCGGGGGCGGCAGATTCGAGCCGCTTGGGCCGGCCCCAGCGGCTTGCACCAGGGGAAGGCCACTCGGCACCTCCCCCTGCGACTCCGGGAGGATCGGCTCGGACTCTTGGACCGCCTCCTCCGGCTGGCCCCCGGGCGACGGAGTCGCCACTGCTTCGGAAAGCAGGGCCGCATCTGCCGGCGGGCTCCCTGGCGGCGGCGACGGCAATTCTTCCTGACCTCCCTCGACCGAGGGAGGAAGATTCGGCTCGCCGAGGACGGTCGGAACCGTCTCGCCCTCGGATACGAATTCGAAAGATAGGTCAATCTCCGAAACGCCTTCGCAGAGCGCCCCGGTCGTCGGCCCGGAAACCATCGTCGCTTCCACCGCAGACTCCCGCCGCCGCCGTGGATTTCGCCCCGGTCGGACCGACCAGGGCCTCCCCGACCTGCGCCCCGCCTTCCTCGGTCGATCGCGTTGATGCTATGCTCGGGGCTGCAGTTGCGACCGCCCCTGAGTAAACACTGCACGCCACAAACAATCAATAATTTGCTCAGACTACCCTACCGTTACCAGTCAAAGAGGGGACACTTACTGCGCTGATCGGACGCGCGGCAGCCGCGCCCTCTTCGTCGGTCCTCCTTGCGGGGGCGAGTCGGCCTTCCGCTTCCCCGAGGACGATTCCACCGGGGACGTCTCCACTTGGGGCACAGCGTCGGTCGCGCCTATGTGCTCGCCCCCCGCCGAACCTCCGAACGGGTTGCCCCCGGCCGGCGAATCGGACAGATACCCGTAGTATGGGTGTCCGCCCCGGTTTTCGCTACTGTTGGTAGAGATCGACACCGCGGAAGTGGTCTCCGATGCGTCCTCGTCGCGCGCGGCTCTTGCAGCGCGTTCCTTCTCCCGCCGCTTCCTCTTCTCCTCTTTGTGTTTTTTTTGCGACCTCAATTTGCGCGAGACTTGCGGGCCTCGACCCTCGGCTCCTTCTCCCGCAAGCGGCGCGGAAACCATCCCGGCAAGCCCCTGGGGAACGTAAAGACCACGATCAGGCAGAGCACCAACGCCGAGGGAGAAAAGAAAAAAGGAGAAAGAAAGCTACACTCAAATTACCAGGTTCAGCAGATTTCGGGCCGAAAATGGCTCGGGGTGGCCGCCCGCCGCCTCAGTCGCGCATCCGCCCGTAACGGCGGATACCCGCGCCCGGACCTCCGACGAGGGGAGCTCCTCCGCCATCATCCTCGCCGGGTCGATCGGCCCCTCAAATTTGAACATGGGGAAAGGCCGATCCATAAGAGGCTGCACGCGCATCTTCATGAACGCGCGCACAACAACGTCACCTGTAAGTCCTCGTTCCTCTTGGACCTTTATCTGGTCCATTATCACCTCCACTCGGTTCCTCTCCCTCTTCTCGGGCCCCCAGCCCCACGAGGGCTTCATCTCCGGGAGTCGACCGGAGTAACCGGGAGAGCTGCCCCCAAGTTCGTGGCGTAGAGCCACTCGGAGTGCCACCCCCGGTTGGACGACGGCAGATTCATCTCAATGTAATCCGCTGCGCGCCCCGCGCGCAGCTGGAAAGCCACACCTCCGACAGGCACCGCCGCGTCCGAGGACTTGTCTTTCCTCAGCCGGGCCTGGAAGAAATGCCTCCACAAAGCCCAATGGGGCTCGATCCCCAGAAAAGCTTCACAGAGCGTGATGAAGATGGCGATATGAAGGACCCCGTTGGGGTTAAGGTGGTGCACCTCCGCCTCGTAATGAAGAAGAAGCCCGCGCACGAACGGGTGCAGCGGGAGCCCGAACCCGCGCTCGTAAAACGAGGCGGGTACGACGACCTCGCCGACCCCCGGCGCGGGGAAGGCGGCCCCAGACGGCACTCTCCACCCTGAGACCTCCTCCGGAGGCAAGAACCCTTTCTTTACCAGCCCGAGCGCACGACTGGCCTGGATGGAGCACGTTGGCCACGACATCTCTGGGAGAATAGGGAGAAGGTGAGAAAGGGAGAAGTTGGGAGTTTTTTCTTTCTCTTGCTCTCGCGGTCTTTCTTCTTGTCTCAGGCAAGCGCAGGAAGATGAGGAAGCAAAGGCGAGAGGTATGCTCGAGCACCCCCTCACCCTATTTATAAGGGCCAAGCGGGCGCCAGCCGAACAGACGCCTCCTCGAGAGAAACGTCGCGCACATCCTCATCCGTCGTGTTAATTGCCGAGCGAGCGTCTGATCAAGCGGGCGCCAGTCGAACAGACGCCCCCTCGAACGAAGCGTCGCGCACATCCTCGTCTGCCGCGTCAGGCACCTGGTAACGCCCAGTTTCCAATTCCACTCTGCATTTAATCCTGACAAGACAGCAGGAGCCTTAAAGACACCGCCTCGGGCCGCGTGTCCTGAGACCTCTCGGTCTCCTCCTTTAGGCCAGGACAGTTGCCCCGGGGCGCTTGCGAGAGGCCCGCTGGGCTGCTGCGGTCCCAAAACGGCAAGAGCTCGATGGCTCGCGCCGGGGGCCCAGCCGAAAGCTGTGGGTTCCTAAGGCCTATTCCACCAGATGGACATAAGGCCGCCCCAGCGAAATTCGAGCAAGGGGCGAGTATGAGGTGAGCCCCCAATGGGCCTCCGGTTAGGTCGGCTGACGACCCGATCACCTCAACTTGCGTCCGAGACCATACTTCACACTCTCCCGGGAGCTCATCGATGGGCGACAGCCAGCTGTGCTCTGGGTTGGTGGACGACCCAGGGTCCGATACGGGATCGAGTAAAGAAAGATTTTTATGGGTCGCCCCACAGCGGGCCCGGACACCCTACTCTGGGACCGTCCTCTCGGAAGGGTTCCCCTTGGGCGGGACCTCCCAGGACCCACTCGGACCACCCGTTATTAGCTCCACGAGCACGGCGTTCAAACCAACGCGGGTAAACGCGCGTCGCTCACCCCCTCCAGGTCCCACACCTGCGGACGGGGTATACGTGTGGGATAGACGGTGGCCACTCCTCTCGCAGCTACCCTCGCCGGACGAGGACTCGGGATGGATGCCCACTCGGACACCCGAACCTCGCGAAGAGGCATCCGGTCGTCCCTACCGACCAAGGCACGTTCTAGCTACGACGTTAAACGAGCACTCGGACACCCGAACCTCGCGAAGAGGCATCCGGTCGTCCCTGCCGACCAAGGCACGGTCTAGCTACGACGTTAAACGAGCACTCGGACACCCGAACCTCGCAAAGAGGCATCCGGTCGTCCCTGCTGACCAAGGCAAGTTCTAGCTACGACGTTAAACGAGCACTCGGAACCCGAACCTCGCGAAGAGGCATCTGGTCGTCCCTGCCGACCAAGGTACGGTTTAGCTACGACATTAAACGAGCACTCGGACACTCGAACCTCGCGAAGAGGCATCCGGTCGTCCCTGCCGACCAAGGCACGGTCTAGCTACGATGTTAAACGAGCACTCGGACACCCGAACCTCGCGAAGGGGCATCCGGTCGTCCCTACCGACCAAGGCACGGTCTAGCTACGACGTTAAACGAGCACTCGGACACGAACCTCGCGAAGAGGCATCCGGTCGTCCCTGCCGACCAAGGCACGGTCTAGCTACGACGTTAAACGAGCACTCGGACACCCGAACCTCGCGAAGAGGCATCCGGTCGTCCCTGCCGACCAAGGTACGGTCTAGCTACGACGTTAAACGAGCACTCGGACACTCGAACCTCGCGAAGAGGCATCCGGTCGTCCCTGCCGACCAAGGTACGGTCTAGCTACGACGTTAAATGAGCACTCGAACACTCGAACCTCGCGAAGAGGCATCCGGTCGTCCCTGCCGACCAAGGCACGGTCTAGCTATGACGTAAAACGAACACTTGGGTACCAGAACCTCACGAAAAGGCATCCGGTCGTCCCTGTCGACCAAGGCACCGTCTAGCCTGCACTCGAACACCCCCTAAACAAGCATTCATGAGTTCGCACGTCCGACTACTTGCGCCCAGAAAGAAGCGATCACCTGCCGATTACCGATTCTCGAGGACCGAGTTAAGGAACAAACCAAAGCAAGCTCATCGCAAAGATATTTGTAAAAGAAATGGAGATTTCGTTATAGGCCAACAGGCTCAAACTTTACACAATGTTACATGAAGCGCCCGACAGGCTCAAAAGCTACGCAGAGCTACAAGATATGGTGGAGCTATTTCTGCCCCCAAGTATTATATCTTGAGCATCAATGCGGCGTCAATGCACTCGCCAACGGCGACGCACTTCCTGGAGTTTAGCGGAGCCGCCGCCGCTATGCCGATCGCAATCAACAGATCGGTTTCGCCACAAGATCGGGCAGCTACCGACGCGCTCGCGCCATCGCCTCCAAGAGGGCCCTCCTTACCACCTTGAGCCTTAGAACAGCCTCGAGCAGCGCGTCGATGACGGCGATACCTCGGGCTACGGTTTCTTCCTCCTCCTCGAGCTCAGCCATCGCCTGGTCACGCTCAGCCCAGAACTCGACCATGGGATCTTCTTCCTCTACCTCGACATCATCGCCAAAGCTGAAGATCAGTGGATGCCTCGAAGCCATTTCGAGGATTACGAAAGAGGACTTTGGTCTGAGGGACAATTGTTCTGGTAAACAGTCGTACCTTTATATACCCAGATGGAGGGAGATCAAACGTCTTCAAAATAAATGCGAGCACAGGAAAACGAAGCGTCCTTCACCAGAACCTGAGGCAGCCAAGAAGGCGTACGGTCAAGGCGCGCCAAGCCATACGCGGCGCGCGCAGTGAAGTAATTAAAAGCTTCCGACGGTTCGAATGCCCCCGGCCAGGCTCCGGGGCAGCCGTCGGATGCGTTGGGGCACACCTGGTGGAAACCCGCCGACCCAGTCGGTCGGACCGACCAGTCGGGCTCGGTTACCTTTCACAAACCAAGATCAACCCCAACCGTGATTCGACGAACTCGCCGGGGTTCGGGGCTCTTGACGAATACTCATACAGGGGTACCCTAACGACCAGATAACAAGCGGGCTACCTCAAGCCCATTATCGACCAAAGGACCCGAGGGACCACAAAGGACGCCTCTCCCGACCGATCGGGACTAGCGCCCTCGACCAAGTAAGGCTCCCGACCCGCGGCGGTCGGGATCCTTCGACCGACCAAATTAAGGCACCTCCGCCACCACGGCCACGAGCCTGCGGACGGGGACAATCGAAGTGATTGTACGGAGCGGTGGCTCTTTCCCAAGATGGCATAAATGGTCATTGAAGTCAAGCTTCGATCCCATCAACGACCACGACAATACGAAGGCACGCCCTCCCGAGGTAGTACCAACGTTACGCGACCGCAACGTCAACTATCGTCGAGTTCACGAAGCGTGTGCACCGGTTCGGCAAGAAGACTAAGCGCCCGCCCACTAGGGCTACCGACCCAGCGTGGGCAAACCGGGCCATGACCCATCACCAAAGCGAAAAGACTAATGCTCCCGGCGTAGGTTTTCTCTCCTACCCTCTCCCAACTTCCCATGTAACCTGCTCCCTCCAGTTGTATAAAGGGAGGCAGGGGCCTCTGGGAGTGGGGCGCCGGAGAGATCTGCTCTTCTCGCTAGGCCTTTGCGAATACTCTTGTGTTCAAACTCTTTGCTCTCATTTGTGAAACATTGTGCAGCCATCTGCACCTAAGGCAATACAACACCACCAAACAAACTGGAGTAGGAACATTCGGCCCGAACCAATATACACCTTGGGCTCTCGAGTCTAACCATTCAGGGACAGGGAACGCGTGGCCCTTTTGACTTACAAATTTACTTGCCGGTGCTCGAAGCGCCGACACTTTTTCCTTCACAAAATTTAATTTGGTTATTATTATACAACGGCTACTGTAAAAAAAACTTAGATTTGAATATGGATTATGTGTTTGCCTTTGGAGAGGAATGGCTCCAGCAATGCGCAGTTATTACTGTACATGTACTGTAGCACCCGTAATCTGCCGTCCAATTGTATCCAATGGCTCTGATTCCCTTAACGCCACCCACCATAAAGCTGTCCGTTGCCTCGTCAGTTAGACCGACATATCTCCTTTCCTTCGCCTGACCACTTCTACAGAAAACTTGAGCTTCCGCTCAAATAGAAAAAGGAAAAAAGCTTCGATACTACACTGCTTCAACCAAGCTCCAACTTCTTGCTCCGGGTTTGCGCCTAAAGTGAGTCCGCAGTCGAGCTCCGATGCCAAGCAGTGCCTCGCCGCTGAGCTCTAACTCCAAGCAATGCCTCACTGTCATGAAGTCTACGGGGACTGTTTGGGGGCTTTAAACTAGTTTTAGTTTTTAAAAAGTAGTAAGTCCTTCGAACAGTTCTGTTTTTAAACTTCTTTTGGTATAAACTAAAAGCTATATATAACTAGTAAAAATCAAAAGCTAAGTTGAAATTGCTTTTGTAACTTATTGCTGAGTGAAATTAGTTATTTATCAAACAATCTATTATAAAAAGGATACTGCTATTTTTCAACCCAAAAAACTAACTTCAACTTCCGAAAAGCCACTAAACTCCCCTCCCATCCAAACAGTTTAGCTTTTAAACGGTTTTTGGTATAAGCTAGAAATCATATATAACTAGTAAATACCAAAAGCTGAAAGCTGGACTGAATCTGCTTTTGCAGTTTATTATTGAGCAAAATTAGTTATTATCAGATAATCTCTTATAGAAAGTTACAGCTATTTTTCAACCAAAAACCAAAAACCATTTTTTTTAAAAAAAAGCTATAGCTCCCTAAACATGCCGGTACATCTGAAGCAACTTGGCTCTTCTGTCACTGCGGGGATAACCACCTAGTCATTTAGACGTCTGCACACTTTGTGGTGAGATTTTTTTTGACTGATTTATAGACATATAAATACATTTATAACTCTGATGCCATTTGTTAAAAAAATAACTGCATGTGAAAATAGTTCAATACTGAATACTGAGATAAGGATACATAGCAGAAACTGGCAATGATATTATTTAAAGAAGAAACCAATGTTTCAGAAAGGAAATGCACAACATGTGAAGTCCCATTTATTTTTTATATGAGACTATTGTTATATCCTAGCAAAATCTGAATTGTGCCCAAGGTTCCAAGTATTATCAAATGTGTTATGTCCCATGCTACAATCCTACAGGTTAAAAGGAGACAGAACTAATTAGGAAGAAAAAACCCGAAAAAGAAGATTGATATTGCTTGAAAATGTTATTTAAATATGTAAGTAGACTACCATAAGTGGTTGGGTGTAACTATTGATCCACCCATTTCTTCAAACCCATTCTCATTTGTTCCAGTAGTTTGCTCCACAGCTATTTGGCCTCGTGCTACTGTCCCGCCCTTCTCTTCTTTCTTAGTAAAATAATTCAAACAAAACTTTAATCCATGTTTGAAATAGTAAATACATAGTGTAATTGAATAGCTTATAAAAAACATACAGAATAAATTTGTTTTTCGGGTATAATGGAGTGCTGCTTATCAAGCCAGTCTCTCGTTCGCCTTGAACCAACCTTTTGAGCTTCCTTTTTCTTTATGCGTGCAGTGTGCAATGAGCCATATGGTGGTTCAAATGTAGCTTGAGCTCTGCGTCGATTACTAGGAGCTTTGTCTTCAACTTGCTTTATAAGGCTCTCCAGAAAATTATTTACTAGCATGTTGCATTCTTCAAATTCAGCTGCTTGAGAAGCTATACCAAGAAACTCGTGAATGAGAAAATTCAAGCGGTACGTAACTACGTATCCTCCATCCTGAGGTCCTCCAAAACAATTTTTCCATGGCTATCCTGAGTAGTACCGCTTCATGCTTCTCGAGTCCATGGCTTCAAAATATAGCGCTTCTGGTAGTGACTTAATATTCATCACATCAAGCACTTTCAAAGCATGACTACACAGTATCCCTATCCTTTCAAATTGCCCGGGACTGCACAAAACCAGTTGCTCTGAGTAATTACCTAGAACTTTGCACTCTTCTTCAAATGCCGATTCTTCATCAACAATTGTAACAATATATTCATTATATTCTTTTGATGCCTTGATGTATGCTGCCATAGATCTTTCATATTCATTTTGAAAATTTTCAAAATACAAGGTGTGTAAAGCTTGCTTTCCTGCACTAATACAGGAGTTCTCATTTTAATTCTAAGTAATTTTTTCCTTGATTCGTATTTTGTTTCTAGCTCGTTGTCTCGTTTTCCTTCGACAGACCTCTCTAGATGCTTGGAAAATCGAATTATGTCAAAATTGGACTTCAAATGATTTTCACGTCATTATTTAGGCTCTTACTTAATTGTGTGCTTCTTATCCCTAATGTGTAAACATTCCTCATATAACATTCTTCCCAGTTCTCTTACTTTATAGATACTGTCCAACCAAGTCTGCTTTTGCACCTTGCTTCTTATGACATTGAAAGCTTCATCAAAGGTTTCCCTGTCCTCATAGTCGTACACTCAAGAACTGAAATCAGAAAGAATATCTGTGCCTTCTTTCTTGTGATGAGATAAACGTTTGATATCATTTTGCACTATATAAAAAGTGCACAATCCATGTCATGCTTTTGTAAATAGCACCTCAATTGCCTTTCCCAATGCAATATCTTGATCTGTGTAGATAGTTCTAGGCTGTTGTCGATCATGTACGCTGTACGGATAAAAAGCTGTCGAAGAGCCCTTTCAAAGAGTCAATGTTTCATCATATAGAAGTGCAGCACCAAAGATGACAGTTTTCTGTAAAATGGTTGAATCCGACAAACACACCAAAGGACATGTATTCTTTGTTTGTCCCAAATGTAGCGTCAAAGGTAACAACATCGCTGAAATGAGTATAGGTCGATGATCATCGCAGCATCAGCCCAGAAGATGTTAATTTGTTATTTGTTCTTCACGATCAAGTTGCAAAGTATACTAAAATAAAGGGTTTTCAGCAGCTCTGTCTTGAAAGTACTGTAGCGAACTTCCGGCCTCGCCATACACCAACTCCTTTTGACGCTTTCTTACCAAATAATTCTTGTGGTCATGACGTGTATAGCCAAGGTTTACTGATCTACGAACTTGAAGACATGCCAGCTCATGTGCAGCTTTAGGTCCAATTCCTAAATCATCTGTTGTTTCAATTTCAAAAGCTTGCAATGTTGATATCTTTCGTTGTGACGGCATCAAGTGGCATGTTCCTCGCAATTGCAGGTCATGGTTGTGTTCAAGAACTAAATCATAAACTTCATAATTTCCTACTTCTCGATCTATCGTGATGCCCATCCGAACTTTGCAACCAGTTCATGTTTCAGCTCAGGGACGTCTGGTTTTGTGATCACTTTGCCTTTAGCTCGCTAGCCCTCGTTGGAACAACACATATCTCGCCGAAGTGATTACTCCATCAAGTTTACTCTTGTTTTCATAATTTATTTATTGCCTCCATGACAGGTCCAAAAGTCCCAAGCCTCTTTTGTAGAGTTAAATTTTATGCCAAATTAAGGCGTCCAACTAGGTATCATATTCATCCTGTAAAAAAAATAGGCGAAACTCAATCTTTTGTCGATGTACAGTATGAAAAGATTGATTCAACAATTACGTTTATGTTAAAGTATAGTACTTTCAAAAAGTAATCATGAGTTAAAAAAAGGACATGCCAGCGATCTGTAGGTCAGAATGGTGGTATTTTTTTCCCCACCACCCATGGCCATAATCAATCCTAGTATCAGCTTAGTATAGTTTATTTAATTAGAATATATATGCGTGTCCATATTAATTAACATCCTAATAGGTAAAGGAATCACGGGATCAACAGTCGTGCCACGTCGCCCGCCTGTGCGAAAAAGCCCTTCGGTTCTCGTTCACTAGAAAGGTGCATACCCATGCTTAGTGAGGTATTAGAGCCTCCGAAAAATCCTAGCTTGAGTAGTGGACAAATGTGCACATATTTATGCTTGTGTGAATGGAGTTTGTGTGTGGTGTGTATCCCCTGTACTCTTTGAAAAGATGTAGTCTGTAATAAGATCAACAATGGTGTAATAATAGAAAATATGTTGCTACTCTTACGATTTAGATGATAAAAAGTTTAAAAGTTGAAAAAAATTGATCTCAACTATTTGAATCGTGACGAGTGGAGTTTGCTTCATTCGCCATTAAACCTCCACTCTGTTCAACAGCCTTCTCCCGCAATCTACGTGCGTACTGCATAGAGCCGATTCGATTTGGTGATTAAGAAGTACATACGAAAGTTTCTACATCGGCTGTGAGCACACGATCAAGCAAAACATTGCATTGATACTACTACGTACCAAGATCCTGAAGATTGGCGTCTTTCTTTTCGTCTCACGTTTCCCAAGAGGAAGAAATCAAGGAGATGCCCCTATGGCCCTATATGCGTTTGGCGCCAAGTTTGGAGAACAAGAGATTTTCCCTCCATCAAGATAATTTCGAGATTATCCTCCGTAAAGTTATGTTGTTTCCAAACTAACGTAATCGTGCATAGTGTAAAGGGAGTGGAATTGAAGCCATTGGATGCAATTGGACGGCAGATCATAGATGTTATAGACTTATAGTAGCTGTGCAGTAATAACAGTACATCCGTCGGACTCCGAAAAAATACTTCAGAAATCCCTCGTGTATTCTGTACTAGTTCAGAAAAAACTAGTACACACAACAAAGATGATAACATATCATATCCAACGCACTTTATTAATAATCAGAGTTTATAATAAATATGGCACGCAAGCCAAATAAAATATTACAGCGAAAGCAGAATAAAATCAGTAGTAGAATCCAACAGATTCGCCACAGCCAATCAACTGGGGCAGCGGTCTAGTTATCCTGGTCCTCACAATCGTAGAGATACTCCTCTAAAAACAACAACAAAGCAAAAGTGAGTACTGAAAGTATTCGCAAGTTACACGGGAGATGCATTTTTAATGTAAGGTTGACAAAGGAAGGCTATATCATTCAATTTTCTTTCTACATAAAGCAAAATTTCCCATATTTTAAGTAAATTTTTAATGTCATAATTTAAATTAATAATGAATTTCTTTTTAAACAATTTTTACCACAGGAATTCGTCCCGGAGCTCAACCAACTTTCCCACGATGGAATCAATCCCCCTGAAATTCACTTTTCTGAACTTATTTTTGAAAACATTAAAATTTAATCTGTGAAAGACTTGCTCGACATGCCCATTACCACGGATGCAGTTAATCGATTAGTTTTAACTCTGTAGAGGTCGTACAACTTTACCCACAAGATATGATCATCTCTTGTTGCCAAGCTATTAACACACTTCTTTAGCTGTGAGATCATGACAAGACCTTTACAATGCGCCATCTCAAGCAGTCACGCCCGCTAAGGTTCCACCGCTGGTAGGGTTTGGAAGCCCACTCCAGAAGCCCCTCTTGCGCCACTCAAATAGCCAAATGGCACAATTGACATTGGTACTTTACAAATTAATTAGCCAGGTCTGTCCTATACCAGACCAAGGTTCAAAAAACCACCGAAATCTCGAAAATATCGACCAGGGACGGGATCCAAAATCCCGGCCAGGTAAAAAAATTGATTTTTTTTTAAAATTGCTATAGTATCTCGAAAAAATTTCAGCAAGATTTTGCCAAATCTCAGGTTTTTGAGCGGTTTTTGACTTTTTATGGCCGGATTTGGTCCAATAACTCTTAAGAAAGTCACCTTCCATGAAAATTTGTTGAAAAACAGAATTTATGAGACGTTTTAAAATTTTAGCAGAAAAACTATTAGATTTTTATAAAATTGTAAAAGCTTTATCATGATCTGAAATAATTATGGTACTATACATAGTAATTTAGGATCATACAAAAAAATAAAAATAATTTAACTTCATTTGTTATCTTTAAAAAATCAAAAACATAATGAAAATAATTGGGACAGTAGAATTATTAGAATTTTATAATTTTTCTCGAGTGTGAACATGATCCAAAATTTTTATGAGAGCTTAAGAATTGCCTCAGTACAATTATCTAAAATTTTCAAAGAAAATCAAAATTTTTGTTTGCTCAATGAAATCTACGTATGCATTGAACTTCATTTGCGATATTTAAAAAATAAAAAACACAAAGAATATAAATGGTACAGTGCCCTTGTAAGAATTTTATAAATTCACTGGAGTGTGATAATGATTCAAAATTTTTATGAGATCTTAATAATTTCCTTATCACCCTTCTGTATAATTTTCAAAAATTCTAAACCTTTTTTGTTTGCTAAAGCAAATCTATGTATTGATCATCAGGCTTTTATCAGCACATAGCACTATCAGAATTTTTAAAAATTCTTGAAGCTTTATAATCATATAAAAATTTATAAAAACATTAATTATGCATAAAAAACATACTAATTTTTTTAAAAATTTTCTAACGTGCTTTTAATCATGTTTCATTTGGTTGAAGTTGCCGGTAAGGCTTTTATCAGGATAATAAGCACTCTCCGAATTTTTAAAAATTCATAATAATTTATAATCAGCTAAAAATTTTATGGAATTTTTAGTGATGGATAGTAACTATTCACAAAAATTTTCAAAAATTTATAACGTGGCTTATTCCATTTTTCATTCAGTTCAAACTTGCTTGTCAACGTTTTATGAGGACAATAGCAATATTCGAATTTGTAAAAATTCCTCAAACTTGATAATAATCTGTAATTTTTAATAGAACATCAATGATATGTCATAAATATCCACAAAAAATTTCAAAAATTTTTGATGTATTTTGAGCCATTTTTCATTCGTTACAAATTCACCAAAATCCTGTCAAATCTCGCTGAGATTTCGGGAAATCTGGCCGAAATTTCTGTTTTTTTCCGTGCAAAAAATTGGATTTGAATTGTTGTTTTTTATTTCATCCAGTATTTTTCCAAAATTCTGAGATTTCTGATTTCCACCACCTCTGAGATGTCATCCGAAAACGAGATTTCAAACCTTGTACCAGACTTGTGGTAGCGCGGTTGCGCTTTACATTCTATGGCTCACAAAACCGGTCCTTAATTAACTAGGCGTTCTTTTAAGCAAACCCAAAGACCACCCTCATCCAATCATTCTCGCCCAGTCTAAATCACATTTTATTTTATTTTGAATAATATAACTTTTCATACATTCCATGGTACACTAGTACCAAGGAATAGCTTTATTTCAACATAAATCTTTGTTTGGCACAAATTCACAAAAATATCCTAATTTCAGGTCTAAGCTTGTTTGAGCCGGTTACTATATATATAGCACTAGCACTATTGTATTAATGTACCAACTAGTGAGATTTTTCTTAAGGTAACAATATAGATGGATTATCAAAGTCAAATGGGGTTATAACAATTAGGAGTAACTAAGCATTTAAATTTGGGATTTAAATTACACTGATAAAAATTGTGTATATAGAAATTTAAATAAAAATATAAATTAAAATTTTGGGATTAACATGATCAAAGGTGTAACTTGCCTGGATTGAAAGGTAGGTGATCAAGATCGTCGATAGCAAGTCCTTTCGGCTCTTCGAAAACTATACGTTAAAAATCAACTAAATTCAAATAAAATCCAAATAAATTCAAATAAAATCTAAAACTAGTATAAATAGATAGAGTATAATTTTACATGAATCTAAGAAGGGAAAATGAGGCAAATCGGACTTAGAATGAAGGAGATCGGACTTTTTGAATCTCACATAAAATACTAAAATTCTAAAAATTAACCTCTTGCTAGACTTAAATAAATGGTTGCCAGCGTTGATCCGGCGATAATTTTTAAAAATTGATTTTACCCGATGTAGAGGACACTGATGGGAAGCTCCGGTAAAAATTTGAGGCCGAAAGAAAGTCGGGAGAGCTCGCCGAAAGTTCATCGGAGTTTGAAAAAAAATAGCTTGTGCAGAGAGATCCGTTGGATGGATTGAAAAAACTCAAAGCTGAGAGTGTGAGGAATGAGGAGAGAAACCTGGGGCTCAGTTTATAGAACCATTGGACCAGCGGATCGTCGGTAAAAGCTCGATGAAGTTATTGCAGGAATAGTAACAGAGTTCGCCGAAATTATTACTTTTGAAACTGTTGGATTTTAACACGGGTCGGGTCTGTTACCGTAGCTGACGGGTGGGCCGGAGGAAGCGGAGAAGGTCGTATGAACAGTACTAATTTATTAATTTTCGAAAGCATTTATTTCTCCACTAAGTATTCGAATTAAATTTGTGAAAATGACAATTGAATTATCATAAATTTGAGAAAATTAAGAGGCCACAGTTTCAGCAAATAAAACACGAATAAATATTTTAAAATAATATAATTTTTTTTATTTATAACACAATAATTAATTTTTAAATGTTGAAAATACTTTTTAACTTGGAAAAATAATAGAACAAATCCAAAAATTCTAGAAAAAATTCATAGAATTTAACTAGAGCCTTTGAACTTACTAAAATTATTTCCACATTATATTTGGATAATTTTTGTTTTAAACAATTGCTATAATCCGAATAATATTTTAGAAAATATAGTTCAAAAATTTCAAAGAAATTCTCGGAAAGATTTTGAACTTAATAATTTTGTAAATTTAAATTACTTTTTAATTCCTAAAATTTGGAAAAAGCGTTTTTAAAATTCAAAAAATTCTAAAAAATTATTAGAAAATACAGAAAATCTAATTATTCTCGGAAATTCCACAGAAGCCAACAAAATAATATTTCAAAATTTTAATAATAATTTTATTTTTTTATAAGCAAAATTCTAGGATGTTACAACATTTGAGGAGCCGCGTCGCTTTGTAGAATTGGAATGGGTTAAAATATGGTTTATGGTAGGCTGGTATTCGGTGAAGGAAAGAAAATATTCCACGCTAAACACATGCTGATCTGGAACCCGATACCTTGCGTAGCAAAGGGCTTTATATGATCTGCCTTACAATATTCACCATGAGTTCTGTATTCTGTCCAAACACTCAAAACAGCTTGTGTACCTGATTCTATGTGACTATGACCATGTGGGCCTTGATGATTAACACTGCGCGCGGCATTCAGCTTGTTTGACTGACTTGTGGGCCTACCTGATTAAATAAAAGGCCTTTTCCTGCAGGTGCCATGCCAATGATCGAGACAAGGTTAGAGGTTGCGTTACACGTGCCCAGAACCAAAATGAACGACCAAATCGGTCGAGAAGTCGCAAGCCGCACTGTGGCAACATGTACATGCAGCGAGGACGGATCTAGTGGGTACTCTAGAAGTGAAACATCAGGGTATCATCTCCTGAATTGATTTTGATTTTAGTGATTTAGGATTTATAGGTTCTCAGAACTATTTATAATATATTTCACAAAATTTCAAATATATATTAGATTTATGATGTTACGAAATAATTATACAAACTACAGAGTTACGTATATGAAGCGTACACTCCATTAAAAAATTTCTAATTCCACCTCTACACGTAAGACCAGGACATCGGAGGAGCCGTGATACACGTACTGTTAGTGAAAGTGTAGCACTATCCTTGAAGCAAGACATGAACCTGCGCCAAGATCAAAAGAGAGGATTCTTATGTTAGTGCTGCATCAAAGTAACGTGTCGTTGAATGCCGCCCTCCTGCGCGCGTTGGTTAGTGCTGTTTCTTTTCCTCTTTACAAACCCTCTGGCCGGCACTTTCTCTTGTATGAATTATGATGGTATCATTCCCTCTAGTAGCTGGGACGGGATGGGATCATGTGATACTTTGCTTTGCTCTGCTTTCTTAGTGCTCGCTTAGCTTTGATCGAAAGCGTTTTACGGTGGGGATGCATGCCTGATGCCTCCTGCTGTGCGTGTCTGCAATGAATCATCACGTACATGGGACCAGAGAGAGAGAGAGATTTGTTCTGGTGTTGGGCCCCACGTGCATGGTGTGGTCTTCGGCCTTGGGCTTCTCCTTTGTCCGCTTTAAGTCGGCAAGTGGATTTCTATAATTCGAACGTCAAGCATCTGCTTTGGCTGCCTCGAATCATGTGGAAAGCAGCCCGATCTACGGGTGGATAATGAGCCAGCTCGATTCGACTTGGTTTGATCAAACTCGTTAAGATAACGAGCTAGCTCGACTCGACTCGTTATCTTAACGAGTTCAAATCTCAGCTCGGCTCGACTCGTTAAACTCGTGAGTTGGCTTGTTAAACTCGATATTGCCATCTGAGAGGAGGATTATTGTTGAGACTATACGGTATGCTATGTGTTATCATCCTCGTCTCACACATATACAACTATACTTGTCAACTTGAAGGACTCGTTAAACTCACGAGTTGACTTGTTTAATTTACGAGTTGGCTCATTTAACTCATTATATAAACGAATTCAAATCATAGCTCGACTCGACTCATTAAGGAACGAGTTCGAGCCGAGTTTATGAGTACTCGTTTAACTCACGAGTTTCGAGTTTTATTTCCAGCCCGATCCCTGTCTTCTACACTGCTCTGCTCTCTCGGCTGCGGGGCGACGGCCGGCGCTCTGGTTTTGCGTTTGCCTTGCCGCTCCTCCATCGCGCAGCCACTGCCCACTACGTGCGTACGTAACGTACCACACACACACGCTGCATCGTTTCTCTCCGTCTCCCGCGCATGGCATGCGTGGTTCGAGTAACAAATGCCCGTCGAAACTCGGGTTAAAACTGCTTTTCACTACTTGATTCCGGAGTAACCAGAATAGTATCATCCCTGTGCACTAGAAATGAATTTGTTACACCTACATGGCTATACAATTAATGGAGTATGGAGGCTCAAGCTCCCTGTCAGCGATGCAAATGAAATCCTACCCCCGGCCATCGTCTCTGGTTCTCCACAACAAGTAGTTGTTCTTTCAGGTAGGGAGGTAAGCTAGAGCATTCACCTTGGTTTGCATAAAAGGCGTACGGACGGTACGGCTGTTTTAGAATCATTTGACGGTGAGTGGTGAGATAGTTAAGAATGAATATTGACTTTTCTTAGCTTCTTGTTTCGTGTTACTCTCTTCGGTCACAAATATTTGTCGTTTTAGACTTTGATATAGTCTACAAAATACAATTTTGACCACTAATTACTATTATAATATATTTATAAAATTTAATAAAATTATAATATTATGAGAGTACTTTTCAAGACAAATCTAGACACATGATTTTCATGTATCCAATTTAAATATTTTAAAAAATATTGACAGTTAAAGTTTTAAAAGTTTACTACACCTAGGGATGAAAGCAGAACGAAAACGGTCGGTAAATGGCTATTTTGTTTCTGTTTCCACATTTTTTTATCGGTTACGAAAACAAAATCGAAAACCCTAGAAACAAATGCAAAACAGAGACGAAAACGGATGCAGAACGGAGCGGATACGGAAACGAAAACGAAAAATTCCATGTAGGTATGTTCCTAGCTGTAACACCCTAAAAATTTGCAACTTCTTTAATTGAGCATTTCATTCGGATTTTATGAATCTTTTCTGATTTAATTAATGATTTTTCCTATTTTCATATTTAACTAAATAATTAATTTGAGAAAAACACCAAAATCTTGCTGGAAATAATTTTTATAAGTTTAAAATGTTATAAAATATTTTTGAGAATTTTTGAACTCTATTTGATATTTTCCATAAAGTAATATATATTTATGGTATTATTTAAATTAGAAAACGGAATTTCCAGTTTCATTTATACGGAATTTCTGTTCTCGTCGAAACTGGCTCTACCATATCCGTTTACATTTCTGGCAAAAAATTTCCATTTCCGTTTTCGTAGCGATATTTTCCGTTTCTATTTCTGAAAAAAGGCTTCTGTTTTCGTTTTTCTCTGAATGGTCGGAAATTCTGTTTCCGTTTTCAACTCTAACTACACCTATGTCCAAAATAACAACTATTTGTAACCAGACGGAGTTCTATATTTTGCCCGTGCGTACGTACCTAGTATACTGCGTGGCAGATCCGATTTATATTCTATAACCTCTTCTGCATGTTAAAACTAATCAATTTAATCTACTAATATACGGTGTTTTACTTGCACAGTGGCAAGATCTTGCAAAAACATTAATTAAAAATAGATAAATTATGGCTTTTTTTAAGGTAGAGAAATTATGGCTTCAGATCATGGGCAAGACGGCAAGAGCGAAGAGAGACCCGATCAAGGTTCCAAAATCCGGCGAGATTTCGAAAATCTCGGCTGAGATCTTGGATTCCAGATAGAGATGGGATCTAAAATCCCGATCAGATAAAAATTTTAAAAAAAAATTGCTACAATATCTAGAAAAATCTCGGGTCATTTGACCGGAATTTAACCTTTTTTTAATAAGAATTGGCCCAATAACCCTTTAAAAAGTCATCTTCCATGAAAATTTGTTGAAAAACCGAATTTTTGAAACGTTTTAAAATTTTAGCAGAAACACTGTCAGATTTTTATAAAATTATACAAGTTTGATCATACTCTAAAAATTTTATTTACTATCTTTAGAAGTTTAGGATCATAAATAAAAAATTTCAAAATAATTGAACATCAGTTGTTATATTAAAAAAATCAAAAATAGAATGAATATAACTGAGACAGTAACCTTGACAGAATTTTATAAATTTGATCGAGTCTGATCATGATCCATAATTTTTAGGACAGCTTAAGAAATTCATAATAACCATTTTAAAAAAAATTCAAAAAATTTAAATTTTTTTGTTTGCTCAATCAAATCTATGGATTCATTGAACTTCATTTGCTATCTTTCAAAAATAAAAAACACAGGGAACACATAATGGTACAGTACCATTGTAAATTTTTTTATAAATTCACTGGTGTATGATAATGATCCAAAATTTTTATGAGAGATTAATAATTGTCTGAGCACCCTTCTCTAAAAGTTTCAAAAATTCTAACCCTTTTTGGTTGCTCAATCAAATCTATGTTTTGATCACAAGGCTTTTATGAGGATGTAGCACTGTCAGAATTTTTGTAAATTATTGAAGCTTTATAATCATCTGAAAAATTTATGGAAACATTGATGATATATCAGAACTATCCAAAAAAGTTTCAAAATTTTATAACGTAGTTTGAACTATTTTTCATTTGGTTGAAATTTGACGGTAAGGCTTTGATCAGGACAGTAGCACTATCCGAATTTTTAAAAATTCCTAAAGATTGATCATCATCAGAAATTTTTTAGGAAAATTAGTGGTGCATAATAACCATGAAAAAAATTTTAAAATTTTCTAACGTGGTTTGTTCCATTTTTCATTCGATTCAAATTTGCTAGTTAGCATTTTATCAGAATAGTAGCACTGTCCTAATTTTTAAAAATTTCACAAACTTGATAATCATTTGAAATTTTTATGGGAATATTAATGATGTGTCAGAACCCTTCACAAAAAAATTCAAAAATTTTCGATATCGTTTGTATCTTTTTTCGCTAGGTTTAATTTCACCGAAATCTTGGCAAATCTCGCCGATATTTCGGCAATTTTGGGCAAAATCCCAGAAAGTTTCGGTGCAAGAAAAACATATTTGAATTTTTATTTTTATATTTCATCCGAAATTTATCCAAAATTATAAAATCTTAGCGAAATTTAAAATCCAACCACTGAGAAATTAACTGAAAACGAGATTTGGAACTTGGACCCGATTATATAATAACACGATGGCATGCGCGTGGTGGGGACGGCGTACTCAAGAGTCAGATGGTCGGTGGCTCCACGTGGCGGTCTCGTGCTCTCCGGACCATCGATCGGGTGCAGATTAGTCTCTCGTGTAAAAGCCTAGGCCCCGCCTCTCGAACGCCTAAACCTGCATGTTGATTAATTAGGAGACACGCGTAGGCCCGATTAATCCCGTTTTTATACTGCGGCGACTAGGCATGCACAGTGCTACTTATAGATTGTTTGTTAAACTATGCTATAACGATTTTCGACGATATCGAGGAGAGAGAAAAGATATTATCTACTATTTTATATTGTGCGTATCGTTGTACAGACAATATATTAATTGTACGAGAGATTATTACATGTAACTATATAGACAATCCGTTGTATGACTTGTCTTTAGTCATATCCATCGGCGGATTCATCTCTCGAGCAAGGTGGGCGGCAGCCCGAGCTCTCCAGCGATGTGTCATGGAGGTGTAGCTCCACCATCGCAAACGTTATAAAAACCGAAATTTCTTAGGCAAACCTTCGTCTTGACCGTTAAGTAGTTAGGTTTGATCAGACTCCCTAAAATTTCTAAACTCTGTCACTGGTTATGTCTGTAAATGATATAAAGATGTATTACATGTAATCGACATCTATATTATTGTATATGCTCTGAGAAAGGCTACTGATGATGTCCAAGGACAGATGTAGAATACTTTAAGCTGGCACTGCATCTGCATGACTGCCGTCCTAAACAAGGTCCTTTGGCTGAGCAAAAGGAGTTAGCGTGGCCATCGAACGACCTAGACCTTAGCTTTGATTTGTTGGTCTTGAGATGAAACGAAACACATCTCTCTGAGATGGGTCAGGCCAGGCCCGGATGTGGCCAACGGGCATCCTCTTGATACCATACCGTGTCTTGGTGCTGGTTTCATTCTGCCCACGGTACACACCTCTCTGCTCTGCAATGGTCAATCTTTTCCTGAATTACTCTTGCTTAAAAATAGTTGCGTACTATCAAGTAGTATAGGAAGCTTAGATGGAAGGAAATAGAGCGAGTACTCCACTTAATTAGCCGAGACGTGGTAGTTTGTGAGGCCTTGATCTTAAGCATCCTCGCTACCGACACACGCTACAAGCCAAACCAGAAGTCGGCAAAGAGGAGTACATGTACGGTACAGAAATGTCAGGTATTCAGGTGTGCTTTGGCCTGTACTCGGACTCGTACTCTCCACAGAGCAAAGCCTGGCTGACACCAGCGTGGCAGCTCGTGCACTGCAAACTGCAGCGGGTATGATTTGTGACACCAGTGTGGCAGTGTGTGTAGAGGGAGCCTCGATTCCTCGAAGAAATCGGAGTTAGATGCCATGTCACTGTCTCACTGCCTGATGGTCCTTGCGTTTAAAAGCCTCGTGCTTGGATCGGAAAGAGATCCATTCTAGAACAGCAATTTTGGTAATTAGACATGGACCGTTAGATAAAAAAATTGATGGTTTTTCTGAGCACTACAACAAAATACTGTATCAATTTCTTATTGTAATATACTGTAGCTTAATGGTGATGGTTGATCAGACCGTTTGTCGCCTCAATCTAGCGGTCTGAACATATGAAAACCATTTAAATTGTAATACCCTTGAAAATACATATAACACTATCCACTTGGATTGGATGTGTTTAGGGTCTATTTGTTTTAGGTTTTTATTCTAGATTCTGGCCCCAAAAGCAAAATAAAAAACAAATAGTTTGATTCTAGAATCCGATTCTCACAATCCAGCCCACATATATACACTAGAATCCACAATCCACTTAATATGTGCTTTTGGATTCTAACTTTTGAAGAATAAACTTCTCTACAACTACAATCCAGAATCAGCTTTTAGAGAATCCAAAGCTAAAATAAATAAGCCCTTAATTAGTAGACTGTTGGATGCTCAAGTACAGGCATCAACATGCAGCTAAATGGTGATATATATTCTGCACCTCTTTTAGATTCTCATTTTGAGCCCGAAGTATTTTGAGGGACCATTTCTTGGCCTAGCAAAATGGTGTGAAACGTGAAGTTCTTTATCATCGTTACTGGCAGCTCCTCAAACGCTACACCCACAGTTCAGCCAACATAGCCACAGTATAGTAGACTAGTACACTTCCTCGCAGAAAATACTACTAGTATACTACTTTCTTCTGGGCTTTCTGGTGACGAGGCTTTTAATCGGAAAGGGCCATGATGTGCAAGAACAATCTGAGTGCACCGCGAATGCATTCTGAATACAAAGACCAGCCCACGCAAAACCAGATAAACTGGTCCGGCCGGGACTCGCCGAGCCAGGCGCAAATAGCCGCATATAATTGCATGGATGGATGTATACTGATCTACGTAACCTGAAGAGTTATAACCACAAGAGTCACTAGCCATTAAGCCGCGCAGTAAAAGTTTGCTGCTGACATTCATGCACGTACATTGCCTTCTAGTCTAGTCTAGGTATAATGGGCAGGCAGTACACTGTACTCTATCCGCATGTGCTTCAAGTGCGCACTATGACAGTATATATAGCAATAGCAATGACAAGAAGTCAAGAGAGCCCTCCGTACATCTAGAGCCATGGAGCTTGCACCGCATTCTACGCAATCCGGCCTCCTCCAAAGGTGTTAAAACCCTTATCATCTTAACATGCTGGCAATGGTGGAAAGAGCGTAACTGGGCAACCCACGAACAGATCTTTCAAACCGTAAAAGATGAGGCAGCTAACTAGTCTGTAGCAGGAGCAACACACCTCGGCAATCTCATTCAGAGGCGACCTTAAAGCCTTGTTTTTCTTCCCCAATCTCGCCTCCCCTTCTCAATCTTTTGGGTGCACCCTCCGCATCTTGTAACTTACTCTATTTATACCTTTACCTTCTAATCCAATATTGGCTTTGCCATTTTCAAAAAAAAAAAAAAAAGACAAGAAGTCATGAACGTACGAATATGGGTAAAACACGGTACAACATCAACGAACATTTGACATTGCCTGCAGGAAACATCTGTGGAGCACAGGACGATGGATCTCAGGATCGACGCTTACGGGCTACGTATCCTTGCCAGCTTCTACACTTACACGAGCATGTAGCTGCTTCACTCCACGTACGTACAAAGCGTGCAACCGATCGAACAGGTAGATACATTTGACTACTTGGGGTGACGTACTACCAGTACAACCATATATCGCACGTACGTGCCCGGAGAAGATCGAATCGAGCCCTGTATCGAATATGGCATTTAATTTGTTTCGTAGGTTAGCAGCTGCGCGTTGCATATATAATGCACGGTGCATCTCTTGATGGGCCGGCCTACTGTTTGAAGGAAGGCAAGTCTTTGCATTTTTCCCATTGCAGACGCACAAAGAAAAATTAATAGAAGGAATCGCGCGGATGATAGATTTGACTACCTGAGAGTCCGGACCATTGACAACAATATTGCTTTTGTTTTTTTTTGGCATAATAGTGCACACGGACACACCACACGTACACATATATACATAAGTATTTATTATATATACTAAGTGATTAGAGTCTCTAAGACCTCCGTAGTGTGAAAACGTATTGTCTATTGAACGTGTGTATATACATATATATATATATATATTTATTTTTTTAACTTTATTTGGATGAGACCCACAAGTTCGATCTCGATTGAACTCGTGACCGGGCGGGAGTGCACCGGCTCCCGAGCCGGACAACATTGCTTTTGAATCCATGTAGTATGAGCTCCACCCCTGCATCGTGTCATGCATGTGTCTTGCAGATTAAACAGCCTGTCTAGTAAGACAACACTTCACATATCTTGATGGGCCTATTGTTTCAAAATGGCCTCTTAGTTTGCAGTGTGTTAGAGCATATACGGTAATAGTATGTCAGTTGTTTGTAAGTCTTTATTATTTGGGATAAGATGATATGCAAGAGAGAGAAGTGATTATAGAGAATTAGATCGTCTCTTATGGGGTAGTAGTCGACTGTAATATGAGAAACAAGACACATTATACATGGATGAGCTACACAAACGTGTAAAAGAAAATCCATTGTGTGAGTTATCTTTAGAGCGGTCTATAGATGACATTGATGGATACTATAGGCAACAATAGTCTATACCTCTGTACATACTTCTAGTACTATATCTCATCCAAGATTCTCACAATTAATCTATTGCGGACAAAAATTTCTGCAGTATTCTCATCACTGTGGATAAACATTTCTGCAGTTCTGCTGAAATTACTGAGCATTGGATAATATATCACCCCCAGCTAGAATAGAGAGTATATGTTCGTATCAAACCATTAGGATCAAGGTTGTACCTGTTAAAAGACAGCACTAATATAATTTTTTTTAAAAAAAATTGGCTAGAACACAAGTATTCATTATAGAAAAAAGAAATAACAGACGAACTATATACACACACATACACCCGCGTCTCGCGCGCACCGTGTCGAGCGGAGCTCGACCGCGGGCGGACGGAGTGAGCTTCCGCCATGGGCTGAAGCCTCGATCGCACAGCACTAACATAATTGTTTGTTCAAATCCGGCTGAAACCCTGAATTATACTCCCTGCAAAACCCCTAATCTGCCCAGCTGATCATTGTCCGCACGTCGAGTCACAACTCACAAACGGGCACCGGCACATTGCATTGCGCGCAGCCGCTAGTCGATCTACTCGATTAAAATTAAGAGAGGTACTATCCAACTCTATACATGTTTCACTAGGTTTCAATGTGTTTCACCATATTTTTGTAGGTTTTATAAGAGTTTCAAACGGGTTTTATAGATATTTCAGCATGTCTCAACAAATTTCAATGAGTTTCTAATATGAAACTACAAGTTTTACCGAGTTTCAAATCTGAAACTTGATTTAAAACGAGATTCAAAATTTTTTTAACTAAGTTTCAAAAGACTAACTTCAAAGTTTCAGAGCACGTTATGCAAGTTTCAAACTAGTTTCACAAGGTTTCAATGTATTTAAACAAATTTTGATGGGTTTGAAATTATTTTAACCTTCTGACAAAATCAGATGAAACTTTATCGTGAAACCTAGTAAACACTGAATAAAATTTATTGAAACTTAGTCGTGAAGGCTATTAAGAGATAAGAAAATTTGATGGAACACTATAAAACTTAATGAAACTTATTTGTGAAACATTATAAAACTTATCTATGACACATCATAAAACACTATGAAACCTAATAAAACTTAGCCATCGGTAAGCCCTGAGAAATAGAAGAACATGTGCATAACCTGCAGAGATGAGATGGACTGAATTACTAAACAGGACATTAGGACATGGCAAAACAGAGAGATTTACATAGATACTACTAGCTAGCAATCACTTGCCTATATCGATCTGTCTACATGTCGCTGCGGTCGTGAACGTGCTCGGAGTGGATCGACCGGTCGGCTAGGGATGGCATGCATGTGATGCGAGCTAAGCTTGGTGTTGCAGGATGGCCATCCAGGCCTCATATAACTCGTGCGTGACGTCGCAGCGCATCAGGAGCATCGCCAGCAGTGCCCTGTCCATCTAGTCGATGGCGACGCCTAGGATCTCCTCGGCCCACAACAGGTGCGCCGCCCCGCCTGGCGTCAACTTGGCCTCCGAGCGGAGGGTCTGGAGGAGCTAGTCGGTGTCCATGGCGTCCACGTCGGCGGCGGTCAGCCTCTGCTCCGCATTCATGGCATAGACCATGCCGCGCCTTGATGTAGTGTGCCGTTGTTTTAGAGAGTAACGGTACATCGTTGTATAGTATTTTTGTTTTTCATTTGCCATCAAATATCGCAGATCGGGATAATTTGTGCTTCTCCTCATCCTTTAAAAGGGAAAAAAAGAATTCAAGGAAAAACAGGAGATGGGAGATTTTGTGGATAAAGCAAGCCGGAAGACGAATCGTGTCTCTGGTGCTCTAGAAATGCAACAGCATCTAAAACAAACTCGGCTTTTCTTTTCACAAGAATCAAGTTGAGCAAAAATTTCTACTATTAGAACCATGCACTACTACATAATCAATTATCCTTGCCGTCATATCACTGCCGGTTCATCAAAAACCGGCAGTAATAATATTATCATTGCCGGTTCGAATGGAAAACCGGCAGTAATGGCTTTTCTCTGATGAACCGGCAGTGATAAATCCCTTATCACTGCCGGTTCGTGTCCGAACCGACAGTAATACTATCACTACCGGTTTTTAGAAAAACCGACAGTGCTGATATTTTTTGAAAAATCATAACTTTTTTATACGGAGTCGGATGGAGATAACATTTATATGAAAATTGTAGCTCTCGATGAGATCTACAACTTTGTAGTTGACAACGTTTTCATTTGAAGTAGTTTAAATATCCAAATAATGGTATCACTGCCGGTTGGCGATTCGCATTCCAAACCGGCAGTAATAATGCTAGTATGCTACCAACTATTTTTCGAAAAATCAAAACTTTTTCATACGGAGTCGGATGGAGATAAAATTTATATGATAATTGTAGATCTCGAAGAGATCTACAACTTTGTAGTTGACAACTTTTTCATTTTACGTAGTTTAAATATCCAAATAATGGTATCACTGCCGGTTGGCGATTCGTATTCCCAACCGGCAGTAATAATGCTAGTATGCTACCAACCATTTTTTGAAAAATCGTAACTTTTTCATACGGAGTCGGATGGAGATAAAATTTATATGAAAATTGTAGCTCTCGACTAAATCTACAACTTTGTAGTTGACAACTGTTTCATTTTAAGTAGGTTAAATATCCAAATAATGGTACCACTGCCGGTTCGTGTCCGAACCGGTAGTAATACTATCGCTGCCGGTTTTTAGAAAAACCGATAGTGCTGATATTTTTCAAAAAATCATAACTTTTTCATACGGAGTCGGATAGAGATAAAATTTATATGAAAATTGTAGATCTTAACGAGATCTACAACTTTGTAGTTGACAACTTTTTCATTTAAAGTAGTTTAAATATCCAAATAATGTTATCACTGCCGGTTGGCGATTCGTATTCCCAACCGGCAGTAATAATGCTACCAACTATTTTTCAAAAAATCATAACTTTTCATACGGAGTCGGATGGAGATAAAATTTATATGAAAATTGTAGCTCTCGACGAGATCTACAACTTTGTAGTTGACAATCTTTCCATTTGGATTCATCTAGATATCCAAATAATCACCAAAAGTTTCGGAGATAAAGGGACAAAAGGAAAATATATCCTATATTGGTTGAGAATGAGTGATAGGTGAGATGGTAAGGTAGTCTCGCGTGAGGCAGCAGGTCGCGAGTTCGAGTCTTAGCAACCGCACGCGCGCGTATTTCGCGCGAAATCGCGTGACTTGTGACTTACAAACCGGCAGTGATACCGACATCACTGATAGTTTGACTATCACTGCCGACCAATCACTGCCGATTCCAAAATCTGTAAAATTAAACGCCCATCCGTACGCGAAAAGGCCTGCCGCCACATCGTGACCGAACCACGCATACATGCAGATGTAGCGTCTAACCCTCTGAATATTCTTCGGAATCACGCACACGCGCTGCCACCGCCCGCGACAAAGGAGCTCGGGCCGAGGCGCGTCGCGTCACGTACGCCCCGGTCGGGCCAGTTGCGTCGTCGTCGTGCCTGCCGCCGCGGCTGGCCACGCGATCGGCGTCGTCGCACGTACGCCTCGCTGCGCAGCGCCCAGTGATCTCGTGATCGGTCCGATCGATCTCCGCTCACTAGCTGTCGCGCGCGCGCGCGACCACCGTATGTAGTGTACGCAGATGCCAGCGCGCGATCGAAGAAACGCACGCATAGCTAGCTAGCTAGCCTCGTTTTGGCCGTGACGCACGCGTGCCCCGACGAGATCCGTCTCGTGCAGACGCAATGAGTTACAACTAGGGCGGGTGGCCAAAAGGCGATACTGGTACTGGTACATCTGCGCAGCTCGGCATGCTGAGGAGGCTTTGTCCTTAGCTGCTCATGTGCCTGGCAGTTTGCTCGGACTAGCTCAGTCGGAAGTTTTGCCCTGTTTAGCTGCTTACGCACATTTTCCTTTCTTAAATGAAATGATAAACCTAGCCCGCTTGTTGACGTGTAAACTATCATACTCACCATGGTAAATAAGCTACTGCGATACCTGAGCTCGATAACATAGGCTACCGCGGTGCCTAAGCTCTGCTGTACTCGAGCTCGGTATGTTCCTACCGAGGTAAGAGATGCTGTAGGTGACACGTATTGTCTACTGGTGCTTCTGCAGTCGAAAAAGAGAGTTAGATTTACAATTTTATTCGAAAAGAAACCAAGAGTGAGAAAAAGTATGTAAAGGAGCCAAATGCACCGAGGCTTCCTTAGTCGGGGGCGGGATCAACTGCATTCAGCCGTACTAGAACAATGAGCACGAGTAATTAGATATAGGAGCTGTACTCGTACGTGTGATCGAACGATGGACGACGGTTAATCTGGAGTGTGTACTTCGGGATGGTTGATCTGGAGCGTTGATTTCCGATCCAACCAGACACGTGCCACATCGATGCAGGTATCATTGCTGCCGGTTTAGGCCAGAACACAGCTAGGAGCAAACGAGAGGTTCTTCCGTAATCACGTGCAGAATGGAATGGATCAAGTGATTGAAATTGCCAAAGCATTAAGGCCGTGTGTTGTCGTACAACGACGCAAGATCCAATGACCAACCAAAACTTGCAGCAGACACTACACCAAAAAACGTCATCAGTGGCGGTTCATAACCGCCATCAGTGGCGGTTATTGAACCGCCACAGATATAGTGCCACTGATAATCGAGGATTATCAGTGGCGGTTTTCTAACCGTCACAGATAAGTGTTATACGTGGCGGTTCTATACTAACCGCCACGATAACAATACTATCGTGGCGGTTCTATCCACCAACCGCCACGATAACAATACTATACGTGGCGGTTCTATCCACCAACCGCCACGATAACTACACTATCTCGTGGCGGTTCTTTCCTACAACCGCCACAGATAAAAATATTATACGTGGCGGTTCTTCCACCAACCGCCACAGATAACTATATTATACGTGGCGGTTCTATACATCAACCGCCATAGATCTATATTATCGTGGCGGTTCTATCCACCAACCGCCACAGATAGTGCCCGACCAAAAAATAAAAATCGCATTTTGGGCTAGCCTCAGTCTTGCTAGCCATGCCCTCGAAACATATAATACATCAATCACGATTTTGCATACACACATTACAATGTACAACAATCACAGATTTCATATACACAACTACAATATAATACATCAATCACAATTGCAATTTTGCATATGCACAATTATAATGTACAACAATCACAGATTTTGCATATACACAACTACAATATAATACATCAATCACAATTACATATAATACATCAATCACAATTACAATCACAGATTTTGCATATCACAATTACAATATACACAATTACAATGTACAATTAAAGTGTCTCATGCATGAGGTGCTCGATCATGGTGATGGTGTAGGGCATGCCTCCCATTGGACTGCTCCCTTCTCCTCCAGATTCAGTCATCTTTGCATCAATATTTCTCGAGTATGTAAATGAAGTCATTATATATCATACTATGGAAAGCTAAATAGATCACTTTTGTTGTATCACAAATCTAGCCGATCCATTGCCGTCTTATTCCATGTGAATGCCGTGGCATCCTCCGGATATTGTACATGCATTAGCTAGTTTATACTCCTCTATTTTTGAATATGTGACATTCTATTTTTCAATTTTTATTCCTAAATACATATCATTCTACAATTTTGATCCTACTTTTTACTATTTTTCCTTCTATAATCTCCATTTAGCTATTTTTAATGGCATTTACTATCATACATTAGAGTAAAACACACCATCGAAAAATATAAGGACCATGTAATCAAATATCTTATGAATGGAAGGTAAAGATGCAAAAGGAAACTTGCAACTAAATCAAGCAATCAAATAAACTCTTTGTAATGGTGCGCTTTGAAAATGAGCTCTTTCCGTATTCATCCATCACCCACGCCTATAAAAAGCTCTACTAGCCATCATGAAAGGGCACAGAGAAAAGCAATAGAGGAGAGCTCCTCGTCTAGAGCGCACGCACGCACGCACACACACCACCCATCAACACACACACACACGGAGAAGGGCAACAACACAAGCGCAGATCAATCACAACTTCTTAAATGAAATGACAAAATTAGAACATATGCAAGCCATGCCATCCAATACTAAACTTGACATTCAATGAAACATCAATTTACACCACCGCATTTAAAAAAATTAACTAGTTTTGTGAACTATAAGCCTCACGAGTCTTCACTTTGTTGGTAGGGGCCTCGGAGGTGGTAGATGAGTATGGAAGACTTCATCGTTATTATCGGGTCATGAAACTCGCCGTTCTTGTTGAGTACTTCCTTCATAATGAAGTAGGCGAGTGTCCCGAATGCCTTGGATTTCATTTGGAACCAGTCCTCCCATAGGCAACTTCAAACGCTATAGATAGAAAAAGTTTGTCTTAAGAGCTTATATAGAGAATGAGATGTGCAAATCAATGTGTGATGTTAGCGTGACAAACCTCTACGTCATTGTTTACTATTGTAGAGCCTAAGATTTCGCGCATGTATTGGCACACGAAGTACCCACATAAATTTGTTCCTGGCGGCTGCTTGTGGCACTGCAAAAAATTGAATAAACTTATACGACATTGAAGGAGTTATTGACTACGAGGTGCGATATAGACAAATTGTTTTTGTGCGTACCGGAAATTTAGTACGGATTGTCAGTGATTTATGGAAAGGACGGTGTCTTGAGCACTTTTACAATATGCTTTGAAGGCCCTATTCACTAGACTTGTCATATCTTTGTAGTTTTTGGATCTTTGTCCGCGGGTCCAAGATCGACATCTTGCTTTTATCGGATGAATTACTACGAGAATCCAGTGGAAACTACGTACACATGTATGATACCGTAGTCATTAGTCCTAACTCGAGCAAAGAACGAGATCAACAAGTAATTGAACTAGCTAGTGAGCCACTTACTTGAAATTGTATGGTAAAAGTATGAACTCCTTGTCTTGGAGTTTGATGAGAGCGTTATATACGTAGTCCTCGACCTCCTTTGGTACTCTTTTGATTTCCGGCTGGCAAACCGTTCCCGGATCGAGGAACGCCATCGCCCTTTGGTTCTTTTAGTTCGATCAACTCGTATCTACATAACAAATGATTTAGACATCACATTTATCGGTATTACATGAATGTAGACAATGATTTTTATATTGGACACTTACAGTGACCAGCATCTCATAAGAGACACGTCGAGGGCATCTTGATAGTACATGTTGTGCAACTCGCTGAATTCTATCATGAAGCAGCCAGTCCCCTCATGGTGGAAATGTTCCTCTCTGAAAATGGCAGTGATCACCTTCGGGAGTACATGGTGGTTCGATCGCTCCATATACCATTCATGTAATCGCCTTAGTTTGCCTTTGTTAGACTATGAAGCTTGAAGGGGTGACAAGCGGCTTCCCAATTCGTATTTGATCTTTCTTGACTTGTCCTTTGGAGACCGCTTTACCCTTACTTTTCTCGCACACAACATCATACTCCGTTAAAGCCGCTGACCTCGTGATATGGCTTGTCTATTTCGCCATGCCTTGAGAGGAGGGTTTTAAGTCGGTCAAGCGAAGTTGTCGCACTAACTTTCATCTGATGTGTTGGTGACGATATGCGAGGTTTCTTGTAGGAGAGGCCGGCATGTTCATCAGAGAGAGGCGGCGGAGTTCACTGCAGGAGAGGTGGCGAGTTCACCTCGGGAGGGGTGGCGAGTTCACCTCGGGAGGAACAGCACTTCATGATGGTCCAAGGTGATGTCACGTTTGCGCCTTTGGATGAATGTGTGGACGGCACTTCCTAGAGTTGTAACCTCGTCGTTCGGGGCATTTCTAGCCCGAGGTTGGCGAATCGGGATTAACCGTGTCCACGAACCTTTGCATATCCGGCGCTATCGCGAGTTGTGCAATACACCTCCTTCTTGGCATGGGTGCGCTATGCGTACCGGCTGAATGAATATGTTCATGACGGGCAAAGTGAGCCGCACGGTGTGGGGTCATGTATGTCGTCCACGTGATAATGACCCATGTCTGTTCTACAATTGGGGCGGATCGCAAGCTCGCTGCGACGATTCGGAGGGTGGTCGTAATAATGTTCTCGGCTTGTGGTCGCTCATGGCTTGTTGTACTTGTCGTTGTACTTGTTGTTCAATTGTGCCTTGTAATTCTCAAGCATCTTTTCCTTCATCATTTCTATTTCGACAAACGCTTCTCTAGCTCTCTTTCGGCTCTTGTAAGTGTGAAGGTGCTCGGGAATCTGTCTTCCACGGAACCTTAACCCCGACACCTCTTGTTCGTCCGGGATGCTCCTTGTTTCCTGGGCACGTGTTAGTTAAATCGTTCTCCTATCCGGTTGGAATGTTCCTTGGGAAGACTCGACGTCTGACTCCCGGACCCTTTGTGACATTGCTTCGTCGTCGCTATTTCGAAGGATAAGCCCCACCGGACGTGACACTTGCCCTCGCTAGCACGTAGTGCTTGACTCGTCCGTAGTCCGGCCAATTGACTTGTACGGTCGATTGTAGTGATTACGCTTCCGCCTCTCCCATTGAGGATTTTACGGCGTACCCACCCGTACCAAGTCGTGTGGATGGATGTTCCTTCTTCCGATGTTTATGTGGTCCTCATTGGACTTCTTTGTCGCTTCACTTTGCTTCATCGACACGAAATCATCCCAATATGGTTCTAAGTTTGGGTAGTCCCCGATGGCGATCGGTTTTCTTTACATAAGTAGTATTCACTGGCCTTGAAGTTCCTCCATGCCGCATCCATGGTCATCAACGCATCCCGACGCACGCGGTGTTCATCTTCTTGTGGAATTGAAGGTTTGTTTCATTTCGATCCATAGATCCGTTTTGATGGTATCGGGCACTTTGTGCCAATCCAAAAGGTGATTGGCACTCTCTCCCTGCGATATACCCGCAGGTTGTTACATACTTTGCTACGAACTTTGGCGGTGCACTAGGGGCCCCACTTACGAGACCTCCGAGATGGTATACCGCCTTGGGCTTCTTATTTCTTCCTCGGCCACGAGGTCTTGCCTGGTATGTCAAGATCGGCGGCAACACCGGTGGTTGGGTGGAGGTTGAGGAACTGGTAGGGCTAGGGCTCGGGCTCGGGGTGGATTGCTCCTCCATATCGACCTTGGATGTGCGAATCGAAAGAGGTAAAGTATGGAACCATTAGAATTTGGCGATCCGATGGGTTAAGTGCGGAAGTTTAACTCGAGAACTAGAAATAAAAGTAATCGAAGAATTGGGCATTCAATTGATGGGCTGAAGTACCGAATTGTCTACAAGAAGGGTAAGGAGAATGTGGTTGCCAACGCATTGTCATGGGTGGACAACTCATGAATTTGCGAGCTTTATCGAGGATGCAACCTCTGTGTATTCAAGAGGTAGTGAATTCGATGCCACCGACAATGTAGCACAACAACTAGCATAGTTGGACGTTCATAGCCCCGATAAAGTGATGGGTTTGAATTGCATCAAGGTTTGATCCGCAAGCAAGGAAAAATTTGGATTGGAGAGAACTCTGCGTTACAAACTAAACTAATTGTGGCTTTCCATTGAAGTACCATTGGAGGGCATTCGCAATGCGGACAACCAACCAAAGACTAAAGGAATTGTTTTCTTGAATAAGAATGAAATAGGGAGTAGAGAATTTTGTTAAGCAATGTGAAACTTTTCACTAGCAAAGGGAAAAGATCCAAACCAGTTTGTCTAGTGTAGCCTTTACCCATTCTTACAAATTGCATGGCAAGATTTGACAATGAATTTTGGATTGTCAAACGCCCGCAACTTTCAAGCACTAAATGGAAGAGGTGTAAACGCTCGGAAAAGATCTCTAGTTAACAAAACCAATCCTAGACCTAGCAGATAAAGCGGGTAAGAAGCATACTACGCACCCTTGATCCTTTCCCTCGCTCTGAACACGTGGTCCGCCCTTTACCCCGCACTGGAGGGAACTTAGATCGCACTTTAGATGGCGGGCACTCCTTATTTTCACTCCAAAAGCTGGAAAAAGAAAATCTCGGATAGCCTAACTTGTTTTTGCCCTCGAAAAGGAGCTACTATCCTCGCTGGATTTCCAAAAACGGAATGTACCTAGGGAACCCTATTGATCGGATCGAGTGAACCTAGTGATCTTTCTCCTGCTGGCAAGCATCGATACTGCCTCTCTAAGGAATTGATCTTCTCTTTCATATACCAGGATATAACCTCAAGGACTGCAATTGGAAGGAATTAGCACTCACCATAAGCAACCGCAGAGAAGGAAAATGACAGCCTTAGGCGGAGGAAAGAAAGAGGTCAAGATACTAGCTTTTAAGAATTATCGATTACGGCTTGCCCAAGAGGTCGACATCTTGATAAAGGTTATGGATAGTCAATAACTACTTAGGAATAGGCAAATACTCGGATAGATAGGCAAGAACTATTCTTATCCATAGTCAAATACGACTTACGCATAGTTTACTACATCTCCGAAAGAGAACAGAGATAACTACTTAGACTGGCGCTATCAACTACTTGAACTCTATTACAGTCAAAATGGAAGAAGTAACTACTACTTATGATTATGACATACCTCTTTCAGTAGCATCTACTACTTATGATATTCTACTTTACTTGAACTTGAGGCGGCAAAAGGGATTTAGGAAACTAAAGGATAGTTATTGTGATATAATACTCTAGAAAGGAATATCGCAGATTGGATTTGGGCTCCTGACATCATTCAGGATGTAAGTGGGATGTATTGTGGGTTGGTTATATATTGCCCACATTGACCGCAAACATTTATGCGGGATATTGCGGTAACCCGCGAAAGGTTTGTGCGGGTAATGCGGCGTCCACAAAACCCACAAGAAGAGAATCACGAGTACTACCTATCTACTAAACAATAGGACCAAGTAGGCTATCAGTTGGGCAATCTTTTGACCACCAAACTCAAAGACAAACATGATGGAATGAGTAGTAGACTAGCGATGAAAAAGTTAACCTATTTCTGTTGGTTTATATTACCATAATATCTTGATGCAATAACAAGCAAAGCAACATTTTATCAGACAACAGAACAACTGAGCTAAAGAACAGGAGCCATCCAGAATGAAGGTAGAACATACCTAGGAATGCGCGGCGTCGTGTGGTCGGGCGTCGTTCGAGGGTGGCGCCGGGGCGTCGGCGGCGTCGGCGCGTCGGTGGAGGCTTGGCGGCGCGGCGTCGGGTGTCGAGGCGTCGGGAGCGGCACGGGCGTCGGCGCGGCGCGGGCGTCGACGGCGTCGGGGCGAAGACCGTGGCGGCGTCGGGCTCGAAGCGAAGAGTGAAGCGGCGGGAGTTTAGGGTTAGGCAACGGTGAGAAGAAGAATGATCAGATCGACTTTTATATGTGGGGCCTTATCGTGGCGGTTCTTAACAAGAACCGCCATCGATCTTTTATCTCGTGGCGGTTCTTCAAAAGAACCGCCGATGATACATAATTATCGTGGCGGTTCTTTATACGAACCGCCATCGATACTTTATCTGTGGCGGTTCTTCACAAGAACCGCCATCGATCATAATTATCTGTGGCGGTTCTTTATACGAACCGCCAGATTCACTGCTCTGTGGCGGTTCTTCACAAGAACCGCCATCGATCATATATAATCCGTGGCGGTTCTTTATACGAACCGCCATCGATAAATATTCGTGGCGGTTCGTTTAAGAACCGCCACCGATAAAGTTATCCTAACATAGCTTTTGCGCGGACTACTTCAAGTGGTCCGGCGTGAAGAACTTTTTTGCCGGACTACTTCCAAGTGGTCCGGTGTGAAAAAACGAGTAATGACCATATATATTTCTAATATAGTAATATACCCTATATAATCTCTCATTTATTTTCATATCTTCTAGGATGTATACCAGAATAGAATATTATTTCTAAATATGTTCTAATATCATAAATGCCTTATGTACTATGTACAATATATTTGGTTTTAATTCATACAGGAGGAGAAACCATTAAAACTTGTGTAATCGAATATAGTAATTACCCTATATAATCCTAATATAGTAATATATTAATGACCCACATTTCCATTACTCCACACAAATGCATAACACCATATTTCCATTACTCCATACATCACATTGCCATTACTCGTATATAGCTAATTATTTTCTTTCACAATTTGCCCTTCTTCATGATCGTCGCGATGATAGGTAGTTTCTTGAGTGGTTTCTTCCTCGAGCCTGATGTTGCCATCTACGAAAGGAGGCAACTCGTCAAACTGGTTGTACTCATCCTCATCCACGACATTCTCAACTCCGACGATCCTTCTTTTTCCTGAAGAACTACATGCCGCTTCTTATCGTCGGTCGATTACATAGAAGACTTGTGCTACTTGCTTCGCAAGTACGAATGGTTAAATCTCTGATCCGACATGTTCGATGTCCAAAGTAGTGAAGCCGTACTTATCCACCTTGACACCCTTTGGGAGTTGTACCCAACGACACCGAAACATCGGGATCTTAAAAATACAATAGTCGAGCTCCCAAATCTCTTCTATGAACCCATAGAAGCTAGTCTTCATACTGCCTGTGTTGTCATAGGCATCTATGCGGACACCACTATTTTGGTAAGTGCTTTTGCTATCCTGAGATCTCGTGTAAAAGGTATATCCATTTATGTCGTATCCTTGCCATGTCAAGATTGTACCTGATGGCCCTTTTGCCAACCACCTCAACATAACACTCGTTTCTTTCCCAGTCATATGCTCTTTGAACCAATGATTGAACAAACGGTTATGCTCTTTTGTTACCCAAGCCTCTGATCGTCCACGATTTTCCTCTCGTAGCTTATCCTTGTGCATGTCCATGTACGAGGACACCTCAACTGACTGTTGCAAGGCGTGAAATGAGCTTTTGAACAATCCATGATCGTAAGAATTTGTTGATTTCCTTCCAATCGTCCCTTTTCCGGCTAGCCTACCCTCATGGCGAGATCTGAGCACTCCTACCGGTTCCACCCCTCCATGTAATCCACGCAAAACTCGATAACCTCCTCGGTTGCATAACCTTCCACAATGCAACCCTCCGTGAGATCGATTGCGTACATACTTCTTCAGATACCCATGTACCTTTCGAACGGGTACATCCGATGCGAGAATACGGGGCCACATACATTTATCTCATTCACAAGGTGAACAATGAGATGAACCATTATATCGAAAAATGATGGAGGAAATACATCTCTAGTCGGCATAGTGTCTTCACCACATCATTACGTAGTTCGAGAAAGTCCGATGGGATCGATGACCTTACGTGAAATCGTGTTGAAGAAGAAACACAACCTCATGATTGCTTCTCGGACCTTTTCGTGCAAAATACCTCTAATTGCAATAGGAAGCATTTGTGTCATCATCACATGACAATCATGAGACTTCATGCCGATTAACTTCAAATCTTTCATGGACACGGTTTCTTGATGCTTGCGGAGTAGCGGATGGAACTTTCACACCATGCAAGCATTTGCAGAGGTCATTCTCTCTTTCTTGGATAGAGTGTAGCAAGTGGGGAAGGTAAAGTCGGCCTTTCCGTTGTCTCGAGGATGTAGCTCACTCGATTTTCATATCTTCCAGTCCCTTCGTGCCTTGATCAGTCCTTAGTTTTGCTAGGAATATTCAAGCAAAATACCAATCAAGTATCACATACATTTTTCTCTACATGCATGGCGTCTATGCAAATGTCGAACTTCTAAGTCCTTCCAATAGGGCAAGTTCCAAAATATCGATCTCTTCTTCCATGTGATCTTCTCGAGACGAGACCTCGATTTATTATTACTCTCTCCTTTCCAAGTACAACATTAATATCCTTAACCATATCATATACCTCTTCCCACGAGGAGGCCTTGGAGCTATACCATCCTCTTTTGTCCCGTCGAATTGTTTCTTCATATTGCGGTAGGGGTGATTCTGTGAAGGAACTGCGGTGATGCATGTACACGTTTTCCTTGAGTTATTGAGCCACACACTTGCGTTTCATCCATGCAATGGGGGCATGCTTTGGCCCTTTACAAGACGACCGGATAGGTTACCAAGGGGGGAAATCATTGATGGTGCAAAACAACAATGCGCGTAGGGTGAAGTACTCGCTTGTACTCATCCCATACCTGTACACCTTCGTTCCACAGTATCACAAGATCTTCCACCAATGGTTGTAGGTATACATCAATATCATTGCCAGTTGTCTCGGCCCTTGGATAGCGGCGACATCATAATGTACTTTCGTTTCATACACAACCAAGGAGGAAGGTTGTAGATACTGAGAGTCACTGAGCCAAGTGCTATGAATACTACTCATGTTACCGAAAGGATTCATTCCATCCGTACTCAACCCAAACCTTACATTCCTCGGTTCATTCCGAAGTCCATCCTAAAGAGCCTATCGATGGTTCTCCTTTGGCGAGAATCGGCAGGTGTCTCGACTTTCCATCCTTTTACGCTCTTCGAGTGCCATCGCATCGATTGAGCATGCTTTTGTTTCCAAATAAACGCTTCAACCGAGGTATTACGGTAAATACCACACCACTTTAGCGGAGCTCCTTTCTTCACCACGGTGCCCTCATTGTCATGGTCTTTACGCTTGTATCGCGATGATTTGCACACGGACATACATGCATGTCTCAGTATACTCTTTGCGATAGAGTATACAATCGTTTGGACATGCATGTATTCTTTCTACTTCCAATCCCAATGGACATACAACCTTCTTAGCTAAATAAGTGGTTATCGGCAATACGTTTCCATCCGGAAGCATGTCCGCTAAGAGATGTAATAGCGCCGTGAAACTTTTATCGGACCAACCATTGCTTGCCTTCAATTTTAGAAGTGAAAGCACGGTGTGCAACTTTGTGTATTCCTCCTTGCAACCCGGGAACAAAGGTGTGTCCGAGTCGTCCAACAAACCCTTGAATTGATTAAACTCTCTCTGACTAGTGTAGTTCCCTTCTGCATCGCGCAACATCTGAGCAAGATTATTATCGTCATCAATGTCCAACCTATCCTCATCAGATCCATAACTGATGTCAGCTGCCATAATGCCTTCTCCATCATCCAATACGTTATCACCTTCATGTACGTTTTCCTCTTCACCGTGACTTGTCCAACGTGTATAGCCAAGTACAAAACCTCTTCGAATCAAGTGCAAGTGGATGTGCTCTTTGTGCGAAAACATTTTCTCATTCTTGCAATCAATGCATGGACAATGTATGTACTCCGTCTTCTTATGCAATTTGTTCTCCTCGTGCTCTTAGAAAAGCGAGATACCCGTCGATGTAATCTCTACTGAACAGTTCGCATTGTACATCCATCTCCGGTCCATCTAAAATTAATTAACATATAAAAATTGATTAAAACTAATCTAATTACTTATCATCTAAATGAGCTAGATAATAAATTCATCATCTAAAATGATGAGCATCCACCTACCAAATTAGCTTAAATTTCATGTATATCAATATCCAATAATCTTAATTAAATAAATTTAATATATGTCCACACTAATGGAACCAAATTAATAGTAATTAAAAACTAATCTGAATACTTTTCTGTAAAGAAGCTAGATAATAAATTCATCATCTAAAAATGATGAGCACCCACCTACCAAATTAACTAAAATTTCATTTATATTAATACCCAATAATCTTAATTAAATAAATTTATTATATGCAAGATGTATATGTTCGTACACTAATGGAACCAAATTAATAGTAATTAAAAAACTAATCTAATAACTTATCATCTAAAGGAGCTAGATAATAAATTCATATATATGCAAGATGTACATGTCCGTACACTAATAGAACCCAATTAATAGTAATTAAAAAACCAATCTAATTACTTATCATCTAAAGGAGCTAGATAATAAATTCATCATGTATCAAATTAACTTAAAATGCAATTAATATTAAATATATGCTTAATCATAATTCATCATCTATAAAAGGAACACAACATCATCTAATGAACCTAGCTAGGAAATAAATTCATCAACTACAAAATGGTACCTAAATAAAAATAAACAAAATCTAAACTTTTCATCTCATCTACATATAAACCCTAATTAAACTTGGTTTAAAAATTAAATTGCAACAAGATTAACACAAATCAAGAGAGGAGAAAAAATAACTCACCAAGGAACAACTAGAGGAAGTACAAGCACAAGAATTGGAGAAAACGAAATCAAATTTAGAAGTTTTGGTTTGCTCTCGGGAGGAAGAAGACCAAGGTCTTTGCTCGACCACCTATTTATAGGCAATATTATCGATGGCGGTTTTTAACTAGAACCGCCACTAATAACATTATCCGTGGCGGTTCTATCCTCGAACCGCCATCGATAATCATTATCGATGGCGGTTCGAGGATAGAACCGCCACGGATAATCAATAAATCGATGGCGGTTGGAGGATAGCACCGCCATCGATAACCTAGTTATCGATGGCGGTTCTAGCCTCCAACCGCCATCGATAATGTATTGTTATCGATGGCGGTTCTATCCTCGAACCGCCATCGATAATCGATATCGATGGCGGTTCGAGGATAGAACCGCCACTGATATTTTTCCCGCCATTTATGAAATTGAACCGCCACTGATAATTATCTTTGTGGCGGTTCGAAAAAAACCGCCACAAATAGACCGTCACCTATTGCAGGTTTTGGCGTAGTGAGATTTGCATCGCCTTGCTGGTTGATTGCCTTAATATTTTTGCATCATATGGGACAGGTCACAGGGAGTGCAATTGATGGAGGATTGACTTGGTGTGGTGCATGCATGCTGCTCTTGCATGTACTCGTTTTCTGGCTCAACTCTGCCCGCAGTTCATCGGCTATCAACCGCAGTAGATACATAGATTACTGTCTACACCGTCAGAAGTTTGACAAGTATCTGAGGCGAGGTGCAGATATTGCAAGAAATATTTTGTTATGGCTCCTCAACAATGGAAAGCCTACGAACCTTTTTACAACGTACGAGCATCTACAATTAGGATAAGGGTTCACAGTATCGATATCGTGATAATCGATCATATCGAGAAAATAGGTCGAAAATCGACAGAGAATTGAATGGTTTCAAAATCAAACTTTTTGACAAAAAATTAAAAAAAATCGATTTTCATCGATAATTGCTCGATATTCCTCGATAATCGACCTCAGCGATTTTGTGATTTTGTGTTGTTCAGCGGTCGATTTTTTGTGAGCGATTTTTGATGTGAAAATCAAGTAATATTCACCGATTATCGCGATATTTACGCCACATAATTTTTTTTTGAATTTTTGAATTTAACCAGTTTACCAACCGGTATTAAATACTGTACCAATTCGAGCAATTATCGACGATATTGCGAAACCTATTTAGGATAGACTTTACATCACCAAGAAGAAGAAAACAGTGAGGGCACACCAATGGTCCCTAGTTACTGACAAGATGGTGCCAAGCTGTATGATTTTGATGCTTGGACCAATTCATTACTAAACACTCAACAGATTGTTACACTGACTGCACGACTGCAAGTCTCTGCAGCTAGTCGTACAGTTGTACTTCCCGTTTCTTTAGTAATGGATCTAACCAGGGTCACAAAACCAAAACCGTGAAAAATCACAAAATTCAAAACCGTGATAATCGCAAAAATCTCTTAAAAAACCGCTTGAAAACCGTCAGAAGCTGAAGGGTTAATAAATAAAAAAAATTAAAAAAAAATCTACGGTTTTCAACAAAAAACCAGCCGACCAATTGAATGTTCCTGAAAAACGATTTTTCGAGCGGGTTTTTGAGAAAACCGCGGTTTTTCAACAAATAATTTTTTGCCAAAATTTTCAAATTTTTTTATTTTTTTTAAATTAGATCGGTTTATTGAACGGTTTTGGATCTCGAGCCGTCGCGGTAAGGTCGAAAATCGTGGAAACTGAGCGGTTTTTCGCGGTTTTGTGAACCCTGAATCTAACCTGATGATATGTTGGGTAGGATCTGATCGATGGAGGGAAGGTTCTAGGGTTTACAAAACCGAATCGAGGTTGAAAATAGAAGATCCGGCGGCACCGACTTACCGTGAAAATCGAACGAAAAATCGCAAAAAACCGAAGGGTTTCGAAATCGAACGATTTGAATTTTTTTTAAAAAAAACCGTAAATCATTCGGCTTTCTCGAATGGCGTGTTGAACTTTTCTTGCGGCCGATTTTTTTAGCGAATTTCGTCGATTTTAATCGAAAATCGCTCGATTTTCATTGATTTTTGACCGGTTTACGTGACATAATTTTTTTCGAATTTTTTAAATTTAACCGGTTTATCGATCGGTTTAGGATTTCGAACCAGCTCGATACGATCGATTTTCGTGATTTTCGATCGATTTTGTTAACGCTGGATAGTACTATACTAGCTAGTACATTAGTACACTACTGAGATCGCTTCTCTGTGATATTCTTTCAAGTTGCGGATTGCTTGCTTGCGCAAGTCAAAATCATGCTCGTATGATAAGCTTGGAGCAAATCTTAGAGATTATACAGCAACAAGTGTTTGCAATCTGCAGCAACTGAAATGAATGCACGTGGTCCTCGGTGGTAACCACCAACAAATCTGCAACCACTGCAAGTTCTACGACCAGGCAACAATTGGCATCCATGTAAATTTAATGGCATTTTGGTCAGTGCCTCTGTGGACAGTGGTCCTCCAACTCCAAGATTGCACTACGCATCGTTACAAATAGTTCTCCTAGTATTTTTGTAACACTGAACTGCACACTGTCGCATAACATTTTCATGCCTTCTTTTCTACTATAATAATGGGATGGCAAGAGTTGGTCAGTAACAAGGATTCCAATGAGTCAATGGCTCGATGGCGATCCCCGGGAAAATCCCCATAGTGGTAGGGGCGTAGGGCCAGGGCCCAGGGGAGAAGATTTTACTGTACTAGCCGTAGTCTCCCTTTGGTGTAATTTGCAGAAATGACCCCCACATGAGCGCGAAATTATGAAGGGGTGACATGTGGCAAATTCAGCGGTGAGGATGCGAGGGAATGCTGATTTCCACGCAGCCCTTGAGCGTGATTTGCATGACGCATTTTTTCGCAGGCCCGCAACATTCCTGTCATTGCATGGCGCTGATTCTTGCCGTCGCCGACCGCGGGAATATGTGGCATAGTATTTCCGCGCAGCCCAGTTGCGGGATTGAAGATTCCAGCGGTGTGGCAGCGCTGGTATGGCACGACGCCGTACAGTCGCGCGGCTTCTTTTTTTTTTTCCCGCGGAAGGCTGGCGCGGAAATACACTGCTCTTTTCGTGGGCTGATGGCACAACAAACTGCAATTCAGCGCTGTCGTTGTGCGGGATTTGCCCCTAGGGGCCATTCTTGCAAATACGTCTGCATGGGAGCCAAAAACGAAAAAAAACGAAAACGTAGAGGCCAAATACATCAAGTTTTCCGTGGGGAGATCCGGACTTCGGAGACGACTCTGTTACGCTAGCGGGGCGATGGTCCCCCGCGACGTCCCTTGGAGACTCAGTAATAATTAAAAATATATTGTTTTGCTTATAACTTATAGTTTTTTTATATATATGAGATGTATTATTTTCTTATATATTTTGGTAAAAAATATTTTGAAACTATAATTACTAATAAATTAATAAATAAAGTCACCTTATTTATTTTGAAACTTATTTAACCTATGTTTTAATCCCAAGGGTATCCTCATGAGGGTCAGATCCCCATGAGGACTGGGGATGGGGGGAGCATCTCCCCTAGAGGGGCCTAGCGAGGGTCGGGCAGGGGAACGCGAGCAACCCCAAGGACCACTATCCCCGTTGCCACCCTTATCGATGACTAGTAAGTATGGTTTGTCATTTTATACCAACAATTTTTTCTAAGGAGACTAGACAATGGTATAGCAACATGTTTCATAAAGTTTCAGGAAGTTTTATGAAAACATTTGAAAATTTTCATGTTTCAGCAAGTTGCGCTTGTTTCTAGAAGTTTCTAAGAAAGTTTAATACCAAGTTTCAACAAGTTTTAGATTTTAGAAGTCAAGTTTCAATAAAGTTTCAACCGAAGAGTTTGAAGAAGTTGCAACAAATTTCAACCAAAGTTTCAGAAAGTTTCAGCGAGTTTCAGTGTGTTTCGGCGAGCTCAATGTGGCTATTTTGATGAGGAGGGCACAACGTCCACCAAGCGGAGGAGTTCTGCTGATCTGGACACCGTTACTTCGTCTCGCCGTCGGCCTTTTTCCTTGGTGACGACGAGCGAGGGCTGAACGAAGAAGGCAAGGAGTGATACCACGATGGCCATGCTCCACACCTTTGGCGCGATGATGCCCATAGTGCTGGACTACTGGCCACCGCCACAGCCAAAGCTATCCCCTTCCCGTCGATGTCGCCCAACAAAGCCATGATGGATCCCCCCACCTCCTAGCCCCACCGTGCCAGATCTAACCATCCTTGACATTGTCCAGCCTCATGCATTATAATTTGTCTGCCTCCCAGCACCATTGCTCACTGGATCAGACCGCTCCCTTGACTCTGCCCAGTATCGTCCTGCTGAATCCACCCACCCCCAATGCCTAAGTCGTCCAGCCCACCTCCATGGCCAGCGGAGAGGATGGTGAGAGATAGGAGACACGCGGTGGAGTGGTGTGTGTGTGTGTGAGAGAGAGAGGGAGAGGGAGGGACGAAAGGAGGTGTGTTGGATGTGATGAATAGTGGATCCCTATAATGTTGGAATGATGTAAGGTCTATAGTATTTCTCTGTTTTGGGGGACTCATGCCAACAAGGGTTTTAGACATTTGGAGATGAAATGAAACCAATCATCCGGCAGTCAAAGTGCCTCGGGAGATTTTCCCTTCTAGAGACCTTTATGCTAATTTTAAGCTGCTTATTAAATGGTTTGGATGAACATGGGAAATCTATGTTGCAAACCCAATTTTGGCAAGGATTAATGCTTACTTATTTATGTTCAAATTCATACACTCAAGTACTCCCACCGTCCAAGTTTACAGTGCTTACTTTCTCTTAATATATAGACTAAAGAAATATTAAAAATGATTAGACTATCCATAATTATTATCTCTAAGCACTATATTCAATGCATGTATGTAGAGAATATCAAGTAAATCTGAATATTTATTATGAATACAAAGAGAATATCGCACTAATTTGAATTGAAACATGAAATACGTCATCTATTTATAGACAAGACAATTAAAAAATATAACTTATAAATCTATATGGAGTACATGCAAGACAAATCTAGTAAAATGAGAATCATGATATTTACACTCCTATCCTTCGAACGAATTATTAAAGATTACGTCCGCAATAAATTATACAGTTTACATAATGAGTTACATAACTAAATAGTAGAAATTTCATAAATGGCACAAGCGAGCAGGCGCTATATATACATCATGCACAGCGCATACCCGAGAGACAATTCAAAATGTATGCTAAACAACATCTCTAAAGACCAGAAATCATTGCTTATCCCGCTCTTTTTACGTTTTTTTTTTGCAAATCTAGTTTCCTCACATATGCATTTGTAGGTTTGGCCCCATCATCTACCGTGAAAGACGCAATAGGTGATACATATCCCCTGCAGCGCCTGAGTAGCGTGAGAGCGGGCTAGCGGCGCTCGCTCGCCCTGGCGGGGCAAAAACAAGCTTATGTGCTCTTCGGACATGGTAAGGGACATGTGTTGATTATCATGTCTTCTACAGTGAAGAAGAAGACCAAATCTACAAAAACATATATAGGAAAGTTAAATTTTAAAAAATAAGATACATAGGGCTAGAAAATGATGAATTTGAAAAGCCACGACTCGTGAACAGGGTTTGAAATTTCGCTTTCGGTTGTTGGACGTGGACGAAATCCAAAATTCTGGCGAAATATCAGAATTTTGGACAAAATTCGGTGCAAATTCAAAGGAAAATTTGAAATTCAGAATTTTTGAAACAAAATTTGGCCAAAATTACCAAGATTTCGTTAAGTTCAACTGTGCGAAAAGTAGTTCAAAACACCTTAAAAAAATTTGGATGGTCCTGACACATTACTAATATAGACTGAGGAATTTTTAAAAATTCTGAGAGTACTACTGTCCTGATAAAAGGCTGACCGAAAAATTTCAATCAAATAAAAAATGGTTAAAACTACCTTATAAAATTTTGATTTTTTAATAGTAATGATGCATCAATATTGTTTCCATAAAATTTTCAGATGATGATGATTCCTGAGGAATTTTAAAAAATTCAGACGCTACTGTCCTGATAAAAGGCTAACCTGTAAATTTCAACCGAATGAAAAATGGTCCAAACCACATTATAAACTTTTGAATTTTTTTTGATGCTCTTGAAGAATCGCTAGTGTTTCTATAAAATTTTAAGATAATGATCAAGTCTGAGAAATTTTCAAAAATTGTTACAATGCTACTATCCTCATAAAAGCCTAACGATCAGCACATAGATTTGAATGAACAACCAAAAAAGGTTTAGAATTTTTGAAACTTTTATAAAAGGGTTCTGATGCACTGATTAAGCTCTCAAAATTTTTTTTGATCATGATCATACTCAAGTGAATTTATAAAATTCTGACAAGGGTACTGTATCATTTATGTTACTTCTGTTTTTGTTTTTTGAAAGATTACAATTGATGTTCAATGCTTCCATAGATTTGATTGAGCAAATAAAAAATTTTAATTTTTTTTTAACTTTTAGAGAAGTGTTTTGAGGCAATTCTTAAGCTCTCATAAAAATTTTGAATCGTGGTCATACTCGAGAAAATTTATAAAATTCTGACAATGTTACTATCTCAACTACATTCATTACGTTTCTGCTTTTTTTAAAGATAACAAATGAAATTCAATTATTTTGAAAAATTTTCTCGATGATCCTAGACTTCTAAAGATATTACCGTATTTTTTCAGAGCATGATCAAGCATGTCATAAAAATTTGACAATGTTTCTGCTAAAATTATAAAACATCTCAAAAATTCGATTTTTCAACAAATTTTCATGTAAGGTGACATTCTTAAGGGTTATCGGGTCAAATCCGGACCTCAAAATTCAAAATCCAGTAAAAAAACTCGATATTTCTGCAGTCAAAATTACTGTAGCATTTTGAATTTTTTTATCCAACCAGAATTTTAAATCTTGTCCACATTCAAAATCCAAAATCTCATAAAATTTCGCCGAGATTTTTGAGATTGCTTGTGAAAGTACATAACCGTCGCCGTCACGTGACAATTCCCACGACAGAGATATGAATAACTAATAATAGAGTATGAACCACTAGAATAACAGACTCCATAAAAAAAAATCAATTATACATTAGTCCTCGTATGAAATTCTAACCTAGCTGATCTCGAATTGATGTTTTTCTAGCACCTTTTACTCCCCTCTTTTTTTAAAAAAAAAATTGGCTCTCTTTCGAATAAAATTGCAAATATAATCATGTCCCCACCACAGAAGCGCCTCCCTCGCTCGCCGCCCACTGCCGCGCTTGCCGGCTACCACGTTCCCCGGTGAGAGAGAGGACTAGATTTGTAAATATATTTAGAATAGAGCCAATTTTACCAGAAAAAAGAAAAGAAAAGACAAAGGCTAGAAAAATGGTCAGTTCGCTCATCTCATCACTACACACACATGGCGTAGACCCCTATCGGCTGTTCATCTTGTCACGCCTGTAAAACCGAGCAGAAATCCGTGTAAAATCTTTTCAGCATCATTGGTAAAGCTAGTAGTAGCATAGAACTTTGATTTTTCTATTAGTATAGTGTTTGTGCTAACGCTACGACGACAGTACACCCGCTTATCAATTAAATGAGAAGATAAATGTGAATCCAACACTTAATAATAAAAGAGAAATTTAGATTTTTAAATGAATTTAGAAAGAAAAACGGAACTAGATGGAGGTCGAATGGGCGAAAACGGGCTAACAAAAGATTTTAAATCAAAAAAGAGAAAGAAAAAAGAATTTTCTGATTTTAGATTATTTTCTTTGCAGCTTCCACATAGAGCACATCGTGCTCTGTGCTCTCTGGGCTTGGCCAGCGCAAGGGGGAGGGAAGGCCAGGGGTGGCCGACCGGTCGCAGTGGGTCGGCACTGGTGCGGTGAGATCGTCGGCACCGGCGCCTGCGGGGGAGGAGTCACGGTTGCGGTGAATTTCGCTGGGAAAGATTACGGTGATAGCTTGGGTTACCTCCAAAATCCGGCGATCTTTACAAGAGGGAGCACTTGGGGATTTACGCAATGCGATGGGGTGGAGGAGGGCTCGCCGGCTTTTATAGCCCCGAAACAAGCATATTTATGGAAACCATAATTTGGGATCAAATCAGATTCAGAAGAAATTTTGGCAATAGAGCACGAAATTTGGGGAATTAACACCATAAATGGAAAGAGGAGATTTGGTGCGGGATTGATAAAGCTTTGGAGCTTCTTTCTTGCTTTAATGGAGGGAGGGAAGAGAAGAAGCTTCTCTGCTCTGGGCTGCAGCTAGAAGAAGCTACAGGTGGGTTGCCTTCATTTTTTTTAAATATAGAAGGATTTTTGAAAAGATAGCACATTATGTTAAAAAATTCTAGAAAAATTCTCAAAAAAAACTTTCGATTATTTTGTACTTGATAAAATTATTTTCAAAAAAAAATAAATTATAAATTTGCCAAGGCACGACGACCGCGAGGTCACCGACCAGCAACCTCGTCGCGTCGACAAAGCCATCGATGGCGACCGTGTGCCATTGCAGACCTGCGTTCTACTAGCAACGCTGCCTAGACCGCCGCGTGCAATCTCCTGGCCGCGCTGCCCTATCTCCCGGTTTCCTTTTCCCAGCACGTAATGTATAGTCCTTTCCTTTTCCAGGACGTTTGTTTCCAGGACGTGAGTGATGCTGGAGGTGAGGGAAGGTCTGTTGTGGGCCACAAGGATGATTTTGGAAAAATATGAAAAAATAAACTGCGCTCGCCGACCGCTGGATCTGCAAGGAAAAAGATAAAATTAAGCAGGTGCTCGCGGTCATTTGGTTCCATGAGAAAAATTGAAAAAATTAAGCAAAGACTCACAGACCTTGGTTCCTTAGATAAAAAATAAAAACAAAAATTCAGCGCTCTTCGTGCGCTGAAATTAGGCTCTATGGGGCTAGATCCGTAAAAAAATCTTGAGAAGGGTCATATTCAGAAAAAAAAATGATCACAATGCCAGGACAATAAAAAAATTCAAGTCTTGTTTCCTTGCATGCGCATCCTACCTGTTTATTTCCTTGTTTGATTCGCCATCCTTCCAAATATGTAGTACATACAATCTTGGCCAGTAAAAAATTCAAGTCTGGTTTCCTTGCATGCGGATCCTCTTTATTTATTTCCTTGTTTGATTCGTTCTCCTTCCAAATATGTATGTGGGGGAGGTCTATTGTGGGCCACAGGGATGATTAGACACACTAAATAATGGCCATCGGATGTGGGTGAGTAAAGCTGAGGAAAGATCTGAGAGGTTAATTTTGATGGAGGCAAGTTTCTGGGGACGTTTCGCTGGGTGCACGAATGTTGAGCCATCTCTAATGGGATGCACTATTTGGGATGTACATAGAAAATAATGTTTATGTGCATTATAAAGGGGTATAGATGCGGTTACTTCATATGACTACGGTATGCATACAACTAGGGTGAACAAAAGGGGCTAAGGCGGGCTCTAACGTTGTATCATCGCTTTCTCGTTTTATTGTGAATTGATGTGATTTTTATCTTTCTATTTAATGTTATTTTCTTATAATTTAATATTAAAATATGTTAGCTTGCTTTCTTTGTTAATTATTCTAAAATTCTTATGGTTGTTTGATGAAATGCTTATAGATATAAGTAACATCTATAGTATATTTGTATGTCTATCTACTTGAATGTAGAAAAAAAATCATAATGTCAGCTCAAAAGAAGAGATGTATATGCGGGATCTAAAAGTACATAAGATTGTAAGGGTCTTATCACCGATTACTTATTGACTTTTATATTTAATGCATCGTAATTCATAAGATTTTAATTGGACTTACCTAGTACTAATTCTAGGTGTACCATTGCTTAACCCATAAACATCTCCTATATTTCTGTTCTTGGTTCACCACTGCATAGTGCATACATCCATGCGTGTCAGCACTAAGAGCATATACAGTGGTATAGATAGTAGCTGTCTGTAATACATCTCTATATTATTTACAGACAGTACTATAAAAACAACTCATACAATAGATTGTCTATATAGTTATCTGTAATGGCATCTCATCTAATTAACAGACTGTCTATACAATGGTATATAAAATATAAATTCGTCTATAAGACCGTTTGTTAAATAGTAGACAATAATTTTCTCTCCCCCCCTTCTCTCTCCTCCACATCACCTAAAATCCTACGTGACATAGTTTTACATACAGCTAACATGTACCATTGTACATACTCTAAGACGAGAGCAGTCGCACACACGAGCAATGCCATCAGGAGGTAAGTACGTATAGCAGAGTTTTTGGCTTTCTTTTTTCCATTTGACTCGATATTATTTTTTACTTTAATCTCACCTTAACGAAATTACAAATCTAACTCACTTCTTGACCACGGAAGGATCAAGAGACGATACATATCACCTTCCACGGTGTGGGACTATGGTAGATCATCTGCCGTCGTATGAAAGCGCGATATATCATATTTGTAATTTCATTCCAATAAGAGGCAAACTTTAAAAAATTTGAGCTGGTGCTGGAAAGAAGTTTGCTTGGTATAGCACGGCTACCCGTGAGAGCGTAGGCCAGCGGGGCAAAGCAGAGCGCCACGCCACTCGTAGTCGCAATCCGCTCTCACTCTCGCTAACCCCCGCACGTATCCATCCATTCTAGCCCACACTGAAATCATGCTCGTGTGTAGTATATATATACTAGTTAAATGTCCGTGCGCTCCTATGAAAATTCTCAAACATAACTTTATTAAGAAAAGTTTTTCAAAACAACAGCCAAGTTGGTTGATGAGAAAGACATGTATGAAACGAACTTGTTAGCTACTTAAGAGTGCTTCAAATTATCAGTTAATCATTCATGCTGGTATAATTTTAAAAAGCCTTAACATGATAGTACAACGGCAACTTTAAAGAATTTGGTCTTTTTTCTTTTTTTTCTCCTCTCCTTTTGTCTCGAGTGCAGTCTTCTGCACCTTGTAACTTTAAACTTTCTTTTCTATCCTCGTAATTTAATCACAGCTTTAGCTGTCTTAAAAAAAAGAGAGGAGGAGCCATGGCCATATCCTCCTTCCATATCATTTCTTGCGCTCCCCTTGAATATTTTGTATTGCTTCTTTCTCTCTTTCTCTTGTGTGTGTATGAGTATTCCTCTCCTCTGTCTCTTCCTGCGTCTCTTCATATGTCCTCTATGATGGAGATGAAGGTGGCCTTTTATAGGTGGAGGAGAGGGCAGCCAGGTGTGTGAGTGCTCAGCCTCTATGATACGGTGCCTTGTGATCTCCAGGATTGGCACGTGATTTGATTATGCAATTCTTACCTTTTAATCTCTGCATTTCCATCCGAATGAGATACAATGAAATATGATTTTTATGATATGGGATATGGTGAGTATGTCATTCCATCCAAGCGGGATATGATGAGGAAACTCTTTCATTTATAAGAGGCATGAATAAAATTCTTCCATTTTAAAGAGATGTGATCAGTAATATTTCCATAAATAGAGGGAATCCGGATCGGGTGGGGAGCGGGTTGAGCGAATAGAAGGAAAGAGAGGGTATGGAGAACGGACCGCTGTCACCAAGTCGTAATTAGAAGTAGTAATATATATATATATATATATATATGCAAGTTTAGCTCATTTAAAAAATAGTCAGATACTTAGCGTAAAAATGTTAGAAGGTGACATGTGTCACCTTTCATGCTCTTGCACTGCGGAAGCCACTATAAGTGCGGTAGCTTCCCTGGCTTGTTGTGCTCTCAGAATATGGTAGCGGCTTTTATGACACGGAAACACAGAATGTGACACACTTCTACGATAGGAAAGATACACCTATTTTTTTCAATTACACTTAAAGAAAGCTAGATTTAAAAAACAATTTTACCTATAGCTAGGGGAAAAAATTGAAGGTTTCGCCCACGCGGCCACGCCCCCACAGCCTCAACCTCCCTGCAAGTTCCCATTTTCTCTCTCCAATCCATCCATATCTCTCTCTCTAACCGCACATTTCCCTCCCCTTTCACCGCGCGCGGGTGGGGAGGGACTGAGGGAGGAGGGAATCCTTTTCTGTCCCGCCCGCGCAACGCACCCGCACGGCTCCTTTACCTCCGTCTTCTTGCTCCCAGATCTTTTTCTTTTTTCTTCTCGTTTCTCCGCGCGTCGCATGCACGGGCTTTGACGCCGCCATGGGGGACGCCGCCGCCGCCGCCGCCTCCGCTCCCGCAACGCCCACCTCCACCCTCATCTGCCGGGAGGACGGCAACGACCTCTTCGTCGACGCCGACGATGGCGCCGGCGCCGGCGACGACTATCTGTTGGATCGGGACGAGGAGTACGTCGCGCTGATGCTGTCCAAGGAGGTCGCTGCCGGCGGCGGCAGCGCGCGGGCGGAGGAGATGGAGGAGTGGATGAAGGCCGCGCGCGCCGGGTGCGTCGGCTGGATTGTTAAGGTCGTTCGCGCGTTCTTTGCCCCCTTTCGCGCGTCCCTTTTTTTTTGTGGCAAAGATCGGATCTTTTTTTTAATGGATTTGTTGGTGTTTGCAGACGAACGCGAGGTTCCTGTTCAGCGGGAAGACGGCGTACGTTGCGGTGACCTATCTCGATCGGTTCTTAGCGCACCGGCGAGTCGATGTAATGACGACCCTGCACTGCCCTCTTGTTGTCTTTGCGTTGTCGAGTGTTTGATGTAATGCCTGACTCCACATTGCCGTTTTTGGTGGGGTTCAGAGGGGCAAAGAGTGGGCCCTGCAGCTCCTCTCGGTGGCGTGCCTGTCGCTGGCGGCGAAGGTGGAGGAGCGCCGGGCGCCGCGGCTGCCGGAGTTCCGGCTGGACAAGTACGACTTCGACAGCGCGTCCATCCTACGAATGGAGCTCCTCGTCCTGGGCGCGCTCAAGTGGCAGATGATCACCGGGACCCCGTTCTCGTACCTGAGTTGCTTCGCGGCGAGGTTCCGGCACGACGAGCGCAAGGCGATCATCCTGCGTGCCGTAGAGTGCATCTTCGCCTTTATCAAAGGTTGATCTTTCATCCCTCTGCTTTCGTTCCACCGAATTGGACCACAAAAACTCTTTCTTGTGTCCATTTGCAGTGATGAGCTCGGTGGAGTACCAGCCGTCGACCATCGCTCTAGCATCAATCCTTGTCGCGCACAACAATGGGACATCTCCCAATCTAGAGGAGCTCAAAGCGATCTTGGGCTCATCATGGCAGCAATTAGACACCGTAAGTCCTCCCGCTCTGTTGTTGCGATCCCTTTGGGAAAGCTGTTGGTGGAAAGGGCAATGATGAGTAAATGCGGTGCTGTTGATCTCTGGCAGGGTCATGTGTATTCCTGCTGCAGTGTGATGATTCAAGAGGACAGGTCCATGCAATCGAGGGAGGTGGAGGTGGCTTCCTCCAGTGTCTCTGTTGCCCACATTGGGAGCTCGGACAGCTCCATGGGCACCAATAATGCCACCACCACGGCGGCAACCCCGGACAATAACAAGAGGAGGAGGTTGCATTCACCGCAGCGCCAGTAGGAGCTGGACAGGATGGTTGTTGGAGTCCACCTCTGCATTTTAGTTAATTTCACCGTTGTTTCCTTTGTTTCAGCAGTGTTTTTCAGGGGTGGCCAAATGGGGGCAAGATTTGATTCTTCTGATTGTGCAATTGTTACAGCTGATTGATAAGTTAGCATTGGAAAGATTGTCGTTTTGAGGAGATCTTTCCCAGGCTCAAAAGGTAGTGTAAAGAGGGGAGTTAAAAGAGAGGCTAAAAACTGAAAAGAGCTCTTGCTCTAAGTGGGAAAGTCCTCACTGAGGTGAAAAGAGAGAGAAGCCTAGGTAGGAGTGGCGAGTCATTTTTTTTGGTGTGAATACTGTACCAGCTAGCCTATATCCTCCTAGAGTATCTTTTTTTGGTTAATAGCCTGTCACTCCATAAGTGACAGATACTTAACTAGATATTCATATGATTATTTGTTCCTCTCTGTTTAGTCATGCTATTTTGGCTTATTATCATGTTGTTTAGATGTTGAACTGAAACAATACTGTGCCATACCCAGGGGATGCTCTTCCCTTTTCTTATGCCCTTGACAGGACTAAAGGCCCTGATAGTTCGTGTGCAATTGCTGAGCAGGGGTGGTTGGGGGTTGTTTATTGTTATTTGTGGATGAAAGAAATGTGCTTACTTTGCTGCCTTTCTGATGTTGCCTTTGTGCCCCGTCATCAAATCACCTGCCTTGCTATTTGCAACAATGTCTTGCTGTGTTCTTGGAGGCGACTGACACTGTTTGTTTGTCTCTCGCACGAGAGCTGCAGCACTGCCTTCTTTTAACGTGCTGTGTCGTGTATCATGCAATGCAAAATAGACTTGGACAAGGCAGGACGTGTGAAATAGGCCAAGAGAGCTCTTCTTCAGCTTCCTCTCTCCAGCTGACGAGCTTCTTTTACGAGGTGTTCTGATCTGGGGCAGCTTGTGAGTGGATCTGATCAGGGTTCACAAAACCGACGAAAATCGCTCGAAAGAGCGGTTTTCGAGCGTACCGCTGAGGTTCGAAATCAAAAACCATTCGGTAAACCGGTCTATTCAAAAAAAAATTAATTTTTAAAAATTTTGAAAAATTTTATGCGCTCGGTTTTTCGTCAAAAACCGCTCACAAAAACCGTTTTGCGATGAACATCTAGTTGGCAGCGGGTTTTTGCAAAAACCGAACGGTTTTTCGCAAAAACTGAGCGGTTTTTCTATTTTTTTGAATTTTTCAAAAAAAAATTGATTTATTAACCCTTCGGTTTTTGACGGTTTTTGGGCGGTTTTCCGAGCGGTTTTTGCGGTTTTCGTACCACGAATTTCGACGTAAATTTCGAAATTCGGTTTTGTGAACCCTGGATCTGACCTCTCGTTCTTTACTGCCTTCAAGAGACAGTGTGTTCCTGCGAAATGTTAAGTACAAGAGCTCTGAGTGTGTGTGGATCTTGACCATGGAAACACCTCCCCATGCATCATCGGTTGGCTGTGGACGGCCTTGGCACTAGGGGTGTAATAGGTTTGGATTCGGTTGGACATCGTTTTTTCTGTATCATAAATTATATTTTTTTGGATTCGGAGTCAGATACAGATACAGATAGTGCATGATACAAATACAGCGGGGATAATATCGGCCACAAATTCAAAGCGAATACGGAGCGGAATCGATATAGCACCGAATATTTTTTGTCAGGTATTGTGTGAAAACAATACTACATATAGTACACATATAGCAATGATTAATCAACTATATAAGTTCAACATGCAATAGGATTATCACAATTTAAGGTCGTTTTATCAGTAGTCCAGCAAGGTGCAAAAGTAACTTTAAATGCGATATTTTCTCCCCACTAGAAATTTGGAAAAGCAGTACTATGTAGGCCAGTCTCTATATTTCAATAGTAAACTAGGAAGTCAGCACAGATAAGAGTAACTAAGTAAAGGGCAGTATCACCGTCGGCTAGGCTTTTGGCACTGCTCTCTCTGACAAAGGAAAAAGTATTGGTAATTACAATGAATAGCATTAACATATTAGGAAAATAGATTGTTCATTGTATAACAAATTGTGTTAGGAGGTTTCATAAGCATAAGTTTCCAAACTCTCCTCTCCCGTCATGTTCGTCTGTTCAACTGGCCGATCACCACGCAGGCATTGTGTACCAAAAGGAACCAAAAACATTGAAAATGTAGCAACAATCCCAAATCTGACATATTCTTACAAATATTCTTTACAACAAATACCAAGAACAAAAGCATCAAATATTCCTTTATGTTTTGTAAAAGAATACCAGGTATTTAGTAGGCAAGTGGAAGCATATTCTTATATGTCAAGCGGCCAGCACCACTCGGTGGGATGGTGGATGGATGGCGGCAGGAGGGTGGAACCGTGGAGGAAGGGCCGCGGGAGGGCGGCGGCCAGTAGGAGGGTAGAGGCTAGAGGGAGGGCAGCAGAAGAGATGGCAGATGGAGGGCGGCATGAGGGTGGAGCTGTTGACTGTGGAGAGAGGGCCACGGGAGGGCGATGACCTGCAAGAGGGCATATAGAAGACGGCGGGATGGCAGATGAAAAGCAATGGTATGGTAGATGGAGGGAGGCGGCGGGTGGGAAGTAGCTCAGCGGGAGGGATGGCAAGTGGTAGGAGGGAGGGCAGGCAGGGCAGCAGGAGGGACACGATGGGTGCGATAAGGATGGCAGCAGCTGGCGGGAGGGCGATGATCTAACAGGAAGGATGCGGCGAGATGGCGACATGATGGCGGCGAGCTGGAGGGATTGTGGGAGGGTGGCACCCAGATGAGTAGATGACGACGGCGGCGGGGGGGGGGGGGGAGGAGGGGGTGAACTAGGGCCTGTTTGGGACTCCCGACTTCGCGACTTCGGGAGCGTTAGGGTTTGTCACCTCAAAGCCGTTGATAAAGACTTGCTATTGGGCTGGATCTAATTAAAACTGCTAGAGTATGAGTTATAAATCTTTGGATATCCGAATAGAGTTTTTCAGAATTTTTCGAGAATATAATCAGAATATTCTGATCCAACGGATAGTGATATCCCGAATCTGATGTTGAATCCGAAACTACCTATCCAAAACCGATGCCGAATCTGATAACTATCCGATATAACTAGCCGAATTTGAGCTGAACAGATACGATCGATGGGTCGGACGGCATCTGCCTGGATTGCACCCCTACTTTGCACTGTATTTCTCTGGTCCTCGCCCATGCAGTCAAAAGAAAGGCACGAGCATGATCTGAGGGTGAGACATGATCTTGGTAAAAATTTTGGTGTTGGTGTACTGTCTTGTTGGGCTGTCTCATGCCTGGCAGTGGGTAAAAAAGTTTACAGGGCAGGGCTACTGTACTGGCTGACTGTTGGAATTTTATTCTCCAAGGTTGCTTCTTGCAAGACAGGAAGGCAGGAAGTAGGCTTAGTCACTGCCTTGACTGGTCAAACACATTTTTGTACTGGTGACAGTAGTGATGGAAGCAAGCTGCTTGTGTGTCAATCGTGATGTGTCAAGACAAGCCTGGGATGCCAAGACAAGGTAACTTCCAGGCCTATGCAATGCACTAGTGCATACTGTTCCTTGGTGTATATGCTGATACTGGCATTTGGATGCAACAGATTCCCGGTCAAAGTTAAATCTGACGCTTTTGGATCTTGGAAGCTAGCGAGGCATTTCTTGGCAAATCGGAAAATACTGGATCATTCAAAATTTATAAGTACCATGCTGAGTTTCTAGGACTCAAAAAAGAAATTTAGCATGAAAACACGGCATAACCGAAACAAAAGCTATGTGAGTGGACATCCGGAATCAACTTAGCAAATGCAGCAAGTGATATTTCTTCTCCAATGAAACACATTTTAGTGATAATCAGATCATAATCATACGGGTAAAGAATAAAAGAGTGTAGTTCATCGATAAATAGTCATTAATTTTTATTGCCAGTAACTTTGCTACACTTCCAGAATGGCCACAAGAAACATCAGGATGGCAACAAGGAAAGAGCATTACACAAGTCGATCCAAACACTTGGTCAAAGGTGTAGCATCGAACAGATGTTTCCGGTACTTTAGGGTGGTGCAAACTTATCAAGCTAGCCATGTACAGTTCCAAGTTCCAACTTTCCAAGGAAAGAATATGTGGGGAAACACACGAAATAAGAGCTACAGGAGTCTATTAAAACACTTTCTAGGAATCAAGCCCACACAATCTTGGCTCATCCTATGAATGAAATGCGTTACAGTGTAAAGAAAACTTTTCTTATGCGAATGGCAATGCCCAAAACTGTTTTGGCATCATCAGCCTGTAGTCCTACCTGACTTCAGTTTCTGACAGAAATTAGTACTGGTTTCCTACTTAGAACCGACTGGGATCAGCTTGACCACAGCGGCGATAGGCATGCCTATGAAGCCGATGAAAATGCAGGTAATCCACTGCTTAAATGTGAGAGGGGTGGTGTTTGCGAAATCACCGAGGAACTGTACTATTATGAACTGAAATATGACGGTGCTACTGAGGACGGCGATGAACACGTTGTTGTTTAGAATGCCTTCGAATACATTTATCCTCTCCATCTCTCTTGAGCTCACCTCGTTGAACACCTGCAAAACAAAGAAAATTTTAGTGGACTTACACTGTCAATGACAAATTCTGATCTAGATAATTTTTCTTTTATCCTTATTTTGTGATGAGTTTACTTATCGACTAGTCAAATAATCATACTTTGCCATATTTTTACAGTGGAAGTACTACATCCCAGTTCGGTTACTAAGTATTCTAGGGCTTACTTTCCCACATTTTCTTGAAATATAATAAGTTATTGGTAGCAAGTAATCTTAAATACTATTGACAGAACACATCCAAATGTTGCCTAGAGAATTTGTCAATCATCAAAATGGATTTAGAAAGCACTTCCAAATTACCTGGCAGAACACAAAGCAATTGAAGATCAGCGTGTTCAAGACTAGATCGGAATTGTCACCCTTGATCCCAAATAGCCACTTCCCTTCGGTCTGCAGATACCAAATTACAAGGAACTGGTAGAAGGCCTGTCCCAGAATGTTCCTCCACATAATGTTGCTAATGAAATTTCCTTTTCTTCCAACAGGAGCTCTCTTCATCAGTTCGTTGTTTGGAGGTTCTGTGGCCAATGCCAGTGCTCCTAGTGTGTCCATGATCATGTTGACCCAGAGCAATTGCACAGCAGTAAGGGGAGCACTCCCTGAATTAACAAGCAAAAGTACAAGGACAGTGAGAATTGAGAAATAGGTTATGAATAAAAACTAGGAAATTCAAAATATGATACATCAATATAGGAACTTCGAAATCGAGCCTTTAAGTATTTGTACAACTCTTAAAGGGAAGATTTCTGTCACAGTTTACATTAGTGAAATAATTTGTAGCAATAGTTATGATAGGAAGTCAGAATATGGTAAGGGATAATTAGAAAAGATTAGTATGCAGCAGCAGTATAGGCCACATCATGGATAAACCAATATAGAACATTAGTTTTGACCCAATGACCTTCATGCTATCCTTTTACAGACTAGAATCTGAAAGCATAAGAATTTCAAATGTACCTGTCAAGCAGGCTGAGGAGAAGTTCACAATGAGAGCAACCACATTGACAGTCAGCTGAAACTGCACAAACTTCTGAATGTTGATGTACACTGATCGACCCCATTTAGCAACAGTGACAATAGTGGAGAAGTTGTCATCAAGAATAATGACATCGGCACTCTCTTTTGCCACCTTCAAATTAGAAGTAAATAATGAACTAACTTGAGATAACAAATGATTAATGAGCAACTCTAAGAGATGCTGAATGACGTCAAAGAATAACAGAGCAAAAATGATGCTGACAGCCTTTAAAAAAAATGATGCTGACAGATAGCTAGCAAATGGATTCCTAGATACTTAATATCGGTCATAGGTATCTGAAGGAATATTTGTAATATTTTGTTCATCAAAATGACATGACTAGTTTATTTTCCTGTGTAAATTAATCTTCACAATAAGCTTCATCGAAAATTACCTCAGTTCCGGCAATGCCCATTGCAAGTCCAATATCTGCCTCATGAAGTGCAGGTGCATCATTTGTCCCGTCGCCCGTCACCGCAACAACCTCATCAAATGTAGTCCGCAGATGCTTCACCAAGGTGTGCTTGTCAAGTGGCGAAGATCTAGCCATTACCTAATACATGCAATCAGAGCACATTGACAATTCTATCTTAATTCAAAAGGCGTGTTCTGTAAAAAAAATAGAACCCAGAAAGGATAGGCAAAGTAAGTGGTAATAGAAATAAGTATACCTGTATCTTTGGTATCAAGTCATTCAGTTCTTCTGCACTCTTCGTTCTGAACTCCGGGCCTTCAATGGCAAGACCACCTTCTGTCAAAATACCGCATTCCCGGGCAATTGCCTTTGCTGTATTGATGTTGTCACCTGTGACCATCCTGACAGTAATACCTGCCGACCTGCAGATGGCGACTGATTCCTTCACACCAGGACGCACTGGGTCTTTAATCCCCACAATGCCAATGCAGGTGTACCCATCTTCAGGAATCTGATCACTGGCTGAGAACCCGTCGTCGACTTCGATGTAGGCGAGACACAGAGTACGAAGTGCCTCGTTTGCAAAGCTATCAATCGTGGCCTTCAAGTGATCGCCAGTTGCATCATCAAGGGGGACGACATTCCCTTCATCGTTCAGGTACTTGCTGCATGATGCCAATATAATCTCTGATGCACCTTTGCAGTGAGCACGCAATGCTCCACCTGGGAGCTGGATGACCACTCCCATTCTCTTCTTCGCTGAGTTGAATGGCTCGACTTTGACGAGAGTGCTCGCTTTGCGCACTGCCTGAAAGTCTCCGCCGAGCGACAGGCCGAACTCCAGAATTGCTGTCTCAGTTGGTGTGCCCAGTATTTCGCGTTTACCATCCTTGTTCAAGACAACGTCGCCGCCAGTGTTGTTAAATATGGACTGCAAGAGGACCGTAATGACAGAATCTGGCAACTCAGAGAACATGCTCTTGGTCTCTGAAGAGCTATCCACTTCTTTGATTTTGCCACAGATGCAGGCCTTGACAACGGTCATGTGGTTCGTCGTAAGCGTGCCGGTCTTGTCGCTGCAAATGGAGGTTGCTGAGCCCATGGTCTCGCAAGCTGCAAGGTGTCGGACGAGCGCCTTGTCGTTCATCATCTTCTTCATGGCAAATGCAAGGCTCAGGGTCACGGCGAGTGGCAAGCCTTCGGGAACTGCCACGACGACAATAGTAACAGCAATTGCAAAGAACTCGAGCAGCTCCAACGCATCATCTCCAGTCCAACTCAAGTACGAACCGTCCATGATCTTGCGCCGAAACAGGCCTTCAGTGAGCACCGCAAACGTGACGACTGCAAATATGAGGCCTATTTTACCGATGATGGTGGCAACACCGTTCAACTTGACCTGCAATGGCGTCTCATCATCACCACCTTCACTAAGAGTTGCCATAAGTTTACCCCATTGAGTCATCATGCCAACCGTCGTGACAAGCATCTTGCAAGAACCGTCCTGAACTTTAGTCCCTGACAGTAGGAACGGGTTCTCGGCATTGACAGCAATCGGCTCGCTCTCCCCAGTCAGGCTTGATTCGTTGATCAGCAGCGAGAACCCCGATATGAACAAACCATCAGCGGGCACTTGATCACCAATGGAGAGGTGCACAATGTCACCCACGAGAAGGTCGTATATCGAGAGCTTCTGCCGGTACCCTCGTCGGGTGACCTGCACCGTGATCTTCTTCTTCTCCTTGTCAAGGTCCTTGAACTGCAGCGACTGCCGGTAGTCGCTTGTCGCGGTGACAAACACAACCAGAAGAATGCTGGCCACGATGCCTAGGCCGTCGTGTGCGCCCTTGGGCCACCCCTCGGTGGCAATGCCGACGACGAGCGAGAAGAACGCGCATGCTGCAAGGATCATGAGCGTCATGTCCTGGAGCGCCTCCCAGACGAAGACCCAGAAGCTGCGGGCCTCCGTCTCGGCGAACTTGTTGGCGCCGAAGACCTCCTGCCGGGACGCCAGCTTGCGCCTGGATTTGGGGAGGCCGTCAGACACTGAGGTGGACAGCTTCGATGTGAGGCCCTCGACGCCACCATGTGATCTGAGCTTCTTGAGGTCGTGGCTTTCGACGATCGAGCTCAGCTCCTCGGCGCAGATGCCGAAGCCTGCCGCCTTGACGTCGTCAGGGACTGTGTATTCGCTCTGGGGAGCAAGACCTGTGGAATCGTGTAGGTGGTAAGATTGGTATCGACAAGAAAATAGCTAATTCTGGGATGCTAGCTCTGGTATCATACCGTGAATGAACTGAAGTGCAGCCTTTGAAACAAGCACGGCAACACGCAGCTTCTCCTGAAATAGGTATAATGTAAAGGGAGTCTCAAGAACAGCAATTGTTCTCAGCTTGCTTACAGTTACAGCTCAGAATCGCACACAAACATCTGATTTGGCACTTCAATACGCTTAATAAGACAAAAAGCTCCGGAGGGAAATGATAGTGGACAAGTGGTATCTAATGATACTAGTAAAAAAATTTGTGTTAGCTGTTTTTTTAGGATGAGTTTGTTTGGTTTATATTCACAGGAGATCTAAGCATCCATTAATCGAAGAACTTACAGTTCCAACAGCAGAAAACCACAACAGATATTTGAACAACTGCAACCGTGGTCAGAAAAGGCCAAAAAGAAAATGTTGTTCTTGAGAGAAGTACTCCAAAATGCTGACTTTTCTTTTTTAAAAAATGTTGCAGGAGCTTCCACACCGCACTAATGCTGCGCTTTTTTACAAGTGTCTCTACCTCTTTTTTTTTAAGAAAAAAATAGACAAGTGTATCTAATTGCCAGAAATTGGTGAAGGCTCTAGCCTCTACTGCACTCATTTGATAAGTTGTTCTAGTGAATGTTGCCACAGTATCTATAAATATAAAAACTTCAAAAACGGCAACTTTGATTTCACATGGGCAACTTTGAATTTTTGGTGTTAATCAGTATTTTCATTTCACACGTGTGTATTATTCTCAGTGATGTGAACTCACATTCACTCTAAAAAAAGTGGTGAATAATTAGTATATTACAGATCAATACCTTTACTTTTTCCTATTGCATCTCAGATGTTTACTTTAATAGTCCGATAGTTATTTTTATTAAAAAATCCTTAAACACATCCGTAAGTCACGTACTTTTCACCTCATATCTAATCAATGGCATATGCAGGAGAAAAATAGAGTGGGTGCTCAGTGTTGCTACATTTCCTTACGTTCATGACGAGCGGCCTGTACGATGCTCTAAGCGTACCAAAAAAAGACTGCGAGACTAAAGGGGTACCAGGGACACAATTGTCGGAGCCAGTGCTCTAGCCCCTTCGCGCCCTCTCCTTTCATAGGCTACTGTATTTAATTATTGTTTACTTTGCTCCCCACAAATTAAGTTGATGTGCAAATACCCCCCGGCCACATATTAGCACTATTTCTCGTGGTTTTCATTATCTTTGGCACTTGCTTTAGAGCGTTCCCTTAGCACATGCCTAAAAACACAGAGGCTAGGGATAATTAAAGATCTCACAAAAATTTCTACCCAAGCGCACTGACATATTCATAATAGGTAGACATTAGGATTTGAATCATGATGGGTGGAGTTGTACACCCACAATTTCAACATCGCACCAAGAGGTGACTTTCCAGAGCTGTCAATACTTGTTTCAATGATTTTAATACTTAATTTAGCTATTTTAGAGATTTAAGTACTTGCAATACACTATTTCATTACTAATGTTTCAATGCTGAATTAGTGTATTAAAAAAAACCAAAATCACTTGAATCGTTGAAACAAGTATTCAAATCACTAAAAAAAGTACTAAAATCCTCTAAACAAGTGCTAATGATAATTAAAACACAAGAAAATAGTATAAACATATGACCTTGGGGAATATTTGCAAACCAGCCTAACTTATGTCGAGCATAGTAAATGAAAATAAGATATTTGAGGGGTGAATTGAAAATATAGATGACTCATAGGGATATTTATGGATTTTCCCTCATTTTTATTATTATATGTAACAGGATTGTAATCCCAATAAGGATCCTATACTTGACAATTTGATACTCCTTTCGACTACAAATAGTTGTGGTTTTAGACATCAATACGGTCTTAAAACACACAGCTTTAACCACTAATTTCTAGTATAATATATTTATAAAATCCAATAAAATTATAATATTATGAAAATACTTTTCGAGACAAATCTACCCATACGATTGTCATGTATCCAATTTAAATATTTAAAAATAAATTGACAGTCAAAGTTTTAAAATTTTAATTGCACCTATGTCCAAAAGACTACAAATTGTTAGTGGAGACTGGAGAGACCATATTGCAATCTACATTATACACCTTCGCATGTGCCATACTCGCTTCCTATGTTGCCAAGAAAAGGGAACGGAAACGCTGACACTGGCAAGCTCGATGCCGTACAAGATATGAACGGGAACTGCAACGTGCAAATTCATCTCATATCTATCTGCCTAATGTCGTTCCAATATAGTCTTGTTCTGCAACCGAATTAAGGAGCAATCGCAGGAAAGCATGGAACGGGAAAACATGAAGAGCAGAGGAGCAGAGAGGCTGTACCACTACCGTACCTGGTTGGATCGCTTCATGGCAGCCGCCTCGGAGCGCTTGCCGAGGTTGGCGGTGAAGCGGAAGCGGCGCTTGGGGTTCTTGACGACGCCGACGACCTTGCGCCATCGGCCCAGCGCCTCGTCCGACGAGTGCTTGGCCTTGACGCCCCCAAAGTTCTCGTTCAGGTAGCTCTCCATCTTTACAACCTCTCCTCTCCTCTCCTCTCCTCTCCTCTCCTCTCAAAGAGCGCCACCAACCCTTTCAATTCCCCTCTCCACCAACTCTGCCTACCTATATGCTATATAGTACGATCCTCACGCCGGCATTTTCCTGGAAGAACCGCGTGGGAAGGACCGCAGTCATTGACGCGTTAGTACGTGGGGGCGACTAGGGTACGCCGATCGGTGATACTTTCATGGAAGTTTTTCGCGGGGGAAGACCTTGATTTCATGGAAGTTGTGCGTGGTTTTGGCAAGTTATGTTAGGATCCAAGGCGGGGACCGGACGGATGCGAGGAGGAGAGAAGCGAGTGGCAATGGCATTGGCAGCTCCTCCTACCTCTACTCTTGGGAACGGGCCGGAAATTCAGGGGTCAAACGAACCGAGTCTTCGGCGCGGGCCGATAAACATGCGCTGCGCTCCATCCATGTCTTCACCCGGGCCGTGTTGCCAAGGAGACACGTCGTGCAAAGTGGGCTCCACCACGGATTCAAGCGCTGCTAAGGCGTCGTTTGAAGCGCGGAATTTTTTCTTGTAGGAAATTATGTAACTCTCGAGGAAATCCGATAATATTTTCCGTTTCCGTGTTTCAAACGGCAATGTGTGTAAAACCCAATATCTCTCTGCTACTTCTAATTAGGAATTAGTGGTAGTAGTCCGTTCTCATCTAGAGTATCTGATTCGTTGAATCTAACATGAACGGATGAGGTAGAAGATGATTTAATCATATCTTTTTTGAATAGAAATATTATTTTAGCGTATCTCTATTCACATGTTCTTACTATGGAAGGATGTTATTCATATATTTTATAAATGGAAGGATTTTCTCATCATGCCCTGTATGGATAGAAGGATATACTCACCATATCTCATAATACGGGAATTATATCTCATCATATCTGGAAATGCATAGATTAAAAGGAAAGAATCACGCAACCAAATCACGTGCCAATCACGAAGATGTCGGGAGATCCGCTTCCATCCGCGTCAGACGCTTATACGCTTTCATCTACTCCCTATTAGAGGGTACCCACTCTCATCTCCAGGAGGAGAGGCCGGTCGGTAGTGGAAACACATGCAGGAAAAGAAGAGAAGAGAAAGGCTTCATGCAAGAAGTAAGAAGATTTCTTGTAATAGAAGGGCAATAACTTTCTCCTCCTTCAATGGTAAGGATCAATATCCCTCTACTAATTCTAATTAAGAGTTGGTGGCGATCGTTCGTTCTCCTTCAGAGTACTTGATTCGTTGGATCTAATATGAACGGTTGAGATGGAAGAGGATTTAACCCGATAATCAAATCTCTTCGAAGGAACAACCTTTTCCTACTATTGAAACATAACTAAAGTTAGTGTTTTTTGTAAATAATTTTTTTTGTCGTAAATTGAGTTTTCGTTGCAACGCACGGACACATGACTAATCACTACCAAAGGGATAGGATAGGAGTTTCCATTACTTTTACACGTACCAGACTACCGAGTAGTATATATGTGGTATGTATATAATGTACTTAAGGTCCTAAATTTATACCCCTTTATAAAGCACATAAGCATTCTTTTCTACGTCCACCTCAAATAATTCACTCCACTAGAGATGGCCCAACCTTCATGCATCCAGCGAAACGTCTCCAGAAACTTGCCTCCATCAAAATTAACCTCTTAGATCTTTCCTCAACTTTACTCACCTACATCCGATAACCATTGTTTAATGTGTCTAACTCATCCCTGTGGCCCACAACAGATCTCCCCCCACCTCCAGCATCATCTCAAGGAAAATGAAACAAATATCCTGGAATTAAGGAAAAAGAAACAAACGTTCTAGAAAAGGAAAAGACTATATATTACGTGCTGGGAAAAGGAAACCGGAAGACAGGGTACTATACTAGTATTTAGTATAGAGTACATAATAGGGTGGGTTAATTAACGGGAGGCCGAAAATCCAGAGCTTAAATAGATTAGAACATGGCCCCCACGATGCATGATCCCATTGGATTGCGGCATAGAACGCGCCCTGGTAACGTGCAGGTGCAACCGCCAAAAGGAAACGACCTTTCTTAGGAGATATCAGAGGGGGGGAAAACACCAATGTGGATAGGCTGCATAATATAATACGAGACAGAATGTTGAAAACGATGTGTTATCAAATTAGCGTGTTGTCGTGCTATAAGGACAGAGTTGGCACTGTCTGGGAAGCAAAAGGCAAAAACCCTCCCTCATTTCCTCAATGAACAAAGTCGCAAGTTGTCTGGACCGTGGAATTGCGCAGCGTTGCGAGACACGGCGATAGCGGGCATACGCCGCGTCTTCTCCGCGGGCGACGGGAAACATGGCCACGACCGCGAATCACGGTCGCGCGCGCGCTCCACACCCTCGGCACGTAGGTTTCCGGTGCCGCCGCGGCACTTTTGACCACGTCCCTGGGCCACGAGTTTATTATACCCTGGGAAACTGCACTTCATGCGCCATTTTCTCCGGTCCCCGCATCATCATTAGAATGAAAACTGGGCCAAAAACGGCCATAGTTTGGCTCATATTTCGGTGGACAATTTTTTGAAAAGCCGAAAATGGCCATGCCCTGGGAAACTTCGCATTTCGCAACACAAGGTAATGTGAACGAACTACTCCCTCCTTCTTTTACCGCATAAACTAAATAGATATTAAAAATGATTATACTACCTTTAATGATTATCTCTAAGATATTTAATACATGCAAGTAGAGAATATCACTAAACCTGGATATTTATTAGAGATATAAAAAACATACCACTAATTTGCATTACAACACGAAATATGCTCTATATTTCCGGATAAGACAATTCAAAAAAATACACCTCATTTACTTGAACGGAGGGATTGCCTTTTTAGAAGACCAATTTAGGAATTTGTTTGAGACGGCAAAATATTTCGCGAAGAATAAATTACGAGAGCATGTACACTTGTAAACCTGTGATGGTTAAATGTATTTTGCACTGAAATGCTCCCGTAAACATGTCCACACTTGTGCGCTGGATAGCATCGAGTCGACCCTACTTACCGTGCGTTTTCTGATCTTCTCCCGTGGGCCGTGGCACGGTCTCTGATTCTAAGTTCCGCCGGGACCAGTCTGCAGCAGCCAGAAGAATATTGGCCCGTGCAAGGTTTGCCGGGCCATCCATCCGCCCAAAATCCCCCGCCAGTGTTCGCTCATCTAATGCCTTCGCCGCGCGCGGTTGCCTTCTTGGGCCGCGCATGTTAGGTAGCTGGTTTTAGCTTGTAAGCATGTCCGCGCAACGGCCTCCTGGCCGGCCGTTCCGACCGTGCCCCGGCACCTTGGCACGGCACGTCCGTCAGTTGGGCCACGCGACCCGCAGCAATCCACCGGCCCGCCCCTCAGACCGTCTGCGGGTTGCGGCTCGGCCGATGCCCCTCCTTCCACGGTAGCCTGGGTGACGGTCATCCAGGCTGTGTGCTCTGTTTGCCCGCTTTTTCTTCAACCGCGCGCAGGGTCAGACACGGTGTGTAGGCTTCACAGCTGGGTTAATAATATCGTGACTATAGGCTCGAATATTGTGATAATCGATCGTATTGAGCTAGTTTGGTATTTAAAATTAGTCGGTAAATCGATTCAATTTTTTAAAAATTCAAAAAAAAATTATACAACGTAAATCGGTCGAAAATCGGTGAAAATCACTCGATTTTCGAAGAAAATCGCCCAAAAAAATCGGCTGCAAATAAATTCAACTGTTCGGTCGAATTTTTTGATTTTTTTTTAAAAATCGAGTTTTTATGTTTCTCGGAAATCACTACCGGACTGGGAGCGATATCCAATAATAAGGTCATTTCGGTAATTTGAACGCTGCTTCACAGTTAGTCACAGCAACTGGGACGAAATAGCAACCCTTAAATTGCAAGTATAACAAGTTCTGTGCAAGCCGTGATTACTACAGTTCAAAACATGCCGTTCGTCACAGTGGCCTCAACTCGGCCTCATGATTTGGAGGTCAGTCTATGCACATATACCCTAGCTTAATTGATTGCTAACGCGATATGTGATCTGCGAACTTATTTAGGCCTAGCTTGCACAAAACATGTGTACGAATAAATGATCCATAAAGGCGACACTCGATGCTCTCCTTGCGCTATCATGCTGAAGAACTTTAGGCGGTTAGGCTATTACTTTGTAAACGGATAAAATACTTGGGTACGCAGCACTAGCTACGTCCAGGGTTTAAAAAACCGTCGAAAACCGCTCGGTCTTTGCGAAATCCGGCCGTATCGAGCCGGTTCGGTAATTAAAACTGTTCGAAAAACCGGCCAGATGAACAGTAAATTCAAAAAAATTAAAGAAATTTAGCACAAAGTGTCAAAAAAATTTGAAATTTTTTTTGTGCGTTCCTAAGGTAATCCTAATGATTCTGTAAAATTTTCATATTATTATCAGATATTTACATTTTTAAAAAATTCTGACAGTGATACTGTCACAATATATGCTCTTCAGTTTTTTATTTTCTAGGGGCACAAAATGAAGTCTAATATTTCTTAAACTTTTTTTTGTGATGTTATAACGTCACAAAAATAATTATGTAAAATTTTGAGATGATGATCAGATATGTGTATTTTTTTTAAAATTCTGAAAGTGCTATTATCAGTATATGCTCTTCTGTTTTTGATTTTATATGGGAAATAAATGAATTCTAATATTTCTAAAAATATTAGTACATTATACTTTGGAACTATTTATATTTTCAGTAAAATTTTATAATATAATAAATCATTTTACTATTTATAAAAATCTGACAGTGTATTTGTTCCTTTTCATTAATTTCTGTTTTAGATTTTTTAGAAGAAATAAATGATTTGAAAAATTGTAAAAATTTATATTAGGTGTTTTATAGATTAATTGGGATTTTTTTTACATTTTTAAATTTTTTTTTGCAATTTTTTCAATTTGTTCTTATATTTTCACTATTTTTCCTTCTGTCATCGGATTTCGATTTTCCGTTCATGTAGGTCGAACATGTCATTTTCGCGACAATGGAAGAGTGACGAAGCTATGTTTATGCCTACTCCACAACTTCAATTTAAATACATTATAATGTAAATGGTGTTGATAAGTAAATGGTAGTGAAATTGCAAAAGATTTTGCTTTGTAGTTATGTAAATGCTGATTTTTGCACTTATGTGATTGTAGTATTGCAATGAAAGATTATTTATTGATATATTATTGCTAAATACATAACTTACAACTTCTAATTCTCTAAAATATAGCAAAGGCCATGTCGATCTTTTTCCAAATTTAGGAGAGATCATTCTGGAATTTTTCACGTTTTCACATACCTTATTTATATATTTATTATATTTTTTACTCAATTTTAACCTTCCCTGTATTTCTACAAATTTTACAATATTTTTTTTGCATTTTTTCCCCAATTTTTCAACCTCGAGCGGTTTTTGCGGTTTTCTCCAAAAACCGCTCGGTTTTTCACGAAAACCGAGCGATTTTTCGTAAAAAACCGCGGTTTTCGCGATCTCGTTTGACCAAATTTCAAAATTTTCAAATTTGCAAACCGTTCGGTTTTTCACGGTTTTCGAGCGGTTTACCGCGAAAATCGGTATCGCCGACTCCGCGAAAACCGCCCGCGAAACGGTTTCGTGAACCCTGGCTACGTCCATCTTAAATCAACTTTTCCATTTTAGCGGTTCATTACGGAGGGGTATGTCTAACGAGTAGAGGTGGATGTCGTGCTGGATTGGGCTGACTCAGCACAGGTCTATTGTAGTTCGTGTCTTAACCGTGTCGGACCACGACGGACTGCCGTGCCATGCCGACCCGGTCTGGCTCGCCTTCGACGAGCTGAGGTACAGCCCATTTACACTCTGTATCTGATTTGTGCCATGCTGGTTCAGATTCAACCTATTTGCACTATTGTGATGAGAGGAAAAGGAGTTGGTGATGCATGAAGCTAAGGCAATAGACACAAATATTTGAGGAAAAAGAAGTAAATTTTATTCGTTCTTGAACAGGTATAGAATTATTGTCTCATTAAAAATCTTACACGCAGTGTAGGGTACCCAGCGCAGAGCGACTCGGTGCGTGTGCTCAGTGTTAGTGAGCATATACTCTTCGGTCCCTATTCTTCACCTTTTAATATCTCCGTTGTCTCCTATTTCTCCGCATGAGAGGACCGCAAAAAGGCGTTGGCCGTAGGGCGAGCCGTAACATGACACAATGTCGCGGTAAAACGCCATGCCGCGTATCATGCTTGTTTCGGGCCCATCGAGTCTGTTTTGGGCTGTGCTGATCCAAATACGATCCATACTGATGAGCCGTTGTGTGTCGCCCATCGTGCCCGATCACAAGACCTGACACGATCTTGTCATTCGTGCCGTACCAGCCCGGTTCGTACGTGTGCCATGCCACGAGCCAGCTTAAAAAAGTCCAACCTAATGCTAGGTACGGATACCTGCATAAAATTACAAGAGGCTCTTGCGGTTTGATCATGAGAAGTGGAATAGCACCAGCGACGCTGACAACATCATCGTACTTACGATTTATGAAAAATCTAGCGCTAATAGAATCCCACAACAAAACCAGCTCTCTTCTTGACCGAGCAGCTCACGTTAGAATCCCTCAAAACTTTGTTCGCTCTAACACCATAACACGAGGAGCCGTGCTAGTTTTTGTCTCTCAGCCTCAGGCCTCCCAAGAAAAATCTGGGATCCTGTTTACGCGGCAGTTCGACCTGACGAACGAGGGTAGGTAGGTCACCCATCCATCATTGATTGCATCGCCCTAGCAGAGCACAGCAGAGGCCCATCCGCCGGGGCCTCCCCCAACCCTACCGCGGCGGCCGCGGTGAAACACCGTATTTTCGGCGTGAGTCCACAGTGGAATCCACTGTAGCGTGACGTGCGACAGGGGACGCGTCTCTGTGAAGGCGAGGGAGGAAACTACTCACTTCTCGGGCCCGGGGAAGGATAAGGCTAGGCTAGGCACCTCTCCGTCCTCTCCACCGCCGGGGCCCACCTTATCGCCTTGATTCCTTCAATACCAAAACTGGTGCGGGCCCACCGAAAAAAATGAAGGAACCTTACCATACAGGGAGTTCTTTTTTTTTCATGTTTGTCGGTTGTCTCAACAAAATTACAGATCATTTTTCTTACCATGAAAGGATTAGAAGTGTGGAATATCTACCCGACTCAGTATAGAAACATGACATATCCACTTGCCATAGTATAAGAGTACATCGTACATGACTACCGTGATCAAACTGAGATCAAATTTATAATTTCATCCAGATAAAGACCAAATTTACATACACAAAAATAGCCAAGAGAAAAAAAAAACCCAAAAGCTTCCTAAGCCACCGGATAGCTCCTTGTCCCCACCCAAATATCCCCTCCTCCTTCCCCCTTCTGCCTCTTCATGGAACGGAATCCTCCTCTCAATTCTTTCCTTTCCCTTCTGCCTCGTTTGATTCTGGATTTTTTGAGTGGGCGCTCATGTGCGCGGCATGGGCGGAACTAGGGGTGCCAGGACCCTAAAAATTCCTAGCCCAGTCAAATGCGCTAGCTATGTTGAATCTTTCTGGTGAGCTAATTCATTTATGGTTTGTGTGGTTGGTAGGCCAGATCGGCTCGATCGGTAAGACTACAACATCCTCTCACGTCGGTGATATCCGTTCGATCACTTGCTTCGTCTTGAGCTCACTTAAAAACTGGCATAGACTCGAATCTAGTTGCAATGACTGCTCCATATTAATTTGTAGCGATATCTTAGATAGTTGAGTAGTACTACATCTAAGCCATATCTTCCTTCTATGATCGAGCTGACGGAGATAGTGTAGTAATGTACATGCTCAAATTAAGCTGTCTCCTTGATCAGAAAAAGAAGAAGCTTAGTCTCCTCTGCCACTTTCAAGCTCCTGGCTTCTCGCTACCATGGGTGGAACTAGGGGTGCCACCCTCAAAATTTTGAGATTTGGCATAGTCCTTAGTCCCCTCCCAGTCTCCCCCTAACCTCAAATTCCAGATATGGGCTCCTCCACGCAGCTCATGCCTCCACTCCTTGGCATCGTCGCCCTGCCCCTCCCGATCAGGCATCTTGGCCTGTTGGTGGCTGCCTAGCTCCTCGTCGCCTCCCCTCATCCTTGTTGCCGCCGCCTAGCCAGGCCAGTCGATAGTCCCCCTTTCGTGCCTCTGCCTTCTCGTCACAGGGTGCTAAACCGTCAGTTGCCGCTACCTGGGGTTTCTCCTTGCTCCCCAGGCAGGTAGGGAGGAGGCAGCGGAGCGCCGTGCACGGTGGCGGCATCGGGGGGTTGCGTTAACTCAGGCGGTGGCACCACTCGATGCAAGGTAGAGGGTGGCACGGCAAGCGGGCGTAGAGGCATGGAGCTGGCACAATAGACGATGTGGACGCTCTTCGTAACACTACAACATATCGACAAAGTCACACCATTAGAAAATTTCTAATTCCATCACTCATGCACTGGAACGTTCAGTCGGCAGTGGACGAGCTTGGGAAAAGGATGCGTTATTTGGCTCTTAGCTGAAACCGCAAGGGACCACAGACTTGATTGGACTGGTTCAGTTCTTCCCTTCGTATGCGGGAAGGCTTCGTGATTGCTGAGATCAGTGGATTAGCTTGCGGATCAGCATACGCAAATAGGAAGAGCCAATGGCAATAGTCGGGCGACCATTGTACCCAAGCCACGAAAATAATTACACGTTGGTTTTGGTCGATATCATCCCTTTTCCATCCTCATCGTCTTATTTTTTACAATTCCAGCACACCCGCGAGGCTGCGAAGTCATTTACAAATTTGACCCCCTTTTCACTGCGGAAGACACTCCTGCACCCGAGAAGCACGACAGCTGGCGCTACTGTGTCCGGAGAGCACAACAACCGGCTAGCCGTGGGACCAAGCGAGCTACCGCGGGAGCAGCACCTCCCGTGCACGAGTAGCGCGGGAGGCGGCCGGGGAGCTCAGGAGACGTGCTGTCGTGGACGAAGAGCGCAGGAGACTCCTTTCGCGGTAGAGGGGAATGGAAGGTGACAAGTTTTTCGGTGTTTCCACGTTGGGGAATGAAACCAATTATGCAAATTAATCTACGGGAGAGATAATTCTTTTATATATAAAAAAGAGTGGGGAGGGGAGTAAGAGAAGAGATGACTTCGGTTTTTGGTCGTGGTTGGGCTTGAGCTAGCAACAGCACACCTACCTCATCAAAAGCTAAGCATCACGCAGATCTGCACGTTAGCGCAAGTGGCCCCGCAGGCCCGCACACACGGACACACCCACTCTCACACCGGAAGCAAATCGTCTGCTGTTCTAATTATCGCCGTTCTGCATCCTGGGCGTTCCTCCAATTTATACGGTTGCGATTTCCGTCTCTTCCAGAATGCTTCGGTTGCAGGACTTGTAGGCCCACGTTAGGCACGATTTAGATTGTCAGCTCAGGAACATGTTATATATGTTCGTTAGATTCCAATTTTACAGAGTTAAAATGCTAGATCCTTGCTGCAAAGAAATGTAACGAAATTATGAAAATTTAATATTCATTTGCACTAATTTGTTTTATGTATAAAAATGCGGAGTTATATTACTCTGTAACTGGAAACCCCTGAGAATCTTTTCAATAATTTTAAATTTAGATATGCAATAATTCGTTTTTTATTTCAATCTAGGTCAGAACATAATAATTAATTGCAAGGGAATTGATTGCATACGGTCATGCATGCTATGTGTAATTGGAAAGCAAATATCCCGGCTGAAAACTTTCTTCTTTTGAATGGTACGATAACCGGTAATTGCAGGCCACACATCTGTTAGACCAACATTAACCTTCTTCTAATCAACGGCCCAGATTTAATATTCCTCTTACCTTTAGAGGGGTAACGAGGAGTAACCCCAGATTTGGTACGCCTGGCCATTTATTTGATTCCTCCAGGCTTAGGGTGCGGTTAGATGGCACGGTCAACTTCATTATCGGCGATAAATGGCGACAAGATGGGCCATGCATGGCTTGGACAACGATCTGCCATGGCCAAATTAGCTACTAGGAGTACCTACTCCTGGACTTATCCAAACGCAATTATGCACATAAATAACGATACCGATAACGTCATCACGGTGATCTCAACAATCTCACCGCAGTAACCAGTAGCCTAGTAGTAAAAAGTTACTGCAGCTTTGCCTTGCTGTTACCGACGGACTGGACAAGACAGGAGGAAGAAGGAAACAAACTCGTGCACTGTCTCGAACTCTCGGTGCCCGCTGCTCTTGCCACGTGGCACGAGCAGGCCCACGCACCCGTCCATCGCATGGCAGTGAAATAAAAGAGACAGGTTTCTCTCTGCAAGGGGAGTAGAACTCGTAAAGATAAGGTAAAAATCGAGTACTAATGCTACACTACAGTGACTACACTCCTGGCGGCTTGGCGCGCGCGCACAGCAACAGCAGTAACATAGCAGCGCTGCTCGCGCCATTTCTTCTTGTCTTGCGAGGGTAAAATCGAGACGGTAAAAATACGGGGTAGCCCTGACTGAGCTGACCTGCGTGTCCAGCTCCTCCAACCTGATCGTACCGTACGTACTAGCAACAGATAATTAGAACCAATTTCTTCTTCCTTTTTTTTACTGGAGCAGCACGTACGTACGATGATTTTTTAATACCGGGCGAGGGCGCGGCGGAGCACCGGGGCGAGGAGGCCTGGGGCGCTGAGGTGGGGGAGGTGGCCCTCCGTTTGGAGGAACTCGACGGTGGTGCGGCCGCCGAGGTGGGCCCTGAGGTAGGCGGCGACGGAGGCCGGGACGGAGACGTCGCGGGTGGTCTGGACGACGACGCAGGGGGCCTGCACCATGCCCAGCACGCCGCGGAGGTCGGTGTTGAACACGGTCTGGCAGACGTGGAGGGAGATGTCGGGGCGCATGTTGAACAGCGTCCGGCTGAACTCCTGCACCGCCGTCGGCACGTCCGCGCCAACCGCCAGCGGCGCGTACCCCGTCGCCCACGCCGAGTAGTTCGCCGTCATCGCGTCGAACACCTGCTGTATCTCCTCCCGCTCGAACCCGCCGTGGTAGTCGCTGTCGTTCAAGAACCTGCGGTTCCGATCCATCGTGTTTTGTTTGCTTCGATTAGTGTCCAACACAGGGAAGGAAGGACTAACTTGTCGACCGAATCTTGGATTGAATTTGGTTTGGTTTGATCGGTGTTAGTTGTTACCTGGGAGAGGCGCCGATGAGGACGAGCTTGGCGAAGAGCTCGGGGCGGCGCATGGAGGCGAGGATGCCGATCATGGCGGAGACGGAGTGTCCGACGAAGGCGCAGCGCGGGATGCGGAGCGCGTCGAGGATGGCGAGGAGGTCGTCCACGTAGGCGTCGAGGTTGTCGTAGCGGCGGAAGTCGAAGTGGTCCGGGTTGACGCTACCAGCGCAGACGAGGTCGTAGAGCACGACGCGGTGGTCGCGCGTGAGGTACGGCAGCACGCGGCTCCACGCCGACTGGTCCGTCCCGAAGCCGTGCGACAGCACCACCACCCGCTCGCCGCTGCCCACCACCCGCACGTTCAGGATTTGCAGCAGCTTCGCCCCGCTCGGCGCCCCCCCGCCGCCGCCGACCATCTTCTTCTCGGAGCTGGAGGCCGGGGCCGAGCCGCCGCCGCCGCCGGTGCTGGGTGGATGCGTGGATCGAAGCATCAGACTGGGATGCCGCGTTGAGAGGCAGTGGCGTGCTGTCTTATATACTAGTTGCAGTGGCCATGGTGGGATGGTCTCCGCCTCTCTCTCTCTCTCTCTAAGCTTTGCGCCCTTTCTTGCCTTGTACTCCCTCTCCCCCTCTCTCTCTCTGCTTTATTCCACTTTCTCACTGCTTCTTTCTTGGTTTCTTTGATTTGGTGTGGCGTTGCAGCTTTGTAGGCTTGCAGATGTGGGTGATGAGGAGGTTTCTTTTGTTTAGAGAGTTTTGATGCCCAATTATCTAGGACACAGCAGATCAAAAGGAGAAGCACCTATAAATCTCTAGTTTTTATTTTTATTTTTGTTGCTTTGGTTTTTCTGTGACCACCCCCCGTCTCTACCATACATGTCACTGTAACAATTTAGTATTTTGACCCACTGCGGAACTTGAAGCATAGTTGTCTTCTCCTTTGTTAACTTACTGTCCCAGAGGAATTGTGCACCAACTGTAATTTTTAGTACTAGATCAAGGTTAGTAGAGAGAGATTTCAATGCATATATATATATACATATACTCCGTATATTAAGCACCGCAGGTTTTCCGCCCGCTCGCGCCTCCACGTCGACGTCTGGGCGACGTGGCCGCGCCGTCGAGCTCCGCGTCGCCCGCGTGCAAAGCGAAACGGTTGGCCGTGCGTATGGCGCGCACCGTGTGCGCCCACGTCGCCCACGTGACTTAGCCGTTAATACGGCTTATATACTTCAACGCCGTTATTTGGCAAAAGCGTTCGCGTGGCGTGGCGGTAAGACGCCTCGCCCTCACGCTGTTGGTCGCGGGTTCGACACCCCGCTCGCGCGCACCCGCGGGGTTTTTTTCCCGCAAGACGCGTGACTCGAGCGCGCGAGCGCGACGCGTGTCGCCCATTTTTTTGGCGAAGAAGCGCTCGTAAGTTTAAAAAATTAAATATAGGTCCTATCTTCAGTTTTTTTGTAGAAAGGGACCCGAAAAAATTACATGTAGGTCCTATCTTCAGTTTGTTTTGTAGAAAGGGGACCGAAAATTACATGTAGGTCAGAAAGGGGCCCGAAAATTACGTGTAGGTCCTATTTTACGGGGAACTTCAGTTTTTGTTTCGCAGAAAGGGCCCCAAAAAAATTCTAAGATTACAGGACAGTCCATCTTTTTCCGAAAATTTCCAAACTTACATATTAGCCTTTTTTTCTATGAACGAAAATTACGTGTAGGTCCTATTTTGCGGGGAACTTCAGTTTTTTTTTTTGCAGAAAGGGCCCTGAAAAATTTCTAAGATTAGAGGACAGTCCGTCTTTTTTCGAAAATTTCTAAACTTACATATTAGTCCATTTTTTCTATGAGTCCCCTAGAAACGGCAAACATCTAGATCCCTTTCTCTGCGTACTCGAAATTCGTTTTACGACTGGCGCGTATCGGCGCGGCGTGCGTCGCGCCCACGTGTCTAGTTATATATTATAGCAGGAGGAATGCCATCTGGGCAGGAGCGCCACGTCAACATTTCGTGAAAATTTTCTTCGAAAATTCGAAATTATATTTAGGTCCATCGGTTGGTTTTTACAGAAAGGACCCGAAAAAAACCGAAAATATGTTTAGCTCCCTCCGGACTTTACGTTCAAGTTCTCCCGGCGGTTTTTAACACGATGGATGAGAAAAAATAAAATTACGTTTAGGTTCCAAGTCATCGGTTTTTAGCAGATTGGACCCGAAGACGAAGAAAAATGAAAATATGTTTAGATCTCTTCACGGTTTTCTAAAAAAACACAAAGTCACCGACGATCTATAGCAATCCAAATATTCACCGACGGGATCCAGAAAAAAATTACGTTTAGGTCCGAAGAAATTTGTTTTTAGCAGATTGGACCCAAAGAAAAATAAAAATGCATTTAGGTCCCTTCGCAGTTTTCAAAAAAATAATCGCCAACAGTTTATAGTAGTCCACAGATTTGCCGACGGGTCCTAGTGACCCCTTTTTTAAAAAAAAACAAGAAAATCGGAATTATACAAAAAAAACTAAAATATGTTTTTGTTCCTTTGTGTTTTTCTCCAAAAAAACACAGATTCGCCAACGGCTCTTAGCAATCCACAAATTCGCTGGCAGCTTCTAGCACCCCATTTTGTTTTAAAAAAACCCAATAAAATCGAAATTATGCAAAAAAATTATAGAAATATCCATCGGACCAAATTTTACGCGGCGCAATGTCGCGCGACCAAATTTCCCAATTTTCGCACAACGTAGCGTAGCGTGTGACCCTGGCTAGTTTATAATATCTACCTATTTTCCCTTGCCGATTAACTTGGGCAAACATGGGCAGGAAAAATAGATCTCTCTCTCTCTCTCTGGTGACGAACAATGGGAATTTTTTTTTAAATAATACATTTTTACAAAGTAATTGCGAAATTAATACGCGGATTAAAATATTTGCAAAAATAATACTTCATCGCCATACCGGATGGCGAAAATAGGGTCGTCGCCATATGGTTCGGCGAAAACAGTAATTTTTCCAAATGGTGTGGCGAAAATAGGCTAATTGCATGATTAACGACGTCTGACAAAGTGGGTGGCCGGGACACCCTATTTTCGCCAAACCATACGGCGAAAATAGGGTCGTCGCCAAACGGTATGGCGACAGCCTATTTTCGCCATATGAGTTGGCGAAAATAGGTGGGTCGGCGTTGGAGAGAGAGGGAGAGAGGGGGGAGAGGGAGGCAGGGAGAGAGAGAGAATTTATGCGAAATATTTTTAAACAATAAATCGATCGATGATAATTCGTGTAGTTAAAAATAGGGTTAATAAATCAAGAAAAAATTTATATTTGTCAGTGATAATTCATGTATGAATTTATGTTGTAAATAACACAATTTTATATTAAAATTGGAGAAATGTACCTTGCGCTCAAAAAATTGCAAGAATACACCTCAGTCGCGGGACCATAGGACGAGAGGAAGAAGTCGCCCGAAAAATAAAAAATTCAATCAAAATTATTTGAAAGGAAATTTAATTTATGAGAGAAAGTCAATGTTATTTTGACGGGTGGTAGAATTGTATAGTTCAAAGTAGGGTTAATTAATTCAGAAAAATTAATTGTATGTGTCGATGATAATTAATGTAGTGCTTTGCAAAATTATTTGTCAGTTAATTATTTCTGGGAAAAAAACAAATTTTGTTGTTTTTCTTTCGATGTGTGACAAAATTGATGATAAATAAAATTCGACATTGATATTGCAAAGTGCAGAGCTAAGTCCCAAACTGGGATACAATATAGATACATACCTTACAATTCATAAAATTGAGAATATAACATAGTCAGAATACCATACATTCTATGACCATATTTATTGGTATAGAGCATGGTGACAAAGATAAAAGTCATCTATTGGCGGTAACGCTTGAACGTCGAGGTGAAGGTGATACGAAATCGTCATCATCGTCATTCGTATGGTTGGGAGCTAGCCCGCCTGTAGTGCTGGTTGAACATTCTCCTCCATTGTTTCTTGAACGGCTTGCTGTGAAAGTGCTTGAACGTCGAGGTGGAGGTGGCACGAAATCGTCATCATCGTCGTCATCGTCATTTGTATGGTTGGGAGCTAGCCCGCCTCTAGTGCTGGATGAACGTCCTCTTCCATTGTTTCTTGAACGGCTTGCTGTGGAAGTGCTTGAACGTCGAGGTGGAGGTGATACGAAATCATCATCATCATCGTCATCGTCATTTGCATAGTTAGGAGCAAGCCCCCCTCCGGTGGTGGTTGAACAGCCTCTTGAACTTGATGCTGCAGAAGTACTGTGTCGATCTCTACCCCTCCAGTTAGATCCGCTTCTGCGTCTTCTGCGCCAACCAGGTATCACACCCCCGCCGAAGAGCATATACATCGCTAAGAATTGTGGGATATCTTTGGTCAGCAACTCTTCATCATCTAGGAATGACTAACACAAAAGACGAGCATACGAAGTAGTGAACTTATGTATAATGGTAAAAAGATTAGTAAGATGAACAAATATAGAATAACTAACCTTAATATGCTCTGCATACCGATCGGGTAGCATCAGTACCCTGTAATATCTTCTAGAGAAACATGTAGTAGAAAGGTGGTCGGCTAGTTTGCACACCTTGAAATACCTTTGACGCCACCATTGCAAGTGCGCCTTCAGGTCGTCGGAGGTCACATGGTGCAGGCCAGAGGTTGTCAAGTTATGCCTCCGTAATGTCGGACGTCACTCTTGCAATTTGGACACCACTTTACTTAGGTTCTCCTCCTTGAATGGATCGTCCTTCCCACCACGCGTAACCTTCAACTTGTAATTAAGAGCTACGCTGCTCATATCGGGTGTCCACGAAAATGCTCTGCTAGAGGATCCAGCCATGGTGAAGAAGTGTGAGTGGGAGCTGCGGTTGTGTGCCTGCGGTTTGGCATTTTATAGACTCGAAGTGGTGGTGTATGTACTAAGTGTTGGAATATAAGATTGAGACATACAACGGGATAGAAAAACGTTGGAGTGTGTTGTCAAGTCGGGTTGAAAAGGTAGTTGTTCATGCAATGTGTTAGGACTGAAAAAGTTTGAAGCATTGGGCAGTGTTGTAACTTGTCACTGCAAAAGGCGATGGATGGTACCAGCGACTTGTCTAGTCGGCCTCAGAGCCTTTTTTCAGGCCGATGTGAGAAAAGGGATGAAAATATATGCAGAGCGCCTTTTTCATACCACGTGGATTGGAGAACCTTATCATACTTCGAAACGCCTAGTGAAAACGCCTGTTTGTAGGGGGATGAAACGGCTCTATATTACGAAACAGATTATGATGAATGAAATGAAGCGTGGTCACATCACAATAAATGGTGTCAAATAGTAAATCATTCATTAAGCATAAAACATGTACATGATGACAACAAAATGAGGTACTACCCCTAAACACCCCTACCCCTGCCACGGCCTCTCTTTGTCCTACGTGCTGAAGCCGGTGCATCGTCTAGAGGTCATGTGTGAAGCTCCTGGGACGGTCGCACCCGCCCGTAATCTGAAGGGCTGTACCGCTGCACCGGGCGACGCTCGCGGGGAGGCAACATGTACCCGTAGGAGGTGCCGCAGGTCTTTGCATCATTTTCGTCGCTGGAGGAGGCTGCGTCGACTGTGTCAACCTATGGATGCAAAAAAAAACAGTTGCATTATTTAAATATAAGTCATACAACCTTAGATTATGTGAACAATAGAACATGTAAACGTAGTGCAACTCACCTGGTGTGGAAGCGTGGGTCAACGCACCATGCCTTCCTAGGCACTCGGATCCGCAGCAGAGGCACCTTGTCATTGCCTACCGTCGTGTGGACGAATGCACGGTGCCGTCGGTCCAACGCAGAGTCCAGAAGTGACTCAGGCTGCTCCATCCCTGCAGGTAAATAAGAAAACATTTATTACACAAGACATATAATAAACACAACATATATATAAATAAAAGGACAGAAGCGTACAACATAAATAATACTACGAAACATATGACAAACACTATATATATGACAAGCGTCCATCTTAAATAATATTACGTAACATCTCACAAACATTAATAAGATTTCATAAATAAGAATACATAAATAAGATTACATAAATAAGATTACATAATTCGATACATAACTGACAGTACACATTACACGTGCTACCGGCATTGCTTCGCCTTATGCCCATACTCACCGCACTCAGAACACCTCCTAACACAGCCACCCACTTCAGATTCATCCATGTCGCTGCGATTGCGCCTACTCTGCGGACGACCAGACTGGCCTTCCGCAAATCTCCGCAAGGTAGGATCCGGTAGACAAATGCGCTCATCTCTGTTAATCCCAGCGAAATCACCGTGTGTACGAAAACCACGAAACTCATCAGACCAGGTATGGACAACATGATCCTTCAAGTAGAAAGAGGATACGTATTGCGACGTGTTCATCCCAATTTGCCCACACGCAGCTATCACATGTGAGCAAGGAATATGAAGAAATCTTGGCTTATTGCAAGTGCATTTGCACCATCCAGTGGCTCCTTGGCCTAGATTAACCTCGTGTGTAATAGCTGCTATATTGGTTCCCAATCCCCCTTTGCACCGAAGAGTCACTTCAAAGCGGTACTCACTAATCCCGAAGTTACGCACTACATGCTGCTGAGCTTTAATGGTTCGTTCCTCCATGTAGGTCATCATCCGACAACAATATGGCGTTTGCAATATCGTGACATGAAGAACAGTCTCTGCATGCCTTTTCTGGAAATAGGCAACGATGCCGTGCAACATGCATTCCAGGATGGCCATAAAGAGGTAGCGGACGGAGGCCTCTTATGATCCAATTGTAAACCTCGGCTATATTCGTTGTCATGACACCAAACCTGATCAACACATATCGGTTAGTACAACACCCCTATTTGTTCAACTATCGTAAATATAACAATTTACTATACTAACCAGGCGCCACCAGTGTCATGGAGCAATGCCCACTTATCTAAAGGCTCCGCCTCTATCTAGTGCGAGAAACATTTTATGTTCCTTGAAGATCGCCTCCTCATATTAGGAGGATCAAACTCCCCAAGTGGTGTTAGCCTTTTGGGTGGGCAATCGTTCGGCGTAGGTGGTTGCTTTTTCATCTCTTCGATATGTGCACTAGTGTGCTTATCCAACTCAGCCAATAGCGCGTTGAACTTACGTGCCTGATTCTGCTTGCATAACCTCTTAAATAAGTTCATCAATTTCTTACTCTTGAACTGCCTGAAGAAATTTGCTCCTAAATGTCTCATGCACCACCTGTTCTGCAACTCACGCCATAGGAATGGCTCATTAGGATCCTCCTGTAGAGACTTAATTGCCGAAAGAATACCTTTATGACGATCATGAATGATGCACACATTGGGCCGATTACCAACTACCCCAAAATTCAGATGTCTGAAAAACTACAGCCAGCTATCTCGGTTCTCACTCTCAACAAAACCAAAGGCCAATGGAAGTATGTGGTTATTCGCATTAACTGCAATGGCTATTAGAATCTGTCCCTTGTATTTTCCAGTCAAAAATGTACCATCAACACAAAGCAACGGACGACAGTACCTGAATGACGCAATGCAAGAACCCAATGAAAAAACGCACGACGAAATGTGCAGATCCCATTACCATCTGCTTCACTTTCGTTGAAAGCGGTGTATGTGCCGGGTTTCGTTTGCTTCAGGACATCAAGCATACGAGGTAGGTTGCAATACGAAGCCTCCTATGTACCAAACCTCTTCTCTAATGCTTTTTGCTTCGCACGCCAGGCAATCGAGTAACTTATTTGGTACTTAAATGTTCTCAAGATTGCTTTCTGAATATACGAACACTCAATGTCCCGCTTCTCAATGATTTCATTGAACATCACACTAGCAATTAGAGCTGCATTCAAGTTGCGGTGTTTCACCAGAACATTTTCTAGTCTGCATGTGTGTTCCTCTACTCGTGATACAATCCAATACGTCTCGCATTTTGGCTTGTATGCATGAACTCGGAATTCACATCCATCGGTTCTGCACTTCACTGTGTACCTATCTGGACTGGACAAGACAACCCGGAACTCTCTCTGCTGCGACAATGCCCAAAGCCTCACTACCAACTTCAATTCAAAATTGTTCGAGAATATTTGATTCAGCCGAATGACATTGGTACCATATTCCCAACGCGACTCATGGCCCCACAAAACTTCCATACCAGATTTGTTTTGCTTGTTCCATTCGTCAGGGATGGGTATATCCGCTAACCCAGTACTATCAGGCATTTCTTCATCATCCTCATCCTCCCCTTTGTCATATTCGCTGATGTCATCATCACATTCCGACATTTCAGTATCATCTTCTGCCGCCATACGGTCCACTAACTCCAACTGATCAACAAGTTGCTCGATCTCCTCCACTTCATCGGCCCGACCTTCCGCGTTTGTTGTATCCCTATTATCATCCCCGCTGCTACCTCAATCGGAACCATTTCTTGGCCTTGTTCAGCTCTAACCGAGGTACTGCTCTCGCCCATATCACTAAAATCCACCTCTTCTCTAGGGCAAGCCTGCACCAGCATCACACATTCAAGACGAGATCCCTTGCACCACCTTAACCATTTCTGCCACAAGTATGTCTGATCTATTTTCTTTAACTCCCAAATAGTTGGGTCACCCTTGCCACGCGTGAATAGGATTTGAATGGTAACAGAGTAAACACTTGGATCCAGGGAAAAAAATTGGGTCAACCAAAATTCTATATCACGAATGCTAACTCTTTCGGGAAACGAGTGCTCAATCATGGTGACCGAAAACTTGCTTAAATCAACACCATTTTGCGTACTTTTTATTTCACCGTCGCCATAATATACCCTAAATTTCACTGGATCTGACATCACTGCGACCATACATACAAAATAAAATTTTAGATCACCATGTCGACGATCGGGACCGTCGACCGCAAAGAAGGGGGAAGGATTGTGCAAGGGGGCGAGGCCCAAAGTCGTGCTCGTCCGGGAAGGAAGGAGCGTCGATAGGTGCACAGCTCGGGGAAGAAGAACAATCTGGCAGGAGACACAGCGCTTATACTGGTTCGAGCCCCCTAGGTCGGGTAATAGCTCTACTCCAGTCTTGCCCGTAGGCGAAAGGTGACTAAAAGCTCCTCGGGGGAGAACAAAGGGGGAGCTCGACCTCGAGATCGTTCGGAAGTGGTGGCCGAGGGGAGCTCAATGGATGGTGTGGCGTACGAGTGTGTCTGCAGATGTGTCTGCGCATCCCCTTTGGTTCCTGCTGTGTTACCCCTTTGATCGGGTAGTCCGGCGCTTTTATAGACCCTTGGCGATGATCTCGAGGCTGATATCGGGTGGTTGTCTATGAGTTGACGGGAGCAGTTGACCCTAGTTCCCACGCAGGGGAACTGACAGGAGTTGCTGGGAGTGGTTGACCCTAGTTCCCACGCAGGGGAACTGACAGGAGTCGGTGAACCTAGTTCTCACGCAGGGTAATTGACAGGAGTTGGTGACCCTAGTTCCCACGCAGGGGAGAGAGGTCGCATAGAAAGGAGATTATTAGGCTGGAGGCCGGGCCGAGGGCGCTGAGGTCAAAGAGGTCGCGGGAGTCAGCACGAGCTCGGGAAAACTCTCGCCCGAGCTCGGGAACCGTCCTCCGAGCTCGGGGAAACCCATTCTGTCGAAATGCGTCACCCCGGAGGAGGGTAAGACTTACTCAACGACATACATTCAGGCCTATGCGGCGCTCACTCGACATTCTCGGCCCCTTCCCGAGATCGGTTGGAGGTAAGAAATTCTTGTTCGTCCCGTTACCGTCCCTTCCACCTCGCCAGGGTGAAGACGTGGCGCGCGGGCACGCCCACCGCCAGCGGAGCGGTAGTTATGCTCGCTCATGCAGTAATGCTTCCGGAGGCAGTTCCCCGGACGTTCCGCCCAGGCGCCGAAAGGTTCGCGACCGCCTGCGCCACCGTCCTAACGATGCTCCTGCTGACCGTCGCGGTCGGCGAGGGGTGCGCCGCCTACTCGAGTTTCCCTATCGGACGGCGACTCGACGCCAAAGAGCCACGCAACGGTCTCTCAGCCTTACTACCTCGGCCAGTCTCGGACGACCTTCGTCGAGTGTCTTTGGCCGGCCGGTTCAAGTCGGCGATAATGGAGCGGTTCGACGGGACCAAGAACCCCGCGGAATTCCTCTCCATCTACTCCACCGCCATCTTGGCGGCCAACGGGGACGAGGCCGCGATGGCCAACTATCTCCCCACCGTTCTGGACGGAGCTGCCCGCACCTGGCTCTTCAACCAGGCGTTCCACGCTTTCCGATCATGGCGCCAGCTGTGGAGCGCCCTCCACTCCAACTTCCAGAGCTGCTACGAGCGGCCTGGACGAGAAAGGGACCTGGACCGTGTCATCCAGGGAAAGGGCGAGCCCCTCCGAGACTTCGTGCGCCGGTTTACCCGCACACGAAACTTGATCCCCAATGTCTCTGATGAGACCGTCATCAAGGCCTTCAAGTTCGGCGTCTGCGACAGACGCCTTACGGAGGACCTTGATATCGCAACAAAGCTCACCGTCAACAAGCTGTTCCACATGGCGAAGCGATACGCAGATGCGGACAACGCCATCCGCTGGAAGCACGACTACGACCGAGGCAAACTCAGCCTCATCTTTGGCGAAGCAGGGCCGTCCGGCACTAAGGAAGGGGGCTCAGCCCCGCGCGACAAGAAGCGGGGGAAGGACCGCTGTGCCGAGGCGCCACCGGTATTGAGGCCCCCCGGCCAAGTGGCAATAAAATCCCATCCGGAACGCCTTCCCGACTATGGTCCTGAAAGAAGAGTGAGCGCCGCATAGGTCTGAATGTATGTCGTTGAGTAAGTACTTACCCTCCTCCAGGGTGACGCATTTCGACAGAATGCCTAGGGCTCCTTGACGGTAAAGCTGCCCGCCGACGAGCCTGTACGAGCTCACGCGGCACCGGATCCTACTTCTCTCGGCCGGAGTAGCAGGGAGCTCTTCGCGGTCGAGGAACTTGGCGATCAGGTCCATCCACGAGGGAACACTCTCGAGGAGGGCCACCGGGTCTTCCTGGTCGACGATGAACGACGCGGCCAAGGTCTCGAGGATGACGTCTGGCGGGAGCTCATGACCGGACGATCCGAGCCTGGATAGGAGGTCGGCGGTGGAGTTGTCCTTCTTTGGCACATGCTGGATCTTTAAGATCTGGAACCACCTCTCCATCTTACGTACCTCGGCGAGGTACTTGGCCATTAATGGGTCCGAACACTGGTAGTCTTTGTTGTATTGATTGATGACGAGCCGAGTCCTTTAACAATCGACGGCGGATGCCCAGGGACTTGCAAGCTCGTAGGCCAGCCAAGAGGGCCTCATACTCCGCAGCGTTGTTGGTTGCGGGAAAACTGAAGCGGACCACATACCTCAGGTGGTCACCCCGAGGGGTGACGATGAGAACGCCAGCCCCGAGCGCTCAAAAGACCTCGATCCGTCGAAAAACATGGTCCAAGGGTCTTCGACTTCGATCACGGGCTCGGGGGCAGGCTCGGTCGTTTGCTCGACCACGAAATCGGCTAGAGCTTGCGATTTGATGGCGGTGCGGGCCACGAAGCGGAGGTCGAACTCGGCCAGTTCCATGGCCCACTTGGCGACGCGACCTCCGGCCTCCGGGTTCCTGAGAATCTCTCTGAGCAGCAGCCCACTTGGGATAACCACCGCATGCGCTTGAAAGTAGTGCCGAAGCTTACGCGAGGACATGAAGAAGGCGTAGAGGAGCTTCTGGACCAGAGGGTAGCGCTCCTTTGGCCCATAAAGCACATCGCTGATGTAGTAGATAGGGTGCTGTCGCCCAGCGCGCTCGGCTACCAGGACCGTGCTAACGGCCTGGATCGTAGCTACGAGGTAGAGCAACAGCACTTCGCCCTGCTGCGGAGTTGTCAGCAGAGGTGGACTTGAGATGTACGCCTTAAGCACATCGAAGGATCATTGGGCTTCGCCGCCGTGCCGCAATAAGCCGACTATACCCCCATGGCCAAGTAGGCCAGGTTCGGATTTCTGAATCGCCCTCTGAGGGAGCCCCGAGCTTGAGCATTCCCAAGCTCGACGGACTGGACCCGAGGCCCAAACCTGGTCCGAGCCTGAGCGATTCCAGGCCGGCCGGTCCAAGTCGTGCCCGAGCCTGAGCACTTCCGGGCTCGGCCGACCTTCGTCAAACCTAACCTCAAGTGTTCCCGGGGTCAGTCGGCTCGACCTGAAAGGTACAAGTAAGGTCTGCCTCCCTTTCCATTGATGCTTGCGCCTCGAGCAACGTGATCTCGCGGCGTGGCCATAAGGACTGCCTCCGAGAGGTCCATGCTACTGCTGTAAGCCGATTCTCATTGCTTCAGGGCTCCCTCCTGTCGTAGGTTCGGACCAGCGGTCACGCGGAGAAGCTCCCTGACCTCGAGATGCCTGTGCGTTAGCTTTTCTTGCATATATTTTGCGTGTTTTTTTTGCAGCGCCCAAGGTCGCGTTCTCTAGGTTCACCTCGGGGATGCCCTGGCCACAGTAACTCGATCGTTATCGGGATAAGCCGGCCATTCCCACGTGCTGCCAACCGGAGAACGTTCTCAGAGGGCGCCCCGAGCCTGATGCATTTCCGGGCTCGGAAGTCGCAGTTTCTAAATTCACCACCGGGGACGTTTCCAGTCGCGATAAGCCGACTATACCCCCGTGGCCAAGTAGGCCAGGTTCGAGTTTCTGAAACCGCCCTCTGGGGGAGCCCCGAGCTTGAGCATTCCCGAGCTCGGCGGACTAGACCCGAGGCCCTAACTCGCTCGAGCTCGAGCGATTCCGGTCGGCCACCCGAAGTCGTGCGAGCTCGAGCACTTCGGGCTCGACCGACCACGCTATTAACGACCTCGGTATCTCTGAGCTCGGTCAACCTAATCCGAATGGTTCGGGTCGAAGGCGATGGCTCGCCCGATAGACCTCTCCGGCTATGTCTGCTCCATGCGTCCCAGTCCGACGTCGCTCGGACTCTTCTACGAAGCGGGCTAAGCAAGCCTACGAAGGCGATGAGGAGTAAAAAACGAGCTAAGTCATCTAAGAACGCAATTTCATAACTCGGGGCAAAACGATACAATTGTCTTTACAAGGGGTGCAAATCTTTTGCCCTCCTCCTATTTATTAACCCATTATGTCTAGTTTACAAACATGTCCCGAGCAAGTTTCTCCTGCTCAAGGTCAGAGACTCTCCTCCGCAGCGCCAGCACCTCGGTCTCGGCATTGTCAACCCGATTGCGGTCGCTCTGGAGTTGGGCCAGGGTGCTCTTCCCCGCTTGGGCCACTCGGACCAGCCTTTCCTCAAATCCGGTGGCCTTCACCTCAGACGCGGCGGCCTTCGAGTCTGCCTCGGTCGCCCGCGCCTCGACGAGAGGAGCTCGAGAGTTCCCGAGCTCAACCAAGGGGACGATCCCTCCTCGAAGACTTCAGACTCAAGAACGCCTAGAGTCTCATACCGTTTCTTGAGCCTCGGGGGCTGGTTGTCGGGGATCGGTCATCCTGACACATGTCCAGGCCCCCCCGGGGGCTTTAGGCCGTTCTCCCCCGAGCTCGGAGGACTGTTCCTGAGCTCGGACGGGGGTTTCCCCGAGCTCGGAGGACGGTTCCCGAGCTTGGGCGAGAGTTTTCCCGGGCTCGTGCTGACTCCCGCGACCTCTTCGACCTCAACGCCCTCGGCCCAGCTTCCAGCGTAATAATCTCCTTTTTATGTGACCTCTCTCCCCTGCGTGGGAACTAGGGTCACCGACTCCTGTCAATTCCCCTGCGTGGGAACTAGGGTCACCGACTCCTGTCAGTTCCCCTGCGTGGGAACTAGAGTCAACCACTCCCAGCAACTTCTGTCAGTTCTCCTGCGTGGGAACTAGGGTCAACTGCTCCCGTCAACTCACAGACAACCACCCGATGTCAGCCTCGAGATCAGCGCCAAGGGTTTATAAAAGCGCCGGACTACCCCGGTCAGAGGGGTAACACAACAGGAACCAAAGGGGATGCACAGACACATCTGCAGACACACTCGTACACCACACCATCCATTGAGCTCCCCTCGGCCACCACTTTCGAACGACCCCGAGGTCGAGCTCCCCCTTTGTTCTCCCCCGAGGAGCTTTTAGTCACCTTTTGCCTACGGGTAAGATTGGAGTAGAGCTATTACCCGACTTAGGGGGCTCGAACCAGTATAAGCGTTGTGTCTCCTGTCCGATTGTTCTTCTTCCCCGAGCTGTGCACCTATCGACGCTCCCTCCTTCCCGGATGAGCACGACTTTGGGCCTCGCCCCCTTGCACGATCCTTCCCCCTTCTTTGTGATCGACAGTCCCGATCGTCGACAGCTGTCCGGGGTATCTGCATCCGGTCCAGTGCGCTTGCCAAGAGCAGGTTGAGGGAACTTCCCCCGTCAACTATGACTCGCCCGACGACGGTGTTGCTTATGGTCGGGGCGACGACCAGGGCGGTCTTGAAGTCTCGGGACATCCCCGAGGCAGCATCATCCCGGGAGAAGGTGATGGGAATGCCATTCCACCTGCAGGGCTGGTCGGTGGGCTTCCTGATGGTGGCTTGGTACACGGTGCGCGCAACGTCCTTCAGTTCGCGTCGGGACCAATATGCCGAAGAGCCGCCGAAGATTACGTCAACACAGCGGTCGCCCTGCTGGAACTCCAAGTCTAGGCCTGCTTGGTCCTCGCCGATGTCGATTCCGCCGGGTAGCTCATCGTCTTTCGGGAGCGTGGGCATCTCTCCACGCCCTCTGTAAAAGGCGTCTAGTCTGTACAGCCACGTCCTGCAATTTCGCAGATCGTGGCCGTAGGCTTTATGCAATAGGCAGAATTTATCGAAGTCGAGGCGGAGCCGTTCTTCGTCGCCGAGATTGGGCATCACCAGGGGGGCGGCTCGCTCGCTCGCTGGTCCGGCATGGTGCTTGCTGAGGCCGTGGGCGATTCTGTTGAGGCCGAGGCCCTCGACGGTCGGCCCGACGCGTTTCCGTCCCCTCGCGCCTGTTGTCGATCGCGGCGACCATGCGGAGCTGGCCGCCTCCAGCATCGCGGCTCGTCCGGGTGGGAAGGACTGAGATGTCCGGACGGAGAGCGGGCCGCCCCGAGCTCCTCTTGCTGAATGGTGGCGATAGCTTGGTTGATGGCGACCTGGGTGAGCCAACGTGCCTCCTGCGGAGGCTCTGGGCCACTGTCATCCGTCCCCGGAGTAGGGCCATGAAGACCCGGCCGGCGTTCGCGAGGCGGTAATGAGGGCAGGAGCATGGAGGTGGAGCCTTGGCGCTCAGGGATCGCATCCGAGCCCAGGCTCGCTGATCGCGACATCTTGTCGGTGGTGGTGAAGGCTTGGCGACGCTGAGGCGATGAACTTCGGACGAACGAAACTTCGGGCCCCACGGTGGGCGCCAGCTGTCGACGATCGGAACCGTCGATCGCAAAGAAGGGGGAAGGATCGTGCAAGGGGGCGAGGCCCAAAGTCGTGCTCGTCCGGGAAGGAGGGAGCGTCGATAGGTGCACAGCTCGGGGAAGAAGAACAATCGGACAGAGACCGGGCGCTTATATCGCACGAGCCCCTAGGTCGGGTAATAGCTCTACTCCAGTCTTGCCCGTAGGCGAAAGGTGACTAAAAGCTCCTCAGGGGAGAACAAAGGGGGAGCTCGACCTCGGGGTCGTTCGGAAGTGGTGGCCGAGGGGAGCTCAATGGATAGTGTGGCGTACGAGTGTGTCTGCAGATGTGTCTACGCATCCCCTTTGGTTCCTGCTGTGTTACCCCTCTGACCGGGGTAGTCCGGCGCTTTTATAGACCCTTGGCGCTGATCTCGAGGTTGACATCGGGTGGTTGTCTGTGAGTTGACGGGAGCAGTTGACCCTAGTTCCCATGCAGGGAAACTGACAGGAGTTGCTGGGAGTGGTTGACCCTAATTCCCACGCATGGGAACTGACAGGAGTCGGTGACCCTAGTTCCCACGCAGGGGAGAGAGGTCACATAAAAAGGAGATTATTACGCTGGAGGCCAGGCCGAGGGCGCTGAGGTCGAAGAGGTCGCGGGAGTCAGCACGAGCTCGGGAAAACTCTCGCCTGAGCTCTGGAACCGTCCTCTGAGCTCGGGGAAACCCCCGTCCAAGCTCGGGAACAGTCCTCCGAGCTCGGGGGAGAACGGCCTAAAGCCCCCGGGGGGCCTTGGACATGTGTCAGGACGACCAATCCCCGACACACCACTAACACGTAATTTCACTAACCTAAATTAAAGAACGCTAATTAACTATCTCGCTATGGATACTACAACATTAAAGTATAAATCTAATATCGCTAACCTAAAATACATGCACTGATTAAATTAAATCTAACATCAACTATAATATTTTTCAACAATATTTTTGTATGCAATTATAAAAATTAAATATTACAAAAATACGAAATTACCTTTTTTTCTCCTTCTTCTTCCTCCTCTTCCCTCTCTCCTCCCTTATCTCTCTCCCTCTCTCCCTACCCTAGCTCTCTCTCTCTCTCTCCGGTCGTCGGTTGCCTCGCTTGCCCTCGCTCTCTTTTTTCCTCTTCGAATGAAGCCAGGGCCGGCCGAGGCAGCCAAAAAATCCCCCCTATTTTCGCCAAATGGTATGGCGAAAATTGGGTTGTCTCTATACCGTTTGGCGACAACCCTATTTTCGTCATACCATTTGGCGAAAATAGGGTGTCCTACCCAAAAAAGCTGTCAAGCATTCTTAATTGCGCAATTTGCCTAATTTCGCCAAACTATTTGGCGAAAATACCATTTTCGCCCAACCACATGGTGACTACTGGATTTTCGTCAAACCATCTGGCGACGAAGTATTATTTTTACAAATATTTTAATCTGCGTATTAAAGTCGCAATTACTTTAAAAAAATGTATTATTTAAAAAAATTCCGAACAACGGCATCGAGTAGTTACATCTGGACAAGGCGGGCAAGGCGTTCAAAACATATTCCCAAATGATTGTGATCTTATCGTCCACCTCAATCTGCGACATCCAAGTTAGTGATGTTACAACTAAACAGCCATCGAACAAGAAAGGCAGCTCATAACTTCTAATTCAGTATTAACTGATATTGACACAAAAGAGTTTGGTTTGACCATCCAAATTACAAACAAACAGTCATCAAATACGGAAGGCAGCTCGTACCTTCTACTCCAATCAACAGATACTTACAAGGTCCATCACTAAGTTTAACTATAGCCAAGAGTTTATTTAAGAAGATGCGGTTTTCATAATGACTATACTACACTAGACTTTTACTATTCATTGCCGGTAAGCTCGGATCATTATTCTGCTCACTACATAGTGATTTTTCAAATATTTTCGCTTCTGTCAATTGCTACTTTATCCGCCTCATGTTCTCTCCGGAATCTGAACCTAGCCCTGCACTAGCACGAGGACAAAACTCAACGACTCAAGACCAGTATTCTTCTGCGCAGAACGGCTTTGTGTTGTTACAACTAGTTCCAACTTGCAAGGGGTTTTCTTCTCACAAGCAGTGAAGCGACACGAAATGGAAAGGGCGTGGCTTCGCTTACCTAAAGTAACCAGTTGCTTTTGGCCGACGCACGCACGGCAGCTAGCAGGGTTGGTGAACCCCGTGGCCATGCAGCTCAGAATCTTTCGCTTTTTTATACCGACACTATTTTTTTTTCAAATCTACCGTGTGTGCAAAAGAATTTAGGAAACTAGTTTCATCTTTGCCTAGGGAAACAACAATAAATAATACGTATCACTTTTTACGTTCTCGTACTACGACATCATAATTTATTGTGGCAGACATGATAGGCTTAGAGCTATAGCACAACATGAGCTCAGCAGTAGTTCTACTGCGCAACAAGAGATCGGCAGCAGCACTTGCTGAGCATTCCCAGCTCGTTAGGTTAGGAAAGGTGATTAATTAGGAGATTAATTAAGTGGTTAATCAATTAATTAAAATGATTATTAACTGATTTGATGGGCATATTCGTACCGAGGAGGGGGAGCTTGGCACGAACCTCTATAGTCTTGCTAT